>CM075857.1:38194416-38836935 GCA_037975125.1 Latrodectus hesperus | reverse complement strand
ATATATCATTTACATGTTAATTATTATTCATGACAATCGAGAATGACATGATAGCAGATGCCACATCTCCTTAAAGAAAATCAAATGCAATATCTTTGAAAAATATATAACGTATTTGAATTATAATATTATGTCAATACTTAATAAGCAATTTCAACTCTTGTCAATGTTTGGCAATGCATTTGAAGAACTCAATATTGATGTAACATTCTGTGGTTAACTAACACAATGATTCCTGTTTTATTTAAAGAAGAACCTATTTTGCGTGATATCAGAGAAAATAATACAGCTTACAATATATCTCATATTTGATTCTTAACAATAAAAATTAGAGGAAACTCCCTCAATTTATAAATTTAATTTCCTATAATTGTTATTATAACCTATGAGTTTTAATTGATTTCTTTTCTATATTCAGTTTCTGATTTCTCCATCTATAATATATATCGATGCAAGTTGCAAAAAAAATCTATAAAAATGGAAACTTCATCACAAGTACTTTTTATAGCCAGTTATTGTTCAACTTGATCAAAACACATCACTGCATTCAAAACAAATATCAAATCAATGTGCCAAATGCAAGCGCTTCAATGAATAATCCTTTTCAGATTTATAGAAATCTCGAAATTTTACTTTGGATACATAAATTGTAGAAATTATGTTCGTTAATGGGTAAAGTAGACTTTATGAGTATGGGTTCATGATAGTGCTTCCAAAACAAATGAAACATAACTTCAAAATATGATGTTATAAAGAAACCACTTACCATCCGGATGAGTGACTTTAGGTTCAACTGCAAACATCAAAATTTTGCTTAATTTAAATGATGCAAAACTTACTCTCAAAACAAATTGTATTCAAAAGTATTTTACAATGCACTAAAAATGAATGAAATATACTTTAAGTTTAATGAATAATTAATATTAAAGTTTTAAAAAAATTTATATAATATTAAATTTAAAATTCTTCCGAAAAAGATTTTAATCAATCGAAAATCTTTTAAAATTCTTAAGAAAAACTTTATCATTCTATCTATCTAGAATATAATTATATTAATATAATGCCGTATTGTATCAATAGCTAGTCTGAAATGAATGAAAAATCATTGAAATCATATTAACATTTGTAATCAAATGATACTTGAATAATTAATAGCAATATCTCCAGTAGTTTAATGTGGAAAGCATGTCTCTCTTATCTAGTTTGTTTAGTTAATTAGTTTACTTTATATGTTGCGTCATTGTCACTGTTAAAATACGATTTTTTACTTGAGTCTGATCATTATTTGCAGAGTTTTGAATTGCTAGAAATAACGTCACCTTAGTTACGAATCAAATTTTCAAATAATTAAGGGAGAGCTAAGACGCTAATGGTAAAATCCTAAGAGAGGCCACACCCTTAGCGACAAATTGAATAAAAGCGCCAAAATAGAGCAAAATTCCAGAAATAGTTTGGTTTACCGTATCTAGTGTATTGATGCCGAGCTGGCAGCCGAATGGTTAGTGCTCTTGCCTTCGGTTCAACAGTTCGTGGGTTCAAATCCCACCTTGGGCATGGATGTTTGTAGTGGTTCGGATTCCACTTTAAACCGTAAATCCCGGTCTAATTAGCCCTCGTGTGCAAAAAATGACCATTGAGTGACAAACAAACAAACAAAACTAGTGTATTGAAGAAAGGTTATCAAGATTGGCGCAAATCATAATTATCGCCAACCAAAATCATTCGCGCCAATGGTGTGAGCTCTGCTAGGATCCAACCGCGGCTAATTGTTCAGTTATAAATTCTATACTCCTTGTTTCTATGTAAGGGATTGCTACCTGAGCAGCCTTATAAATAAGGTTCAAATGGCTATTAATGTCAAAAACTCTTAAGTAACCACTGTTAATCAAAACATAATTTTTGCAATACCTATTTTCGTTCACTTATATTGATTTCAATTGATTTCTTTTACTTACAATTGTATAGCGTATCAGTATCAATAATATTAAAAATTCTAAGTGAATTTAACAGATAACTTTTTTAGCTCTAACAGTCATAATATGAAAATTTTTACTGGGATTTAGAGAGCAATTAATATATAGTATCTGCATTTCCTATTTTTTACTGAGAAATATGTAGAATAATATGAACTAAAATATTTCATTCAATTGCACTGAAATAGCAATTACTAAATACATTTCACTTGTTAGTGGGAATATTTTCCATAGGGGCCAAAGAACATTGCTGTATGCCGTAAAGAGCGGTGCAGAAATCAGAATAATATTTTGTCAGTGAAGAAAATGAAATTGAATACATAAGAATAAGATTATTGTGAGGATGCGAAGTCATTGTAAAACTGAAGACACAATTTAATTAATAACAAGGATCTACATAACATATTTTTCTGGAGAGTTGTAGGAGAGGAGGAAAAATTTTAATATGCAGTTAAAGATTAGATAGTCAGATATAAATAGAAAGATGTGTAAGAGTGAATCATATTCGGAATCATAGGTTTCGACTTTATTTCCAACTATGGATTCGAGAGTCAGTTATGCACAAGAATGGGCCATGTGTTATAACGAATGCTGATGATTGATATTTGTCATGCAGTTTTAATTAAAAGTCATGAAGTTCTTATAATGATATTTGTTTTGAAGGCGAATAATCCACCCACGCTTATTAAAGATAATCACTTTTTGCAACCACTGATTGTAAACTTATTGTAAAAAATTATTGTAAACTTAAATCCTCCTGATAGGACTTCAGAAATGTAGCTTGTATAGAAAAGAAATCAGCTAATCGGGTCTCACCAATTAAGTGGTATTGTTTGAGATGGGCTGCCAACAATTTAAATGAATGGATGAACAATGAAAGGTTATTTCCATTATGAATGAATTCCACTTTAAAATAAAAAAGAATCCGGAACTCATTATTATTCCTACCATTTCTGTAAATGAAATTCATAAGAATAAGCCAGTGTTTGTCAGGGTATACTTATTGGTGAACTCACAAATGTTTGTCTTTTTCTTATGAAACTGTGAATGCATTGTGACAATCTTCATTCTTAAGTACGTCTGTATGCTTGCATGAATTATTACTTCGAGCAAAAAAAAGTTAAGAGCACGGAATATCCAGCTCGAATAATGACCTGCATTATATCAAACAAGATAGGGAATGCTTTAAAGACATATTAATTGAACTTAGTTCTTATCTGAGGATCCTGGTTGCAGCATAGGTAGTTCTGAACTCCAATGAATATTACTTCTTTTTAAACTGATATATTGCATAATTTAAAAAAATCACTCACTTCGCATAGTAATTGCATAAGAATAAATCCTACAGCATTAAAATTCTTACCCAAACAAAACTGACATATCTTTCTTTTCATTTTATAAGCATGCTAATTTCTCTAATATAATAATTTTCTGATAGATTTATTCATGCCCTTTTTCACTTAATAAGTAGTCGTGTAGGCTGAATAAGTTTTAAAAAGTTTTACATGGAATTACTTTATTTAATCATTACATTTGTGATTTTTCTGTAATATTTAGAACAATTTTACAGATATTTTGTACGTCGACGGTTACTTTTCTCATGATTGCTACGCAATTGGTAACTAACGCAATAGGAGTTTTTCTAAATTTTCACTCACTTTCTTAAGAATACATTTCATTTTCTAATAAATCTGTATTATTTTATATTTTACCAATCAAAATTAAATTGATTTATTATTGTATACTTATAGCCTATATATATATATATATATATATATATATATATATATATATATATATATATATATATATATATATATATATATATATATATATATATATATATATATATATATATATATATATATATTATATATATATATATATATATATATATATATATATATATATATATATATATATATATATATATATATATGTTATTTCCGAAACTGGATTTCTATTTATCAAATATTATCATTTCCTAAATGGTTTCTCAAATTTTAATGTTAAAAACAAAATTATTAACTTATATTTTTATCATAAGAAATGACTTACCACCAGCAAAAGGATATTCTAAATAAATGGATTAAAACTTTGTAATCAAAAATATGATGAAAATAGGAAGAAAAATGCACTGCAATTTAGAGTAAAATAATTTCCAAATGAGATTTCTTAAAATTTTGGGCGCTTAAAAAATATTTCATTATTATTTACAATTCAAAGTATGTTTTTATGAATAAAATATTTTTTTCATTTCTTGAAGTATATCTATTTTACAGAAAACATACCTGGTACAAAAGGTATTGCTAAAGAAAAACAATATTATATTTTTATCATAAGAAATGACTTACCACCAGCAAAAGGATATTCTAAGTAAATGGATTAAAACTTTGTAAACAAAAATATGATGAATATAGAAAGAAAAATACACTGCAATTTAGAGTAAACTAATTCCCAAATAAGAATTCTTAAAATATTGGGTGCTTTAAAAATATTTCATTATTATTTAAAATTCAAAGTATGTTTTTATAAATCAAATATTTTTTTTATTTCTTGAAGTATATCTATTTTACAGAAAACATACCTGGTACAAAAGGTAATGCTAAAGAAAAACAATATATTTAACATGATAATTTAATATTTCTCTTAAAAATTAAATTAAATAACTTAATTATAAAACAGTAGTTATAAATGAAGTTATATTATTTTTAAAAAAGCTCTAGTTTTCAAAAAACTAGTATATATTCTTTAACAAAGCATTTTTAAATAATTGCTGATTAAGATGGAAATAAAAAGTTTATTTACTTAATATGTCTGTGATATTATTTATCGTATCTTAATATACAAATTTTTACAACAGAAAATGTAAAATTATCAGAATTTAAATATATAAATAATACAAAATGCAAAGAATAGAACATTTTCTCAATCTCTGAGATATTCAAGGAAACAAAAGTTAAAATACCGTTGATTAGTGAACAAGCAAGTCAAATAAATCATTGTGAATTGTGCTTGAAACTTCTTAATTTCTGAAATTTAGGTAAAATCAAATAAAAAAATATCCTGAACAAATACCTTCAACTTTAAGAACTTTCCTTTTCCTTTTCATTTATGGCAATGTAAAACAAAACAATGTTTATTATAAACAAATATTTCTTATTACTCAGTATTTTTGTGAGAGTACCTTTATTACGTTGGAGATAATGTTCATTTATAAATATCAAACGTACATGAAAAAACACAAGATTTTTCATTTCTAAAAAATTTAGAATCTGCATTCCTTTAGCCAGTGTGTTCCATTTACCGATATTATTAACTTTATTATCTTACACATCTATTTCTAAAGCATAATTGTTGATACTATTCAAAATATGACTTCGAAAATACTTGAAAGGAAGAATAAACACATTTCTTAAAATTAATATTTGAAAAATCTTTCATATACTTATGTCACCTCTGAAAATATGGGATACTTCTAAAATTATTCTTGGCTATACAAGTTTTGAACTATTGCATTGCAAGGAAATGACTTTTGCAATTGATGTTTAAAAGAATTATGTATATATATATATATATATATATATATATATATATATATATATATATATATATATATATATATATATATATATATATATATATATATATATATATATATATATATATATTTATATATATATATATATATATATATTACAGCTGATTTTATTAAGATAAAGATACAAATTTAAAAACATTTAAATGAAAATACATTTTAAATAACCTTTTTATTTCATACGCATTTAAATATTCAATACGTATATAAAACTGTAGCGTACTAAATTAAAGCAGTGTTCTTGTTGATATTACGAAAAAAGATGAGTGTTTCCTCTTTTAGAAAATATTAGTAATTAAAATTAAAGCTTCACTTTTTTTTCGAATTTAATTTTAATATCGTAATAATCTCACTCACGCAAGTAAATTGTGCAAAAATACAAATAAGAATTTGAATCTTGCGTATGTTGTAACAGATATCAAAAATATTTTGACTAAATATCAAAGAATTACAAATCAAATTAAACCCGTAGTTTACTCCCTAATAAAGAGTAATTAATAACCGAAACTGTCATCATTAAATATTAAAGCCTCAAAGAAAAATAAGCATATTAAAAATAATGTAAAAAGAAATAGGTAATTTTTCAGAATCATTCTGTAGAATAAGAGTATGTTATAGTAATAAACTTCGTAAAAAGTACGAATGACACCCTATTCAATCACAGTATTTTTTCAGAATCTGTTACGTATAAAAATATTTTAATATTAAATTGATTCAATGTGATTGTGAAATCTCACACGGATACATTATTTTTGAAATTTTACTGAATCATTAAAAGTTAAAATACTCAAAACATTTTAAATACTTATAGAAAGAAAAAAAACACACACAATGCTTTACCTTTATAATATACCAAATCTGCATGAAAATATGACGGTTAGATAAAGTATATAAAGTATAGTTAAATAAAGTACATATTTATAAGTTACTTACAATCAAACAACTTTATTCTAATGCTGTCAACAAATGACACAACCAAGAAGGAACTTTTAAGGAATCGAACATTCATTACTGGCTTTTTTACTTAGATTTAATCACGAGTCTGTAGGCCAATTTCTTCTCTCTAGCATTCAAATAATTCTTGTAATTAAATTAAAATACGCAATACATAACCTTAAATGCAAATATTAACTAAAAAAATTATCACTACACGCTCGGTAACAGTATCATTACACGTTCGATAACAACTTCTACTTTAGCTTACTATTCCCAACTGAAACTTAAAAAAGCACTCAATATCAAACTTAACACGAAAAACATAAAAAATTCAAACAGCTAAACGCCTTTTAATTTCACGCCTTATGAAATTAATCTTAAAATAAATAAATAAAGTGAAAAAGAAATAAAAATATAAATTTTTGTTCATATCACGCAACCCCTGTTAGAAAAACATGTATTTTACGGAGATTTTGCTTTGAATGTATTTTCTGTTGCTAAAAATAATGAAATTGGGTTTAACAAATGAGTTTTTCTGGTTGAACTGTGATAACAAAAGGGTTTTTTCTCTGTTGTTGTTCTAAGAAATATTCTGTTTCTCAAGAGATTGAAGCATAATCACTTGACTGTTAAGTCTCCGGTTTATGATAGCAAAATTTAGAAAAAATCCTGTTTGTTTATTTTGTATCATTAACATTGTTGGTCATTATTTGTTTTAGAAGAAGACATAGGATGTACTACATTCAAATGTCCATAAAATGATAAAGATTACAAATATTATTATCCTTAAAGACTTAAAAATGAGCAAAAATATTTTCTTTATAGCTTAGAAACTCGGCACATAATTACCCTTCAGCTTGATATTCAATTTAAATGGATTAAAAATGCTCTGAAAGTATCATTTGAACAGATGATGCGAATCTTCGTTTGGATGTTGTGGGTATAATCAAAATTTCCAAATCAGTAAGATATAATTTAATGAATAATTTATTACCAGATCACATATTTTTGATTGAGTGTTTAAAGTACAGTAATAAGTTCAATCGCAGAAGAGTGATATACCTCCCTATCATAAAATAAAACAATTCTTTATCTACTATCAAGTCATATGTTTTCTCCCCATTTTATGTGTCAGATGGTGCTCTTCCTCAAATTAACCTTTATTTTATGGATGTTATTAAAATCAATTCTCAGAAATACGTGCCATTGCCCGCAACATACGTGTTCTTTAACCTCCAAGGTGCAGTGATCCAGAGATTTTAATCGGTGAAGCTTTTTGCCTTAGAGATGTTCGAAACGTCTCGAGTTTTACTTGATCTTAAAGATTGCATTTCGTGATATGTTCGAAGCATTTTTCTGAACATACTGCGTTCAAAAATGAAATAGGGTTTCACATGATTTCAGATGAGAAGCGTGTGAGCCTATATTATTGCAAAACATTTTTTAAACAATCCTCAATATTATTTAAATGCGTAATTCATCAACGAACTCTCTAGTCTTGAAATTTTGAAATAATGGTAATATTTAATTTTCATTTCACTTGTAAATTTCTAAAGTAGTTTTACTCAAAAATGCTATTTTCTCAAAAATGATTGATTTTTTTTCTGTAACATTTGTTTCGTAATTGTTTATAAAAATTATTTTACCGAGACTGTGCATTCTACAGATATAATTCAACTATACTAGTGAATGTTTTACCTAGAATTGCGTTAAATTTATACACTATTTTTTTACGAATAAAAATCTTGCTAAATTTAAATTTTGGATTTTCGCAGAGTTTTACAAATAAAATATGTGTTGCACAAAATGGTCATTTCATGTGTTAAATTAAATTTTCAATTGTTCATATTTTTGTGATATTCAGTTATTTAAACAATTACAATATTGATATCTTAAAGTACAAATAGCAATGCAAAACCAATTTTTTTTCTATTTTTAAAAGAGAGTTATTAAATTTTATTATTAAAATTTTTTTGATTAATTTTTAATTTTAAATGGTTTTAATTTACATTTCTGTATATAAATGTATTTATAGCTAAATTACATTTTTGCTTTTCAATTTAAGATATTAAGAATATGCAAAAAAATAAAATCATTTTTTACGTATGAATTAAAAGCATTTTATTTTAAATTTAATTTTAAAAATTACTTACCATTAAAAGGATCTAAATAAATATAAATTTTTAGCATTTTTTATAACACAGTTTTCTACATTATGTATGTATTTTTGAGTTAAACAGGAAGGTTATTCCTCAAATAAAGAAATATTTCTTCCATTATAATTCAATTTTTATTTTATTTCAGAAATCATTTTTATGTTAATTATCTTACATTTTTCACAAGATTATATAAACATACAATTTTATAAAACATGTAGATAAACATATTTTCTTGCGAGAAATTTAAAATTCGGAAATCTTCTTTTACTTATCCTAAAATCAGAGTATTTATTTTTAATCCATTAACAACTTTTTATATAATTATATTTGAATAAAATAATTCATATAATTGTCAATTTTATATCTTTTGTACAGTGTTAAAATGGCATATTTATCAAGAAAATGTTTGACACTTGTGATAATTAATATATTTAATTTCTTGCCCATTTTACTCACATTTCTTCTGCCTAGATTCATGTTCTGAAAATATTCTCTTAAAAATAATTAATTCAGTGATGCTTGAAATGGTATAAATATTAAGGGAAATAAATTAATATTTAAGACATCATGTGGAATTCTACGTAATCCATTAGAAAATTTAATCATGGTTATCTTTTGAAGCTAAATTAAAGAAATTATAAATATTAGATATACTTAAACATTATTTTTGAAGCTCTTATAATTTATTCGTAATAAACATTGCCTTAAAATATAATGCTTTCATAAGAGTTCTATGCTACAGCTTTTATATTATATAATAACATGTTATTTATCCATACACTTATGAAAATGTTTTTTCTTAAGGCAAGTACAATTAAGATCAATACATTTGAATCATTTTTATTTTTTTTAAAATAATCATTCTATCCTTTAATATAATATATAATCCTTCTAAGTTGTCAACAATCATATAGAAAAGAAGTTCCAACATAGCATTAATTAATTTTGGAATTCATTAATTTTAACTTTAAAATCAAAATATCAATAAGTATATTCTTTGTAAAATCAAGTGTAAGTTCAATGATTAAGGATGCGGTGATATTTTCTGAAAACATACTGCTATAAATGTTAAACGTGAACCTTTAATATATCAAAAGTAATAGTACTTTGAATACATTTCATTTAAAAAGATAATAAAGATATATTGGTGCATTTCTGGGTAAATCATTTATTTTTTCTTTATTACGTGACGTCTATAATCGTGCAATTCATTACATATTGGTCCGAGTTTGCGGATTTGATATTGAAATAAATGTAATGTTTTATTTTATTTCACACAAAATTAAAATGTTTCTTTCTAAAATTTTTATTTTGCCGAGAAAATTACTTTCACATCAAAAAATACATTACAAATCAATGTACCCTGTCAAAATCATTCTGGATATTTTATTTAGACTAACGAGTATAATAAAGAAAAAAATAATAACTAATAAAATAAATCATTAAAAAATAAATAAACAAAGCATTTTTCATTTCTTTCTTAATGTTCATTCAATATTTTGTTTATTACTTGCTTTTAAATTTTAATTTGAATATAACATAAATGATTATGTAAACATTTCTTCAAATATTTGTTGAATGCCTCTATAATTTATTTTAAAAATTGTATACATATTTATACAATTTGCTTTTTCATAGATTTCTTAATTTGAACATATTGAAAAAATAGAAATTTTAGGTCAATCTTAAACTTGTGAAAAAAATTATATTTTGGATTTTCGGGAATTATTTTTTAATTTAATATCTTCTCAATGTAAATGTTTTACTTTTTCTTTTCAAAAACACTATATAATCATCTAATGTCAGGAACACTATTTTCCTTCAAATATTTAAAATTATACAAAAAAGTTCAGGCTTAAACTAATTTCTTTTAATTAAATAAAATGGCTTTCCTGATATTTTTATTATTTCAGTTAAATCAATTAGAAAGGATATTAGGATAACAATATAAATTAATTTATAAACAATATAATCTGCATACCATACGTAAATATAAGATTATTTAAATAAGAAGAGAAATCTTACCAAAAGAAGAACCTACATGTGAAACAAGAAACCGAAGATATTAAAATTACAATTTTATGCTCAGAAGTAAAGAAATTGCATTGTAAACATGTAAAAATTGATAATATGTCTAATTAATAAATACATACTTGAGTCTGAGTAGCCTGAAAATGATAAAAATAAAATTTAAAAAATGGCAAAAAAAGTACAAGCAAGTTTAAAAATGCATGATCTATAAATAATTAATTTTATGAAATCAAAAACTGTTGCTTACCTACGTATGAATTCACTAAAATATGCAAAGTTACATTAGTTTAAGTTGACACATAAATATAATAGTAAAATACAAAACTTCACAATTCTGAGAACAAATCAGTTGGAAGCTAAAAATTTCCTAATGAGATTTCAAAACTTAATATAACAACAAAATCTTATGCATGTTTTTTATATTAAAATAAAATATTGCATAGAATTTCTGTGTTAAATTTAAATTACTTTTTCAAAACAAAAAAGCAGTAATCTTTTAGAATTCAATGAAATAATTTAAATTAAAATGGTTCTTATTTAATATTTTTTTCAAAATACTATTATTAAAATCTGAAGCATGTAAAATCTATTTATTAAAGAGAGAATTATATTATTACATCTTAAAATTTCTCTCTCTCTCTCTCAGTATCAATTTAAGTTTAATGCAGGTAACATTTTTTTATATTGATTAAGTATGTTCCTACTGAACAAATCAATTAAAAACAACCTGTTGACTAATAAATATGATCATGATTAAATAAGATTGACATCTAAGAATAAATTTTTCTCTCATAAAATCATCAAACAAGAATAATGACAGTTGATCTTATCTAACATTTACAATTCATATTGCAAAAAGCATTTCATATTGCTTTAGATTTATTAATCAAATCATATGATATAAAAGATAAAATTACAGTAAAAATATATTAATTTTTGTATATTCTTTATCTATAAGAAATTCTATATTTGAATAGATTTTTTTCGTTATAGAAATATATATTTTTCAAAAGGTTTTGTTAGTAACGAAATCTGTACGATATTATATATATATATATATATATATATATATATATATATATACATATATATATATATATATATATATATATATATATATATATATATATATATATATATATATATATATATATATAATATCGTATATATATATATATATATATACATATATATATATATATATTTATATTTATATATATATATATATATATATATATATATATATATATATATATATATATATATATATATATATATATATATATATATATATATTTGTTCTTTATTTAAAAAATCAAAAGTTAGTCCAAATGTACAGCATAAGACTTATATCACTCAAATGGCAAATTTTCTGCCAAGAGAAATTTTAATTTAAAGAAGAAGTTTCTCCTTTGAGAAATCATTCACAGTTGTTATTTAACTGTTGATAAAAAACATGTGTTTAATGTTTAATTAACTATACAATTCTTTTTTTAATTATAAAAGACATAATTCAGCACACAAGGCTTAAATATTTTAAACTGCAAAGAAGCTCTTAGTAAACAAACTTTAGATTTTGTATGAATCATTAAAATTCCATAATTTGAATTTTTAGTATAATAAGATATCAAAGCACGATATATGACCAGAGAAATATAAAGATTACTAGAAGAATATCATTATCATAAAACTGCAGACATTTTTCAGTTTAATTGTTATTTCATAAAGGATTATTTGAAAAATACCTAATTTTTGAATCAATAATCTGAATTCCTTCATTTATTAAGTTAAAATAGAATTCTATGTGTGCTTATAAAAATTAAGGCTTCGTAATTATGAATATATTATTTCAATATCCACTAACTAAGACATTGTTCAAATTTCAAACCGTTAAAGAACATCAAACGGTTAAAAATAATTTATTCCATGATTTATTAATATAATTAAAATAAGCATTTATTAAAATACACCATTTTTGCATGACATTTATTCATCTAAATCAATAGAATAAAAATTATTTATTAAACTTATTCTGTAAAATACAACACGCTTATTTTTGTGTGTTTTACATCAATAAATCCATCTATGTGTATATGTACTATTCATTAAATTTTCTGCTGGATAATACATTCTCTATATCTTAGTTTCAAATTTTGATTCATTTAATTTTTCTGTTAATAGGTAGCCGAGGGGTTATCAGCACGTTAAAAATTGAAAATATAATTAAAAATTCAAGAACCTTAAATTCACCAAGTAGAATTCTTACCATTAGTTTATTTATAGAATTTTAATCATAATCGTAAAATATTTGACAAAAAAATAACTGGATTTTTCAAATCTTTTTAAAAATCATAGAATCTAATTCGTATCATTGTATAAAAAATTGATTCCACAGCTGCTCAAACTATCACGGTATCAGCCTGTTTAATGTTAGTTATTAAGTTTTCTTGAATATTTTATTTTGCAGACTCTCACATTTTTCTTGAAAATATAGTTAGAGAATATACATTAATGTGGTTTCAGGAGTGGGAAATTAACCTTTAAACATATCTCGAACTAACGCAAAACCTTGAAAAATCTAAAAAATTGGAATAGATGGGCGCTCCTTATTTATTTGAATATGCAACTTTAATCACAAATATCGTAGAATCTTCTAAAAAGTTTTAAATGACTTGAATGTCTCAGACAATTTTTAATCAGACATATAAAATTTATCAAAACCGAACTTTTTTCTTTGATCCAAATTCTTCCCTGGAAATCTGATAGATTATTTTAAAATTTAAAACGCTGTAAGTCAGGGAGATATGCATAATTGTCTTCTTTTAAATTTACCCTTGGAATGGTCTGTTCGTGATTCTGGTATTAATAAAAAAAAGAAAATATTTTACCAATTCAAATCTTTGCCTATGCATAAGATATAATTTAGATTGTTTGAATGAAAAAGGCTTAATAGAAGCATTTATTGCCTCGAGAAATGCACTGAAAAAATGCTTCTTTGTATTAACCCGTGATGAACTAAATATATGCCAAGACAGCTGACAACCTAAAATTTGTCGAAATTGAATATTACAATTCAAGTTTGTTTATGGCTTTACATTTAGTAGTTCAATAAAACAAATCTGAGTAACTTGGATATTGAATCAATTGACACAAAGTAGATGAGGATGATTATTAATACAGAGAATGTTGATGACATGTGGTGTCAAAAATACAACGATGTACAACGTGTTTGAAGAGAAGGCAGATATAATTAAGCAAATTCAAATTAATCGTATTTCTTTTATTACGACTACCATATGAATCCCTGCACATGACATTCAGGGTCTTCAATTGCAAATCAATGGTATCCAGAACTAAGGGAATGCTCAAATTAAAACAGACTGATCATGTTGATAAAAACGTTAAGATCGTATGAATCACAAACTGGAGAGCCCTAAGGATGAGGAGAACAAAATATAAAAAACTTTAGTAGAAAACTTTCACCCACAATAGAACTATCGTGTGAATAGAAAACATTCTTAAATGTATGCCTATATAATTTATACTATGTTTTATTGAATGTCGAAGTAAATACGGACACATGGTTTAAGCGAAAAGTGATTCTTATCTTTTTTTAAAATATCTTTAAATGTATGTGTGAAGATCTGCAATAAAAGGAATGAAATACCATTTTTAATATTAAAAATTAATTTGTTTAAAGTAATTTTAAAACAATAATCTGTAACCACCTGATATGTCGTAAGTTTATTTTAACGTTTCATGAACATATGTTTTATAAATACAATGTTTCATGAACATTTGTAATTATAAATACAATGTTTCATGAACATTTGTAGTTATGAAAACAATGTTTATTGAACATTTGTAATTATGAATATGTAATGTAATTATAAATTTTTTTTAAAAAAATTCACATCAGTAATTTCGAGAAGGTGATAAAGATTAGTATTTTTGCTTTATTCATGTTTTATTTCATGCATTTTTCTTCAACTTGAAATGTGCGTGCGGGAATCTCAAATTTAGATCATTAAATTTATTTCTTACTTTATATATATATATATATATATATATATATATATATATATATATATATATATATATATATATATATATATATATATATATATATAGGCATAATGAAAGTCTAGAGGACCATTGATGTTTTACTTTATTTATTACACACTTAATTACGCAATTGTTACCACTCATATTCCTAATTCTCAAAATTTAAATGAACAATTTTCTTGTTTCCTTACTTTTTTGAATTAAAAGACTTAGGTTATAACAAAGAACTCTCGTTTTAAATATGTAATATTTTAAAGCTTTCATTGAATTTCAACTTTAATTAAATATAAGAATTTTAGGCATAAAATGTTCTTTGTAACAATTTTTCTTTGTAATTATCATGAGCAAAAATAGTTATTTAATGCAGATTTTATCTGACAGTATTTTAATCTGTTTCTATGAAACTATACTTTGCTAATTTTAAGTTACACTCAACTAATTTTTGATTTATAAAATATATAAACTGAATAATACGGAAGTGTTTAATTTTACTTAAGCTTGTAAAATATTCCACAATTCTGCTTAATCTTATAAAATATCTTTAAAAGTCAGATCCATTTTATTTTATAGTTTCTATTATATAAATAAAATGTTTATTATATATTATATCTAATTAAATAATCTTACTAATAACATTATAATAACAAATATAGAATAATAAAACTAAAGCCAAAAAACTTAGTAAATGAAATATATCCACTATTTTAACTAAATATTGAATAAATTAAATTTTTTATAATAGATCTAGATTTTAAAAGCAAAAATTTAAACTTTCCGCTAGAATTTGTGAAAATACTAAAACTGAGATATCAATATTAAAAACCAATCAAAGAGATTAGTGATTTGCCACAGTGACTTGCACGCTGCTCAAAAATGCTTGGTAATATTTTTTCATGTAATTTCATGTAAATATTTAGTATTCCTTGTAAATTTGCGGTAAACCACATTCCATTTTAAAAAAATAAATCGTTAACTGCTGATTTTTAACTACAAGTAATTTTCACATATCAGCAGCAAAACTTTAACTAACAATTTAAATTACCTGCATTTTGGCAGCAGATTCTCAGAATACTTATTGTATGTGATATACACATATTAATATACTTACATTGTATTTTTCCTTGCATTATATATCTATCATTTCACATTTCTATTTGTATTTTGCAATGAAATTCACACAAGAGGTTTTATACAATAAATAAGTAGCCTGTAGTTTTAGAAGACACTTATATAAACTAAAATGTTTGCTGGAGATGAATGCTCTAATACAAATATAAAAAAGTATAATAATCAAAGAAATTCAGTTTCTCTTAAAAATGGCCTGTGTTATATAATTTTAAATTACATAACGAATTATAAGAATAATTTATTGAATATTAATGGATGCTTATAAACAAATGGGATTAAATCTTCATTTCATTATTGATTCGTATTCTTAAGATATAATCCTGAACTGTTTTGAAAAATCATATATATGCTTACCTGAAGGCATATCTAAAAATATAGAAAACTTAAAATTTCTGAAATTACTTAATAATTTACAAATAACTGAAATTAGTGATTCAAGTTCAATAATGAACACTTGTAAGAATACTGAATTTGGGTGAAATAAACCAAAATATATATTTCATTTATTATATTAATTAATTCAGTTTAAAGACACAAAAGAATGAATGTGACAGAAGAGATAGTTAAGCAAAAATACTGTATTTGGGCATAAAAAATAAGTGTAGTGTTAAAAATTTTGTTTTTAATTTAAATATATTAAATTGACTTTCCATAGAATGTACAAAAAATTACGATTGCTATTTTCAAATCCGCAGTTAACATTTTAAATGAATATTTTTTATTAAAAATGCTTTGAGTTCTAAACAATAATATACACATTTTCATCAGTAAACTTTGAAAGTTATTTCTGATTTGGATTCAAGAAATATACATTAATATTTGATGCACCCATAAAACTATTTTAAGATTTATTATCTATCCTATTTTATAAGATTTATTTATCAACACATTTAAGATTTATTTAACTGCACATTTAAGATTTCTATACACATACATCGCATTTTAAGATTTATGGCTATAAGACATGGAATTCTAAATAGTTCAGAGCTATAAGATAAATGACTTCATTTTCAATATTTCCTGTCTATTAATGAAAGAAACTGCATTTGGTAATTTGTTCTTAAAAAACAGGTGTATTTTATATTTCCAATATTATTTTATATGCAAATTATTATTATATAAGGCTGAATTGTCTTGATAGGCTACCATTTCTTATATGTAATATAATTTCTGTAGCCGATTAATGTGGCGGAGAGCTTAGCGTCCCTAACTTTGAGGCAGTATGTCCGGGGCTCAAATCCTGGATTGAGCATAGATTTCCCTTCCTCTCTCAGCGTTTGTCTTTCTTTATCTCTTTATTTTTGGACGAAGATGGCACAACCACTGGGTGCCTTGACATCTTCGTCCGTGGTACACACTCTGTATAAGCTGATATCAACTTCGCCCATTATAGCGCTGAATAGCATTTCCTAAGGGCCGCCGAGCATTAGAAAAAATTATACATAATTTATGTGTGAATTGAAAACATATATCATCAATATGAGTAATATATACTTAATCTTTCTCAATTATAAATAAAAAAAATTAACATCAACTGAAATAAATAGTTACATTTTCAAAAAAAGAAAATTAATTTTAGTAGACATATATTGAATTTATGAAGCCTGTAAAATCCAAAAGATAACGCATATATATAACAAGCATTACTACGTGATGATGACCATATAATCCTGACAATAAACAAATCCCATCAACCTTTTGGTGATTTGTATAAGAAAAGAATATTTTAATTTTGTCTTTAATCAAAAGAATCTATTTAAATTTGAAAACTTTTCTCCTAAATAACTAAAAGGAGTATAATCTTGGTAAAAACAACAAAAATTTAAAATGTTATGTGTTTCAAAGTATTTTTAATTTAACAATAACTTACTTGGTAGGAAAGAATATTCTGAAATAAATACCGAAAAGTAACTATAGATTAAGTACTAAAGGGTAAATATTAAAAACACTAACAATGATAATGGCTAAAACTTAAAGATAAATTTATAATAAACTAATAATTTTTCATAAAAATTTATGAATAAAAACCAAAAGCTGTCAACTCATTTGCCATTATTTTTTGAAAATGTGTACCAAATACATCACTAAGTCTGAAAAGATGTAATTTGAAATTTATTTCATGTAAGAGACAGAACATAGCAAGGAAAAAAACGAAAATAAACGATAGATCTGTTGAAAATCCTTCCTCCTATTAAATACGAATATTATAAATTTTTAAAATCAAATCAATAGAATCGAAACTCAAATACAGCTGATGAAGAAGACAGTTCTAATATTATGTATCAATGATTAAACAATTATTATTCATTTTAAAGGAATTTTAATCTTAATAAAATATGCATTTACATAATAAAGTTTTTCCATTATAAAAATTACTCAAAGACTGAATTTTAATTGAAGTTATTTAAAAGATATTCTATCTTATTTTTTTCATATGTTGTTACTTAAAAGATGCATATGCAATAATACAATATACATCGATATTTGAATTTTTAATTTAAAAATAGTTCTACAAAATAATATATAATATTTATAATTTCTCTAAATTTCTTGTTTTATGGAGTTAATTCTTTTGGCAAATAAGATATCCATGCATTTTAATATGTTTATTTTCTTATTTTGATACATTAAATTTAGTTAATAAGTGATTTGTGACAGTTTTATCAATAAATTTTTATTTACTTGATGAAAAAAGTTTCTTTAAAAAATCTATCATAAGGTTATTTTTTGTTTTATCAGACAAAAGTTATACATTATATACTATATAATTATATATATTAAAATTTTGATCTCTCCTCGTTGAAAAACTACACAATACGTAATTTCTGAATGAAATAAATAATTTTTACCTTGTTCAAGACAACTTAAGGTTGAAATATAACTAAAAATGTGAAATATTTCACAGAAGATATTTCACTGCTAATTTTTGTCTATTCTTGAAGTCAAATTGATTTCTTTGTTATTTTCATTGAACTTAAAACTTGATATATAGCATTAAATCGTATAAATTTAAATGAAACATAAACATTATTATAATTAATAATATTAAAATATCAATTCCAACAAATATTTACTAGTGGTATTTCTAAAACACATTTACTAATTAACCAACATCACTTTAAAATTTAATGAGGAATTGTTAAGATTTTATGATCAACCTTGATTATACATCTGATTTTAATATGCAACGCAGATTAAATACATTTAATCAGTTTATGCTTAAATATTAAAATAGCTATTAAAGTTACAAAAGCTTTTTACATGTTTTTAACAAAAATTTTAAGCAAACAAACGCATAAATAAATTTACTTATATTTAACGATATAAATCTCTGGAGTTAGCTTAAAATTATATTACATATAAATTTTTTTGTTATTGTTTTAACCTTTAATGTAATTTCTGTAGTTAATATTAAAAACCTTCTCCTGGATTTATAATAATACATTTGATAATAAGATTTTATAAATAAAAATTATGATTCTAAGAAGAAAGCAAAATATAATCTAAAAATTATTTACTTTAATATTATAGCCAATTATATTAAATAAAATATGTTATTTCTCTACTAATTTCATTAAATAAATCAAAGGATATTTCAGTCTTCCGAAATTAAGAAAAAAGTTGCATTTTTATTGTTTAATTTAAATATCTCTCTGAAAAATAAAGAAATAAAAGAATCACTGTAAATAAATATATTAATTCAAGTTTTTCTTTGTAAAGAATTGTTTCAAATACAATTAAATTTTCCGATATTATTGTACCCACAAAATAAATTTTACAATTTAGGAAAAAATTGCTTTTTTTTAATTTGTTTCTACTTTAACCTGTTAAGAATTTAAATAGTAATATTTTCGAAATGTGCTACATGAATTCTCAATGTATCTTTGAAGGATGAAAACTAGGCCTCTTAGACCGTCAGAAATTCAATACCAACTTTTGCTCCAATCATATTCCAAATCAATAATTTTTAAAATAGGGATAATTTTCCAAATAAGTTTTTAATGGAACTTCCATATTTTTTAAATGTGGATAGTTTCCAAGATGTATAACATGAATGAATTTCAATATATATTTTTATTTTTATCGTAATTATTAAAAAACTATTTTTATTTATATCTTCCAAACTGGTATTTATCACTTTACCATTGATTTTATGTTCTGAGCTTATCCATCAGAGTAATATTTGTTATACACATATTTTTGAATACTTAAAGTTTTTTATGTAAGTAATGAAAATTTATAAGTAATTCAAATCGTCGTGATGGTAATCCAATTTAATGTTTTTTAATATTAAAATTAAGGTGTTCTGTCCTTAAAAATAAATTAATTACATCATAATTAGAGTTTATTTTTACATACTTACCACTAAAATCTAAGAAAATGAAGAAATTTTATATATATAGTGATGAGACCTTACAGCATATATTAAAGTATCACATTTTTCTTTTGAAAAACTGAATTTATATTAAAAATTATATTTTCATAGTATGAAAAATGAAGTGATTTAGTAATAAAAAAATAATGTAAATAAAGTAATATAAATTTGCTATAATCTTATTAATCATATAAGTTTTATTGTTTCTGATTAGTTATCATTAATCATGAATGATATCAAATTATATTCTTAATAACAGATAAAAAAAGGGAATTAAAATATTAATTTAAAAACTCAACTATATCGTTTACATAGAATAATCTATGTTTGATATCTTAATACATCTTCTTAAAATACATAAAATGTCATCTAAAATATAAAATATTGGAAATATCTTATCATAATATGCCTTCCACATTTGAAAAGAATTTGTAAAATAATTTAAGTAAGAGATAAGTAAATTATCTGACTGAACATTGAAGACGATTTAAAACCTTTGTAAATAAAAGATCTCTGGTTTACCACAGATTACCACAAAATTATTGCAATGATTTGTGTAAAGTAAATTAGTTAAATATAACAATATGTAAGAAATGAACATATTTGTATTTTTTAAATTTAAGATGAGGAAGAAATAAACCAAAGCAAGCATACATACATTGCGTCAATCATGTGTTACAAAAAGAAGTATATTTTAATGATATTATTTTAAAATACATAAAAAATTAATCAAAAGCAATGTATTAAATCATGCTCACCTTGCTCTTATTTAATTTTTGCTTTTATTTAAATATGATAAGCAAAATAGTTTTTCTTAACAATTATGTTTAACAAATGGTTTAATTATCTTGGAAAACTAATTCCAAAGTAATCTACGTGGCATTTGATATTTTATACCTGAACTTTCAGTAATAGCAACTTTTAGTAATATATGATTTCAAATATGAAATTATTTAAAGTAAAAAGAAGTAATTTAAAGTAAAATAAAAGATCTAATTCAATGAACATTACTAAATAAAAACTATCCCTTAAGACACCATTATAATCCTTACGAATATTTTTCAGAATATAAATAAATAATTATACTATACACTTTCTTACCTCATCAAAATTTATTGTTGAAAATATAAACAAGTTTGCATTTTTAGGCTGTAGTAACGAATGCCAGAAAAAATGTTGGAAAATTTCTCAGTCACAAAAGTGTTTTTCATCATTTAAATATTAATCCAAAAGCGTCAGTTACTTTCAGACATTAGAAGTTAAACTGAAATTGATGAATAGCTACTAATAGTTTTACAAATATGGTACTCTATCAAATGTCACATAGAAATGTAACTTACCTATACTACCAACTGAAATAAAAGTGAAGCACATATTTTGCATTTAGTTCATAAATAAATGCAAGAAAATACAATACACTTTTATTATTTTAAAAACATTTATTCTTTTTCAAATAACTTACTAAGCAAATAATGAAAATTTAGATGCAGTTTTAAGAATTTGTGAAAATGCCTTTTTTCAATTAATTATGATAAAATGAAGTATTATTTTATTTGTTCTAACAGTATTTTTAACTACCAGAAACTATATGACATAAATAATCTATACATTATGTATATGTCATTAAAGGTGATAGATGTATAAAACATTGTTAAAAAAATCATTTTAGTTAATTATATTTGGGAATAACACACAACAATTCTGTTGATAGAAACAAAATATCTTAAAACTTAAGATATTATCGAGTAAAATTATAAGCAAGAAAAGACCTTCAATTTTCTAATTAGATTAATTTGTCTGACCCAATCATGCTACATTTTAAGAGACATCCCTCTGTTTATGAAAACGTTTTTGAGTGTCTTTCGAAAATGAATAAAATTAGATTAAATCCTCATGGCAAACATTTCACTTTGTTGCCTTGTTTTGGATTTTATTTTTCCGAGCAGTCATATATTTCTAAATACAGATAGGTACTTTATTGAACAAATACTATGTTACAACTCAAATATATTTTACTCAATCTACTCTTTTGAATAATGGTTAGTTCAATTCTTAATGTTTTTTTCAACATTACTTTGGGATAATTTTAAGACAAATATATTTAAAAGTGTTTAACTCAAATAAAAATCAGGTTTCAACAGCGTAAAATTCAATTTTAATAACAAAATATTTATTTGGATGAAAATTTATAAACATAGTTAAATTTCGATTTTAAATTAAGTTAATTATTATTTTATATCAATAAATTTTATTTTCACTTATTTATTTTATAGTTTTATGCTAAAAAGATCACAACATTTTGTTATAGAGAAAGTGTTTTCCATCATTCAGTTTATTTAATAATTCAACTAATTATAATTGGTTACTTACATGGATCAAAAGAGCTGTCTAATAATACAAATAGATAATGTTAATATTTCGCTTATAATTATAATCTTAATGTGTACAAAAATTATAATAAATAATAATTTTCAGGGTTTCGCAAATAATGTGAAAATGAGGGAACAATTTAATCAAAAAAATTAGCACCATGATAAACATTGTTTTAACAAAAGAAAAGAGGTACACTTTTCATCAAATAGAAACCCTTGTATCAAATTTCATATAATATCTATCAAAATGATTGTATCAATTTACAAAAATTGACTAACTATGTTATTTTCTTCAATGTGATCTAAAAGTATTCTAGCATAAACCTCCAAGTGTGTTCTTTGCAACTGAAAAACAAGCCTTTAGGATATTTGCATATAATTATATAAATGCAATATAACTAATTACTTGTTGTATAGAATTTGTTATTTACTTACACAATAGCTTCATCCCATTTTCTAAATTATACCATAAATTTTAAAGACACAATTTTAAAGTTTTCTTATTGGAGTGCAAATTTATCATTTTTTAAATAGAATATTCCAAATTTTTCGTTGCAGTATGCTTTCATTTTAAATATTTTATTACAGAGTTACATAGAAAATATTTTGAAATGTAAGTTTTCTGCAACGAAAAATAAATGCTGAAAAAAATTTATTCTGTAATATTTTTTTCACAAAATATTCAATTAATTCTTGTATAAAAGTGTTGTATGAATAAGTATTTTGTAATTGCTAAGGATTACACTATGTTGGGTAATTTTATTTTGAGGAAAAACTGAAATCTGAAATTAACTATGCACATTAAATATACAAGAATTAAATATGAGAGTAATTTATATTATATTTGTGTATCTAATCTAAGAGTTATGTAACAACTTACATCAATTTTAACTTTTTTAATTGTAATTAAGATACTTTGAGAAATATTTAGTTATATCTATAAATGTATATAGATAGTAAATTTATTAAATCAATCAAAAAATAAATATTGCAATATTTATCAATAAAAAATTCTCATCAAAAATATCTGTTGCTAAAATAACGGACAAACTTTGAAATAAAAATATCTACACTTAATGCTTGAGCAATGACTGAATTTTTTCTAATTTAGACATTATACTAATTAAGTAGATCAAAATTCAATTGGGTAATTGAGACAGGAAAATTTTTTTAATTACATTTGAATCAACTGAGGTAAAAATTATTTGCATATATTTAACCAATTTAATTCAAATAGGTGTATTTTTATTACTATAACTAAAATTCTTCCATTAGCTGTTTAACAAATCGAATAAATTATGTACATCTTTTCATACGATGCTTCAATTGCCAACCTTTCAAATCATTATTCTTGCTTACTAGTGAAGCAATTAATGTAAAATAATTTGACCCAACGTATCTCGTTGTTTCAAAAATTCCGAAAATTTTTGTTTTATCTTCTAATAAATAAGAAATGGTTCTCAGAAAATCTGGAAAAGTGAGTATTTGAAACGAGCTGTTATTCCAAACTGTCAAAAATATTAATAACATTTGTTTGTTTTATCACTGCTTTGTTGTTAAAGATGTAATGTTAACTTAGAAAAAATTGCTTTTTGATAAATCTATTCCAACGATTAGAAGACACACATATAGTTAAAAAACAAAAATGTAATTTGCTGTGTTAATGAAGTATTAATATTTTGTCGATGAATGATATAGAACAATTAAAATGTACTATTTTGTATTTGGTAAATATTTATTATTAACATTTTTTAGTATTTAATTAATATTTATATATTTTCGTTGAAACATTTCAACCAATAGCTCAGTTATAGCTGCACGTTTTTACAATTGCTAAGTATTCAATATTTGAATAAAATTTCGCTAAAAATAAATTATCCTGTTTTTATGTATTTTATTTTTCAATAGATGATATTTTTTTATCCTGCGTCGGGACAGCGGCCTTATTGGCCATGCAGCCCAATAATAATTAGCCTTATTATTGAAGTTCAAAAGAGAAAGTGCAGGACAGCTTTTCAAATGAATAAAATCCACAAAAGCTCCTGAAGGACACAGGGTACAGTAGGGCGTGTTGACCACGCCGATACGGCTTAAGTGTCCCTGGAGAAAGTCATGTCCAGTCAAAATTCTGAAATTGGCTGTGAAAATGGAGCTTGGAAGGCACATGGGGAGTGGAGAGTTCAACAGGGAACCCCAAGCCTTGTCTTTAGTAATTTCGCTATATGAATTATGAAGGTCTTTGAGGAGTTTGTTTTTGATTAAATTGCAGATTTGTTGGTATGATGGAATAAAATCAGGCTGTTGCAGTTTACATCCATTCTTTGCAAGGTCATCTGCTTTTTCGTTCCCATAGCTATTACAATGACTAAGTATCCATTAAAGAGCAATCTCCCACCCGACGGAAATGACATGATTGAAGAGTGATTTTACTTCTTCCACATGAAATGAATCGCTTATTGAGTGTGAAGTGATGGCCACAATAGCAGACTGGGAGTCAATAAAAAAGACAACTTTCTTTAGTAGAGTGCTCAGTCCAAGATGATTCACAGTGGCACACTTTATGGCCTTAATTTCAGCATCAAAGTTTGTGGTCCCAGATCCCACAGGTAAAAATTCCTTAAAAAATCCCCTGCAGTACACACCAGCTCCAGTTGAGTCTCCTGTTGCCGAGCCATCTGTGTAAATGTAGAGCCATTCATCACTTGGGTATTCTGTAGCCATAGTCTCTAGGGAATGAATTCTGAGAATCTCTGGGTTAGCATTGCATTTCTTTTCTAAAGTGCCGATTGTTAAGCAAAAGGTTGGGATCAAAAATAAGCTTAACATTTTCTCAAAGTTTTAAAACTTGTCATTTATTTTAAAAAACTTACATTTACAATAGTTTTTTTCTTATAAAAATATTTTTATTTCTTAAAATTAAAAATAAAATAAAGCTCAAGGAATCATTCTAAAACTCATAAATGTACAAGTACTCAAAAGAAACATTTTGATTTTAAGGCACTTTTCAACTATAAATATTCTTTTAAGAAATGTCTTAAAAATATTCTTTAAATTAATGCAGCAGCCTTGTATCTTTTAAAAAAATGTAAAGATTTTTTTCATTACTTAAATAAATATTTTAAAATTATCATATCTAGGGCTTTAAGCAATAAAGCTCAGAATTTTAACACATATTAAAAGTAAAGAATTATTACTTTATTTCATGCTGTGCTGATTTCTTTAACACATTTGACTTATCTAAAGTTACAATTTGATTTTTCAAATCTAAATAATTCAAAAAACTCTGAGGGTCCAATATAATAGAGTAATTTTGATCATCTAATATAATATGTTTGTATTATATATAAGGAACTCTTTTTCCAACTAAAACCTTTAAGCTCAGTCTTGGCAGCAAGAAGTGAATATTGATTATTACATGCACATCTAACAAACTGATTTTATAAAAGGTTTGGACTTTTTAAATTTTTTTTAAAATTAACCAAAATTTCATTAAAATTAAATCTAATATTCAATATTTTGTGTATGCTGAAGTATTAATCAGTTATAAATTATGAATTAAATGTTTTAATAGAAACAGAAATATATTTGGATTATATGTTAAGAGCATTTATAAAAGTATTATATAAAATATTAAGATTAAAATTTACTTACCACTGACGTCAACTTAATTGAAATACATACAAAAGATTAAATAAGTTATGAAAATGAGCAGGAAAAGGAAAAAAGCAAATTTTGTCAAAAATATTAACATAAATATAGAATTTCTACTTTTATTTTAAATTTTAAAAAATTTAGATATAATCTTGGGTTTCAATTCCAATTTTATTACATAATTCCAGTTTAAAATATACTAATAATCAATCAAAATTTTAAAAATCTATTTGTAAGAATTAATTAAAATTTTAAAAATAATATATGTAATTTGATTCTATCTAGATATTATAAATTATATATAATATAAACAAATTTAAAATTCAAGCTAGCAGTTTCAACTTAAGTAATCAGTTTTTGAAGAAAATGCATCATTATTGATGATAAAAACTAGAAAATATCTTTCATAATCATAGTTTAAATGCATAATATTATCATAAAAATACAGAATTTGTAAGTTGATGTATCTATACAGCTTAACTCTTTTTTATTTTCTAACAATTCATAATATAAGTTTTTGAATTTAACTATGAATTCAAATAAATTAAGTAATATTAAATATATTACTTAAAATATTTGAAGACAAGAAATTAATTTACAATGTTTAATACATATATGAATAAAATCAAAAATGAATATGATGATAAGTTTATAACATGCATTTTTGAAAAAAAGTGTCAAACTTGAACTTCACCTAGTCATCTGCTTAAGTGAAGTATATTAATGAATAAAATTAGTTCCAGTAAAAGATAAACTTTTCTTCTAATAACAGCGGACACTTGGGTGACTAACCTTTCGCCACAACAAGGCCGGAAACTGCTACTCATTTGTCGTTACCCAGCGGGCACCTGTGAACCAAGTCACGGAGGCGAGTAGCATTACCCGCGTCATACCACCACAGACCCGTTTATAGGGCGGGCCACATTCATACATCAACACACAAGAAAGGACAGAGAAACACAGAGAGATAGTAACATCCATGCCCGAACCGGGATTCGAACCCGGGACCCACAGCTCAAGAGTCAGGAACGCTAACCACTCAGCCATTGGTCGGCGTAAAAGATAAACTAAATTGCAATGAAATGCATTTCATTCAAGGAAACAAATTCATTTAAAAGTTTTAAAAGTTGACAAAAATTTTCTTGAAATAAATGTTTTAAGAAAGAGCTTGATATAAACTTCTTACATTGACAAAATTATTTACTTACATGGATTGATTATCATAGAATCTGTAATTTTTTTTTTAAATTTTTAATTATTTTTAATATACAACTGTATTAAAGAATGCAAATTTTAAACTATTATTCTTTAAATACAAAATAATTAGATAACTTTATTAGAAAAATTGTATTTTTAAATGATATTCAAATGATTAATATATTTAATTTTTTATTTAACACATGTGTATATAATTGTTTTTCTCAGAAATAAACCCAAAAATTTACTTTCAAATTTCAATATCTATCCGACTGAATTAGATGAATCCTAAGTAAATGAAGATATATTTGTTTTAAATAATGAAATATATGTAATTTATTATTGTATGTATTTTATTAATCTTCATAAATGTATCAATGTGTGACACTATAATTATATTTAAATTAGTAAATTCACACAAAATCAATTAATTATGAAATAATGATTAAATTTTTGGCATTTAATTATTGTTAGAACTAAATATGTAATTTTATCTTTCATTAAAAAAAGCTATATATTTGATTAAACTGTTATATTTTGAATTTATTAGAAAAATGCGTTTTTAAAAGACATGAATTTTTTTTCCAATGTTTGAATGACTTCATTTTAACTTAAATTTGAGATATTTTTAAAATAAATTCAGTAAAGTTTACAATAAAGATATTAAATTTTCTTTAAAATGTTAAAGCAATTCCTTTTTAATATATCCTGTTACATTTTATCTGAAGTAATTTATGTGCCAAAGATTACACCAGCCAGAAATAATCTGCTTAAAACAGACCTTTTGCTATTAATAAGATGTGACTGTTAAAAATAACAGAAAAAATCTAATATAAAACATTGATATGCTTTCATGATATAACAATTTAATTTTGATAAAACTGTTGATAATGTTCTTGTAAGAATCCAAAAATAAATTTAAAAAATAATTTCTGAAACAAATGTCTCAATATTAGAACTCCCTAAGTATTTAAACGTGCTTGAGTTCAATTGACTCATATGCATTAAATCAAATTTTGTGTACATAAATAATAAGGGAGTTCATTGATAAAAAAATATTAATTTAATAAATGCATTGCACTTCTGGATCATTTACACTCTGTTTTCCATTTCAATTTTGTCATATCGCACAGTTTGCAATCATTGCCTTAACAAAACATCTTAATAAATATAATCAAATAAAGCACTTCAGAAATAGTCTCAATGATGTAGATAAAATAAATTAAATAATTATCCCTTTAACTATCTTTTAATATGCATTTTACTACATCATTATCTTGAATAAGTTACTTTTTACTTAAGTAATTCATTTACCTATGTAAAAACAAGGATATATACACATATTATTTTTAATGTTTAGCGAATTATTTATTGAAATTTATAGTAATATTTACCAGCTGAAAATAAAATACCAAAAATTATTACATTTTTAAGAAATAGAGAACAAAATAAAGAACTTCGAATATCTGTAATATGAATAATAACTTTCATAACGAAAATGAATTACATTATTTATTTTAACAATATTAATATACATTAACTAATTTACATTAATAGTATTAACAAATCATTTCTAATATCATCCATGTGAACCAATTTAAATTTTCTAAATATATTATTAAATCCTAAAATTTATTAAATTATTTATTACAGAAAAATTAACGTTTGTACAACATCTTGAGTATGCATATATTTGTCTTATGAATTATAAGGTCTGATTATATCCTTCAATAAGTATTTTACAAAAATTAATTAAGCATTTCATACATTTAAATTGTATTGTTACAGTTTAATCAGATTAAAATTTAAATACGTAGACTCAAACATTATGCAATGAATATACATGAACAGATATTAGCTAAATGAATATTGTAAACATCGGAAAAGAAATATAAGGTTTTTTCAAAGTTAAAAAATATCTTGTATATAGCTATAAAATATAATATCGATTTATGACTAGATGAAAAAAAAATTAATATATAATAACAATTCATACAAAGGAAAAAGTAGTACAAAAACAACTAATTCCCTAATAACTATAGTCAAACATCTTGACACAGTTTGAAGTACCGTGTTCAATGAATAAGTGAATTCTATAGTATAATAACTTACAAGAAAATACTTGAAAAATATCTGACTTTAATTTTTAACAAAGTATAATAAATCAATATCTAGCAAAATTATTGGGCTGTAAATATCATATAAAAGTATTAACCCAACCTAAACTTGTGAAATAAATCTGTTATTTAACTATAGTTTAAATGTGTAAAGTAATGGCACTATCATTATGGAGCTTAACAATTTATTTAATATGAACAAAATGTTTTAAAGTACTTACATTCCCCAAATTCAAATCCTTAAGTTGAAGTAAAAATATAAACATGAATGAATTGTTAGATTATGTAATTAAATAAATGAATATAATTACTATGTTAAATATCACATAATTATATAAACAAATATATTGTACGGAATATAATTATTGTCTTATTTAATTACTATTTCTAATAATCTCAAAATCATTTTTGATGGAAAAATAGTTCATAAAAGTAGATTCAATGTTTATTGCACGCAAACTTGAGAAATCACTGAAATTCAAACGTCAATGAATCCACTACTTGATTCTTAAGAATTTAATTTTCTTAATGCTGAGAATAATACTCAATATATATTGAATATATATTTTTTAAGTAAAAGAAAATATTAAAAGAGAAATATATATGTCTTATTTCTCATGAATTTCTTCGTAAACTTTCTCAATTAAAATAAAGTACCATTATAAAAAAAGGATAGTATTTTATATTTAAATGTATTTTAGTGGAACCCATTAATTTAACATTTTTAATGTTTTAATCAAACTACAGTAAGAAACTGATAAAAAAATTTCCTTTATGGAAATTTAAATGGGAGTAAAAAATTTGAAACAAATTAAATGTAAGTGATGTTTCAAAAATAAATAGAAATTCACTGTTAAAGAATTTGTGAAAACTTTAAATCAAGATCGGATTATACATATGGATATAACAGTTAAGAAAATTAATTTGTTTTTCGACGAAAGCAATAGGGGTTTTTTCAGCATGAATTATTTTTTTCAAAAAATCAATATTGAAAATTCAAAGAGAGTTTTCATTAATATCTATAGAACATTTATATTACTCACAAGATTGATACTAAAATATGTACTTTGTAATATTTTAATTAATAAATCTTCATTTTTTTTAAATTTAATAGTAAAAACTTTAATTAATGATAAAAAAAATTAAATGAAGGAAAATAAGAACAAAAGTTTGATAATTTTTGTTACTAATTTAAAAATGTTTAAATTTTTTATGAATTATATCAATAATGAAAAATAAAAATAGAGAATTTTCATCTAAATAATGTTCTGAATTTAACTTTTGTAACATATTAGGACTAATTATGTTATTTGTAAACAATATATCTCTATCTGGAATGTTCCTTTGTGAATTGCTTAACAGCGATTGAATATTTTTAGTATATGATTTATTATTACATTGAATATTTAAATTAAGATTTAAAATTTTCCTGGGAAATTAATGATTAATTTAGTCCAATGAGCTATTCTTATGAGTAACTGAGGCAAGAGATAAATTAAGTATTTCCTTATGAAGTCCAAACATTACAATAATTTGAATGAAACTCGCTGATAAAGATAAATATTAAACTATATCAATGGAACACAAAATTCTGCTACCTGAGAAATTCTAAGAGGATACGTTTATTAGTTTCATGAAGCAATACAAAATTCAAAAATGTATATGAAATTATTTCTGTATGTGTCTGAAAACATTCCCTATTCATTTCATATATATATATATATATATATATATATATATATATATATATATATATATATATATATATATATATATATATATATATATATATAAAATTTTTTGATTTAATATTATTTACACAAAAATGCGGTAAAAAATAACAAGAAACCATGTGACTTGGTGGTAGCGCTTCGCGCTCCCAAGACACAGGTCCGAGGTTAGACTCTCGGACTAGAGGCCAGGTTAACTCAACCTTTCCTCCCTCCAGAAGGTCGATAAACTGAGTACCAAAGATGCTTGTGAACTAAATATTAGGTATTTTGCGTTAGGACACCAAACCGTGCATATGCTTCGAACCCCTGGACTTTTGGTCGGGAAAACTGATGCAAGCACTGTAAAAATTGCCCTACATGGGCAGACATGCCTCTAGGTTTATTTTAGAAAATAACAAACTATTATGCGATATAAAACAACAATTTTAAGTTTCATTCATAAAAAATGTAGTAGAAAAATTTCTAGTTATTCTTTCTAGCCGGAATAATATTAAGTTTTGCAGTTCATAAGCATTGCAAAAAATATTATTTTTGAAATTATATTCAATATTTTTATAGAACTATTGTGATAAAAAAGGTAAAGCTGATATATTTTGCATAATTTATCTAACAAATCTATATGCCCATAATTTCAAAGCATCACACTAATTTGATAGTTAGTTTTGTTTGAGGGCAGGAAAATCTACAACATGTCTTGATTTGATCTTTTTTCAGATTTGAATAAAATATAAAAAATTTCAATTGGCAAAGAAAATTATATTTCTTATTTCTACTTCAAGTAAACAGTATGCATTAATCTATTATTAATTATTATATCAATAAAAATTAAAATAAGTTAATAGATTAGATGTCGGTTTAATATTTTACTTAGCTTATTATCATATTTTCTACCAAAACAATAGCTAAGATAATTAAACTACCACTTTCAAGTCGATATATGTACTATATTAATTTAACGAAGATTCTGAAGAAGACGTTACTACTGAATTTAATTATCTTGATTAGGAGATAAATACAATACTTGAACATAAACATCTTATAAGTCAACTACATTACATAATACTTATAAAAAAGTAACTTACCATTATTTCCATTTTCTATACACATAAAAAATAATTTTCAGTAACATTATATTTATAGACATAAAGTAATAATTATAATATCGAGTAATATTAATATAACTTCACCACTAACTGTTAAAATTAATTACAAAGAAACTGTACAACATTTTCTTTCCATTTTTAATCTACGAAAACATATATCTGTATCAATCTCTCAATTCATAACCAAATGCTACGATGAAATCACGCAATATTATTGAAATTTATTTCTCTAAATCACATAATATGAAATAATATAAAATTGATGCTCTAAACTGTAAAGGAATTTCCCTTGCTTATGCCATTTCTATCAAAGCATTGAATCTGTTAAAAAATAGTTCCTTTGCAAAAGTTTAGTAAATTTTTAATTTTTTATAAAAAATTATACAAACAATAATATTTTTAGCATGCATACACTTCTTGTACTTCCTTGTTTATATTAAGTTCAATTGATAAAATTTAGCATTCAGTTAACAATTTTATATTAAATTGCAATTTGTCCTGTAAAATAACTTATTTATATGACCATTTAGTTCCAAGCAATTGAAATTTTAAATATATCTGAATCATATAAATAATAAGTTCCCATTACCGGTTTCCAATGATTTTTGACATTCCACAAGTTTTAGAATGTCAGAATGTCAAGTTAAAAAGGAATAAAACATAATTAGAATAATAATAATTGAATATGATTATACCTGGATAATGATAAAAATGATAACAGAAAAGTTACAAGAGTAAGTAGAAAATACATAAGATTATCTACTACTATACTATCTAGATTATCTACTACTACTATCAAAAGATTATCGACTAACAGAATATTATTTCATCCAAGAAATTTTAAACATTGAATAGATAAATACTTGGAAAAATTGTTAATCTAACACATTAAATTTTAAATAAGCACATTAAATCTTAAAAATGAAATGATCAAATATTCTTAATCAGTTTATGGCTTTTCATATTAAGATAATTATTATAAAGGGAAAATTTTTTAGTAAAATACAATTATGTTTAACTAAATGTTTAGCTTTAGGATAAATGTTGTTACATTTTAAATATTTAAAATAATTTAAAATTAAACCAATTTTCTTGATAAACTAATATTTGATTCCCCAACATTTATAATTTATTTTATTTATTAAGAAATTTTATAATATAAAATGCATATAAAAACTTATGATTTAAGTTTGATTTAATCGCTACTAATCCCTACTGTATTAGAAAATATTTTTGGAATTTATAATACTTAGATCTTTAAATTTTCTACTTACTTGTGGCTAAAAAAATATTTATAATTGTACGAATTAAAAATTATAATATTCCATCATATGCTACAATAAGCTCTCTACAGTATTGTTTTAATTTTTATGATTTTCTTAATATTAAACAATGATACCATGAGGCAATAAATATAATAATAAATGATTTAACTGCTTATAAAAAAGGTATTCTAGCACAAATATAATAATATATTTATTTCTATTTATAGAATTAAAACAATATTCAAGCAGTTATTCCTTAACAATTTTTTTGAGTTTCTAGACATATTTAAATTTCAGAAAGATAATTGAAAACATTTATTTGTGCAGTGAAATGATAATGCATTGATAACTTTCAAAAATATATTACCTTCAGTTAATATTATAAGGAAGGATAAGCACATAAATGTTAATAATATTTTACTGTACATTTTATTACAAATAAAATTAATATAAAGTGAAACTTAGTATCCTTTTTCAATACTATAATTACGTTTAAAATATTTTTTACAAAAATATTAGAATAACCTTTAATCCTTCCATTCAACTGAAATATACTGCTTTATAAATTATTCTTACTCTTGAAAACATACAATTAAAACAAATTTCTTACGTTTAGCAATAGAGGAGGCTGAAAGATAAGAAATACAAATTGAGAGATAGTAACTTTTGAAATAAAAAAATTTTAACATTATAAAATGTTGCTTTTAAAAAAACCTTACAAAATAGCTTGTACTTTGAATTAGTAACATTACTTCATTATTATTCTAAAACTATTTCTCTATGATTGCAATAAAATATTTTTAATCTATTGATAAAAAGTGTTAAATATGAGACATAAATAAATAAAGTAACTTCAAAATAAAGTGTGTTAATCTATTACGATCATCCATTAGAAGAGTATGTATAAGATGTTTATCAGTTAAATCAATAATTTAATAACTTAAGGTAATTTAAGCTTATATTATAAAACAAACTTACCAAATAGTGAGAAAAAAAGTACCATGCAAATTAAATTAAACATTTTTGAATGTTAGGAAGTGTATCTATCTAATTTTAGTTATAGCTAGTATTTTAGATTTAACCTAACATTGGAAGCATTATCTTTCAAGTGAATCAGTGTATGTGAAAAATCCAGGTGCAATAATCAATTTGTGTTCCAGTGACAAAACAATTTTATTTCTTTTTCAAGATTTTATTGCATGAGCGGAAATATTTGTTTTATCAACTGTTGCGTATGATACTACATATATAAATACAGACACTGTTTTTACTGCCAATATATTTTCTTAATTTGTAAGAAAAATATAACAGGTGATAACGTGTTTCAATTTACTGAATAACAGATTTAGAAAATGATTTATAATAAGGTATATTTTATGTTTTATTTTTCTGAGAAATTATATCACAGTAAAATAATAAAACAACCTTTTCCAAGCAATTAATATGAATTAATATTAAAAAATTGTTATAAATTTCCTATTAGATTTCTTGCACTCAATTTATAAAATATAGACAAATTTAAGGAGTGTTTAAATTACAATCATTTATTACTAACATTAATATTTTATTATATTACAAAAATAAATAAAGCTTGTGAATAATTTAGCAAAAAATAACACAGCAATGACATATTATTTGCTTATTTAGAAGTATTAAAGCAATAAAGGGATATTAATTAATCAACTAATTACAAGAACTTTAATTTGTTTGAAAAATGCATATATCCAATCATAAACATGCCATTTTTTATAATGGACATTTAAAAATATTTAGTAATATATAAATTTACTTTCTGTAAATAATTTTATATATCTTGTTGAAAATTTACAATAACGTATTTGTAAAATCAGACTATATTTCCTAATGATTCTGATTTTATAATTTTTCTATTTTTAGTATGCAAAATATACGATAATCATATAAATTGTTGGATTTCTTTCTAACATTTCTATCTTAGCAAATAATAGAGTGATATATAAAATAATTAATTTGAATTTCTCAAAAAAACTTATTTCAGCTTTTTTACATTAGTTACAAGCTGAGACATGCAGTATGAAGATGAAAGGGTTTCATATCATTTAGAGAGATTTGGAAAAATTATTTCTGCAAACCACAAATTTTACAATAATGAATACTTTGTATTATCATTAACAGTAACGCGTTTTAAAAATATTTTATAAAAATTTTATTTATCCATATTTCAAAAGCCCTTTTTTCAAATTTAGTCATTATTTAAATTATTATTATTAAATTCAGTAGTAAGAATATGAATTTACTATTACTTGTCCATAATATAGGAAATATTAACACAATTGCAATATTATACTTTCTGATGTCACATCTAGTTTAATTCTTTCAAAATGAATAGACTATATCATTTATGATTTGAGAGAAATAAGGTGAATTGGAAAGTAGAATTGTAATAAATCTAAAACTTTTTAAAATCCAATATTTTCGATGAAAAAAACATAATGTTGTAACTTATTTATTATCTCATAAAATAAATTAATGATTCATGAATAAAGTTATTATTCTTGCATGTATTAAACTGTTTTTAAAAATTATAATTCACGATTGAATAAAACATTGTTCACCAATATATATGAATGATTTCATATTGAACTTTGATAAATGAAAGCTAAAATGCTTGTGACTAAACTGTTAAACATATGTTTCATAAGATTTTGTAATATATCTTAAGTTGAAATGAGAACTTAATCGAATAAGATTAAACTTATTTACAAATTACTTTTTCTTTTTAAAAATATCTTTTAGAACATGATTTTAAAATAGGTTAATTTTTACCCACTTTTTAAATTTCATTTCGTTAAATGTAATAACATTGAATAAGTGATGAAATTTAATTTTATTTAAGAAAAAACGATTATGCAAACAAGAAAATGGTTATATCTTAAATAAGCTGTAAAGTTTAATTAAACAAGGAAATACTGAAAAGCTCAAATGTAAATTTTAATTTAAAAAAAAGTACTGAAAAGCAAGTGAAGAAAATGTAATATGCTAGATTTGTCTATCTTCTAAAATATATATTATAAACAATAAACTTTCTAAAATTTGAAACAAAACTATTCTTTTAAATATACATTTTTAAGCAAATATTTGTCTAAAATTAAATTTTGTTCAGTAAGTGCTTAGGAAATCCATTCTTTTTTATCTCAGGTAAACTTGGTAATGAAATGATGAAACGATCTTTTCATTCTGCAAAATAATTACTTTGAAAAAAACAATTTAGAACAATAATATAAAAAACGTCTTTGAATATGAGTAAGAATTATACACATTTTTATTATTCTAATCTAACGGAACATATTATTAGACTTGTAAGGAAATTTATTTGAATTTATTTATATCAAATTGTATAAAAGTAATATTAATTATTTCTTCTAATACCATTTAAATCTAGAATATAGACCGAATGATTTCAGCTTGAATAATAAATTACAAAACGTACTTGGTTTTATGAATCTCTGAATTAAATCAATTACTTCTGATGAAATTTGTACTAAAAATGTATAAAATTTCAGATTGGTCACATTACTAAAAATAAGGAAAAGAGCAAATTATTTCATTCTCATAGGTTTAGCTTTTTCAAAAATACACGTTCATGTTACTTTAAACGTCACATTTGTATTAGAATTTATTTTGGTATTCTTCTGAAAAATATAAATGCCAACAAAAGTGATTACTTTCAAACATTTTTCTAAATGGTTAAAAATAACATATTCAAGTAAATTAGTGGTTCATTAAGTAAGTACACATCTTTCCCATCCCATTTAATAAGAATAAGGATTCATTTAACTTGTCTTCTCAATTTATTCCAAATCATTATTTTTAAACTTATTGAGCAATTACTATCTTAAATTTTCCGGAAGTGAAGTACTTATGAAAAGCAATTGCTCTTCATAGTTAAATTTAACGACCATGGCTAACATGATTATGGTACTCATAAATAATAGTGTCAAGCTGTTTAGGCTATTTATTATATTCCCTCTGGCTATTCCTAATCCTCTTATCTGCCCAATAGAAGTCTCAGTAACGTAACCATTAATTAGAATATCCTTTCACTATTCTGTCTGAGTATAACCACTCAAGCACACAAGAAAATCAGTTCAGTTTAAAGAGACCTATATTTTAATCTACTTGCTGAATAGAGAAAAGTTGTGATGAGATTATCACATTCTTTGGTCACGTGAACGCGAATATCCGTTAAGCAAACCTTAATATAAAAGCTGCCAAAAGTATATTGTTTAGGGAATTTATTATTACTGGCATGCATCAAGTTATTCAAATATTTTAGAACTAATTTATTAGTATACTAATACGTTAATATTTAGTTTTAAGATAGTTTAGTTACCAAGCAAATTTATTTAATGCTATCTGCATTAATTTCTTTATGATACTGTTAAACTCCTATTAAAAAATTATTAATAAATATTTTTATTATTACACTTTGTTTCTTCCAAATTTGCTAATATTTTTATAGGTGTGACTTTAAATATTTCCCTTTTTAATTGAAAAAATACAATAAATTTCTCATCTAATGAAAAAATTATATAATAATAAACTGATCATATTTTTAATATATTAATAGCATATTTTTCATTTATATCACATCTTAATAGCCAACTTAGCCCTAAATTTAGTTTGTACGTTTTTTTTTTGGTTAAGCTTATTTTCCTAACATGTAAAAAAAACTTTAATATCTTTTAAGGTAAGTTGTATTACGTAAAGCCAAACTGCAACTTGTTGCTGAATTTATAGTTTGTTCAAATTTCCGAAAATTGCGTGTTGTCTTTATATGAGCATTTTTGATAAAAAAAAAATTTAAAGCGATAAATAAAATTTAAGCCAAAGTTCTGAATTGTAAGTATTTTTGACAAATAGAAATTCTTGGGAGTCAGACTTTAGGAAAGTTTGAGTGACATCATTTTTGACATGAAGAAAATTTAATATCCCCTTTGGCTCATAATGCAAGTTTTATAACAAATTAGAAATCATATATATATATATACATATATATATATATATATATATATATATATATATATATATATATATATATATATATATATATATATATATATATATATATATATATATAATATATATATCGATATTATATTTTTGTTAAAACAGCATTATTATTACTTGTTATTATTCATTTCATTATTATAAAAGTTTCTTATGAAAATTTGAGAGTAGTCGACCAAATCAATGTATTTAAAACTGGTTCACAACCCCACCTAAAGTTTTTCTGTTAATATAATACAATGTAATTATACATTAGCTTTTAACAGCTTGAAAGCTTATAAATGATCGTATAAATTATCAAAGTTGCAAATCTTTCAAAAAAGTTATACTAGGTTGGTTGATGTCGTTCCCAAGAAGTCAAATTGATCAGTGACTGGCAATCACTGCTTTAGCCAGCTTCACTATATTCTGTGTGTAGAGATTGCCCTCAGGTGAGTATTCTCCGATGTTCTGGAGAGATGCGGGTAATATTGGACAATTGAAAATAGGGCTTGGGGAAAATTCTTCAACAGGACAATTTCTACATTTTAGATATGTCCTTTTGTTGTCTACATTTGTTTTCATTCCATCTAATTGGCCTGTTTTCAATCGAGTAATTGTCCTTTTGATTTCTCCCATATTGGAATAAATCTCTCATATTTATTGATTCAAAAGCTTTTCTTTGTAAGTCGATATCAGATAATTGTATTAGCATCGTGGATTGTAAAATGGTTTCTGAACATGTTGTTACGGAAGTCTCTTGTCTCTTTAGTCAGTTTATCAATTGATTCGTTGCCCTCGATTCCTTCATGTGCAGGCATTCTCTGTAGAGTGCATTGTTCCTCGAGTGTCCATGTAAAATTGTCTCGAGAGCAGCCTTGGAATTGCAGTACCTTTGTACCTTTAATGATATAAACAAAGGCAGTAATCTTTGACTTTAATTATATCATTCAAATTGATGTATTCCTTCAAGAATATTTGAATAGCAGTAAGCTGGTACATAAAATTGGAATCTAAGTTATCTTCTCTATGTCTTAGTCGTCTGGTTGAACTATTTAGAGGCCCATTATAAAATCCGGATCATGTTTTCAGGATGGTTTCATCTGAGAATCCGTCGGTATAAATTCGGACAAGTTCATTGTTGGAAAAATTCATACTAGAGAATGAAATGAACAAATTTGAGGCAAGTAAGAAATATTTTATAAAGATAAACAAACAAATCCTAAATTAGTTCAATAATCTAAGTTTCTTTGCTGCAGAGAAAATAACTGTTTGACGTTAATAATCTAAGTAAATTATTTAAAATAAGTCAACAATATTAAAATTTTACTCTTAAAAGGAAAATTGTTATGCATCTCATTGGATTATGGGTTTCTTAAGCATTTACACAATTCAATCAGAAAAATATCTTTTTCAAATTATTCCACACTGCTACATCACTATCATAAAACCAATAAGTACAAAAAATTTAAAAGTTGAATGGTAAATAATACCATCAAACATTTAAAATGAACCTTCAAAGATCTGTAAAATGTATGTTCTAGTTATTTAACTTTATATATTAAAAATATATATAATATTATATATTTCTAGAAATGTCTTTTTAATACAGTATAATAAAAACATTTTCATAAGATAAAAATACTAAATTAAGCAATGTATTTTCAGGTTAAACAGCTTTTTCGCACAGTTTAAATTCGTAATAGTGTCGCAAATCACAAAATAATAGTTTACCAAATAAAATAAGATCATTGGCTAGAAATATTGTTTCAAAAATCAAAATTTATTTTTCTAATCATTCCGAGAGTAAACCAAACTGAGCAAATCAAAGGATGATTTCTTCTAAGTTGTAATATTTGGAACAGATTTCATGACTTGGTAGTTGTTAGAAGTTCAGACTTGGTAGTTCATAACTCCCAGAGTTATAAATCAATACAGATATTTTTATAAGTGAAGTATTTTGATGGGTAAATATTGCTATATAATTCATTTATTTATGGAGAAAAATTTAGTTGAGTATTTGTATTCTTGTTCCATATAACTGAATTTAATATCTAGGGATAATCTAAACATTTTATTATGTATAGTTTTAAGCATATGTTCTTAAGAGCATTTTTAATAAAGATAGATTGATAATCATTGATTATATTGGCAGTTTTTGAAATCTTTTTATCATAATATATTTTGACAGTATCTAGTATAAATTTAACATACTTCATGTTATAAATATATGAATACGCCAACTTTTTTGCAAGATCTTGAAGAACATTTGCATGAAATATGCATGGTCCCTTCTCTGCATATCCAAATTTAGAACCTCCTTTGTCGTCCTTACTTTGAATTCAGAAAGTTGAATGTCCTTTACATACTGAACATTTCTAATAGTTAAGACAGTATGGAGTATATTTTAGTATGTCTATAAATCTTTATTTAATTTTCCTCATAAGAAGTAAAAGTACGGAACAGATTTCTAATAAGTAGATAAAATCTAAACACTTATAATTATTTTCAGTTGAATGAGGATACAGATTAATTAAGCATATTTTATTTATTTATTAAAAATCATATAATTTTTATATAGTTGTGAATTTCAAAAATTCAAAATTTCTCCTTTATAAAAATGAAACATATGAAGAAATGAGGAAATAAAATTTAATGAGGTTTCCTTTGATATGTAACTAACACTTATATGTAGAGTATTGTTAAACTTTTATATACCAAAAATTTTATTTTATACATCTTAAAAAAAACTGCATTGCAAATTAATTTTAAAATATTACTTATTTCGTTTGGAAGACTATAGCATAAAAATTAACTACGTTTTTTAATTTGATTATTGCCTAATTTTATTTTCTCTTAACCATTTTAATTATAATTTTACTTAACTTTATATGATAACTAATCTACATTTGTGGATATCTAAATTTTAAACGCTTATTAAATCCTTTCAAAAGTTCTTGTTCAGACGAAAGGGAAATGAAATTGTATTATCATTTCACATGCTGCTATTCAGCATATACTATTTGATAATCCCATGTATTATCTTATTTAATTTCATTAATCATCCTCTTCTACCATTTAAAGTCAAATTGTCCCACCTCTCTTCATTTTAATAAATTATAATTTCCGTCTCTAATGCTGATAACGTAAATCAACTTTAAACTATAATTTATTGTGAATTGTATGAATTTCGCTCCTGTGAAATTCAAAATTATTTCTAGCATTGAGTGGATTTGTATACGAAGTTATTGTGCTGAATAAATTTAACGGCTGCAAAGGAAATAGAAAGAGACTCACGGAAGTTTTAGTAAGTGTTAGCAATATACATTAGAATTCATTACTTTAATTGCTATCTGGATTTCATTTCAGTGAACAACTTTTCATTAAACCGGAAATTCAGATTATACCTTTTGCATGTTAAAATTGAAACTAATAAGTTTGTGTCAGTTATTTTCAGTAATTAGACTATTTTAAATGATTAAAATTCTTCTGAAATTAAATTGAAGGATTAAAAGTTGTATATAAATGCTAATAATAAATCAAATATTAATATCCTAATAATTTATTTATTGGGACAAATAAAAACTTTTAAGTCAATAGTTAAAACAACATATCTTATAAGAAATTAATAAATATAAAACACTTGTTATATATAAATATTTAATTTGGAATTGTTATTTTCGTGTAAGGGAGTATTTCTAATATTTTCTATTTGTTTCCTTGAATAAATTTTGATTACTTAATGTATTTATTTTAAATAAATATTTTGTCAGAAATTTTTCGGCATCTAAACAAACTGATGTTTCCGATATTTAAGGTAAAGAGTATCGTCCTATTTATTTAAGAAATGTACAGATACCATTCTATAAAATCATTTTTAAAAATGTTTGTATTTTTTGATGAAGCAGAAGAAATAAAATCATTCAAGAAGTTTTATTACATTTTAATTATCTGCCTTTATGTGATATAATAAAATGCTTTAAGGAGTTTTATACTTTAATTTTTATAAGGGAGAATTTAAAATTTAAAAATATTTTCTAATCAGATCATGGTTGCTTGATTGATGCAGATAGTAGGAATTTGTTTTGAATGCTAGAATTCTGCAATGAAAGCCTTTGTGTGTTATGCCTAAAACAAAGATCAATGAATTAAACTACACGAAATCTCCTATTTATTGGGAAATGGAATTATAAAATATTCTTATTTAAAAAAGAAAACAATATCTTGTTTGTTAAAAATTGCCTAAGAACGAAGGATGGTGTAGCTATGCATCTTTATTGTGCTTTACCTATAACAAAACACACGATTTGTGGCATGATATGTATTTTCGTTACATGGAAAAATATAGACATAATTTGTGGGATAAATGCAAAAGTATAATTTTCGAAAACTGCATAGATAAATAATTGAAATAAACTGAATCTTTTTGGAAATGTTATATTCCAAGACTATAGAACATTTATTTGTGTATAGGATTCAGCACCACATAAAGGCTATACTGAAACTCTTCATAAAGTATCTTGAAGACACTCATCTTACTCTGTTGGAATATATATATATATATATATATATATATATATATATATATATATATATATATATATATATATATATATATATATATATATATATATATATATATATATATATATATATATATATATATATATATATATATAATCAATATATAAATCAAAGTTTCAAGTTTCATATTACAACACTTAATTTTATCTTATATTATATATTTATATATTTCCGTGATTAAAAGCTTATTAAAAAAAGAAAAACACGAATGAAAATATCGAATATTTCATGCATTTGAAAATAGATTTATTACATAAAAATTTACTTTATTAAAATCACAAAGGAATTATAACCTTTTTATAATATAAAAAGCATTGTCAATACTGCTTTAAAATCAATGCTTCTGTCTGTAGAAAATAAATTTAATCTTAATATTAAAACATTAAAATAGAGATTCTAAAAACTGTAAAGGGAAAACATTGTAAAAATAAGGTATCATTTATGAACTTGGAAATATCCAAATTAGAAAATGTCTGTTTTATGAAATAGTGTTAGAAATGTCATTATAGTTTATATTATTTTTTATACATAAGGTATAAATGAATCATTATTTTTAAATAAAATAATAACTATACACAATAACAAATATAATTTTCTTATATAGTTTAAAGCAATATTAATTATTTGTACTTATTAATCAAATATAAAATACTTAACCATTCATAGAGAATTTTTTAATTCATAACAGAATATAGTAGCAAAGAAACCTTCGACTATTAATGAAATTATCAAGTTCAAATTACTAATTTACAGATGATGTCATAAAAAATTAAGCTAAAAATGCAGACAATATTTATTCTATAGTAAAAAATTTCGTTCAATAAAAATATTCAAAACTTTTTTAGTCATAAAGCAGTGTTTTATGAGCCTTACATCTAAAATTTTATCTTTTATAAAATTTATGTTATTACGTTATATGATTTTTAATTTATCTTTTCTGAAAGCTTATAATGTTTTTAAACCTCATATGACATACTAAACGCTTATTTTTTTACTCCATTTTTTTTGGGGTTATTCCATCTGCTTGTATTACATAAAGTCAATAAAGTAAAAAAAGAGAAAGATAATAAGCTTTTTTTATTAGGCTATTTATTACAAACACCGTCATAAGAATGAGAGGAGCAGAAATAAATTTTAAGTAATGAGAAATGTTTTGCTGCTTATGGATTGAAATTGCAATTTATAAAACTTGCTTTCATATGTAAAAAATTATGTTTTATAAAATAGACCCAATTTTGGCAATTTGCTTAGAAATTTATGTGTTTAATAATAAGCAAAGATATTTTTTATTTTTATGATTTATTTACACTAATCTATTTTAATTCATAAGATTTGGACATGATATTAAATATATTATATGAACACTTGTTTTTTTTCGTAACGCTCGGCTGGTAGGATATTTAACCTTTACAGCACAACCAGAGGTGAAAGTGATGGTGTTTTATAGAGTGTGGCCACCCACGAGATTCCATCGGAGCCCCGAGAGTGAATGGATCTTCGTAATTTGAAGGAAGAGACTAAGCAGAAGACCCCATATTCAGCCTGACACTCCTAGTAATATCATTTCACATGGAGGTCATTGTGATCACGACGTATTCGGCAAACCCCAGCATGCGTTAACGAAGCTGACGAATATTCGCTAGAGTCGTGATTTGAAACTACTATCTTCCTACAATGCGAATGAATGCCTATACCAACCAGGCGAACACAACTACTTAAGTGAACACTATTAATGGAAAAATTATGAAATATAAAAACTTTTCTTTATACCTATCAAATATTTAATCCCTTATAAGAAATTAAAATCAGAAATTTAAAAAAGGAAAACCATATTTGATTTCGCAATCAATAATAATATACATATATATATATATATATATATATATATATATATATATATATATATATATATATATATATATATATATATATATATATATATATATATATATATATATATATATATATATATATATATATATATATATATATATATATTAGGTCTACCGGAAAGTTCTGTCCGCTCCAGTTACAATTAGTTTCAACAAGTATGAGCATATTCCTGTGACACATATTTGGCTCTCTCTTTTGATCGTTAACAATGTATACACATTTTCATCGCAGATGAACTAAAACGAAGTTCATTCTTATTAGTATTAAGTGAGACGCGATCGTGTACCCATGGCTACCGACAAAGTTCATTTACGCCACTGTATTTTGTACGAATTCCAACAAGGAAGAAATGCTACAGAAGCGTATAGAGTTTGGTGAAGGTATAGTTTCTGATAGAACATGCAGAAGATGGTTCAAAAAATTTCATGTAGGTGATGTCGACCTTTCTGATAAGCCACGCAAGATCCTTTTTTGACAACATCGGAGATTGCGGATAGGCTTGATTCAGCTCAACAAACCATTTCTGACCATATTCGGAAACTAGGGTTTGTGTGGAAGTATTCGAGATGGGTGCCACACAAGTTAAGTGAGAAGAATTTGAATGATCGAATCATCACATGCACATATCTGCTTGCACGCAACAAAATCGAACCCTTCTTGGACCGGATCATAACTGGGGATGAAAAGTGGATTACCTATGAAAACATCATAAGAAAAAGGGCATATTGTGAACCCGGAAAACCTATCCTCTCTACCTCTAAACCGAAATTGAGCCTGAACAGGAGAATGTTGAGTATATGGTGGGACATTCGAGGACCAATACATTTTGAGCTGTTGAAACCAAACGAAAGACTAAATTCGGAGAGGTACTGTCAGCAATTGGATAAACTAAAAACAGCACTCTAAGAAAAGAGGCCGGCAATGTTCAATAGGAAGGACATCATACTGCTTCATCACAATGCCAGGCCACATGCTGCTTTGGGGACTCGTCAGAAAGTCGCAGAGCTAGGCTGGGAAATTCTGTCGCATCCACCATACTCTCCGGATCTAGCACCATCTGATTATCAATTGTTTCTGTCCTTACAAAATTTTTTGCAGGGCAAACAATTCAAGAACGAAGAAGATATCGGACAAGCATTGGTTCAATTTTTGGCCTCTAGATATAAGACATTTTTTAAAAATCGGGTATACAAATTGCCATCACGCTGGCAAGAAGTCATAAATAATGATGGCAATTATATTATTCAATAAAGTTTATCCAAAGTATGAAAAAATGTATTCCTTTGTTTCATTCTAAAACGGACAGAACTTTCTGGTAGACCTAATACATATATATATATATATATATATATATATATATATATATATATATATATATATATATATATATATATATATATATATATATATATATATATATATATATATATATATATATATATATATATATATATATATATATATATATATATATATATATATATATATATATATATATATGTATATATATATATATATATATATATATATATATATATATATATATATATATATATATATATATATATATATATATATATATATATATATATATATAAGAAATAATTATATAAATTGAAAATTGTTAACTTTTTCAAAAAAACTGCTTTATAAAATTGTTTCATTTAGCGCAAAAATTAAAATATTTTTTCCTTACGCTATTAGAATATTTCTGTAAAAAATATAATTAAAAATTTATTTATTTATGTATGTATACATATTTATATGAATTTATGATTGGAAAATTTAAAAAATTATTTATATTCTATTTTCTTTAAATTATAATACTTAAAATATTTAAAGCAAAGTAGTTCATCTGGAAGATCATGTAAATTTTAAATCATTTATGTAATACTTTACAGATATCAAAATAATATAGTAGTAATTTCATAAGCAAGTTATAAAATATATATAATCTCTATGTTATTCAAAATTAGATAAAAAAAAGACAAGCTTAAAACTCTTTATTTATGCATAAAAATAAGATGTTTACTTGAAATATAAGAAATTTTATTTTGTAATCTCTTGAAACTTAAAATCTTATGCTTAAACTTAAATGAACTTAAAAAAAACTTAAAAAAATAAATGCTTAAACTCAAAAATTCGCAAAAATCTAGAAGAAACTGGAAAAATCTGCCAATTTACATTTTTCTAAGCTCTACACGAAAATTTATCTTCAAAAATATAACATTTTTATGTAGAATGAATAAAAAATATTACTTTTCACATTTGAAAACAATTTTTTTAGTAATTTTATAAAGAAATATCTGAGTTAAGTTGTCAAGCTAACTTTGATCTTCAAAAAACTTTTCTATAAATAGGCGGAAATAATGATGAGACTTGTCCAATAAAATTCTTCTTCGAAACTAAAGCCTTTTAAGAGTTTAAGGAGAAAATTCAACTGTCTGAACAAATAAAGTACAGGCTTCAACTAGCTCTTATAAAAATAAGAAATCAAGTCGAGACAAAAGAATGTTTAGAATTTAATATTATGCTCCTAACAAGAAGTGAACAATATTTTTTCACTACTTGAAACCAAATATAATTTTTTGTAAAAAACAATATCAAAAGCATGTTAGTAATCATAGAAAAATAAAAATTATTTCAAAATTATTTTATATAGATTTAATTTAATGTTCTATCGTGTATAAGTATATTTTCTGAAATCTATACAAAAATATAAAGCAAATTGTTTTCAAATCATTTACTAAAATTATAATATTTTTTGTAGATTAGTCTAGAATACTCTAAAGTTATATTACCCTAGGTTCATAATAATGAAATTCAGAACTCTTTAATTCCGTTGTTAAAAGTTGTTATGAGAGAAAATGTTGTTTCTGCTGTTAAGAAAGACAATATTGTTGAAAAAAATCATTGCATTGTTGTAAGAAAGGCAATGGCATTATTGTTTCCTTATTATTTATTTTTTTAATAACGGCGGGCACTTGGGTGACTAACCCTCCGCCACAACAAGGCCAGAAACTGCTACTCATTTGTCGTTACCCAGCGGGCATCTGTGAACCAAGTCACGGAGGCGAGTAGCATTACCCGCGTCATACCACCACAGACCCGTTTATAGGGCGGGCCACATTCATGCATCAACACACAAGAAAGGACAGAGAAACACAGAGAGATAGTAAACATCCATGCCCGAACCGGGATTCAAACCCGGGACCCACAGCTCAAGAGTCAGGAACGCTGACCACTCAGCCATTGGTCGGCTGTTTCCTTATTATAAATAATACGCTCGATTTGGAAGCAAGAATATCACTACTTGAGAAATTTCCATGAAAATTATTACTTAACCATCAAAGTGTATATTTTACTCAAGAATTTAACATTTACGGTTTCTATATTATGCTCAGTGAGTGTGTCCCTAAGTTATTTTTAAATATAAATACAAATTCTTAATTATTACAACTGGCTTTGAAATTGTTTAAGTAAAGTTAAATGGTTGATTATTTTCATTCAATAAATATAAAATTAATCTTTTGAGCTAGACTAATCGTATCTCTTAAAGTCAAAAAATATTGCTGACATCAGGTTTTTTTACTATTCTGTTTAAAAATGTACGTATATTTATTTAATGTTACGACATATGACTTACTTTGTATTGCATTGCTTTAGTTACACATAATAATAATTCCTTTCACAAATAAGACTCTAAAAATGTTTTGTATAATTGTTTTGTCACATTAGTTTTTTTAAGACATCGTTTTTTACATTTCAAGTCGTTTATTAAATGTTTCTTTCCTAAACGCCATTCTTAAGACTTACAGTTGTGGCTACTGGAATTAATAAAAAATATTCAAGATTTTTTGATTAAACTAGGATTTTAATTTAATCTTTCTTTAAAGGAGATAAATAATTTAAAGATTCTGAATTGCACTTTTGCATATCAAAGATTCTTTTATTATCGGACTTCATGGTCCGAGTTTTGCTTACCACGTGCACATTTCTGTAATCTTTATTTACTTTCCTTGCAGACCAAAATGAATATTATGCATTCATCTCATATCTATTTCTATGAATGTCATAATTCTGAGAGATTACATTAAAGTATCAAAACAATGATTTTTAACAATTAAAAAATAGGTACGTTAAAATCACATAAACTGTTAAAGTATTATATTTAATAATAAAAGATATAGTTAAATTAATTTTTATGAAATGAATTGAAGTAAGTACCCGATTTTAAACCACAGACGTCAAGTTCATGTTTTTCAAGGAAACTTTTACTTTAAAATGATGTTATTAACAACTTTTGCTAAATTTCTCTCTAAAATGTATTTTTTATTTATTTGAAATGAATTGAAACTTCTTATTTGCTTCTTTCTTACACCACATTTTTCATAAGCAATTTCTGACTGATGTAAAAATATTCAGACTTAAATTACGCACACACACACACGTATGTGTGTCTTATTTTTATCGAATCAGAAAACGATTAACATTTGTCTACAGTATTTCCAATGATTATATTTTTCAAATTTTACTCTCGATATTGCACTGAATAACCATTTTAAATACATATTTTAAATAACAGCAAAGTTATATATTTTAAATTAATGCAAAATTACATATTTTAAATTTTGATGTAACTTCAAATGAATTTTAGAACAAGCTTTAGTGTGTGTGTGTGTTACTCACTTAAATTTTAGTTTTGTTTTTAGTTTTGTAACTGCTATTTAATGAACAACTATCATATCATGAATAAAATATGAAATATCTCTACTATGTATTTCCTTTTGATGTTATTTTATAATTGTTGACGAAAGTTTGATACAAAGAACAATTGCCATTATTAAGTATAATTTTTAAGATGGTATTTCAGAAATTAAAATTTGAATATTTTATTAATTACTACTATGTTTTTTGTTGATTTAAAGAACAACAATTTGCGAATTAAAGTTAATTTTTATGCATGCAAATTAATTTAATGCATAAATTAATACATTAATTTTATGCATATTTTTAATTTTTGAACTTTGAATGATGTTGATATCTTGATGTTTGAGAAAATATTTTAGAGTAATGTTCAAGTATTAATGTAGATTGAGTGAAAATTCAATGATACGTCATTATGTACATAATTGTACCAGAATTCAAGCGTTCCTATAACTTAAAATTATAATTTTTTTATGAAAAATGATATTACTAAAGGCAATAAGCACAAAGGCAGTAGATAGTGATAAATGTATTCAATTTTTCTCATATAATATGCAAGATGTTTTAATTCTCTAATAAAATAGAGAGTATATGTATATTAATCGTTCTTGATTTTCTGAAAAATAATATTCAAGTAAGATATATTATGACTTAGTCTACTTACTATCATGAATGATGTGACAAAATATTATTGCTTTTTTAATAGAGTTCACGAGACAAATGAAAACTTCTATGCACATGTAACCTGTTGGATACGTTGGAGCAATCAGTTGCAGATGTTATTCTGTATTTCAAAAAGAAACGCAACTAGTAAAAGCATTATCCAAAGATCTGCTTCCAATCACTCAATGAACAATGTATTGATGAATCTTTACATCCCTCAAAATATTGTCAAAATTAAAATGAGCTTCATTGAAATAAAAAATATTATTTAAATGTCCTTACAAATGTAAAAGCTCAAATAAATTGTATATTACTGACACATTTATTATGATTTTTACCAATATTCCTGATATAATTAATTTTCTAATAAAGTTAGGACATATAAATCAATATTTATTTGTTATACATTATAGATTTTAAAGTTAATTATTTTTATTTTTAAAAAGGTTTAAAAAAAGCAAGTGATCCTTTTCTCAAATATTACTTATGAAAATTCTCTTAAAAAAGTAAATATTAAGACATTATTTATGAATTAAATATTTAATATATAAAACTCTCTGAAGAAATGTATATACATACTAAAAATGTGACTTAAAATTAATTTTAAAATTTTTTTTCAGATAAACATATTATAAAAATATCTTCCATGTTATTATATTAGCAATCATTTCTAATGATTTCTTTGAATTTAATATAGCTCTATCAAATCCTGAAAAAGTGAAAAATTAAATTAAAAAGTAATTTAATACATATCAAAACACTCATAAATGCCCTTTTCTAATTTTTCCTATCCCATATAAACGAGCATCTATCAAACTGATTAGCTAACACTTAATAAAACCCTTATGTGTGTGTGTCTGTGTGTGTGTGTGTATATATATATATATATATATATATATATATATATATATATATATATATATATATATATATATATATATATATATATATATATATATATATATATATATATATATATATATATATATATATATATATATATATATATATATATATATATATATATATATTATAAGACATAAATTATTTTATTTCACTTAAAATTTTACTTCATTTTCTAAAAATAAATATTTGTCCACGCAATCTTTACTGCATAAAAAACTTTCATCTTTCACATTTCGTAAAGATATAAGACCTTGTAAAAATATTCAGAATTTGTGTCAAGAAGACGGCCTAACCAGCATAAGATTGACAGCCTTTGCCTGACGCCTAATATTGCTAGGACACATTCCTCTTCTTTAACAGACCCTTTAATAAATGGTCTCTTGGCACTCACAACATTCCCAAACACACAAGGAAGGAGTTCCTGACACTACTAAAGGGGAAAAAGAAAGAAAAAGTAGATAAAAAGTAAATATAACCCGTCCTGTCAGAATGAAAAATACACCCCAATCTCTCCAAAGATGAGGTTTTTATATTAGGTGCCACAATTTCTATACACATAGTTTAAGCAAAAAATAACAAACTACGTTAAAGTTTTCCGAAGGAAAGAATTTTTTCCGAAATCTCTTTCTTGACTTGCGAACCGTATAGATTAATTTTTCTAAAGTTCCTAGATTTCAAAAATGACACGAATGATTTTTGGAGCCCTGGAATTATGAAAATTCAGTTTCACTTATCACTTCTCATTTATTTTTACATCTTCAATAGCTTTCCAGTACTCTAATAATAAAACTGGATAACCGTGTCTTTAACACATTTAAATTATTTTGACAGTTTTTCTATCATCGCACTAGTTGAGAAAAAATTTACTGAATATTAAAAATTATATTTATAAATACGTGTACCAAAATTTGTGATAAGAATGTTTCTTAAAGCATATGAATCACATTTACAAAACGAATTTAAAATGCCACAAAAAGGATACATATTTATATTAACATTTTATCTAAAATATCAAAAATGATTTTGTCTGATTATGTTTTATTCTTAATGTTCTTATAATTTAAAATTATTAAATAATGTTTAAAAGAGAATTTATTAAAAGTAAACTGTATTTCTAGCTAAAACTTATGTATTAACACATTAGTTAAATTAAATATAGCCTAATTAATTTAAAATATAGAAATAGAGATTTTAATGGACAAAATTGTGGTTTTTGTTTTTACATTTTAACTTATTAAATCCATTCTTTTGTTAACTTCGAGATAAATAATCAGCCTGAAAGGAAGACTTGTTTTAAAACATAAATTGTATTTTTATGTTAAATTTAAGAAACCAGACATATCTATGTCAAATTTAGAAAAGCACACATTGAAATATTGATTAAATGGTAAACTAAAATATAGTACTGAAATAGGAATTTATTAGTTGATCAAAAAACAATCCTTTTTTCCTCAATTTATTTTCAGTACCTTAATTTCTCCCGTCATATTTTTAATAACTTATATTTAAGCTGTCTTGGTGCTTTTATGGACATTACTGGATTTACCTTATTTCTACTAGGAATTTTATTTTTCCATGACGAAATTTTGAAAGAACCAGTTTTTAAATTTTGAAATCAAATTATTGTAAAAATTGTAAGTATGTATAATATGTTGTTGATAATCAGTATTTGATAAGTAGCTTAAAAATTCTGTCTAAGTCCATCATGAATTATCATCAGAGTCTAAGAATTTTATTTATTAAATAAGCATGCATTTTTGTACGGTTTACTGGGAAGAAACTTAATTTTCTGTAAATTTCTTTGTAGGAATCCATGCTCACTCAGCCATTGACTTCCTATAAACACAACTTCTTCCTTGAGAACATTTTTTAATCCATTTAATTATGCTAATGTAAATATTAAACTGTAATTGCAATCAATATTCTTACCATAAAGTGAATGTTTAATTGGAATTATTTTTTGAAATCAGATATACAGTAAAAAATTTTGCACTGAATAACCTGAATCTGTAAACTTCAAGTATACATAAATCCTTCTTTATGGACTTATTATATTCCATAACATTACAAACAAAATTGCCCTTGTTCAGTATATAAATCACACTTTTATCTAACAGTTAATCGAAAAGACTTGAAATGGAAAACCAAATTATTCTTCTAAACTGCTGAAATTAATAAATTAGATAGAACTTTGTCTTTAACATTCAATTCATACTAATGTATCTCTAATTCATATAAGAGTTATTTCCATAGAAAAACTATTAATCTTTAATTACAGAAAGGAATGTGTATGAAAAGTATGCATTAACAGAATAATACGAAAATGTATTGTTTAATAGGAGTATAGTTTTTACGTGAAGGATTAATTATGATGATAAAATGTTACTACCGCTATCCATAAAATTACTTGCATTTGCTATTTTATATAAAATAATATTTATGTGAGTTACAGTTCAAGAGTTTTTAAGGTGATTTTGTTAATCTAAAATTGCCGCTCACAATAAAAATATTACAGTATTTTTATTGTGAGACAAAACAATTTGTATCTCTGCTCGTCTTCATAAATTTTAAAGAAATGTGATTCTCATATTCTTATTAGATCTACAGTTTTCCGATTCTTGAAAGAGATTATAATACACCATGGGCATGAAAAGGCTGAAAAATTAATTCCATATTTAAGGGGGCCTATAAAATGTTGAAATTATTTTTATCATATAGATTTATTAATAGATATCATTAGGTATGCATTGAATATTATAATATTTCAATTTCCAATAGGATTATATCGCAAATCATTCAATAATCAATAAACAATAATCGCGCGCGCGCGTGATTATTGTTTTCTCCAAAACATATTCACTGATTTGCGATATAATGCTACTACTTTGAATTATATATTAAGAATTTAGCTCTTTAGCAAGTTTTCTTTAATTTGAAATAACAACATTCATCTCCCTCTGCACCAACAAGTATCACACGGGACTAAAATGTACAAAATCAATGAAAAGTCATATTATATATAAAATACACAAAATCATATTATGTGTAACAAAAAATAAAAATAAAAAATGTAAAGTGTTTAATACAATTTTTTTTTAAAAAATAAGGATTCTATTCCCGGAGTGTATTTTGGTATTTACTTTAATTCTTTACCGTGGATTTCTTTTCCATGACAGCAGCCAAGAAGCAAATACATGGGATTTTACAAAGCTCGAACTGCATTGACAAGTATCATAGCAAGACATATGGAGACGAATAAATCATTTTCAGTCAAATATTGAACTACTTTAAAGTCTGAGTATAAATGGTTAACTTTAACTCCACGTTGTACTGTTAAAAAGAAGCTTTTAGTTCATTGAATATTTTTAAATGGGATAAATCTTTTATTTCAATTCTAATTTATATAATATCTGTGAAGATGTTTGAAATACGATATAGATGTTTCAGTAGTAAACATGGTGTTTTTGTAGGATGTATTTTCAATTAGCTAACGTAATTAATGTGTCAAATAATGAACTTTGACATTTGAGTAAATTACAATAATTTTAAGAACCTGAAGCTAAGATTTCTCTTTTTTCTATAAATAATTATTAGATGTCATCAGTTTTCCTTTTAGAATAGATGTTTTCCTGAATTTTCCATTTCAGTATTTATTAATATTATGTTCATTTAAACATAACACACTAAAATTATTATTTTAGTGTATTTATGTTTATATCTATATTCAGTTAAATTGAGAAGAATAAAGATTAAGCAAATTATTCAGGTGGTAGAATATTTTTCTCGTAAATAAGGTATAAAAATATTTTTGTTATAGAGAAAGAAAACATTTTCTAAAAATCATAGAGGCTTAAAATATCAAAAATTTTATTTCAAATTAAAACAAAAATAATTTTATAAAGTAAAATAATAAAGTTTTAAAGAAATTAATAAGTAAAAAAGTAAAAATTTTAAATTTTTAATATTCATGTTCATCACAAATTTTAAATAATTCACACAACATTCAAACGCGTATATTTTTTAAACTTCGGATGTTTTTTGATACAGATGCTTCAGTAGTAAATTTGAGTTATTTTATTTTATTATTTTTCTTAGTAAGTTATTATATTTTTTTAAATTTGTATTGCTTTATAAAATTTTCATAATATTCACCGTACACTAAAGTAAATGATAAAAAGAGGTAAAGAACAGATGTTACTTAAAATTGACAATTTTTAATTAAAAATACATTAAATATTTTTAATATTTTACAACTAAGAATGTTGTCATTAACCAATTTATTCCCCAAAATTGTTTATAACATTTTTTTCTCAAATTATCATATTTTAAAATGTAATTTTAAAATATTTTGATTTAAATAATTTAAAATCCTTAAATTATTAAGAATTCGAATGCGTTATCTCTGGTTAATACAAATTTTTATTAATTTTTAATTTTTCTTTTGTATTTTTATACAAAACATGCATGCTAAATATTCTCTCTCATCAAATATTAAAATTTCCGAATATAAATACACATATGTGTGTGTACGTGCTTATTGAAAAATTTCAAGAAAAATTGAGGTTTTATGTTACTCACTTACAGTAAAGATATTAATTTTTTTCTGAGAAAAAGTGAAACAGTTAAAACATAATGTGTTTCTGTGCTTTTCATGTGTTTACAAAGCTCAACATTTTAAAAATGATTTTCTGCTTAAAGGCAAAAAAATATTATGCTTATTAACTTTCATTAAAAAGCAATTAATGATTAATTCTAATACCAGAAATAATTAAATTCCAACCTAACATCGATAGTTTACAAAAAAAATGTTTTAAGAAACATTTCTACATAATTGCTGTTTGAAAATTAAAACGATTATTGTTAAAAGAAAATTATAATAAAATATTAATTATAAGATTTAATATCATATATAAATTAACTAAATATTAAATTTCACGAAATCATAAGATACGAAATACTTTATGCCAAACACTGCGTTAATTGATTAAAATATATAAGCTAAAAGAAAATTTTGCTTCAGAATTTAAACTAAGTCTATTGCTACACCTCTTTTACGACTAACAAAATATTATACAATTACCAACCAAAACTAATGCAGGACTATAAAGACCTGTCTTTTGAGAAGTATCCTAAATATATATAATATGTTTTAGATCCCGAATAAATAAGTAATAAGATCATATTGAACATATTGACTCAAAGGGCAGAAAAAATATATTCTTAAAATATATTGTGCCCACACATAAAGAGTGGGACATGGATTACATATATGAAAGTACTCATTACATATATGAAATTTATTCTGCCCATTTTGCAGTATGGTCTTCTTGTCTAATGTTGCACTTCAGCAACCCTCTTAGACAAATTAGAAAGAGTCCAACTAAGACTGAGTTGTCCTAAAAAATCATAACTGAGACATAGTTGCCCTAAAGAAATTGTTCTGTATTTGATACCTCTTCAAATTAGAAGAAAGACTAACCTTATTAAATAGCCCAGCAAACTTACTAGCTAAGACCTTCATTGATCTAAATAACTGGTGTTTAATCCAAAGCCTTAAGAAAAACAATCCTTTCAACCATGTCAAACTTTCGTGTTTTCCTAATAAGGATGTTGAGTCTCACTCCTTAACATCCTGTATGAGTACCTCAGAAGAATTCCCTAGAGTTTATCTCCACTTGGACCTTCCTATCCAGATCACTATAAAGGACTTGATCCGAGCTCATCTTAAGGGGTTGGTCTTAAGATCATAAATATGGTCCCTGATAAAGCCATTAAAATTATAAAGATGGACAATAGACTAATGATCACGCTGGTAGTGGCATTCCCAATGAGATACCGGGGAATAATTTCTTCATTTTCCTCGGCAAGTTTGATTTTTCATCAGTCTTCAAAAGTGAATTAATTGCAATTTTCTATGACCTTGAAGTTATTCTTCATGAAACCTACTTTGAGGAACTCTGGATTCTTTTGGATAGTCGCTCCTCGCTTTAAAATTTCCACAATTGGATCACAGTTGAAGACAAAACAAAATATTTCTATCATTCTCAGACTTATTTCAGAGTCCCATGATATTCCTTTTCAGTGGATACCTTCACACGTGTCAGTATACCGGCAACAAGAGAGCGGATAATTTGGACAAACAGGTTTGCATCCACTCCAGTTTTTCTTCTTCAATCTTCACCATTTTAAAACATCAATCCATTGTTAACGCTGAGTTTTCGATGGAGTGTAGAATCCCTGCTACCTTTCTTGGAATGTAGGTAAAGAACCTGGCTCTTCATTTGCAGTCAGTTGTAACAGTGCCTCTCGAACGGCACTTTCCAGACGGGTAAGCGGTCGTACTAGAAGTCCCTTATTTTTTCCAATGGCAGAAACATCTTTGCAGCCTGCTCAAATTATTGAACTCTGCAAGCTTGTACTGCTAAAAGTACAGATCAGGTGTTCCATTGCGTATGTCTATGTCGATCCTGGACTGTTTGGGGCATTTTTTCGTCTCTCCTTCTTATCCTTGACCTCTTTAAGGTCAGCAGCCTGATGGATCTTGTCTGATACTGAATGATAAGCAACCACAACAACAACTTATCAACTTACGATAATTTACGATTTAAGATTTCGATCAATTTATTTCACTGGGAAAGTGAAATGATATGTGTTAAATTTTCTGCTTGTTGAACGTAAGAAATATTTGTCTGTAACTGGTTTTTAGACAAAATGCAAACATTTTGCTGCTTCTTAAAGAATATTTGATTATTATTTTACATAATTATTATTTAAACAAATTATTATTGTCAAATACAATTCTTTTATTTTGGAAATTTGGTTATACTTTATTTATAAAATATTTAAAATTCTTAAATAAATCTAATTTTTGAAACATTTGCTATTGTAAATCTAAGATTTTAAGAATTCACACCTTGAATAAATCTGCTATTGTTTTAAATATTTTTAAATATTAAATTTTTATTTAAGGCATTAATACAAGATCCTGATAAAACTCACATAATAAGCAAGATCTTGTGATCATGAAATGATAAACAAGATCCTGTGAAACATTAAACGATTTTTATAATAGTTTATAATAAGGAACTGCTAATAATAGTAATTAAGAAAGAGTTCTTAGCATATAAAAATTTAAATTGTAAAGCATTGAATGTATATATTTAATATTTATTATCAATGTTTATTATTTTGTTTAATATTGATTTCTGATTCGAAGTGAAAAAAGATTTAATACAAATCAAATTGCTTCAATGAAGTCATAAAGCTATTTATGTGTTTGTAACTTTCACAATGTGTCTACTTGTTACAAATCAATTCATTTGTTTATTAGTATAATACTTTAACAAACATAAGAAATTCCAAAAATTTATATAAAACATGGTATTTATATTCTATAACTTTAATAATGCTCATCTACGTAATGGAGTAGGTTTTTGCAAAATCATATTTATCTCTAACAATAATATTATTATCATTGATGATAAAAAATCCTATTTATTAGGTACAGCAAAGTAATATGGTGCTGAAAGAGTTAATAACTCTCATTTATCATTGAATTATCTTCCTTTTCATAAATGTATGTTTCTTGAGAGTTAAGTATTTAAACATTAATTACCCTATAAGTTAGGAGAATGTACAGATTTTACAAGAGTTACCAATTTAAATCACAAATACATTGCTAAAAAACACATTACATTTTCTTTATTACTACCTGTAAAGATGTTTTGAGATACATTATATTATACTAAAAAGTACGAAAATTGATTAATTAGAAATGAGTTATAACCAATATTTTTATATTCTTATGTTAAGAAAAATGTATAATTGAGTTACTGTAAACGTTTAAAATGTTTAGATGAGTTTTGTTTCAAAAACATTTTAATTTTATCACAGCGTCACAAATAATTTGCACATAAAATCTATCAGATTGACAAATTTTGGATATGTACTTATAAAATAATTTAAACTTTTTTTTAAAAAAAATAATGTTTCCTCAGTTTACTGTTAGATTATAGATTCTAGCATTATATTTTAAATATATTTAAATCAATAATTTGATTTATTTTTAATTTATTGTAACGTGGCGTTAAAAATTTGGCATTATTTAAGCCAATCTTCTCGAGGAAATATTTAAGAATAAATTAAAAATTAAGCTTCCAAATTGAGATATACATCACTTAAAAAGTCATTTGTTTTATAAGGACAGTTTTGTATTTTAGGAATTCGATTAAGCAAAATATATTAAGTTAATACAAAATATTTGTTCTGAAGAACTTTCGAATATAACGTTTGTTTTCAGTAACAATTTTACATGTTTTGGAAGTAAGAAATGTATATATTACTTTAAACACTATGTGTTAATTTCATTTATATATTTTCATTAAATAACTCATATTTCAATTAAATATTTGGTTGAAAATATTTTATAAGTAAGATGAAATAAATGGTTTGCTTTTAAAGAATTTAGAACTTATAGATTTATTATTTTTGACAAAAAAATTGATTTGCTAAGTATTAGAAGCATTTTATTTAAAGAAAAATCAACATATTGAACCATAGAAAGAGAGGTATTTATGTTCAAATTTATTCTCATAGTTCCAAAGAAATTAAACATTTAGCATGTGTTAACAGAAGTAATGAGTTGATTGGCGCACAATGCAGCTGAAACAAAAGCATTATAAAGCCAGAAGTTTAGTTCTTTTTGTGGAATTGCCTTTTTAATGGAGTCGGGCAAGTTTCCAAATATAAAATCTTTAATATTTGTCTTTTAAAAGAGATTTCTTTGGTCTGGGAAAAATTTAACAATTCACTGGAATTTGAATTCTCTTTCAAACAGTTTAAAATAGGAAAAGAACTGCTTTATTATAACGTTTAGATAATATTTTCATTGATCTCATGACATTGATGTAATAAAAATACATGTAAATTAAAAAATTTTAAATTCTTATCAGCCTGAAGGCAATTAAATACATAAGCATTTATATTATATATATTTATTATGATTTACGAGTTATTTGCAACATAAAGTGGTTTTAAATCTAATTATATTTATCTATATAGGATGTTCCCAGTTGGATCAAACATACAACTCAAAAAGAAAATGAAATTTTAAAGCCTAATGACACAAGATGCCTTATAATCTAGGATGTGAAATTCTGTGTTTGGTGGTTTTTTCGGTAGATTTTCTTATGCATCTGGCATTATTACGTCATAGATATAGATATCTATAAGAATTATGCAGAAAATTTTATTTTGTCAACCCTAGTATTTACGTCATCGCCCACTTGATAATAAGTCATCTTGGAAATATTTCCTTAACGTCAAAAAAATTCAGTATTTGTTATCCTGGATTACACGGCATTTGGGCCAACCTAATTTATTTAAAAATAGCCACACATGATATGCATTATTTTTATGACAGAAAAACAACATTCTCTAAGAAAAATACAAAACAATGGGTGTAAATTCCTCTGTAGCCTATATCCATTGCTACACACCGGGATGCTGAAAAGAAGAACCTTTCAATGTTTCACTTAATTTCAAGTCTGTTTGTTACACAATAATGCTGTATTCAATTAGTCATTTTCTAATTAACAACAAATGTTTCGTATGAATGATAACTATGGAAAATATTCAGTTATTAAACGTTAACCAATTTGATGGGTTAATACAAAAAGAGGATACTGCGTGTAACGCTTGATCGTGAGTGGTTCAATTTAAACATGTCTGACTGCCATGCCTTCTAAAGGCACAAAAAATACTATAAAATAAAAACAGTCTAAATGAAATCTAAATATCGGAGATATTGTTCCAAGTAGTCGGTGCACATGCGTAATGTATTTAAAATTGTATACAATATTGATGCAAGCCATTTTATCCTGGTTCTGAAATTTGATGTTGAAACACGAGATAACAGATTAGTAACTTCTATCAGTGATATCTCCAAATTCTAGTCACACTTTCACGATGTAACAAATATAACTGATGCTAATATTTATTTATGAATTAGCTCTAGGCTTAAAACTGTTAACTACGATTATAAATTTTATCCATTTAGAGCATATCCTCATCTTTCACATTTAGATATTTTAATAATTTTTTCAATCTGTATTTTTGTATTTATATAATACTACAATTCCTAAATTAAACCTACTCTTAAATATCTGGATATCAAAGCTTGAGTTTATTTCCTTACAGTTTTACGAAAATTATTGGTAAAAATCTGCTATTCTCTTCATGAAAGTCATCTTTCTTATAAAAATATAAATATTCATATTTTAAAAACTACTTGAATTTATTTGTATTTAGAAACTTTAAAAACCTGTTTCTTTTTTTTAAATATAGCTACTTACTATTCCTCTTTTTTACAATGTAGATTTATTTCTAAAAATTGGCTGTTTTTCATTATTCAGATAAGTTTATTATTTATCTAATTAATAAGAGAGGTAATGTAAAAAAGTGCTTTATAATATATTGTTTTTAAGAATTTTTTTTAATTAAATCCCTCTCACTTCAATTGATGGGTTCTCTCGCATTGTGTTTTGTAATGTCTCTTCCTAAAAACAAGTGTTTATTCGGAAAACTCTACATCATTATATAAAAAAACATAACCTTATTATCCATATAAACTAGCAGCTGTTTTGATTAACTTTCACTATTATTTTCTCCACTTGTCCAGAATTGCAGCGGAGACGCATTTTTTTTTATCCATTGCTGATGTCGATGATAATATCGATGGACGTTCTCCGAGTTCTATCAATATCGCTCTTTTACGACTTGAAAAAGGGCTCTTAAAACTCGAGGTTTTGAGTCCTTGGGAATCGTAAATCCTTTTTTTTTCTAAGCAATACGGCTTTTTTTCTTTTCCCTCTTCTCCTGAAGAGGTCTTGAAAAGAAGGAAGGAAAAATGCAGTCTAAGAAATTCGACTCAACAGTCGATAGATTGCGGAAGAAAATTCAACCGATCATCCGGATTGCATTTCCAACCGATCTAAGCTCGCTGTTATTTTTTATTCACGTTGAAATTCCTTCTTAAACAATTCTAAGTCAGTGGAATGTATTGAATAAATTTTTAACTTTTACCGTTATTTTTACTCTTTGTCTAATAGCATAACAAATGTGCAAATGCAATTTTAATAGTAAAGATGATTTCAAAACGAAATATTTTTTTTTAATTTTACAAAAATAAATCATTAACAGAAAAATTTAAGGAATAAATTTAAGGGATTAATTTAATGAAATTATGTTGTGGATATACAAGAACTGACAGTTCTAATAATTCTTAAAATTTTTCAGTAATTTTTATACACATATAAAAGATTAATGCTTAAATGCTTATATATTGCAATTAATAAAACCATTTAAGAATCTATGTTTAGTAAATTTTTTGCATTGTACTCCACACTAATTCAATTCAATTCAAATTTTAAATTCATCAATTTGAAAAAGGTGGATGATAATATAAGGTAAAAAAGATTACAATATAGTAATAAATTACATGAAAGAAATTTCTTCAATCAATTATTAAAATATGTCTAAATACAATAGTGAAATCATAAGAATTGATGATGATGATTCTTATATTTTCACTACTTCTTTTAAAGTGTTTCTCATTACTAGGATTTATTTAACATGATAACTAACCAATAAATTTACTCAAATGTTACATATATTTAGTTTTATTACATAAATAATTTTTAAATTGGTAATAAAAATGCATTTTAAAAATAATTTCATGAATATGAAAAGGCTCAGAACTGGCTATGATATATATTAAGTAATATTTAAAGCAAATTTCTTTTATTTTATTACATCTTCAGCCATTAATTAATTAAAAACATCTAAACACCCTTTAAAATTGAAATAAATTTTTTTTCAGTTAATGATGTTTTAAACTGCAATAAGTGTTCAACGCTTATAGGATCATGTGTGTTTAGGTTTCACTAATATCATGAAAGCATACTTGAAAAGTATTATAAGTGTAAATTTTTAATAAATATTTTCAAATTTTTCTAATACATATTTCAAGCACATTTATTTTACAATTTAATAGATGATTATTAACGAAATAAACTATTATTAAAAATGTAGGCTTTTATTTTTGAAAATAGTTAGAGATCAATAGATTAGTTCTAATCGAAAAATTATTTTTACTTCAATCTTTATGGTTTGATTCCAGTAAATCAATAAATGTTCCAATAAAACTCTTTTCAAGATGGAATAATATAGCAATAAAGATTATATATCATGAAATGAAAATTCATTAATCCATACAAACATCCATATCCATGGGAAGGGTGTAGTTAAAACTTAAAAACAAGTTCTTATAATATCAAATGTTCTTATTTTAACAAATTAGATAGATAGATAGACAGACATACAGATCGATAGGTAAATAGATAAATAGGTAGGTAGGTAGGTAGATTCATGAAGTAAAAGTTTTACCGCTTCCATAGCAAGCGCATATTGTAATATTTCATTCCTAACTCTCCTTAAAATCATAATTGCTCTTTTTATTAAAAAAAACAAATTAAATGTATTAAGTTATTATAAATTATGTGTTTCTATTGAAAATTTTGAAATCAAAATTTTAGTATTGGATGGTTTAACAATAGACGTTTTTTCTAATCAATCAATGAAAGCCGATGTTTATATATGGAAGTCAAAAAAAAATTTCATATTTAAAACTAACTCTATGAACCAATGTTTTCAGTACACATCTTTGTTTTTTTGACCGTAAGACCCTAGGGTGCGAAGCATATGTCCCGATTAGGTGGTCAGCCTAATACGAAATCCCCAGTGTTCAGTTCCCAAGCATGCTTGGTACTCAGTATATCCACCCACTAAAGGGATGAAAGGCTGAGTCAACTTTGCCCATCCCGAGGATCGAACAATAGCAATAAAGATTGTGCCTGTGGCTGTGTCTGGGGAGTGTGGAAAGCTACCACTGAGCCACCTGGCTTCTTCATTTAAAACTAGCAACATAATCTTTGCATACAAACATTGATCATAAAGCCAAAGGTAAACTCACGTACTTTTAAAATGAAATGTTACAAATGAAAAGTATTTTAAGTTCATTATAAAAATTTTCAGCTAATTTTTATTGAAAAAAATACCAGTTTATACGATTCCCTTATGAAATCATCATATTAGCATTTTTATTCAAGTTTAAATAAACAGATATGTGAAAAAGAAATTAATTTCTTACTTTAGGTTTTCTGTAAAAATTGACATGTTCTTCATTTCTGTCCAATTATAATAAGTATTTAGAATCATGAATTGCAAAGTCATACCAATAGGGAGCAAAAATTCTTAAAACATATTAACATTTTAACACTTTTACTTACCTAGTTTACTTCGCTTTTCATAAATTTCCAAGTGAAAATCATAGATTTTAAATAAAATTTACTAAGCATTTATTTGTTTGAAAATGGAACGAAAATAAAAATTGTAGAAATTAGTGTTAAGAAATTTCAATACTTTATTTTATTAATTTATTTATTTGCAAAAATGTAAAATTTATGCAATTTAAATTAATTGATTGAAGGGATTATCAATGTAATTTTTTTATTTTAAATAGTAAATAATTCAATCGTAAAACTTAATAGAAAATTCTATATTATATAAATAAAATATATATAATTTATTATATATAATAAATCATGTTTAAAAATAAAATTATCGTTCATAAAATTGCTATTCAAGACATAAAACTAAATACAACATTTTTTCAATTAATGGAAACAAAACACATTTTGTGAATGGATTTATGGCACAAAAAGTAGCAAAACAAATTTAACTAATTGATTTAAGTTTACAAATTTTATTTATTGAAAGTTAGAATACCAATCAATGATTCTTTTAAAGAATTCTTTCCAGCAGCGTCATTTAACTTCCCTCAAGACAAACTATTTGTCTTTAATTTACAACTTTAATTACGTCTCACTGACTCCTACCTAGTTCTCTTCCGATTTGTAAAACTAAATTGGAATAATTTATCTAAGTACTAAGAAACACGAATGTAGAGAACTATTATAAATGCTGAGATTTTTTTTCTCTTTTCCAGAGCATTGAATTGTTTATGTTTCCGAGTAATACTTGTCGAATTTTGATTTACATTAATTTACTGGTTACAAAAGAGTTAAATGGCGCACTTTTACTGATTTAAAGTGAGTTTTTTGACATTTTAAATTCCTATCAAGCAATTAATATGTGTAACATTATTTTTAACAGTAATGTATTTTAGTGTTATGTTGGATGTTCTTTCTTGTAACGAGAGAATTAATAGAAATAGAAATAAAATTCATTCAAGCAAAATAATTTTGTTAGTTCAATGGCTTGAATAAAGTGCCTCTTTTGAATAACATAAATTTTAACTTTAATAAAAGAGAGCAATTGTGAGATTTAGGGCTTGATTTTTGCAAGATATTTTTCTAAGCTTTTTATTTGATATAATATAGTATAATCTTGTTATATAACATTTTCTATTAAATAAATGTCAACTAAATATTACCGAAAGTAGTGCTTATTGTAATTTATATTTTTACATTTAACATAAAGCTTAATAATTTAAAACTGCGAGCTTACATTGTTGGATAAAAAAATTTAATAGCGTAAAAAATAGTAAAATATGCATTTAATGCTAATGCTTTATGGTTAAACTGATATTAATATACAAATAAAAATAATTAAATTCATAAACGGAAATTATGTGAACATCAATTTTTATATCTTATATCTATTATCGATCCTTTTTACATGTTTTAAAAATAGTTTTCTGGTTTTAAAAAGAAATAATTCATAAAATAATTATTGTCTTATACAAATTACTCAAATATTTTATATGCTCAAATTGATTTGATCAATATCCTCAAATATTAATTATCTCATTCGAATAATAACATTTTATTGAAGCCAGGAAAGCTACTTGGAATTTCTTTTACACTACGCCTATCTTCGCTATCTCTGCCATTAATTGAAAAACAGCTCAATAAAATGAGGATTAAGCTTAAAAATAATTGAAATTAGCCTTCGTAGTAACTTTAAAACAGTAGTGATGCAATGCCTGAGGTGCTCACAATTCCTATGCCTCTGCTGATATACAGCGGGCAAGAAACCAAATCATTGACTCTAATAAGATATAACTACATTTTCAAATATTCTTGTCTTGATGCTGCAGAGGTGGAGTGTCTTGCTCAACAAAGGTAGTAGAATTCTCCGTTCTCTTACTCGATTTGTTGGAATTGCTTGCTTTCCTTTGCTCACAAGGAAAGCAAGCAATTCCAATAGATCTAACAGACTTTCAATGAGCAAGGCTCTTCACCTCTGCTGCATCACTGTACACGGAAGCTCCATAATTTTTTAATTTTCTGTAAATGATATTAATGATGTTATTCAGAGACCGAGAAGAGACAGGTTGTGACACTGTGATATCACGTTTTACCAAGCCAATCAGCTTGCTCGTTTTCAAAAATGTCACAATGACTGGGAATCAACTTGAAGGCAATGTTTTTATTAGAGAATTTTTAAACTCAATTAACTTCATTCTGCAGAAATAAGCTATCGAATTTTCATTATATCTTGTAATTGTAAGCAGCAAAATAACATCTTGAGAATCAATAAGAAGAACAATATTGCATTCAGTACATCTTTCCAATTTATCCATCGTAAAATATATCTCAACGTCAAAGTTGTCACACTACATGGAATGGCAACATTGAAATAATGTGACTTCTTTAGTTTGCTATATAATTCATTGATTAAATGATACTACTGTAAATGTTAATCGTGATATAAATGATACATGTAAGTAATAGAAATACACAGTCCCACTTTTATAATTGTTCAATAGAAAAAAAGACATGTAAGCATAATTTGCATATATTATTAAACAGAGAAATTTGAATTATAAGTAGATAAGCAATTTATAAAATGCACTTTGCTTCATTTTTTATCAACAGAGTTTGGTAAAAATTAATGGTTAAAAATACAATTTTTATAGGAAAAATATATTTTAACATGTTTATTTTAAATAATTTAATTATACATTTATCCCCGCAAAAGAAAAATTAAAAAAACATATCAGAATAAAAATATATGGAAATGCGTAATTTATGAAGGTTATATTTTACATTTTCTTGTCATTATTTATATGGGTATTATATGAATATAAAATTTTTAATTTTATAATGTTCACCTTGATATCCCTGATAGGCCTTATATATATATATACATATATATATATATATATATATATATATATATATATATATATATATATATATATATATATATATATATATATATATTATATATATATATATATATATATATATATATATATATATATATATATATATATATATATATATATATTGTTACAAATTTATAAATAATGATTATATTTGTCTTAAATAATCTCAGACTGATTGGAAATTCTCACATTTTGGGCAAAAATTGCGGTATTTAGACGTGTTGTAGTTTAAAAGCGGATTTTCTTATAATTTGGCGACTTGGCGACAGTTGGTGAGATTCTTGGCGACGGTTAGCGAGATTATTGGCGACTTGGCGAGAAATCGATACTTATGGAAATATCCATCACCTAAGCTCTAGGACCAATATTTTTCAAGATAGCCTAGAAGCTTCCAGAACCTTGGCAAAATTGGTAGATTTCTCCGCCAAATCAGGTATAAATACTGCAGCCCGACATGGAAGAGTCAGTTTTTTTGTGAAGATAGTCAGTGAGTGAAGACGATTAGTTGGGACTGCTAGTTGTTCTCTGTCTGAGGTATTTGAGACCTGTGATTAGAAGCTGTTTCTTATTATATCTGACGAATTGTAGCTGTATAATTGTGATTGTTACAGCGGGAATTTCGTTTATCTAGTGAAGTTTTTACGAATAAAAGTCTTGTGTTCATTAAGTGGTTGCTTTATTCAACTCTCAATCGACACGAACCCGTGAAGCTCGGTACAACTGGTGTCAGAATCGGGGTTGAAGGGTTGATGCAGTGTGTCACAAGAAAAATGGATATGGATTTAATGAAAAGTCTTCTCAAAAAATTAGCGGAGTAGATGGCTGAGATGAAAGCTGGACAAGAAGAGATTAAAACCGAGATGATGAAAGACATAAAATCTGGACAGGAAGAGATGAAAGCTGGACAAGAAGAGATGAAAGCTAGACAAGAAGAGATTAAAACTGAGGTGATGAAAGAGATAAAATCTGGACAGGAGGAGCTTAAAAAGGAACTTAAGAAGGACATTGTAAGTCTTAAAGAAGAATTCTCCAACATCATTCAGGAGAAGATGAATGCAATGGAAGATAAGGTAACTTCAGTTGAAACTAAAGTTCTGGAGATAGAAGAAAAAGTTGAAGAAGCATTAGACAATATGAATAAGAAGATTGAAAGCTTGGAGAAGCAAATGTCAAACAAACATGAGGAACCCAACGTGGCATTTGTGCCTTCCCTAGCCAATATTAAACTCTCAACATTTGATGGGAAATCATCCTGGCAAGTATACAAGACCCAGTTTATGATGGTAGCTGAAGCTAATGGATGGAATCCCCGAGCCCAAGCTTTTCACCTGGCTGCTTCTTTAAGAGGAGACGCGGCTGACATCCTCGAGACGTTTCCGGAGGAGCAGAGGCACGATTTCCAAGCCCTATCGAGTGCGCTTGAGCTGCGGTTTGGAGATAAGTGCACTAAAGAATATAGCAGACTACAGTTAAAGTCCCGCTATCAAAAAGCGGGTGAAAGTCTGCATGAATTGGCTGCCGATATTCAGCGACTTTTTCATCTAGCATTTTTGGACTGCCCAGCTGAGACACGTCAAGATCTAGCTCTCCATCACTTCATCGATAGTGTGCGGATCCGGAGATACAGAAAACACTTAGACTCGCCGATGTAAAAGATATCGGATCTGCCCTAGTCTACGCACATAAGATAGAGGCTGCCCAGCAGGCCGCGCGTAAAGACCGGCACTAAATCAGAGCCGTCTCTGCTACTGATACTGACTGTAATCTAAGAAAGCAAATTGAAGATCTGCTACGAAAAGTCCGTAGCTTAGAATTGAGCAAAGGTGGCAGAAACACGAAGATTCAGTGTTGGACTTGCGGTGCAGTCGGACAGGTCCATAGAGACTGCCCGAAACGAAAAGATGGTGGAAATGATCTTCCACCACAGCAGGGAAACTAATATGTGGCCATCTCGCGGGGCGGAGATGTCCAGAGAGTAAGAAGCCCCATTTCAAATTATTTCACATTTCTTCCGTAAGTGGCGGCGACAAGGGGCTTTTCATTATGGGACAAGTCAACGAAGTTCCCTGCAGAATGATAATCGATACTGGAGCCAACGTAACTATCATTAGGACAGATTTGGCCCGCAAACTTAGTGAGAAACTCATCTGGACGCCGCCCTGCATTACCCTCCAAACTGTGACAGGTGATAAAATTAAAGCGCATGGAAAAGTCAATCTAAACATTGCATTTGGTAATGCCGTGTACTACCATATGGCGTATGTCGTTGATATAAATGACGAATTTATTCTCGGATTGGATTTCCTCAAAGAAAACCATTTCAAGTTAGATTTTAAAAATAATGAACTACACTCATATTCTGAAGACATAGAGATATTTAAGAACAAATATTCAGATTTTAAAACAGTCCATCATATAACTGCAAAGAATGAAACAACATTACCACCAAGAACTGAGACTGACTGTTTCCGGAGCTCTTTCAGAAGATTATAATTTTCATTATGGATTGACTGAATATCCAGATTCCGACAATAGCGTTAAAGGAGTACTAGTGGCTTCTTCACTCGTCGACCTTTCACGAAATGTAATCCCGGTAAGAGTTGCTAATCTAAGCAATAAGGTAAAACTTATAAAAGAAGGAGAAGTGCTAGCGACTTGCACTCCAGTGACCTGTATTAACCGAAATTGTCAAGCCACACTATCTGAGCCTCCTGACACTCTAATTAATTAAATCCTTCAGAGAGCAGAGTTAGATGATAAACAGAGGAATGCTGCAAGAAATCTATTATTAGAATTCGGAGATCTCTTTTCCAAAAAATCAGATGATGTTGGTTGAACCAAATTGACGCAGCACCGAATCAATACAGGAAATCATCTACCCATTAAACAACATCCGAGGAGATTGCCATTCGCTAAGCAGGAAGAGGTGGACAATCTTCTGATGGAAATGCAGCAGAATGACATTATTAAGCCATCAGAGAGTCCTTGGGCTTCGCCTATTGTTTTAGTTCGGAAGAAAGATGTTTCTACCCGATTCTGCGTTGACTATCGTCGGTTAAACAACATCACTAAAAAAGATAGTTACCCTCTTCCTAGGATTGACTTGATGCTTTATGCGGAAAACAATGGTTTTCGACTTTGGATCTCAAGAGTGGTTATTGGCAAGTAGAGATACATCCTGAGGAGCGAGAAAATACTGCGTTCACCACAGGACAAGGACTTTGGCAGTTCAAGGTTATGCCATTTGGGCTTTGCAATGCACTTGCAACGTTTGAGCGCCTGATGGAGACAGTATTACGAGGACTTTCCAACGAAGCATGTTTGGTATGTTTGGACGATATCATTATTGTAGGGCGCACATTCGAAGACCATTTAAGAAATAACCGAAAGGTGCTGGAAAAATTTAAAATGACCAACCTGAAGCTGAATCCTTGCAAATGTAATTTATTCCGACGTGAAGTAAGCTATCTGGGACACATTATCTCTGCTGAAGGTGTAAGAAGAGATATTGAAAAGATCTCTGCAGTTAAGGACTGGAGTCGTCCAGAAGATGTCCACCAATTAAGAAGTTTTCTTGCACTATGCACATATTACAAGAAATTTGTTAAAAGTTTTTCAAGTATTGCCAGACCTCTTCACAAGTTGACAGAAGTTAAACAGAGATTTCTATGGACAGATGAATGTGAGAAAGCTTTTAAACAACTGAAGGAGGCGTTGACATCTTCGCCCGTTCTTGAATATCCAAAGCCCGAAAAATTATTCATTTTAGATACGGATGCCAGCAACGAAAATATCGGAGCTGTTTTGTCGCAGGAAACTGATGATAAAGAATATGTCATTGCTTATTGGAGTAAATGCCTATCGAAACCGGAGCGGAATTATTGTACAGCCAGGAAGAAATTGCTGGCAATCGTCAAAGCAATAGAACATTTCCACCATTATCTCTATGGAAGAAAGTTTTTGCTCCGGGCAGATCACGCATCTTTAACCTGGCTTTTAAATTTTAAAAATCCAGAAGAACAGGTAGCCAGATGGATTCAACGACTCCAGGAGTTTGACTTTTAAATACATCATCGCAAAGGAACTCTTTATGGAAATGCTGATGCACTATCAAGGAAACCGTGTAATGAAAGCTGCCGATATTGTTTTAGAGTAGAGAAGAACTATCAGTTAGTAAATCCTCCGGTACGCCAAGTTACTGTTTCACCTCCACCGAAACCAGACCCATGGAGTGATAAAGGACTCAGAGAAGCCCAAAAAGAAGATCCAAATATAAATCCAATTTTAGAATTAAAAGAATCTTCCAGTATGAAACCAAGTTGGCAGGATATCTCCACCTACAGTCCTGCTACTAAACAATTTTGGGCTCTTTGGGACTCACTCCATATAAGAAATGGTGTCTTATACAGGAAATGGGAGTCCGATGATGGACGTAATAGCAAATGGCAGCTTGTTCTTCTAAAATCAAGAATTTCAGATGTTTTGAAAGAATTGCATAGTAGCTCAACTGGAGGCCACTTTGGAGTAATGAAAACTCTACAGAAAGTTCGAGAACGCTTCTATTGGAGCAAAAATAGACAAGATGTAGAGAAATGGTGTCAATCTTGTGATGACTGTGTGGCACGTAAGGGACCAAAGAAACGTAGCCGAGGAAGGTTGCAGCGGTACAACGTAGGAGCACCTTTTGAGCGAATAGCATTAGACATTTTGGGTCCTTTACCACGATCTTCAAATGGCAACAAATACATACTAGTTGTCATGGACTACTTTACTAAATGGCCTGAAGCGTTTGCAATCCCCGATCAAGAGGCGATTACAGTAGCCGAGGTTCTAGTGCAGCAATGGGTTTCCAGATTCAGTACACCCTTACAAATTCATTCTGATCAAGGGACAAATTTCACCTCAGTTGTGTTTAAAGGAATGTGTGAAATTCTCGGAATAGACAAGACGCAGACCATGCCACTACACCCACAATCGGTAGAGAGGTTTAACAGAACCATCTTGAATAATCTCTCACTTATGGTTTCCAATAATCAGCAAGATTGTGATTTGAAGCTACCGCTGTTTCTGCTTGCATATCGCAGTGCTGTCCATGAGACTACCGGATATACTCTTTCACAGATGCTCTTTGGTCTCGAACTTCATCTCCCTTGTGATCTTCAGTTTGGTCGTCCACCGGATACATCTTCATCGACAGAGGAATACCTTCAAGACCTTCAGGCACGTCTTGAAGGTGTCCATAACTTCGCTCGAAACCGAATCAACCTGACGACCGAAAGAATGAAGACAAGGTATGACACAAGAGCGACAGGACATGAATTTCAAGAAGGTGACAAAGTTTGGTTGTGGAACCCAATTCAACGTAAAGGACTTTCTCCAAAGTTGCAAGCTAACTGGGAAGGTCCCTACACAGTCCTAAAAAGACTGAACGACGTCGTGGTTCGTATAAGGAAATCATCTTCTTCAAAACCAAAGGTAGTACATAATGATAGATTAGCTCCTTATAGTAATGTAAAGTAAAAATTAGTAGACCATGGTATCTTTGTAAATAGTATAGATAATTCTAATCCTTTCTATTTTCTTGTATTTTTAGTTGCTTGTTTATGTAATGTGCTCTGTATCATCTTGAAATGTAAATTCTCTTATATTAAATTTGGCTTCCTATCAGGGGATTGTACTGCCCGGGACGTGCAGTCCTTGAGAGGAGGGCAATGTTACAAATTTATAAATAATGATTATATTTGTCTTAAAACATCTCAGACAGATTGGAAATTCTCACATTTTGGGCAAAAATTGCGGTATTTAGACGTGTTGTAGTTTAAAAGCGGATTTCCTAATGATTTGGCGACTTGGCAACAATTGGCGAGATTCTTGGCGACGGTTGGCGAGATTATTGGCGACTTGGTGAGGAATCGATACTTCCGGAAACATCCATCACCTAAGCTCTAGGACCAATATTTTTCGAGATAGCCTAGAAGCTTCCAGAACCTTGGCGAAATTGGTAGATTTCTCCGCCAAGTCAGGTATAAATACCGCAGCCCGACATGAAGAGTCAGTTTTTTTGTGAAGACAGTCAGTGAGTGAAGACGATTAGTTGGGACTGCTAGTTGTTCTCTGTCTGAGGTATTTGAGACCTGTGATTAGAAGCTGTTTCTTATTATATCTGACGAATTGTAGCTGTATAATTGTGATTGTTACAGCGGGAATTTCGTTTATCTAGTGAAGTTTTTACGAATAAAAGTTTTGTGTTCATTAAGTGGTTGCTTTATTCAACTCTCAATCGACACGAACCCGTGAAGCTCGGTACAATATACATATATATATAAATATATATATGATGAAAGAGATTAAAAGATTGAATTTAAATCTTTTAAATTTAAACCTGTCTTTATAAAATGGCATTTTAAATGCCCATACTAGAGTGCTAATTTTCTGAGTGAACAAAACTAAAATGTTATAAGTGTACTTTTAACATCTTCATAGAGTTCAATACCTTCCATGGTGTCAAAAAATCTTTTTTGGGTGACATGCCACATCATAACATAACAGAGAATTTCCTGAATTACTGTTACAAATTTTGATATATTAAAGATAGTGAATTATTTTGAACTTCAATGTATAATGCATAAAGATAATTTTGACATTTTCGTTTTAATCACATTCACGGTACCGAGAGAATAACATTGTTGCTATTACGCTTATAAATTCTTTATAAACGAAACATATAAGAATGGAATACAGTTATCCATTAAGATCACGTCGACAGAGATTTTTCGAGAAACTTAACATCACAAGGGTAAATAAAATCTTAAACAATGCATTTGCTTCATGGAATAAAATGCACGTGTCAGTAATAAAAGATTTTTACAATGCTAAAATTAGTCTGTCTTTTTTCATTCATGGTTTCAGAAACTCCACAAATTTGGTCATTGAATGAACCACAAACATTATGATTAAATTTAATCCTTAATTTAATTTATTTTATTACTCAAGTATCATTCATGATTCTGTTATTAGCTTTCTTTCTTGATGTATCAATATAGATAACATTTTATCAAGAAATGTAATTTAATTTGATACATGAAAAATTTAAAAAATATGTATATTTAATCATAAAAATAGTTGTAGTGAAAGAAATAACTATATATATACTTTACCAGTTCGAAGTACACTTTCAAAACTTTATCAATAAAAATTTTATACTATACAAATAAATATTCATTGTAAATCTTCGATTTAAAAAATTTCTGTATTTGGCTTAAATATGTAAATGTAATTTAAAAATGCAAAAGGAACTTATAATATTTAAAACTTTTGTTTCTATTTTTTACTAATAAAATAATTTACCAATAACATTATATTAATAATAAAGAATCCAATATTTCTAAACATATAAAAATATTATTTTCTTCGTATAACTTATTTTACGCATATTATTTATTCAAATAGTAAATCAATTAAATAAGAAATAACTTAAAACATGCATAAAATAAGCAATTCTTTTAATTTGATCATATACATATATTTTCAAATACCACATAATCATTTCGAATAATATATTAAATCTTAAATATAAAGCAACATGATACTTTGATTTTGAAGTATAATTTCCTTGTGATACATATTTAATTCAGAAATTTAATCATGATAGTTTAAATTTATTTTGAGGAATTTTTGTTAGCTCTTATAAAGACATTTAATAGTAAATATTGAAAACTGTAAAATAATAATAAGTTAGATTTCTCAGATATAATCATTATTTTACAGTTTTTAATTATTACTATTATAATAAAATAAAATGCCATTTTTCTTGGATAAACATGTCAGTCTTCTAATGTTTCATTCATTTGGTACTTGTCGTTCAAGCAATATTTTCCGCAACTTGTAATATTCGGGTCAAGAGTCACCTGCATTGCGTGTGTTTCCCGTCTAAAGTTTCATTCTTAAAAAGCATGAATGATGAAAAAGACAATGATTAAATACTCTTAACGAAACTCTATACAGTGTGCTTCATAAAATGTTAACTTATTTTTAAATATACGATCATCAATAAAAATCAATTATATTTATGACTAGTAAGAAGGAAAAAAAACAATTTCAGTTGATTTATTAGTAATATAAAAATATTTAGGGACTCAATAATCATTACATTTTCCAAATTGGAAATCTAGAACAATATTTTCGAAAATAATAATTATCAATTTTACTGAAGTAATATAGATGAGTACAGATGATAACTTTTTACAACACACAATTCTCGAGCAATCCGTTTTATATTTTATGATATGATATCAAACCATAAAATGACTGATCTTATTAGATAAAAAACTGATCATAAGTTACAAAAAAAAGAACTTTGATCACATATATTTAAAAAAAGCTTTTTTAATTCATAAGAATTTTCTTTCATTCAACACATCAAATACTTAAACTAATAAATGAAGCCTATATGTTATAAATTACTTAGAAAAATACCAATTACAATCATCAATTATTGATTTATTTTCGTATTAGAATTAATATCTCTGAAATTCCGAATTTCTGATTTTTTGACAAAAATATTTTGAATTTTTGATTGCTAACTTTATAATTCCCCAAACAGCTATTCTTTCCTTGTACTATTTCCCCCTGAGTGTTCTCTATTAGATGTTTCAAATATTTCCTATTTTTGTCTCGTTTTATAATACGATAATTCAGTTATTTCTGTGTAGAAGGTAAACTAGTTTTACTTTTTTTAATTTTATGAGCACAAAGTAAAATTAAATAAAACAAAGCAAAAAATAATTTAATTTTATAGAGGCAGATATAAAGTTCTTTTATAACAACAAAACTCTATTCGTTGTTCCAAATAAATTCTATTTTTTCTGGTTCTATTATTCGGTAATTCAGATAGGTAAAAATAACACACATTTTTAAATTTAGAAAGCATAGAGGATTAACAAAATCAATTTATGCTAGCAGAAGAAAATTATAATATAATTTCCAAAAATTAATTACTAGTGAAATTCTTTTTCTAACCGACATTATTGTTAATGATTTATGACATGCCATTAAAACAATAACTCATCAACTATATACATTTTGAATATATTCTGAGTTTATATTTATAAATCATGTCAAAAGTAAATATTAAATTAAATAATAAATGTCATTACTAAATATTAAGTTCAGAATCAGGCGTAAAAATTATTTTCCTCTTTTGACTCTTATGTCTTAACTTTACCTGCCTATCTCTTTTATAATGGTTTAAAATTTAGGTTGGTTATTCTTTTTAAATTCCAGAGAACAAGATTTAACTTATATATTATAATGATCCAAATTGTGTGCTGTAAGAAAACTACTTTTTACTAGTCAATTTTATCATTTTATGTGCAATTAAATTCTGTTTCATATTGCAAGCTTGAAAATTCAACTACTCTCTTATTTTCCTTTCCATTAAATACCTTTATCCTTAAAATAGTATTAATAATAATCTCAGAACATTTAGCGATCATTCTTTAATTCAAATTTTGATTTTATAAAACTTTGATAAAAGAAGATTCTGTCTCAGATGCAAAAGGTGTCATTGTAAATTCTTTCCTAAGAATACACAATTTAAATTCTTAATTTTTTCCTAATATCGGTAAAACATTTTTGCGATAAAAAGTTGCAGTTTACCAATAATTTTCAAAAGAAACAAATTAAAAATTAAAATGACTTAATGACTTTAAATAAAACTTTTCAACGGTCTTATTTTATGTAACAGGAAAACTATGTAAAACTATATTTTGTATAATTTATAACATACTGTATACAAAAATATACAAGAAAATAGTGGTGGTGTTTTCAGTGGACTGTGTAGGCTCAGTTGCAATAGCTATGTACCCCATAGTTTAACTGAGTTTCAGAAACACTAATAAAACCCTTACGCTGATCGGAAAAGTTGATATATACGTTATTTTTAAATCACATTAATTTTACAATCGTAATTTGCTGATGAAACATACGTATTATTCTTTGACGTTTCAGTGTTTCAAAATAGTAAAAACGAATCTTTAAAAATGATGTTATTTTCTAATGATAAAAACAACATGCTTGTAAAAAAAGTGTCTTTTAATTAAAATTGCAGAACCGCTCAACTTGAAACATCAACAAGACAGAAAATTTATCAAGAAAGATACGAGATCGCCACAACTAACTGATATACTGTTAAATTTCTTCCAAGAATCTTTTGAGATGTAAGTATAAGAAATTTCATGCTCTTCATTTCACATTATCAATGCATTATCTCATTCATTAAGATTGTCATATGAGTTTTAATAAAAAAAACTATCAAAGTAATAGAATATCACCACTATTCAACTGATTATTCATTTGAATGCATATTATTTAATAGCTATTAAAATAATATTTGAATAAAAATTGACAATAAAAACATTTCATTTCAATTCATTGCATTCAAACGTCAAAAATATTTTAATTATCTTCATTGAAACATGTCAATACTTATGAGCGTTTTTATTTTGTTATGAAGTTTTTAACATTTTAATTTGTTTTTAACAGCAAAATAACTTCTGTCGTAAATGCTTATAAGCAGTTTTCATATAAACTATTTATTAATAAACCTTATTCCCTCATAATTTTCTTCCAATCTACATGTACTAATTTTATTATAAAAACAAGCAGTTTTGTTAAAATAACTTTTTTTATGTTTAAGATTGCATTATAGGATCTAAATAAATTAAAATAAGTTTCTAAAAATAAATGGTAAAGTACTTTTGAATTTAAGATATTACATATCTTGATGGTTAATTTTTTTCCTTACAAAATTTTTATCGATTTAGTTTATTTCCTAAAATATTTTAAATTATTTTCGACTCTGAGAATGAATGTTTTTCAGTATTATAAAGGCTTCTCACTACTCAATATAATTTAAATTTATACCTCATGTCTATTTAATAATTTTTCGTCTTAAAATAAGTTTTTAATAGTTTTATGTTTATAGTTAACTACTTATTTTCTAAAAAAATGCAGATGTTTTTAATGGCAAATGAAAAATATATATATTTAATAGATTGTTAATAAGGTTTTTATGACGTAATTTTGATTATTTGAAGAACATGTTTAGAAATTATTAAATTTTGCAGAAATTTCAATAAAAATGGTGTTAAATAATTGACTTATCAGCAGAATAATAAGAGAAAAATATGTAAAACAAACAAACCAAAAAAGAAAATTCAAAAAATATGCTAAAAATAAATTATGTATCTGTAAAAGTCATTAAATGTAAATAATTAAGGTTCATACAATGACAATTGTTTATTATGTAAATATTTTAATGTGTACTTTAAAACCAACTTTTATCATAATTAGTTCCTAGGAATTTTACTTATTTTATAGTTTGTATTGCAATACATTCAGAAATAAATACGCTAGAAATTTTCATTAAAATTTATCAAAAAAAAAACTTTCTATAACTTATCATAAGCTAAAAATGAAGCACGTTATTAATAACTTGTTTAAATATTAAATATATTACTTTATCTTCATAATATACAGTAAATTTAAAAAATAAAATTTTCAAACATATATTAAAGATAATTTAGTTTAATAGAATATTTTTAAATTACTCTCTAACTTTCTCTCTCTAATCTCTCTCCCTCTCACAGGCGAATAAATTAAGAATACTACAAAGTAAATTACAAATTATGAAAGTAAAAAAGTGGATTAAATAAAACAATTTAAAGAAAGATTTTACAACACCCACATTAGTGAACAAAGGCATCATAAAAGCATGTAATCTAAAGCATTTCTCTAAATGATTTACTTGATCCAAGTTCTCTTTCACAAACCTTATTAAAAAATGCATAAAATCTGAAGAAAAGATTAGAATTAGATTGGAAATCTTGGTTGAATTTCAATCACTTGAAAAATAACACTTTTATAGTGTAATACAACGCATTGAGTTCTCTCATGTACCGATAAATTTTCCCTACGAGTCATGATTTGAAATACAGTGTAATGGCTTACGTGACTTTAATTTGTAATCCGCCTTCTGTTCAAACTACAGATAAGTAAAAAATTGTTCGATTTGTTCGTCGAAAGATACGCCAAAGAATGTGAGAATCAGTTTCACATAAGAATTTTATAATATCTTAAGCAAGTCGTTGTATCTAATGTAGAGAGAGCAATTTTGAGTGTATATCATGAAGTGAGGAGCTACACAGAATAACTGAGTGGATTCCTTTGATCAAAGATATATCAGAAAACTTTCTGAAACTATAAAATTCTTAAAGTGAATCAACGTACTCTTAATATTTTTCATTTCAGCATTTCTCAGAACTTATTTACCTTAAAAAAGGCTGAATAAAAAAGTCTGAATAAAGCAATTAAATACTTTTTTATTGAAAACTAATCATTAATCTGTTTACAGTTTTAAATTATCCAAACGCTTGCATAATTTATATGTACTGAAATTAGATACCCATGGAATATCTATTTTAATTTTCTGCACACATTGTTTTTCTTCATTGCTTAAAAATTGAGTTACATTTCCTAGTAATAAATGTAATTCTATGTATTTGATTATATATCTTAAAAAGTCAATTCATTAGAGATTCATTAATTCAATGTATTGATCATCATTATAATTTTAAAAATAATTAAAATTAATTTGATGTCATGCTTTTTTATTTATTTATTCTTTTATTTAACATCAGGATTTTTTTCTATCTTTGCCTTAGGTCATAGAATATTCATAAAAAAGGAAAAAAACATTTCTGTGCCATTTTATGCTTTTAGTGTCATTAAAACTGATTAGATCTTAAGAGCAATTATAAAAAACTGCATCGCATATTACAATAATAAACTTTTTTCATCATTAAAACACACACCATTAAATCACTAAATTGCCATATAAAATTTTCAATACATTCAAATACTTCTTTTTCTTTTAGCAAGAAATATAGCATAAATGAGAAAAATATTCTAGTGCATAAAAATCAATTATTTTTGAAAAGAAACTTTTGAAAGATTGATACAGGATAAGAATTTGTTTTTATTTGATTAAATAAATTATTATTATAAAATGATTGGATAAAAAACTGTGCAATTAATTATTTTGCTGTAATTGTGTAAAATATTTAATTGATTTTATGATATAAATGAGTACCTCTTTTGTGGAAAAATTTAATATTTATTTTTGTAAAAATATGTATTATATATGGAAAAACATGAGTACATTTTATCTAAATATTTCAGAAATTAGTTCTTAATAATTTAAATACCTAAAAATTTTTGATAATTATGAAGATAATATATTTATATTTTTAAAAGAAATATGACATGAATTCTAATAGGTGTTAGGCATTCACAAGCATATGAAATTTATAAATATTATTCTTAATGTATTATTTTTGATCTACCTCTATTCCTTTAGCCACAATAGCATTCGATAAATTTACTCGCTAATCATCACTTCAACAGTTCATGAGTTTGATTCTTTACACGGTAAGAGATATTTTGCTGTGGTTTATAATCCATTTTAAGCTGTTAGTTCAGATTAAATTATTATTCATGAGTAAAAAAATTGTATGTGTTACAAACCAACCAAACCCTTATTTTATAGCATACATCTATATTCTTCTTCTTCTTCTTCTTAGAATTGGGTTTGTATGTCATTGGGCACCTCTGCTTTTATCAGCATTTTGTACCATTAACTCAAAACCCAATGCTTCCTAGTTCCATTTGCTCGGGTCACCCACTTTATTAATAAAGTCCGATAACCCTTTAATGGAGTCTAGGTGTAACTCTCTAGTATGGATGACGCCTAAAGAAGTTAATCTAGGGAGGGCAAGAGCCTCACATTCATAAATGATATGCTCTGCCGTTTCCCCTTGCGCATGACATTTCCAGCAGATAAGGTCTTGCTGAAACAGTCCCATCTGGTCAGAAAGTCAGACATGCTAGAGATAGCTTCCCGACTTTCACCAGAAGAAGATGGTTTAGAGGTCATTTCTACCTCAAGTGAAGGATTTATAACTGCCCCTTTACAAGATTGCCTCTGAGTTCCCTTGTCTTTTTCAGGAAGGTCTACTTCAGAGGCTTCACCTGCAAATGCAGAAAGGTTTGTTATTACTTGTGTATTTTCAGCCACAAGATGACAATTAAAAAGCTCATACATTTATATTTTATAGAATACATCTTTACTTCATTTCTTAGCACTGGAATATTAATTAATTGAAAAGGGTTTTCTGCAACTATAAGAAAATACTTTTATAAATCATATTTCTAATTATCGTAAAACTAAATATCCAATAATTAAATTTTTGTATATATTTTATATAAAATATTGAGAAAATGTGATATATTGAAGTTATTTCAGAATAAAATTTCCAATAACTACTTTTTAAAATATAGTTACATTATTAAATTAGTATCTTAAAATGTACATATAACATAAATATTTCAAATAATTATGAAAACTTTATAAATTTTATGGTACTTTGAACTCTTTTATTAAAATGAATAATAAAGTAGTGAACAATTAAAATCTTCTGCATGATATGAAAAACAGTATACATTTTCTTGGTAATCGTTAACAAAAGGAAACTTGTTATGAGTTATAGATATAATCAAGTGAATAATACATTAATACATTTTTAAACTTTAAAATCCAGTTTTTTAAGAGAATTTTTTAAAAATTTAAGCAAAACGTTAAACAAGTTTCATGGTTAGATATTTTTAACAAATGCGTATTAATTTCATTCACATTTTGATATAACATTTAAATATTTTCTGACAAGAGTAACAACATTCTTCAGTGATTTTTTGAGATAATCATATTTTTTTAGTTTTATTCTTGTATGTTAATATTTTCTATGTAGTTTATCTCCGACATATAATATTTTTAAGAAACGATACTTTGAAATGGTTGATAAAAAGATGTCTAAATTTTTAACTTTAAAATCAATTTTTATATGCAATTATTGCACAAGAAAATATTTATAAAGATAAATTCCAAATGCCAAAATAAATGCCAAATAATTTATTATTGATAAAGAAAATATATTTTAAATTGTACTACAATAAAAAAACAGAAAAATGATGTGTTTCACAGTCACATGACAGTATTTAATCAATATATTGGAACATAAAATTATTTAATTAAATTGAAATTTAATTAACAACAATATTTATTTTAAATCCTGTATTGAAATAAATTTTGCTTTCAATATTTAGATTGAATCCTTTCTCTTGCATTATTATTATGCTAAAAGTTACTTGTAAAGGATTAGTGATTTACGTCACTTTCTATGTATCAAAGAAATTTTCAAGTTATAACAGATGAAATATGATCAAGTCATAGAAATTTTTTCTGTTATAGCTTGATAAAAAAATTGCTTTACTTTAAAAAAAAGAAATTTTATTTCACTTTAAAAATTATCAGCTGATAGAAATACATTTTAATTTGATTTACTTATTCGACTTCCAAAAATTAAGTAATTGATATGTATTTCAATTTTTTTAATCTTAATTACTTTCTAATAAATTTGTCATAATTTATTCCCTATAGAATTATTATACTTAAATATTAACGATAATCCATTGACCTTTGATTTTTATGTATTTCTTAAATGGACGTATAGATATATATATGAACATGGTGTGTAGTTGCATAGAAAGTACTATAATTATTATTAATTACTATTGCAGAACAAAATATTCTTGCATTTAAATAGTAATTGGACTTGAAATTGCTCTTTCATTAATTAAGGCAATCATGGAGAAAAATTTTTGTTCATATGAAATATTCTTTCGAAACTTTATTTTCATTTTATACATTGATAGGACAAAAATATTGCTGAATACTCTTCATTTATTTATACAAAATATAGCTAGCACAATTATCCTATGCAACGCTATACGAAAACTCAGTAATTTAAATAAAATTCTTCATTTCTCTCCCTTTAAGAAATATTTCTTACATTATTTTAGTCATCTAATTCTCTCCTTCAGTTCTCATAAATATTGCTTATAAAAAATGAACACATTCTTTAAAATAAGTGCTTCACAAGCTGTGATTTCTCAAAATTTATAAGCATTTTCTTAAAAAAATCATAATTTTAGATAATAGTTATTTCATAGAGAAAATATGTTATCTCTTGAAAATATGTTTTCATTTCAATACTGGTAGATTTTTGTGAAACCGGAATCTGTAAAAAGTGCATGAAATATGCATGGTTTATTATATTAATCAAAAAAGCAGAATTGGTTGCTTGAAATTTAAAAAAAAAACTTGTAAATTATATATGAACATAATATTGCATTTTCATTGGTAATAATGAACTAAAGTTATTCAACTGAAAATTTCATGAAGTCTGTATGTTAATGATTCCATTTTAAGCAACATTCTTAAGCATGCATTCTACACTAAAAATGTCTCATGCTTCACAAATCGAAAGAATGTGATGTAATTAATGAAAAATATAATTAAGCTATTACACAGGTGTCATGTCAAATTCTGTACTTTCTATTCCATTACATCAGTTAAGTTGTTCATGGATTTAAATTCCAATTTAGAAATCTGGGCAAAGTTTAGGGAAGTATGTGAGTATAAAACTACCAATTTATATCTGGATATAAACAGACATTAGCTTCTACTTTAAATTGTGTGAAACATGGAAAAATATTATACATTTACGTAACCAAATAAGGACTAAATGGTCAAAAAATAAAACATTTAGGGCACGCATGAAAAGGAATGTTTTTCATTTATTTCCAACCAAAAAACACAGTTTTAACAGATTTTGAAATGCTCTTACGCTTTTTATAAAATGCCTCAAAATTGCGCAAACTCTTTAACTCAATATATTGTGATGATATTTTTTGAAATTTTTGAGATTAATGAGAAAGACCGCCTCTTCTATTTAAAAAGAATCCTTTACTTATTATTTGAAAAATAAGAGGATAAAATTCTGTTTAAAACTACATCAATACACTTGTTGAACTAAGTCAAATTTAATTTATAACCACACACATATTTAAAAGTAAGCTGAGTAAATATTCCATATTCTAAATGAAACAGCAACTATCACACAAACGCACACGAATGCAATTTCTATACAATAGCCATTAATAACTCTTCAGTGTAATGTAAGATTCCTGAATGCATTCCTTTGAAACGGAAACAATAAATAGTACCCTGAAATGTTTCCATTACACTGACATGTAATCATACATTATTTTGCTGTATGTTACGCCTACAATTGTTTGAATAAAGCTGTTTTCTGTAACAAATTTCTAAACTAAGGAGTATAAATTTACTACTTTATTTTGTACACATATCTTCGTCAACCAATGGCAATAGATAGATCGAAAACAAAACTTGATTGCTCGTGAACTACTTTAAACTAAGAGTTTACGAAATGCGTTTGAATCACGGCATTTATGCGATAATGCGAGGGAAATATTTTTCTGAACCAAGCAATTTATTTTCCGTTTAGTCCCATTTTTCCCATTATTTTGCAATAATAATGCAGTATTCTTTTTTATTCTTTCCCAGCTGCTTGTTTTATGTTTTATTTCTTTATTGATTCAAAGAATTCTTTTGTTTTCTCCCCACCCTATTACCTTTACTGTGACAGTGATTACCTATTGAGAAAAAACTATTTGAGAAAATATTTCCTTTGTAATTGGATTGAAAAAATTCGATTATTAAGTCTTATTCTTAGACACAAGAACTACTTGGAAAGTACATATTAAACTTTTTATAGGATTAGAAGCATTTTCTTTCTGTTTAAAAGAAGGTTTTTAAATCATAAGCAATAAATAATATTTAGCAATAGTAAGTTTTATATTTTATCATCAGGTACTTAAAGATTTTTTAATAGTAAAGCTTTTAATTACTTTCATAGTAATTAATTTAACTACTATATAGTAAATAATATACAAAAAATAAATCTATTTATTCCATAGAATGAAATTAAGATTCAAATTAAAAATGAAATTTTTAAATTCCATATGTAAATCATAACAGTATTTGCCTGTATCACAAATTTCAATTTTTTTTAACTGTTTCTTAGAATAATTACCTGCTAAATAATGATTAACATAAGCTGAACTAATAGAAGTTTGTTAGATTCATTCAGAGGACTATTGTTAGTAGTTTTAAATGTAATGTTTTCTAAAAAGTTATATAAAATCTTTTCGTATCCATCAATTTATTTTTAAGTCTCTTGTTAATGACCAATAAAGTGAAAATAAAACTGTTATTAAACTTCATTACTCAGTAATGGGATTTTTTACCACACTCCATCTCTCTTTTTACCAATATATCCTAATGATTTTTGATTCTGAATGTCATCTTGATCATCTGAAACTTTCATAATAAACTATTTAGAGAAAAAGCTATTCAAATAAATGCACACTCCTCAATAAATTGTATTAAATTTAATAGACTTAAAATTTAAAATCGTTTTCCAATCGAAATGAGAAAATTTAATGTTGTGCAAAAAATTCAGTGAGAATTAAATATAACTTTTCTATATTTATCAAAGATAAATAAGATTAAGAGAAAATTTTTGTTTTAAATTTTCAACTTTTAAGCAAATTTTTAAAATATTTTAATTCAAAACAAATATATAACTTTTTTAAGAAATTTTGAATTTTTAACTAAATTTTCAACAAATGTAATATATACATTTCACAATTATTTATTGTATATACATATTTTATATTATATTAAACTGAATGTAATATTTTATTAAACTAACTGAATGAATACAATGTAATGTTTTCTTACGGCATTTGGTACCCAAATTTAAGGAATGAAATGAAACTTGGTACCCAAAAAATGACAAGCCGAAAGATTTCAAAAATATTTAGAAAATTGACTTGGCTCAGTTTGTTTGTCGCTCAACGGTCATTATTTGCACACGAGTGCTAATTAGACCGGGACCTATGGTTTAAAGTGGATTCCGAACCACTACAAACATCCATGCCCAAGGGGGGATTCAAACCTACGAACTTTTGAACCAAAGGTAAGAACGCTAACCATTTGGCTGCCAGCTCAGCGAAAATTGACTAGGATCGTAACAGTACACAATGATTATTGTTTTTAATATGATACAGTAAGAGGGATCAAAAGTATAATGGCGATGAATACTAAACATCGCTATAAAATCCACTGACATTCATGAATTTAGTTCAAGTTAAATTCCTTCTCATATGATAAATATCAAACATTAAAAGGAAGATTGAGGTATAAAAATAATTAAACTTAGGTGTTTAAAGTCAAGTTAGTGTATGAGAATATTTCAATTCAGTAATAAATATTTTAATTCCTCTATAGAATTTCTTACATTAATTTAACTCCAATAGACAACTGTTAAACTGTAGGATAAAGTTAGTAAAAATTCTTACTAAATCAATTTATCTTGATAATATCTAATATTTTTAAGTTTTGTCGGTAATGTTTTTACAAGCACCGTTTGTTTAATCTTAAGTTTTGTATAAAAGATTAGGTTCAAAGTTGAATAATTTTTACTCTTTCCTATATAATAAATAGAAGTTTAGAAAACAATATGAACTATTATATGATTTATAAAATATACTTATCACTCGGCTTCAGAAAACAATATAATATATGCAAAGCAAAAAGCAACAAATGCCTGTTTATCAAAATTATCATCTTTTTTATATCATTGGAAGTAAATATAAAGTTTGGTTGAGAGATTTTATAATATGTGATTAAGTTACTCATATTATGTGCATTTGTGTGAGTGCTACATCAAAATAGAAAATTAATTGAATGATGATGCATCATCTCTTGATAAAACACTTAAACCTGTTTTGAAATGAATACAAATTGATATTCATATATAAATTGCCACTCATTAAAAAAATTTAAATAAATAAAACTTTGTTACCTCATAGGAATATTATTTGTTTCATTATTATTATTTTTTTTTTGCATAAAATACTTCTCTTAAAGCTAGCAATCAAACATTTGGTTTTTGTGATGTATAATTTTGTAAGCAGTATAATGTAACGATGTGTAATTTAAGGATATTATTTATATACAAAATTTATGCACACATGTTTACATTCAGAAATAGTATAAATTAAATATATTAAAATATAAATAATGCTTTTAAAAGGAATATGCAGTCAATTTTAAAAAATTTTAAAATATCAAGTACCCTGTCAAAACTTCATCGAATGTTTGTAGTCAAGTGTATATAAATATACACAATTTCCTGCATTCAAACATATATTTTATTTACAAATATAACTTGTTATCTATAGAAATAAAAAGATCAAATTAATCATGTTTTACATATGTTGCCAATAATTTACTAATAAAAATTATAATTAATAATTATTTAAAAATTTTAATGTTAATATTTAATTGCATATAATGCATTTATTTAAATATTGCTTTTTTAATTTAAAATTACAGACAATTAAAATAAAAGACATACATTTGCAGTATTGTTGCAATACAGTTGCAATATTAGCCTCATCATATCAAATTATTAACTGTCATTTTTGTTTAATATTTATAGATGGTATGAAAGTCAATCAGAAATGTGATACGGTAAATACCAAATTTGAAAAATTGAAATCAGTTCCTTTACTATAGGCAGTAACAAAATTATAAGTTCTTGCAGTCATTTCTCAATTGGTACAATTAAAATAATTGAAAAGTTTCATAATATCAATGTGATTATTATTATAACAGTTATTTAGAGACAATATTTACATTATATAAAATCTTATTATTATTCCATTAGATCAAAACTAAACTCTGAGATTTATTTTGATATTCTAAATAAACATTTAACTATCAAAACTTATTAATTAATAGTAAAAACAAAGTTTGTAAAATATTTTTAATCTTGAAAGATTGTTTTGGTGCTCATTATGGATAAAATTTCATATTGTCTTGTAGTCATAATCACATAAAATCTACTGTAAATTCTGATAACATCTATGAAATGTTATTAACATAAGCAAATTTTTTATTTGATCGAACTTAATTAAAAGCTGAAGAAAAGGGACAATAACTCCTTGTTAGGAAACATTATACATAAACAAGAAGAAAAGAGAAAAAAATTGATTCTTTTGTATCTTAAAGAAGCATCAACTGGATAATATTATCCGAAAAGAGGCTAATAATGCATCAGTAATCTTACTATCCCTTAATAAATTTTATTTGAATTATTGGTTGTTAATAGTAATAATGCAAATAATAATTTTTCTACATACAATAGACATAATAAAATTGACCATCATCATATCTATAGTTTTGCAAAATTCTTCAGCAATTTATATTTATAATATATAGCTAACATATTTATAATACTCTATTAGTTCGTTTATTAAATAATGTAATTTTCATTTTAATAATAGGATGATCATTGTCATTTATCATGAAATTATTCATCTTTTACTTTCTTAAATTTTCTTTATAATTAAATTTAAATTTTTAATTTAGATATAATGTGCTTTATAATTGTCAATTTTCTAATTTCTTCTAAAAAGAATGCATTATTTATTATACTTTTGAAAAACAAATTATACAGAATGTTATACAATGAAATATATCAAATATATTGGTGCAAAATTCTCTCAAGAAAATGTAATATTTAATAGTTTTTATCAAGAAACATAAATGAATCCTTCAATGCTATTTTTGTAAAAATTAAATAATTTTTTTTTTTGCTTTACAATGCAGAGTATTATCACAAATAATAAAATAATTATGTAATAGTTTTGTGAGTTCATAACTTTGATTTTCAATTGATTGTTTTAAGAATTAAAAAAAAATATATGTAATGAACATTTTAGTAATGTGTTGACTTTGAAGTATTCTATGAAACACTTAAGGACATATTCTTGATTTTTATTTAAAGTGTCTAACGAAAATTATTTTCAAGATAATAAATACTTTTGTTGTTAAATAACTGATTCCTTATAATGTTATCAAAATAAAATATTTTATATAAATAATCTTCAGATTTTTAATTTATTAATATATATATATATATATATATATATATATATATATATATAATATATATATGTATATATATATATATATATATATATATATATATATATATATATATATATATATATATATATATATATGCAAATATGCAAACACCATTAAATGCTTATTAAAATAACTATAAAAAATAAATAGATTTTTATTTGAGTGCTTTTGAACGGAAAAAAAATTTTTACAGGTCTACTTAATGGTGTTTTTAATATTTGCTAATTCATTTGAAATTTTTATCAAGAGCAAATGTTTCTAAACGGCTATTTTTTGTTAACTGCCATAACAGTCGACTAAATTAGCTCATTATATTAACTCACATTCATAAAAAATAGACTGCCGAAACTACGTTGTTTTCAAACCACAAAGAAGATTTAAAGTAATATATTTTTGCTATAAAGAAACAAATTTAAAGGTTTTGTATTTTGAAACGATAAATAACTACATTGTATGAAATATCTGTTTTTAAATAAAATAAAATAAATGATGAAATAATAAATCTAAAATAAAACATCTGAAAAAATCAAGCAAGAATTATTATCATAATTATAAAAAGGGATTCAAATAAATTTCGAGCAATTTTTATTTAAAAATATTTAATTTTATATTGCTCGTAATAATTAACAAAAATAATTATAAAAATATTACAATGATAGTTATTCTAAGTATTTAAAATTTAATCTAAAACAAAAATCATTTTCAGTTGAAGTATCTGACTTTTTATGAATGCAGGAAAAAATTACACATTATGACTTTAACAGCAACACTGTGCATACACTTTAGTGAGTAAAAAACTTTAAGATAATTCATTTTTAATTCAAAGAATGTTTTATTACAACTAGTTTTTAAAATTGAAGAATCTATAAAAGAAATGCATGATGAATATGTTAGATTACATAATTTAATAGATATTAATGATGACACTTCAGATTTTCGTAATTTGTAATGAGCCATATTTTTATATTGTTTTCTTTAATTTATATGCTCTAAAGAAATTATTGTTATTTATAGAAAAACAAGATATCAATATTTTTAAAATATATGAAATTAAAATGAATGCATGATTTTAGCATAAGAATTAGGTTCAATACGAATGTGATGGCAACTGATAAAGGTATATACTATAATGTATCTGAACCAATGTATGTTGAAAAAATTATTTTTTTACTATAAACAATTCATTATACAAACTGCATCATAAGTTACTGATGATTTTTGCAGGAAATAGCTATTTTATGAGATAATTTAGGCTACAGATTATGAAACTCTGCTTCCTTCAGAATCTGTAATGATAATTGACTAAAAATCACTCTTTTCTTTCAAGTCATAAATGTGGTTGATTAATTATAAAAATTTATGCAGAGATCCATGTAGCAAGTATTATAAAATCTTAATATTGGTTTAATTTTAATCTTAATATAAATTACAAAACATCAAAACGACCAACGTTAATCATAAAAATATAATTTAAGGATTAACTTTTGTGCACATTTTATCTTATAAAACCTATTTGAATGTTTAAGAGATAAATATTCTCATAAAAATGCCAACATAAATCTCAGAGTTTTCTTTTGATATAATGCAAGCAATAAGAGCTGTTCTCTTTTGTCAGTCTGCATAACCATTGAGCTAATCACCATTTAACTGTTTTGAAACTGCTTCAACTTACTCTCTCTACATTGTTTGAATGTCTGAATGTTACATTTTAGGAATGCTTAACTTTATTTACCCAAATAAAAAATAGAGCTTGTTTCTATGCTATTTTAAGAACAGATTATAAAATTAAAATTTTAAAAAATTACTATTTACAAGCGATATTTATTCATGATTAAACAAAATTTTATAATTATTATCCCTTAAAAAATTTGTAGTTACTTTTATCTCTAAATAATTCAATGTTATTTTTCAAGGAAAAATGTGATTGAGATTAAAGAGTATGACAAAGAATATTTATATATGAGTGTGAAAATATTCTAGCATAAAATATTTATATATAATAAAAAATGGTAGCTATAAACACTCATCAATTTAATCTTTTAAATCAAATATTTTGTTCTGTAATGATTATATAAATAATAAATACTTAAAATTAGGAAATAAAATGTAAATGTTTTAAAATTAATTATAATTTAAAATATAATTTTTTCGATAATTTAAAGGTATAGTAATCATAAAAATACTATATTTTCAATAATTTAAAGTATAATAATCATAAGAAATGATACATTTTCTGCATATTTTGAAACATATGCATCGAAAATGGAGTAATTCCATAAAAGCATCAATACTTATGGATAAAATTACTATAAGATAGACTAGATGACAGTTTTAAATTACGTTTCACATCAGATTTTATCCACCGAAGAGACTTAAGTCACAAAATACTTATCGTATTTTTTCCTTCATATACCATTAACTTGTTTGAGATAACTAGTTTTCATCACACAGTAATAGTCATTTCGGATTTTTTCTCATCAAATTCAAAAAAAGATGAGTATTTTTTCAAATTTCAAACTGATCTAATGACGCACATTTTTCACTTATCAGTTTATTCTTATGTGTCACCATCTTGCTCATTTTGGCTTTTTGAATAAATCTGCTTTTTCAATAATTAATATGAACAAATAGTTTGTTTTAATTTTAAAACATTGCATTTCCTTTTTTAGATCACAAATAATTTCTAGAATTGAGTAGCAATTCTATTTTTCTTTGGGGGAAAAACAGTTTCTAATAAGCGGTTATTTTTTTATTTGACAAAAATTAAGCACTTTGAAGTTGCTGAATGTTTTTATTCCCAACAGCAGCAAAAAAGTGTTTGAAATCTTATTGGAAAAGGTGATTAAAATGAATTATTGTTTTGTTGAGTCTTTACTAATTTTCAAATCAGTTTCAGATTTAATATAAAAAGTATTATATTAATATCAATCATTAAATGCTGAGGAACCAAATTATTTTCCCTTTATGAAGGCGATAAGAAAGAGGAATTAATTGAAAGTAGTTTTAATCATTTATTATTGGGACTTGACATATTTTTTCCCTGGTAATTATTGTTTTTTAGCAATTAGCTCTGAAAGAAAATTGATTTTCCTGCTATGTATTAAAAAATTTCTTATTCAAAAAATATTTTTAATGCATAAAGTGGGGCAATAGAGATTAAACTCACTTGTGACATATAAATAAGTCAGCAACACATATTATCATATTGCAAAAAACAGGGCGAATAAATCGATGATCTAAAATAATAAATGATGTAGTTCAAGGGAGAGATCTTTTCATATAATGTTTAAAAAGCAATGCTAAATTTGACAATCAGCCATGATTCATTTCAAATAAGACAGATATATAAGAGCATCTTTCATTTTCTTTAAATTGTTTTGATATCAAGAAACTCCATATTCTAAAATATTTTAATAGCAAAAACAGCTTCATTAATAATTCAAACATATAAAGAAAATATATGAATAAAATTTTTAACTTTATAGTTAAACTTTTTTTAATTCCTATCAAGTTTGTTTTTTGAAAGTTTAACTTCTAGCTCTTTGTATTACACAAATGACTCTTCCTTATGTTATAGCTGCAGAAAATGCGTTTTCAATTTGTAAACTTAATTCCCCAATAAATTATCTGAGAGATAGGAAATTCGTAATGTAGAATTAGCATTTTGCCAATAAAGGATGACTTAAGAAGAGTTGCAATAAAGAATATAATGCATACACTATGGTGTCAAAGAAAAAATGTTTTCTACCTCATTTTATCCTTACACATGATTATCTGTCCAAGAAAAATAAATGTTCATTAGTATGGTATTTGTTCTCTTTTTACAAGACAGTTTCTTTTTACAAATAGTTGATACATACTTTATCTCATTCTTTGTGTCCAAAACACAATTCTTAATACTTTTTAACTAAGAGAGTTAAAGACCTTTTAAATATAGAAATCAACATGGATTACGATAATTATTTGCTTTCTTAGCCGAATTTTTTGATACAATTAACTAACTTATGAAACAACAGAAGGTAACTTCACCTTACCGTTAAATACATAGTAATTGCCTATTTGGTTATTGTGTTTATAAAGTGCCTCTGGTTAAAATATCATGTCTATCTTCATACCACCAAATAGTTAGAGATGACGCAACAATTTTATTTACTACTTACTGACATACGCATGAATGCTGGTGGTTAAATAACATTGAGTTTTCTTTATAAAAAAAAGCTTTCGATAACAGATTTGAATTTAGCATAAAAATTAACTTAAAAACAAAATATAAATTTCCTGAATCAAAAACCATGCTTACAAATATAATCAGCGTCGTATCTATAAAATACGTTTTATTTAATTTATACATTACAATAAAATTTATTTCTTACATACATTACAATAAAGTCTGTTTTACTTTACACTTGTATTTTTGCGTGAAGTAAAGCAAGTATTAACATTTTTGATTTAAATATATTAAAAAAATTGTTTAAAGGGAATTTGATTTCTGAGTCAGCAGCATCAAGACAGGAAATTTCAAACATTGGACATTTTAATCCAAGTTTCTGTTAAAATATTTTTTCCAACATTTTTTATTTAGCTATTAAGTCTGCTTTCCTTCCTCCTATAAAAAATTCATTCATATCTGATCAACGAAGAAGATAGTGTCATTTACAGTTTTCTTAAGTAATATCATATTTTTTTATTTTTAATAACATATTTTTTCCTATTCCTTCTTTTAATATCTATTTACTTTTCATTAATATATGTTTTATTTATTCATCACTGTTTAACACAATCTCTTTTTAAATATATACTTTTAAAGAGTAAATGATTAGGTATCTATAACTTCAATATGTATATTAATATTATATTTTATTTCCTTTTTCAGTTTGTTTCGTTTACTGAGTTATAAGATTGAATCTCCAAACTATTGGTTGTGCCCGAATGATCCAAAATTTATGAATCGAATTTATATTGATAGAATTAAATGAAAATAAAAAAATTAGATGTACATCTTTTACAATTAAATGGAATTTTCAATACAACATTTCATTCTATGAAAGTTTTAATCTAAAACAATTTGTTCGAGAACTTATAAACATTCCAATAAATTGCATTTTCACTCTACTCAGAATCATTCTCTTGATACATATCTTTATAATAATTTGTATGACAATTTAACAGTTATTTTTCAATGCATTAATTTTTCAAATTTACAAACTTCAAAAAACTTTTGATGTTAAAAAAACAAACCTTGTTGTTATGAAATAGTTACAAATAACTCACCTAATCAATATATCAGGAACGCTCTTTAAGACACTTTTTTTGTTCCAATGTTCCAAAATATTCCTTCTTTATCTCCTATTCTTTTTTTAGTTTTATGTAGTAATGCTTAAAAAGCAGAAATTGAAAGAATATACAAACAAATAGAAATCTTATAGCAACTTGCATTTTTAAATAGTAATAATTCTAATTCTATTAACGAATTATTTATTAGTTCCTTTCCAACAAAATATCACATGTTACATTAAAACATTTATAGAACGAACCTTAATAGGATAAATGTATATTTAATGAAAGATTTCTTTTTTAAATTCCTTGTTGGAAGGGGAATGTTCATTTCCTGAACTTCAGTAACTCTTTTAGTGCGAATGTTTTATATCTACAAATGATCGTTTCTAAAAGCATTTCTAATCTTCCAAACTGCGTTCATTTTCACATAAAGTATAAATAATCCTCTTGTGAAGATCAGATTTCTCTATGCTGCTAAAAAATTCTGAAAAGGGGAACAGTTTTACTAGAAGTTTATTTTAATGAAATATTTTCCACTTATTTTTAAAATCCGAATCCTCGTATCATTAAGAAAAGTTATTTCTTCACCCGGTGTTCCATTTCTGAAGAACTGCCGTGGCATATTGAACTTAGCAGTTTTAATTTAAAATTTCGATGCATGTGTAATTAAAACGACTTCTCGGAATTCTGAAAATCCCTTCGTAAACATTTTGTAAACAAGAAGAAAGTAACATAGCACCAGATTTATTAGAATATATTTTTAATGTTTATAGAAAGAGAGGTCTTTTAAATTAGTTTCTATTTTTAATAAATACAACCTAATTTAAGCTGTTTCATTAAAGTAATTTTAATAAAAATAATGAATTTCTAAAAATATGTTCCATTTTTAGAATTATTCATAATAATTATCTATAACAGTTCATAATAAAGAGGATATTCATTTAAAATTAAATGTCCTCTGTGGACAAGATTTGGAATGTTCCATTCTTGTAAATGATTTTCAATTGCATATTTGAAACATATTAAAACATTCCTTACAACTACATTTGTCGACTCTAAATATTAATATTTATTATGAATGTTGTATAATTTCTCTAACTTCACCTTTTTCTTGCTCTCTGAAAACTAAAGAATCCAAAACTATATTTGCTAGCTAGAATATAACTATAAGTAAAATTACTTAAAAAAGAACTATAAGCCCTCTCTCACTATTTTTATAAACAATGATAACTTTTTTTCATTGGGCTGATGTATTTTTATGCTTGATTCTTAGTATTGTTTTTCAAATATTATTTACTAATAATAAATTCTTATTAAAATATTACTATTTCCAGAAGTTTCAAATTTATGTAATTCCTAAATTTATTGTCACCTAAAATCCTCAAAAACCTTAATGTCCTTAATTTCAGATACTCTTCTAATTAGATAGCTAATCTCATGAAACTAAATTTTAAATGCTTCTTTTAAGACAATCTTACAATTTTTAACTGTTCTTCAGGCATAAAATCTTTAAAAAAATATTAATGAATCAATAACTTGCCATCTATATTCATAAATCCCAAAATAACCATGATTCATTTCTAAAGAAAATATGTATACCTTCTTTTCATTTACTTTTAAAATGCTGATTATTAAATATCTATATAATATTCTGACGGAGGAATAATTTTGTATGCTCAAAAATACAGTTTTTTAGTATCTTTTACGGTAAAACTAAATATTATAAATGACTATCAATTGCATTGCAAATTTAATAACCAAACAATGCTGAAGCAATCAAAAGTATCTCATTGGTAGAATCTTTCAAGTTTTAAATTATTGGAACTAAATTCCTTACACAATTGAAATTCTTAACTTTGTAGAAATTGACTTTCCAGATGTCCACCAATTATTTACATGAATTTAATCTATGACCTGGTAATTAACGGTTTTATAGACAAAAACAGAGGGTTGTTACTATATCATTTTTAAATAAATATTATTCTTACTGGAAATTGACATTCTTATTGTAAGGTATTATGTGCATTTCTGAGTGAACAGATATCTGAGATATATTAAATACATCAATGATTAATCAAACACTTCTTTCAATAATAAGATAAAAAGCAATTCATAGTAAAATAAACTATCAAAAAAGTTTTTTCTTCATGAATTAAGATACTTTGAATTGTATTTATGCAGAAGAAAAAACATTTCAACTAAATGCATTCCAAAGTCTCCTTTTATCAAATAAGTAAAACCTAAAAATAAATAAAATCAATATTTTTTCAAATAAATAAATCTCAGTTTTTCAATTGAATTGCGAAAGATTTAGGCTTGTTTTTCCAGTTTTTCTTTCTTTGAACTTTAACATTTTTATTTATATATGACATTTTATTTTTTTCTTTTGATAGTATTTTCGTGTTGGACGCTCATTTCAAGTGACTTTTTTACAATCATGTGAGTTGATTTTATTTTATTTTCTGCCAAGCTAAGCATAAAAGATTTTCTACAGAACAGAGTATAGCAAAAGAAATTTTATTCTCAAATTTATATATATCAAACAATGCAGAAACTGACTTTTTCCATTCAGGAATACAAACTGCATAGTTAGGGAGGATAAAAGAATCATACCTTAATGCTTACTTTTTATAAAAACTTTTATTAAAAAAATTTTACTTTTTAAATTGTAGAAATTGTTAGAACATAAAAATTCATTACTCATGAAAAAAATCAAAGGTTCTTACTAAAACCATATAAACTGTCACTGTAATCATAAAATTTGTACATATTAAATCACTAATAGCAAAGCAAATTAAAATTAAACTTTCATTACGATAGCAAAGCTATGAGAATACTACTAACCTGTATTCTTATTGTGATATTACAAATTGATAACATCACTTTGAAGAGCCAGTAGTTATCTAAAATACGTACATATGAAAATTCTTTCAGCGGGGATAATGAAATTCTACTACTCAATAGTGTGACTATTTACACTTGTATCCATAAATTAAGGATTTTGCAAATTTAGATAAAGAAAGAGACAGAAGAAAAACAAATGTGACTTATTTGTAATTTATTAACCAAAAAGTAAAGATAAAAAGTATGTTATATGTTTGACATCATTAATAAATTTTGCGATTTTTACTCCCTGGAGCAAATTTCGAAAAAGAAACTATTTATAAAACCTATATAACATGGTTGGTATGATGGTCAATACATAGTATGCCCCCAAAACGATTGCAAAATGAAACAATGTAGGCCGTACAACGCCTAGGCATGCTGAGTATCAAATTATCGATATGATCTTGAGAAATATAACCACTCATCAAATAATGCAGTATACTTGTGGGAGGGGATGGACGGGCTGCAATCTGTCGGCCAATCACGTCCCACACATGCTCTATTGGATTTAAGCCCGAGTGTGTTGGCCACAATCCATACCGGTAATATTCTCAGATTGAAGGCATTTTTGTCTACAACGTTTGCACGGTGAGGACGGGCGCTGTCATTCATAAACAGAAATTCTTTACCCATTGCGATCCGAAACAAACATACATGTTGTTCAAGAATGACATCCCGATAGATATGGCCTGTCATGTAACATTCTGAACATGCAGGCTAGTTCTGGAACCCAGAATAACCTCCCCAAATGAGCAATCCTGCACGGTGTCGTTCAATAGTGTTCTCTTGGTGATAACGGGTACCTGGCCCTCTCCATATGAAATTCCGGCGAGAATCAGACTGAAAGCTAAACTTGGAATCGTTGAAAAACATCACACAAGATCACTGTTTCGGTGTCCACAATGCATGCTCTCTATTCCAGGCTAACATCAGGCGACAGTGAGTTGCGATAAGTTGGAACACATCTGACAGGCCTTCGAGCATATAGACCAATGTGCCCTAAGCGTCTGTACACGGTCTGCCTTGAAACTGTCGTCCCGGTAGCTAAGAGAGCTGACGAGACAGGTCTGTTTCTTTTCACAGTAACTGCCAAACACCGGTCCTCGTTCGGCGTTGAAACTCGGGAGCGATCTGAGCAGTGACGTCTACTCACATAACCATCATCTTGGAACCGTTGCCAAAGCCTGGAGATGACACTCTGGGCGATTCCAAGTTTCTCGGATACTTCCAGTTGGGTACGTTCACATTCCAGACGAACGATAATTCTACGATGTAAAACATAATTCAAATGTTTCCTTTGTACCATAACTATGCGGTTATTGCATCTGAGAGTAAAGAAATGAACATCAAAGCAATAATTCAATAATGGAATGTCATAGCCTGTGTTCTTTTAAAAAATAAAGAAAAATTTTAAAAGTGTAAAAAATTGTGTAGATCTTACTATGATTTTAAAAGAGAAATATTTCCTGAAATATGTTTGGCTGTTTGGTTCTAGTCTTTTTTTATAATAAGGAATATCGCTGTAAAAAATTAATTATTATTAGAGATAATTGAAAACTAGAATATTTAATATACATTACTGAATATTACTGAATCTAAATGGAAAACTAGAATACTCAATTCTACGAATTTATTTTCTCTACCCGTGAAATTATTTTAAGTCATTAACTGTGTTTGTAGTAATTAACATATCTTCTAATTATAGTGAATGATTAAGAACTATATTTGCTTTAAATCTGAAATATGTTTTGAATCTTAAGTTGCATTTTCTTTTTAAGTTAAATCCACGAAATATTTGATATGTATATAATATTAAACATCAGTCTTCACATTTCTTTTTAAGTGCTCACTTTTTATATTATTTTTGACATCGATCAATTTTTCAAGATAAAAATATTTTTTAGCAATGTGATTCTTATTCAACAATTTTATTATTATAATTGATTAATAAAATATTCATAGTGTTAATAAGGGAAAAAACTACAGAGCTTTATCTAAAAAAAAAACAAGAATGAAATGGTTTCTAATTTTGAGTTTTGATCTCAGCGTAATGTCAAGCCCGAAGTAATGGGATCACGATGCCCGAGTTATATTTTGGAGTGATTGGTACTAGGTTCGATTCTCAGCCACCACTGAGCCACCACAAATCATTGAACCTGATATGCTTATTATGTTTTTACCTTCTATACGTGTGCACTTGTGTTTCGGAAGGCCATGAGGCCTGGTTCGTTAGGGCATCTTTCTCATTATCAGAACTTAGTGAGTTTAAATCCAGTATTAGCCGAAATCTATCATGCTAGTTAAAAGAGCCTGAGGCACGTTAATACGCCGTGATTGCAATATCTTCCAAGAGAAATATTACCTCTGAAGGTTACAGGTCAAGTATAAGTGGGCTTCTACTTGATCCCTGTTTCAAAGTTAGGAAAACCCCCTTCAGCTGTTTCAATTGTAAGCCCCTGTACAAAGCCCTGATTTGTTAGAGCCTAACTCTGAGTTCCTTACAGGGAACTATGCTGGTGCAATAAAACAGCGTCTGTTATGGAGGATGCTTGAACATCTTAGGGCTGCTTCTAATGAATATATAAAATGGAGCGCCATCTATGATAAGACCTTTCAAAATACAAATACTCAGCGGAAATTTAAAGATACTTTGCAACTACAGCAAACTGCTATATGCAATATCAAAAACAATCATTATGCAGAGTCAAAATTTCTTAAACTGCTATCAAAAATTACTGGAAAAGACCAATTATGGTATTATATTTCTTAGATAATATGTAGTTTTTATACACCTTGCAATAATACATTTTAAACTTAAATATTAAATGAGTGTATCCTTTGATGTTTACTTTTGAACAGAAACTCTGAAATGATTCTAAATAATTCAAATTTCTTTAAATACTAAATGAATTAAATTGATTGAGATAACACAGCAGAAAGTCACTGTTCTTTTCTCAGAATCTTATTCCTACATAAAAAATATAAATTTAATTACAAACATTTAATATTAGATTTAAATAGATTACATAGAAATTTAAAATAGTAGTAGATATGTTTAAGGAAGTTTGATATAGCTTTTTAAAAAAAATGTTATATTTCATTGAGAAAAAGCAGTGATTTACCGGTTTTTTTCAATTCAGCGACGGAAATTGGTAGGATTTTTTTCTACTATCTTGTTTAAAATAGTTGAGAAAATCATTTTGGCTCATTTAAGTAGGATATTCAGGATACAATTTACACAATAAAACTATTGGGGCTTCATTCTTTTTAATATATAATTGTTGTTTCTTATATTCGAAGAAATCTACAATGATCACGATAAAAAATATCTGTGAATTTAAACCTCTCTGATGTAAATAAAATTTATCGTGCTATTTTTCATTCAAATTTACTTTGTCACTTAGCAGTGACATTTTATACACAAAAGGATAATTGTGATATAATAGTTATCGTGAATAAAAAAATACACATTCAAGTCTAAGATGACAGTCAATTAAGTTTTTGAACTGATGACAATATATGCTAATTATTTTTCTGATAGTTTTACCAATTTTATTAAAAATATTTTATAAAAATTGTTCAACAGAGGTATTATATAAATAATGGTAATTTTTCATAACAGTTACTAGATTAAAAACATAAATACAGTCAGCGGAAAAATTAAATTTCTCTTAACTTTCCAAAAAATATTAAATAATACATATAATAAGAAATTAAAATCCATCAATTTCTTATAGTGATTTAACAATTCAAAATCAAAAACGTAACAATGCTTCCTGTTATTATAAAGCATTAGATTAATTTATGAAATGTCGCATTTATTATCTTCTTAAGTAATCACTTAATTAATGCCTTCATATAAAAAATTTCGGATTTATATTCTCTTACTCAAGGATCTTTTCAGATAACATCCTTTTTTTCTGAACGTTAAAGACTTTTAAACATGTTTCTATTATAAATGCTATTACATTATGTAAGTAATGGCTCAAAACACCTAATATCGTGAAACTTATTAGTACAGTTACCAAATATTCAAGTAGTTATCCTAAAAATTTTAAGTGTCTTTATGCCTTACATAAATGAAAGAGACAAATAAAATTAAACATTTCATATCTTTCTATTGTATAAGAAAACTAATATTCAGTCTTTGTTATCTATGTTTATAAAATAAAGAGAAAATCGATAATTTGCTTACATTAATTCTTTTAAATAACCAAAGTTATAATGTAGATTAAAAACACAGCTGCATTAAGATCAAAGAAATCATAACTGCAAATTCAAAAGTAGAATAATTTTTTTAATAAAATAGTTTAAGATTTATGGCAAAAAGGGATGAAATTTTGAGGTCAGATTTTTTGCAATAATGAGGGTATGTACCTTGGAAAATGTATATATTGATAGAAAGAAAGATAGATACTAAAAACATTAATATAGAATCAACATGCATTATTTTTTTGGCTTTAAAAATTCAATCTTAATGGTAATTTGAAATGAGAAATTGTTTCGCAAAAAGAATCCCGTTAGTCTAGATTTTTAGATACACTGTGATTTGCTTAAATAATAAAATGAGAAATATTGCTTGTGTATTGACTTCAAATAGTTTAGGTTAAGTAATAAACAAAATCCATTCCACGTAAATTAATGAAATGTCTGAAAATTCTAAGCCTTTTGTGTGGCATGAATTAATGTTATTGGCGTTATCATTGAAAAAAATGAATATGTTACTTGTTAGATTGTACAACTTAAATATATAAATAAGATTCATCTAGAAGATGGAAGGCAATTACAATAACAATGTAAATATAATTGTGTCTCGTATATCATATCAAAATATGAGACAAAGACTATCTCCAATTTTCCAAGTATTAAGGTGACTTAACGTATATTTATTGAGAAATCTTATGATTTTTTTCGATTGTAGTTGAATATTGATGGAAAAAATAAGAAAATCATTGACTTATTGTTCTTATAAGCATTTATTGTTTCAAACATACATCTTATTCAATAAAAAATATTTTAATTATAGCATGTTGTCAACATAAAAAATTGAATTTACTAATCTATTTTACTTCAGTCAAATACTTTTTGAATTATTTGTAACCAATTGCTAACTAGACTAAATCTAAAAAAAATATCATGATGGTAAAATTAAGACACAATAAAAATAAACTGAAACTTACAAAGAAATTTTAAAGGAACAAAATTACTCACATATAGATCCATATCTACGCAAAATCTAATGATTTAACTTTACTTTCGAAGGTACAATTAAGATAGAAACACAATTAACTCAATTGTTTTTCATTATATTTATTAGCTATGAAGACTTTATTAACTAAAAGCTTTCACATTAAAAAAATGAATAATCCTAAAATTCAATTAAAAATAAATAATTTAATTTTTTCAGTTTAAATATATTTTTAATACCATATTATTAGTAAACATTGCAATTATATGTTTAATTGCTTGAATTCAATTCTTGAATTAGATATAAATTATGTTTCGTAATAATAATTTTCAGTCTTTTATTTACTTCCCACAAATAATACGAAAGATACTTAATTATTTATATATCATGTATAATAAGAAATAGTTTTATCAATAATATGGTGAATTAGGATTATATAAATGCTAGTTTATATATAACATGCGTAAAAGTTAGAAAACCATTAATTAGAGTGATCACGTTTATTTCACTTTGCATTCATTCACATTTATTTCACTTTGCATAAAAAGAGCATTCTTTACCATTGCACATACGATTATTTTTGGATATATATGGTCCCATTTCACTTTATAATTTCACTGCAAAAAGTCAATTTATATTTTTTTAATTATTCTTAACTCTTTCACAGTCTTATTAAATAAATCGCAATGCAAATTGAATTCAAACTTCATCAAGAACGCAAACATTATATTCGTCACAAATATATTTGATCACTTCGTAGCACCACCATTCACGTCCAGCCGGAGAATTAAATCCATTCCGTTAGCCAATGAGAGCCAAAATCATACCCAAATGCCTTGTATCACGTGATCCACCGTTCACAATTATGTGAAAATCCTGAAACTGTTTCCGGGAGCGATTGCGGAAGCTAATTTGAACATCGCTTACGATCCCTTTCCGTTCGATGGATAAATAGATACATCCACTCAATCCACATATTCCTCTGCCGCGATAAGTGCCACGTCTTCCTGTCGTGGCGCATAGACTTTAACAGATGTACTAGTAATTGTTATTCGCTGTGAGCTTCTAAATGATGAATTTAATCTAAATTTATCGCATAACTAAATGCAATTTTCGACTTTACGTTCATATTTTTGAAATAAAGGCTTTAAATAATATCTATTATTGATGACATAATAGTGTGCACAAAATGAAGTTATTATTGATAAAATTATATTATTTTTCTTCAAAATCCCCATAAATAGTCAAAAATTTGCATATAAAATTCCACTTAAAAGAACTTAATGTGAAAATATTTATTCTTAAAAGAATTCAAAGCAATCACAAATTCTGTGAATTTTTTTTTAAAATATATATTTGATACCAATACTCTAAGCTTAAAAGTACTTGTATATACTAATCAAATTTCAAGTGCTCCTGAAACAAATGCTCCTTTTTAGGCCAAAAAACATATAATATATATATATATATATATATATATATATATATATATATATATATATATATATATATATATATATATATATATATATATATATATATATATATATATATATATAGTGTTCATGTTCATTTAAATAATATTATAAAAATATAATTTTGCAAATCCTCACTAAACTTTCAAACGAAATTACTTTACTAAACATCTAATGGAATTTTTTTCAATTTTTACCATTCTTTGAGTTTTAATAAGTACATATATGTGTTTTATGTTCACAAGTCAAATTATGTTACACAGTAATATGAAAATATCATAACCTCGAAAATTTTCTAATATAATATCATAGCGAATAAAATTCATTTTAATTTTACCGAGGTAAAGGATGAAATAACTTATTGGTTATAGATATTCACTTGGTTTTCCAACACCAGAACAAATAAAAAACATTTACGTAACAACAAAAGCTCACAAAATCATAACAACAAACAAATCTTCAGCCATTCTCTTTTATATTCCCCCTAGAATTAATTCGACTCCTTTGAAAACCAAAAGAGCTAAATTTTCCTAAGCAATGTTCACTATATGAGAGTTTGACTTTACATCTTATAACTACTATATCACTCAACGCTGTGTAATTTTAATGCTTCGACAAATTTAAATGAATCTTGACATTCAGTCTAAAAATTTCTAGAATAAAATATAAAAATGTCTAACTTCTAATCTAAAATTTAATGGGATGAAACAATAACATTCTTATGAGTAGTGAAACCTTTAAAGTAGGAAACTTGATATATGATATCAAAAAGCTTTGGAAATAAAACTTCAATAAAACGATGTAATTACATGGCAATTAAAGAATGAATTTAATTGTTAAAATTGACAGGGTTTGTTAACAAACATTAAAATTTTATTTACATTAATAAAGGTTTTGAGAATATTACCGGCTATTTTATCCCAGTATTCATTCACAAACTCACAATATTTTATTTCCGACTTGTGTGCTAATATTATTTTGTTGAGAGACACATACCGAAAATAACTTAGATTTTGACATAATCAAAATTTTGATTTAGAATGAAATAAAGTATTTAAATATAAAATTAAGAAATCCAACTACTAAACATCAAATAGCCAATCAAAACAGATCATCTTAAAAGATTAAATCAACCATTTTTCAGCCATAAGAGATTTTCTATTAGATTTCTGATTTCTTGTTTATAAAGTACTTAAATACTATATGCAAAATCAGGTTTAATTAAATTTTAAGGAGTATTATGCATATTTGTATAACAAAATGTGTAACATACTGTAACTGAATTAAATTACAGTATACATTAAGACAACTAACCTTAAAGTTGAGTAAAAATAATTACACTTAGAATTTGAATAATATTAGTCAATCAACTTCAGAATCGAATTTCTTTAATTAAATAAACAAATTCATGTGTATAAAAAATTTATTTCTTATCTAAATTTTAAAATCAATAACAAACTAAAAGGATGTAGATAGCAAGGATTTACGATGCAAAAATAAGTTTAGGAATAATTTCCGCTAATAAAATAAATAAAGAAAAATAACTGTTTCTGAAAACGAAAAATAATCTAACAATCAAATTCATTGTAAAAGATAAATGATATACAGAGGGTATATTAACACATTTTTAGAACGATTTCGATTAAGAATTTTAAAAAAGTAAATGTTTTAGAACAAAAATGTTTTTCAACAGCTTATTATTTGAAATGAGAAATATGGTCTGCTAATTCTAAATTTATTCTTCTTTCAAAATGTCGCATGTTAACAAGGTGTGGATTGAGGGATATGTTTTTGCGCTTTCTGAAGAGAATTATTCTTATTCCAGGATTCAAAAACGTAGTGAAATGCATTGTATTAAAATTTCTAAGTGCAAAATAAGCAATATTATTAATCGAACAGGTAAAAACCGTCAATCATTATTGCTACAAGGAAAGAAGACTCCAAACGAATATCCGAAAAAAGTACGTACTGTTTCAAATGTTTCTAAAGTGAAATCCCTGGTAACAAGAAAAAATCCGCCAACACAGAAATCAATTGCAAAGTCTTTAGATACATCTGTAGTAACAATAAATAAAATAATAAATCAAGATTTACAACTTAAAAAAGCTAAAAAACATAATGTTCACCAGCTTTTGCCGAGGCATGTGGCTCAACGCCAAACATTTTGTAGAATCTTGTATGAAAACCATTTAGCAGGAGATAAATGGAAATACATTGTGACCCTTGATGAAGCATGGATTTACCTAAATGAGTGCAACAAAAAAAGATCTATTTATTATAGAAAACGCGGAGAAAAAATGTACAAACCTGGTTCTGTCAATGTAAAGAAAGTTTCAGTAAGGGGTTTATGATAATCGCAGGTTTCTCCTACAATGGAAAATTAAAAATAAAAAAAGTAGAAAAAATGTTAAAAATCAACTCATCATACCATCAGGAGAAGATTTTCGAAATTCCACTTCTTTATCCCAAAGACTTTCAAGGAGTGAAACTTCATCAAGACAAAGCTACAAGTCATACTTCGAAAACTACCACTGCATTCCTTGAAAAAATGAAGACTAATACAGGTATTGCATATATACCTTTTCAACATATTCCTCTGAAGTGCCCAGGTGTTTCAACTATGGACTATTGTGCCTTTGGTCTGTTAAAAAGAGCTATTTCTAAACGCAAACTCACCACGATAGATGGACTCTGGAAAGTAGTAGAAGAGGGATGGAAAGCAATACCCCTGGAAATTTTACGAAAAGTTCTTCTATCATGGAAATAACAATGCAGACTTATAGTCCAGAAAAAAGGTTATCAGATCGAACATTTAAAAAAAATAGTCTTTAAATTTTAAATATTAATTAAACGGCACCAAAATCGTTCTAAAATTGTATATATATATATATATATATATATATATATATATATATATATATATATATATATATATATATATATATATATATATATACAGGGTGATTATAAAAAAACTTTGCCAACATCTGCACTTCTAGCGTCCATTCTATTTAACCGATCAAGATGATACTTCAAATATAGTTCTTTTGAGATATGCGCTCGAGATTCTGTGAATGGCAACACAGTGGCCCTCGCGGTTACAGTTATAGTGACAGAAACTCGAAATTTTCGAATGGCAACGCCTACTTTTTACCATCGCAAAATGTTCAGCACATGCGAAAACCCTAAATAGCGTTGAAACGGTACCGATATGTCCGAAAACCGACGTGTTATACACATACAAACAGTTCTTCAAGGCGCACGGAGGAATAATACATACGACAGAGACAAGACACTGCTCAATGATGAGAACACATAGAGAAAAAAATCTTTATTAATTTCAAACATTTTCCACATGAGTGCCATCACAGGCAATTACGCATTGCATGCGGGAGACGGTGGACAATGTCGCTGCACGCAACATGGCACGAGGGATGTTTCCAATCTCACGCCGTATAGAATCCTTTAAGTCCGACAATGTTTGAGGGTTGCACAGATAAACTCTGGATTTGAGATAGCCCCAAAACCAGAAATTCATAGGCGTCAGATCTGGGGATCGCGCAGGCCACGGAAAAGGATAATAGCGTGAGATGATGCGATCACCAAAATGCTGATCCAGGAGCCTTTTAACTGACCTCGCTATATGTGGAGGTGCGCCATCTTGCATCCAAACAATGTCATTGAGTGCATTCAGCCGACGCAACTCCGGTAAGACATAATTTTTCAGCATGGCTGCATACCGAGGGCCCGTTACAGAACATGTTGCAGGGCCAGTCGGGGTCGTTTCCTCAAAGAAGAACGGGCCCAGAACAAATGTAGCTGTAATGCCGCACCACGCAGTCACTTTGGCGTCAAATAATGGTACTGGCGCCACAGCATGAGGATTCGTCTCTCCCCAGTGCACACAATTCTTTGTGTTAATGCTGCCATTTAAGGTGAAATGCGCCTCGTCCGTCCATAGTATGCGAAGTGGCCAGTCGTTATCCGTATCATATCGTAACAAAAATGCATTTGCGAAGTCCAGACGTTGTTGTGGGTCACCCGGCTCCAACATCTGGACGCGCTGGAACCGATAGGGAAACATGTGAAGTACCGAGCGCAAGAGCTTGCGGACCGTTGAGTTCGGAATATCCAACACGCGCGCTATGCCTCTTGCGGTTTCTGTGTGTCCTGCAGTCACTGTATGGTGCATTTCCATGACAACGTCCTCAGAAACAGTTGGCTGTCCGGAGCGCTGTTTGTCACAGGTGCAGCCTGTATCTTCGAATTTCCGCACTAAATCACGCAGAGCTTGCAGAGTACATGGGCCGCGTCGTTGTCGATGATTGCGGCGATACACACGCAAGCTTTCGCAGCGTTCATCCCATTTTGGTAATAGAGTTTGATCAATTCACCGCGAACTTTCCTAGGAAGACTCATATCGTCGGCATGTGCGAATTCCCGAATGACGACTTCGCATACCCGCTTGGTATTTTATAGGTTTCCTACGCTGAATATCTGGCGACCGGCGTTCTGTGATTGGTTTCTTGACTCTGTCACATGAAAATTTATTGCGTGCGCCCAGATCGTGTTTTATTGGCCGGTTTTCAGAACTCTTTTTTGTGTTTGCAGAACACGTCCGTTTTTAGACATATCGGTACCGTTTCAACGCTATTTAGGGTTTTCGCATGTGCTGAACATTTTGCGATGGTAAAAAGTAGACGTTGCCATTCGAAAATTTCGAGTTTCTGTCACTATAACTGTAACTGCAAGGGCCACTGTGTTGCCATTCACAGAATCTCGAGCGCATATCTCAAAAGAACTATATTTGAAATATCATCTTGATCAGTTAAATAGAATGGACGCTAGAAGTGCAGATGTTGGCAAAGTTTTTTTATAATCACCCTGTATATATATATATATATATATATATAGATATATATATATATATATATATATATATATATATATATATATGTATATATATATATATATATATATATATATATATATATATATATATATATATATATATATATATATATATAAAGAGGCACAATTATGGAAGAAAAAGTTTGTTATTTAAACCTAAGTCAAAAAAAATTGATTTGAAAAAAGTTCAATGTATTAACATGGTTTATTATTTCAACTAATAATTTCTTAGGTTATGACTTTTAAAATATTTTTGGAATCCCTTTTTTCTTATGGTATTTTCATATTAACATTTAAGAGCATTTTTATAAAAGAGTACTTCTATCATATATTGTAATGTTTTATATTGCGTAAACTCAATTGATAATTTAACCAGAAAATCAAGTGCACATTCGAACCATATGCAGATTAATAAATAAAATTCATCTAATTTTTGCATTTACTAATCAAAAAAGTTCAGTACAGTGAATTTTTTTTCAAATGAAATTGTGATATATTAAGCAATTATTTGGCTTACATTTATATATAATCTAACTGAACATGTTATATCAAAGGTATGTTGAAAACATAAATACAATTAATTACAGTATAAAAAATTTCAAATGGAAACTTATTTTAAAACGGAAATGAGTAATGACTGTAGGAAAATATAATTCATCATTTTTAAAAAAAACCTGCTCTAGTAGGACTGAATTAAAAAATGATAGTAATTATTAAAAACATTTTAAATGTTAAAGTATTAATATTGAAATATTAAGTATTTTTGGTGGATGATAACTATATTAGTGTTGATAGCTATATTAGTTTAATGGGAGCTGCTGGGACTTTTATTTACAAATATATTAAAAAACGACATTATAAAAAATTTTACAACAGTTGAACATGATTATTTTACAACATGTCTTTAAATATACAATCAAATTCTGGTTAATTGTAAAGATTAAAACATGATGACAATATAATGGAGTCTATGATGAATTATATACAGTTAACATAATAATTGTAATTTTGCAAAGTTCTTTATTATAATTAAATTAAAATTTAGAAATCATATTCAAAAAGGTTTTTGTTATTTGCAAAGACAGAGCCTTACATTAGTCAAAACATGTTTTCAGCTTTGTAGAAGAGTTCCCAATCCAACAAACTAAGTTTTCCTTGTTTATTAGGAGTTCAACTGTTTTATTTAATTTTGCTCTCACTGTACGCTTTCTCAGAATTCTCTTCTTCCAGATCATCTTCCAATTTTCACTGGATATGGCTAAATGTCAGGATAATGTTAAAGAGCAGGTTGTCAAGAAATGGAGTGTATTGACTTCTTTTCCACGAGTGCAATCTTTGGAATCAGAAATTTGGAACCTGTGGAAGTAAGAAAGTATATTAGTATTCAAAAAAAGTATGAAATCTAACAAAAAAATGCTTGATAGAATTCAATGTGTATCCTTACATATTGTATCAAAATATCATTACATATTGTATCATAGTATCATTACAGATTGTCTGTTCAAGAAAAAAAACAGCAAGCAGAAGTTCTTTAGTATGGGATATTTTTTCACTACAATGGCTATTTTTCATCCACTCTCTATACTTAGCAGCAAATTGTCTTACAGTTTTTAACATAAGATTGGTCGTTTCTCAATCAGCATGTTTCAGTTGTTAGGTGTTCCACAAAAGTTGTGATTATGCCGTAAGACCTCTACTCAAAGCATACCACGCATACTCTATGGGTTCTAAATCACTGGATCATGCTGTCCAATACATTACGGTAATATCATCCATTTCCAGTAACTGTGGAATATCAGGAGTCTGGAGTGGAAAATCATTGTGATAAATGACAAGAAATCCTGCTCCAATAGCACCTTGAAACAGAAACAGAAAGGAAGGGTAACCTCTTTATAATAATTTCTCCAATTACAGAAACTCAATCTAAAGCGTGAAGCTTAATCCCCATTCGGCCAGTTCACGGTATCCACGATGAAATCTTCAGGACCACCTTAATGCTTTTTTTTCCATAAGGTTACTAGGAGTAAAGCGTTTACCGACCACTTACCTAAACATCTGGAGTTGAGAATTCCTTTTGGTACTGAAATGGCTCTCATCCGTAAAGCGAACAAGACTCCATTTCCTCAATGGCCAGTTTTTATGTGATTTGCAACATGATTTCGAAGACTTTCCAATTGAAAAAATTACATTTTTGTTGATTCTGAAATTTTCAGCTACACTGGTCAAACAATATCCCACCTCCAACTTCTGGATATATCTTCCAGGGTATCCAGGTGTCTCCTTCTAGCAATATTTCACGAAAATACTCATTTGTATTAGCCGAATGTCTTTAATTGCATCTCTATCTTTCCTTTTGTTGTAGTATTTTGGAATGCGAGCTGGCAACACGCGTTTTGTGGACTCTCATATTACTTGATGATTTGTAACTGGTATGTTGCTGACGATATGACATTTGAATACGCATGCCATTTTACTGATTTCACTTTTTTTACATGACATTCCGTGCTCATGGCACTGTTCTTAGCGACCCTTTTTCTAAAATCTAACGCCTATCTATTTAAAATTTTCCTTGTTGCTTAAATTTTGCACAGCAACAAGTATTGAATTTTTTAATTTTACATTCTTTTAGTATCGCTTGGCAGTTCCTTAACAATTTAAAATCCTTACTCAATTTAAACATAAATACTGCTTTATGTTTAAATTTGATAAATGATTCTAAATTATTTAACAACTATATAAAAAAATTGAATGGTGATAACCTAATGTTTCATATATGAAATTGCTTAGTAATCTGAAAGTTTAAAATATTTTATTGACATACCTATCACATTTAATATTATTGAAATTATACTAATAAATATTGAATGCAAACAATGCAAGAGGCTTTTCATGGTACAAAAGTAGTCTACAAAAATAATGACTTGAAAAAATAATATTGTCTTTTGTTATTACGTATACTGTCACTGATGGTTAAATAGGTTTCCTATTTATTTTTATTGATATCCTAGATGATATATAAAACTTCTTATGTAGTATGTGTAAAATTTTTGATTCGTTTAATTCCTTAAAAAGAGCAAATAAATATTATCTTATTTGATTTTGGGTTATATATTATATAATCAAAAATAAAAGATAATTTCAATTTGTTAATAAATTCATTATTTTCTTTCATTGAATTTATTTTTTAAAAGAATTAGAAATATTCAATAATCTTCGCATGACATGCGAGGAGATACTATTTCTTTTTCTATTTCTCAACATTTCAAGGAATTTCATTAATTTTCTTTATGGATAGTTCACGATTTCACCTATTGCTCATATTGACACAAATATTAAATGTGCTCACTATTATCTCTCATTCAAAACTAGTAAAATCTAGCTTTTATTAATTTATGCCAAATATATAATCTCAAATAAAATTTAAAGCTTCAGTTAATACATTTTTACATCTGATGAAAATAACGTTGCACTACAACAGATTATTTCTTAAAAAATGCTGTGGCAGTTATATAAATTGATACTTGAGCTTATATTAATACAATAGTATACTCTTTCAATATATAATCATTATTAATTTTTACATATTAGTATTTTATAAGGTGTCTAATGTAGCACAAAAGAACTTTATATCATAATCAAATATATATATATATATATATATATATATATATATATATATATATATATATATATATATATATATATATATATATATATATATATATATATATATATATATATATATATATATATATATATATATATATGTCGTGTAATAAGAGAAATATTGACAAAGTATACGAAAATGGATTTTTAAGAAGTGAAATTATCTTTAAATTTGTCAATCATTAAACTTTTAAATTCAAATGTGTGTCTTATACAATAAAATTTCAAATTTTATTAAAGATCTAAAAAACTAATTGGAATTTAACAAGCATGATTTTACTGTAAAAATATGGGATTTTTGCCAAATTTATTTTAAAACACTACATGATTACATTTAATCTAATAGACTAGATTAGTTAATAAAATAAAAGTAATGTCTTTAAAATAAAATTAAAATTTTCTTTTAACTAAGAAATTTTTAATTTAATAATAAGAAAAATAAATAAGAACTGGCTATAAATCTTAAATAAATGTAGCCAGTAATAATTTTTAGATCTCTTTTGAGCTAACTTTTTAAGCCTTTAATCAAAGGAAAACTAAAGAAACTCCAGCCTCTGTTTTGGCTTACCTAGATGTTTTACCTAGTAATGAAATGTAAAAAATAACAATAGCAAAAACTTTTAATTACATTCTTCTAATGCAATATATTGCTACCATCCCACTTGCAGTTCTTCTTCATCTTCTTAATGAAGTAATTAAACTTCCAGTAATTTTTTGTACCTGCCTCAAAATAGCTTCTTCTGAAACAACAAAAAAGTTTCTTTATTTGTTCAATTAGGAAGCTACCAAGAATTTTTTTTCAATTTAGCTACTCCTCAGAAAGCAGTGATTGTATTTCCTGTAATTTGTTTTGCTGCAGAGCTTAGTTCTAGATCAAAAAAATTGCATTCTTAAAATTTTAGCAGTACTAACAATAAAATTTTATTGCCTTTAGCATAAATCTTATCTAAGACATTCATTATAATCTTACGTTTAAATTATCTTCAAACAAACAATTAAGTCCCAAAATTGCTTTCAATAAATACAGATTATGAAAGTACTTTAATAAGGTTATTATTATAAAAAGGGCTAATTGTAAATAATGTAAAATTATATATTAAAGTTTACATTTAAGTTTATAAATAATTTTATAAAAAGATATTTCAGATATAGCAAATGCTCATAAAATATTAAAAAAATAAATCACTTTGAACGAAATACAAAATATGCTCGTGCTTACATAAACTCAAGGTCGTATGCATTTATGTAAAATCCAAAAAATAAGCATCATTAAAATTATATATTTACATGTAAAAACCATCGAATATATCATTGATTTATTTTGCAAGTGTTCATTTCTTTTATAGAAAATATTTTTGTAATAAAACTAAGTATTTTATAATTTAAAATATAATACGAAAAAAATGTATCCATTTTTAAACAAAAATGAAGTAAACACAGATCACTTTTAATATTTATATTAAAAGAATATAATGTTTTGATAATTCACTGGTAAAAGGCAATATATCTTTTTGAAGAAAAATTATGTCTTTCTTTTTTTTCTGTGTGCCTTATTTTCCATTTTGCACACAATCAATTAAACAATTAAATATGTTATTTTATTTTTAGTGATATTTTTTGTCGTTAAATGTCTGCATGAAATGTTATGAATTAGAAAAACAAATTAGGTTTCTAATTTTAAATTGATAATACTAGTCAGAAAAAAATAGATTTCAAATTTTTAGTGATTTTTTTAATTACTACAAATTTAAAATATTTAAAATATTACTATGATATTATTTACATAAAATTTCAGGAAACAGTTTTATGCCACAAACAATCAGAAATACTGAATTAACTTTCCTTAAATTGAAATATTTAACTAACTTTTTGCATCAAAATATTTGTATTTTAAAAATTAGAGGTTTCTAAAATATCCATCCGTAAGAAGCAAATTTTAAAATTTGTGGGTATTTTTACAAGATGATTCCAATGTTTGAAAAATATTTTTAAATCTTAAAAATAATAAACTAAATAATAGAATGTAGCATTTCAAATTTTTAGAAACACTTCTATATTGAATATCGAAGAAAAATATATATGGATTCGGACAGAATAGGGGAACACAAGCTATATATTTCTATAATCATCTCTACCATAAAATTAACACGTTCATATGATTTTAATTACCTTTGTGGTAAAAAATTATTTTTATTTCATTTCATGAGAATTTTATTAACATAAAATATTATTCCTTATTTGTTTTCTCACTTGAAAAATGTAATTATTTTAAAATTTTATCATATTTACAGCTATATTAAAAATTTTTGCGGGCATTTATAAATGCTTTCAAAGCTTAGTATCTCGTTGTAACACAACCAAAAATTAAAGCCAAAGGGAAATATATTGTGTGGTTTTTTTGTACTGCAAGTAGAAAAGTATTTATAGATTGTCTATAATCTCTGTTTTAAAACAATTTTCATAATACATTTTGTTATTAATTTAATAGATGGAAAGCTATTTATTTTATGTGTAGTTAATTCTTTATAATATGTACATTTAACAAATGTTTCTGCTTTGTATCTTATAATTTATAATTATTTTCAATAATGATGTATTTTCCTGGTTTGAACTATTTTTTCAATTTTGTTGAACTATTTCATAAAAAGTTTTAAAATGTAAGTTTTTTGAAAACATGCTATTCTGTTACATGCAGTGAAAAACGCAATTAATTTTTGGTCTCAGAACGCTTTCTCATTACCTTTATATTCTAAATTTAAAAGAATTTATTGTTTATTCTGAATTTCAAGGCATTTAAAAAACCATTATTAAACAACATAGTCAAAGTTACTTAATCGCATATAACAAATACATAAATCATGTATACTGTAGAAAGATAAATTCTTGTAGAAAATGTAATTGAAAGATATAATAACTACAAATTATTAAAAATATTTTTCGTACGTTAATGAAAGTTATTTATAATGTTCGTGTTATTTAGATCTTTCATTTTATAAAAAAATATTTATTTTTATTATATTTTTTTATTTTACTATTGACATTAACTCTACAAGAAACCTAAATGTAGAAATCTGACAATTTCATACTGTTAGTTTACACTATTCTAAACTTATAAAATTTGATAAAATAACAAAAGTTTTACTGATTATTTAACGTGCAGTATTTTATGTTGATTATTAAATTTGAAAATGTTTGATTACATTATAATTGTTTTGGTTTTAAATGCAATCCATCCTTTTTTTCTCTAAAATTCATATTAATTCTACATAATTGTTTTAAAAGTGTAGTCAAAATAAATAAGTGCACAATTATACAGTGAATTGTAAACAAACTTAATTTTGTAAAAAAATCTAAGTATTAATACAGAAATAAAAGAGCTTCGTAGATATTCTGTTGCAGGATATTATTGAATAAATTAATTTTAGTTACTTCTCAACTACTGCAGATATATTAAAGCATATGTTTGTGTGCTAATATATATATATATATATATATATATATATTACTTGCCAATTACTATATTTATGTGAAATTAATTTGTCTGATAGCTAAAGGTTTTAAATGAAAAGGTGGTGGTTTTCTGAGACCAAAATTGTATAATTTATATTTTTCAATTATCTTTTTTTAGTTGCTCTCCCCTAGTATCTTCGAGGGAAAGTGAAGATACATTTGTAATGTAAAAATTGCCTATTTGAGAGCAACAATTCACAAAATAGCATATTATAACATTCACATTGTGATTTCGCCACCAACATGCTTAATATGCTTGGAACTTCAAGACAATGTCATTCAATAGTCTGCATTAATATGCGCCTACATTGAGAAATTTTTACATTTCGCTGAAAGTTTTCAAGAGTGGGATAAAATACTATCTACTTGTTCAAAAACAAGAAACAGATAAAAAAAATATTTATATATATTCAATAGAATAGAACCTTTGCTCTTGCATGGCCAAATGATAAAAATTTAAAAAAAAAACTTGATATGTGACTAACATGTTAAAATGATACACTTTCAGTCCTGTAGGAATGAACTTCTTAACTTAATCCCACACACACAATGCATGAAAATAATATTACATCCTATTATATCTTACATATATTAGTGTACAGAAAATTTAAATTATGTTACTTACTATTAAATAATCTATAACATTTCTCATATTTAAGTATACAATATTTTAATAAGACTAAAATTTCCTGTTACGTAAAAAACAGAAATATCATTCATTTTATCGCTAATACAATCACATTTCTTACTGAAATGCTCGGAAAAAAAGGATTCAGATTTTCAATTACAAAACATAATAATGAAGTAAACTTGCATCGTTGTCAATTTTAATTTAAATAAATATATTTAAATTCTTAAGTAAAATATTAAATAATCAAATGTAACTTTTGCAATGCAGTTTGATATACTATAAATATTTTGATTATTTAAGAAAACAATTTGTTTTTATATCTGTACATCTCATTTGTTTTTGGTAAACTTAAAACACCAAATCGATTACTAACTAAATTTGGCGAGTAAAAATTTTGCTTATCGGTCTAACGCAACACTCCTGAAATAGTATTTTGGAACTTCAAAACTTCAGCCATAAAACCACCATTTCTCGACTCATCAATTCTAGTATCTTGCAAACTCGATTAAAACTCTCATCGGAATCGATGTAGCTCCAAAGAGTCGCATATCTCAAAATGCACTCTCTTTAAATCACCCCATGGCCCTATTGCGAGCATTTAACCTACTAATAGGTATCGAATAATTTAACTAGAGTGTGCCGCGGAGGGATACATTCGACCTTTTGGAAGCGTATAACGAGATTAGACGAGGAACTCTTCGGGATTAGTCTTCACTTTTGTGCTTCAAGACAGTTGGTTAAGTCGCTTAACTGAGTGAGAAAGCGCGTAGTTAAGAGGAATCTCGGAATTGGTCACAAACTTCATTTTGTCTTTCCGTGTGCAAATATTTATTATTCAGGTGGAGGAGTGGTTAATTTCCGGAGACCTCTGTGTATTTACTTACAACTGGCACTAGCAATCAAAGAAACTTATATTTATTTTACTCAAGTCTAGCTTTTGCTTTTATGTTTAGATTTGGATAAATATTTGGTACAGATATATTTAGGAACGTATTTTTTGAAACGGGAGATTAGATTATTTTCCTTAATTAAGTGCGCAAGAAACTAAAAACTACGTATTGAATGTCATTTGGAATAAGTATAATAATTTTTTGGAAGTTATATTAAGATAAATTTTAAGTTATAACTTTTCAATTGCAAACTCACTTGTAAAAAAAATTCAAGAGAAAATACAAATTTTGCATACATTCTTTAGAATTTTTAATTTTTTTTTTATTTGGGAAAACAAAAATATCTCCCTGTGCACCAAGGAATACCACACAGGGCCCGAAGGTACAACAAATGTACTACAAAACAAATCCAAATAATACATGAGATGAAAAAAGTAATAATAAAAGAAAGCAGAGAGAAAAAAAGAGATATAAAAATGAAAAATGAATTAGATAACATTACAAAAAACTCAAAATTCTCTTTCTTAACTAGGTCCACCATAATCGGGGGCCACCTGTTATTTAAGTCTTTACAAAGCTCGTTCCTTACTTCTGAAACAGATGGGCATTCGAGAAGAATGTGAGAAGGGTTGTCACTCCCAGAGTTGCACTTGCACACCTCACTGTTTTTAACGTGGAAACGGTGTAGGTAACTATTGAATTTCCCATGTCCAGTGAGGAATTGCGTAATCTTAAAGTCAGTGTAAAACCAGTAGTTCTTAATTCTGCATTGAACTGAAGGGAAAAAATATTTGGTCCACTTACAATTAGGAGAGGAAATGAAACCTGAGTTCCATTCTGTGATAATCTTCTTTTTGGTAGTGGTTTTGAAAAAAGACTTCGGTAAGCTGGTATTGAGTTTATTTGGAAGTGAAAGAGAAGATTAATTTTTAATTTTCCAACCTTTTTTTTAAATTATTTATTACATATGTTTTTATATGAAAAGTTTTATATTCCAACACTCGTTTATTTTTATTTCACAGAAATCTCCAAAGGAAATATTTGTGTTAGATAAGTATGTAGTAATGTTATGTAACTTACTGTAAATACCGATTTTAAATAATCAATAAGAAAAATGTCAAACATTGCTTTGCAGTAATTTCAACATTATTATTCTTAGGTAAAATCCTAAATTTTTTACCTCGAAAATACTTGTTAATTCTATTATAGTTGTAGTGCCCTTAATATATTTATGTTTATTAAAATATTAATTATTATCAATTTAAAATTATATCAAAGTTTTATTGCTCGTCATATAAGTCGTATTAAAAATGAATTGAAAATTGTGGTTCTATTTTTCTAAAAGTGAAAAAAATTAATCTTTTATATCAATAAGTAAATTAAAAATTTAATTTTCTTTTAAAAACCAGTCAATCATATTACGTTTAATTACTTAAGCGCATCTTTTTTGAACTTAATCTCTTTTCTGTAGTAAAATCAATTCAATAAATTAGAAACTTTCAAAGCATTTAATTAAGTACAGGAAATTAATTTAAAAAATAATTAAAAATATTTTATCAAATTATAAAAGTGCTTTACACTGCATATGATAATTTTATTCTTCATTTAATTAAACATAAATCAAATTGATTAATTAACATTTGTGAATATTCTTACATATTTTTTAAGCAACTTCAATCATTTTCTCGCATTAATAAACTTGGCAAACTTCAAAAATTTGATAGAGTACTTTTTTTGTAAAATATTAATCGGAGCAATAATTAAATTCGAATTACTAAAATATGTTATTTTGAATCGAATTAAATGCATATTTGTACAATGATTATAAACTTTTCGAGCATTTAATTTTTAATTCCATGTTTTTATATTTTTCATTCATTTTAAGAAGAAAATAAGTACTTAAAAATTCGTAAAGCATAAAAATTTTATAAACTTATGAATTGTTAAAAATTGTAATCAATTAAACAAAAATAACTTTACAATAGTATTAATAAATCCTTAATATTTAGGATATCTAGAAATGTATAATTTGAGCCATAAGCATTTCATTTGTCAACAAGAATACCCTTAAAATGTAAAGTAAATTATTCGTTTCTTTAAATTTTATTAAACGATTCAATATTTATGCAAATAAAGCAAATGCAAAATTTTTTCATTATTAATACAAAATAAGAAAATATAAATTCGTATTTACTCTAAAAAACATTTTACTTGCAATCCTTGAAAGAGTGCTTTGTTTGTTTGTCGCTCAACGGTCATTTTTTGCACACGAGGGCTAATTAGACCAGGACTTACGGCTTAAATTGGATTCCGAACCACTACAAACATCCATGCCCAAGGTGGGATTCGAACCCACGAACTGTTGAACTGAAGGCAAGAGCTGCTAACCATTCGGCTGCCATCTCGGCCCTTGAAAGAGTGCATTACATGCACAAAGATGTATCTATTCGTATGCGAATGATACCTTTTTACGTTTGTTATGATTTGTGTAGTAGTGTGTGTGTGTAGTGTGTGTGTGTGTGTGTGTGTGTGTGTGTGTGTGTGTGTGTGTGTGTGTGTGTGTGTGTGTGTGTGTGTGTGTGTGTGTGTGTGTGTGTGTGTGTGTGTGTGTGTGTGTGTGTGTGTGTGTGTGTGTGTGTGTGTGTGTGTGTGTAAGTAATCATATAAAAATAGAATAATGTTTATTACGCCGCAGTGTAAATGGATTGAATAATGAAGCATTCCATTCCGAGACTCTTCTCGCTTCAAGAAAGAAGCATGTGGTTCTTTTTCTATTTTTTAAAATTGTCATATGTGTGTTAAAATTGTAATATGGGTCTTAGGAATAGATAATGTATTTATGAATATAGTTATATTTCCCTACAGTTTACATTCCCATTATGTAATGCTTGAAATATGATACTTACTATTATTCGGAATTTTAGAAAAACATTGTTTCGTCTCCTTTCAGAAAGATGTTTTCTTAACTATCATCGGTTGCAAATGAAATACAGAACAAATAAAGTATTAATATATTTAATATATTCATAACTGTAGAGAATATTCAAGCATTATAAATGTCATTTGATTTGTTTAAGGTAACATATAATTGAGACTTCAATTTATGATGCAAAACATCATTCAAAAATATTCATTTTTTCCGCTGATACTTTTATCTGATGACTATGGAAATTCATTTCTTTGCTATTAAATTGAAGCTTTAAGTCCTTTTTCTAATTTTTGGGTTTTTGTTTTTTCTATATGCCTTACATATAAAAAATTCTAATGTTAATTTTGCTTCAGTTTTCAATACATTGATGCAATATTTCTCCTTTCAGTTCATCAGTTCATTAGTGCTTAAACCAGGGTTTCCCACCCGCGGACAGCATGACGCCCGTAAATCGGACTATGTGCGCCCACTACTTGTGCCAAACGATAAGATATTTCAATTTTCAAATAAAAGGTTGTACAATTTTTTTTCATTTTTAAATATTAATGATAAACACAACTAAATAAAAGTCGCCAGGAAAATGGCATCCATCCCCACAGATATAAGCACAAAGCAAAATATAACTGTACTGTTTCCCAAATACGCCAAGTCTTCTCCACATTAATTTCCCACACCTGACGAATTGGTCCACTTTTATGATTCATGTACTACGCAGGCGTTTTTCCGAAACTCGACTCTGGAAAATCACATTCAAATAACATTCAATCGTTTGGTCTATTTCTTTTTCGATTTATGGTTTCTATGTTCATATTTTTTGTATACATCATTTACTTTTTTATTGTTTTTAAATTCTTTCTTTGCCTATTCTAAGATGAGTGGATTAAACAAAAGATAACGCATCTATACTTTAAATTCCGATTGGGAAATAGCGTTGCGGTGCCTAAAAAACTTAGTGTTGAGCATCACTTCCAAATAGTTTGTTCTACTTTTAATGCAAGTAACCCACTTAAATCTGCGATTCAAAAAAAGAAAATAGAGCGGTTAGAATGAAATCTTTCTGTTCTACAGTCAATTTTCCCAAGAGCTGTGATAAAACCTAAATATGCCACTATTGCTTCGTTAAAAATGTCTGATAGGCTCAAAAAAAACCTTTAGAACAAATATGAGATCATGTTAGCAATACAAGACTCACAGTTATCAGATAATATTGTTACAAGAAGAATAAGAGTCATTTCAATAGATATGTAATCGCAGTTGAAGAGTGATTTGGAAATATGTGAGTGGTTCTCACTACAATTTGACGAGTCTTCAGACATAATAGATACAGCACAGTTAGGAGTTATAGTGAGAATGCTATTTATTGATTTTACAGAAAGGAAGAGCTACTAAAAATATTACCTATGAAAGGATGGACAACTGGTAAGGGTATTTATAAAATATGCCTCTTCATAAACTGTCTGCGATAATCACTGATGGGACACCAGCAATGTTAGGAATGTGAATGGTTTCATTGCTCTCTGTATAAAATTTGAGTCATTTCCAGATTTTGTCGTATCACTGCATTATCCATCAGGAAGTTTTCAATGGTAGAGTACTATCATTATGACTAGTTATAAAAGTTATTACCAAAATAGTTAACTTAATTCAAGCAGCTCCTTTGTAACATCGACTTTTCAAGGGCTTGTTACAAAATCCTGATGATGCTGACCTCAATTTGCACACTGAAGTACGTTGAGTCAATAAAGGCATAGTACTTGATATATTTATACATTTAATTGAAGAAATAAAAAATTATCTTGCAGCCAAAAATTAAATATTTTTAAAACTAACAGATCTTTTTTGGCTAGCAGATTTGTCTTACGTAACAGACGCAATGGAAAGACTAATTAATTTTAACTTAATGCTGCAGGGAAAAGACAAGCATATAGTAAGAATGATAGGGGCAATAAACTCGTTCAGAGCTAAGATAATTTTATGGTTATCGCATCTGAAATTGAAGTCCTTTGGGCAATTTCCAATTTTGAAAAAAATGATAGACGACAATAAAATTTACTTATCAACATTTGTCATCAAGCTTCAAGATTAATTTTAAAAGCACTTTCAATGATTTAAAACCATCAAGCCCATGGTCACCTTTTTTTTACAATCCTTTTACCAAGCAAATAAACGTAAATGAAAAAGTAGTATAATTTTAGAATTTCTTCAAGGCAGAAGAAGTGGAGATAAAAAACAGAATGACATTATCCTCGAAACACCATTATATCAGAAGTCACACGCCCACAAATTTTAGAATATAGTTGAAAGAAATAAATTTCCCTTCTTAAAAGAGCAGCAAAGAAAATTAAGTTATTTTTGGTTCCACATACTTGCGTGAATCATTGTTATCGACAGCAAATATTAGAAAATCAAAATATAGATCATAACTTACAGATCAACACTTTTATGATTGTTTGTGAGTTGGAATTTCATTATATTCTTCCAGTTATAAATTGCTGGCTAGTGAAATGCAAAGGCAACGATCACATTGACTGTATTTTATAAATAATTTTTATACTTTGTATATTTTGCAAGTAATTTATCAATCTTTTATATCACACGATAGTATTACTACTAATTAAATTCGTATCTTAAATTAAAATTTTTGTGCATTACATGTAGTGTGTATTTTTAACTATAGCCACCAACTATAAATTATCTTCAAGAAATAAATTGTGCCCGCCATTCTACTAATATTCTGACATTTCTTTTTCTTCTTCTTCTTCTTAGAATTGGGTTTGTATGTCATTGGGCACCTCTGCTTTTATCAGCATTTTGTACCATTAACTCCAAACCCAATGTTTCCTAGTTCCAGTTGCTCGGGTCATCCACTTTATTAATAAAGTCCGATAACCCTTTAATGGAGTCAAGGTGTAACTCTCTAGTATGGATGATGCCTAAAGAGGTTAATCTAGGGAGGGCAAGAGCCTCGCATTCATAAATAATATGCTCTGCCGTTTCCTCTTGCGTATGACATTTCCAGCAGATAGGGTCTTGCTGAAATAGTCCCATCTGGTCAGAGAGTCAGTCATACTAGGGATAGCTTCCTGACTTTCACCAGAAGATGGTTTGGAGGTCATTTCTACCTCAAGTGAAGGATTCATTACTGCCCCTTTACAAGACAGCCTCTGAGTTCACTTGTCTTTTTCAGCAAGGTCAACTTCAGAGGCATCACCTGTAGATGCAGAAAGGATTGTTATTTCTTGTGTCTTTTCAGCCACAAGATAACAATTTATAAGCTCAGGTAATATAAGTCCACCCAGCATTGCCTGAGATACTGGGCAAGTCAAATTACTCTAGAAGTTTGCCAGGCAACTAGAGGCTCCGTTAAGACACCAATACAGTGGTGCCAATTAGACCTAGGCACGGAACGCATAACACCAGGGTTTACGGGAGCTGGTTCGCGGCCTCTGATTCTATATTCAAGGCTATCCTGTCATTCCTACAGGACGTTCGGTGATCCACCGCCTACCGACGCGCCTGGTAGCTGCTCAGGCCCCAGGATTCTGACATTTGCTCTAAGAAACAAAAAAGTTTGACTTAGACTATATTTGCAAATACGTATATACATTTTTATGTGTTAAATTGAAAAATTTTAGATTTTCCTTCACAAATTTGAATTTTAGTCCATAAGATTTTCCGAATTCCTAGAGTTTGTTTATTTTTGGTATGTGGTATCCACATAAAAGTATCTAATGCATGCGCTGAATCTGTTCTGTTAGTTTATTTTTGGTAGGTGGTGTCCAAAAAACAGCTTCTGCTTCTCAAACTGCCTCTGTTTTCATTTTGATAGTGTCATGATAAGTTATTTCAATTTATATTTGGACAGGGTCTCCAAACTCTAAGAATGCGTTTTCCCCTGGTAAATTGGAAGCTAAGTAAGCATGCGGTAATTCATGCGTCAACAATCGATTCATTGAAGCAGATGTAATATAATTTAAGCGGAACTAAGTGAAGCGGATGCATTCAGCTATAGATTTCTTTGAAAAGTTTTCTAAAGTATGATTCTTTAATCATTAATAAAATAAGTTACTGAATATAACTAACCACAAATATCAAGCATATATTGTTTTATTCTAATTCTTCATTTCCATTAATTCTCATAAACTTTAAAAATTTACACAGAATTATAAGAAAAAACATAAAATTATTTTGTCTTTCTGTGAAAATTTTTAAGAGTTCTAAATTAAAGGATTTTATGTGAATATAAAATTAATTCCAAACCTCTGAATTTGTCTTAAACATTATCTCTTTTTTATTTACAATTTGACTCAATTCTAAATGTTTTATAGATACTAGTGACGATATTCTCTCTCACTGAAAATATACCGTGAATAATATTAAAAATGTATTTTGAATATACATAGGAAAATTATGCTTAGTAGAAAGTGTTAATGATGTTTTTCTTCATTTAAATTTTTTGTTAAATTTGAATAATCTTGTTCAGAAATTTATCATGATATAAATATAGGAAATTAATAGCATAAGTTGTATTCAAATATTTTTAAACACAATTATTCCCTTTAGATGTTTTTTTACATTAGTTTTATAAACATAAATAGTATAAAAGATGAATATATTGTTAGATTAATGTTTGAAAGTAATCTTAACACTTTTCGTTTAAATTAAAACCTACGATATCAAAAGCAATGAAGCTAAATGTTCTTTTCTTTCTTGGTTATTAAACTTAGATAAACAGAATTTGCAATCTTCTCCAGAATATCATTTAATATTCCTTTCATTCACATAATAATTACATGATTCAGAAATTCACTCTAAGCTCTTTTTTACATTGTAGTGCAGTGTTTTGAAAATTTATTTCTTAAATGCATATGAATAATGTGCATTTTATTTTGATATAAAAATACAATTATAAATTTACAAAGCTTATAACAGGTAATTTTCAAATCAAAACCATAGATAAAAATTCAAATTATTAGTGTAGAAGGCATGTTTTTCAACAGAAATAATATCAATAAACAATTCTATTACCTGGCACTGAATTGTTATAAATAAATAAAATATATGTTTACTATCATCTGAGTTTATGAAAACTGCATGTTATGAATTTCAAATTTAACTTCTACCTTAAGTATGAAATATTTCAAGTATAAATAAGATTTTCAAACTTTAAAAATATTTGAATTATGACATAAATTTTTAATTAATATACAATGTAATGTTAAGTACAGAGAATGTTTCTCAAAAACCTCTATCTTTACATAAAATAATATAAAAATACAAGAAATTGTCATTGTCGAGAAGTGGAATTCATATTATATTATAAAATTGTTGTGAAAAAACATCAAAATAAACAAATATCAAACTCTATATAAATATGTCAAATATTTCAATTTCATAGCAAAATTTAATAAATAATGTTTTGCAAAACTAATCTAAAACATTCTTATAAATCAGTAATATTTTAACTAAATAATTTTTTTTGATAAAAGCACTTCCGCAACTGGTTAGGCATGTTTGAAATTATGAATTATATTTTCCAGGAGAGTCGTCATGATTTTTCACTATGCTAACAACATTATGAATTTTAACTAGTTTTTAAATTTCATTATTAGATTTTTGATGCTGCCAAAATTATAATATTATCTTCAAATAATCAAAAAATTTTAATAATTTTATCATGCATTCTTCCTATGGAAAATAACTTATCAATTGATTACAGTTTGTAGTATATTTCATCATTGTTCCCATTATTAGTTTTGAAATAACACTCTTGTGTTTTTCAGTTTTACATATACCTTCAAATATTTTGGTCGTTTTGCAGTTAAAAAAGGAGTACTTTTTTAATACATTTTAAATCCATAATTAAAGAAAAAATCTTGTAGAATAACATTAAATGCATTGTTATAATGATACTTATCACTTTTATTTATAATTTACTTAAAATTTATGTATTTAAGATGAGCAAGATTATCCGAGGGACTAAGCAAAGAACTCAAATACATTAATAATAAATATAAATTTCTCACAAACTTTTTTAAATTAACAATAAAATGTAAACAAATTTAGTGATGTGGTTGAAAAATATTTTCTTTCTGCTCTACTGAATGATGACTGTTGTTTTCTTACGTGTGTATAAATCAATGTATGTTACCAAACTAAAACTGTTTACATGCTTATTATAATTTTAAAACATTGTATAAAAATGGAAGAGCTTACTATTTTGATTTAAACAATGTTAGGTTGTGTGTGTTTGTGTTTTCATACTTAATGTGACTAAAAGATTATTTCGTATTTCCTATTCTTACAATGTATTCAAAAGCTATTAATATCACATATTAATTATTAATCATGCTATATATATATATATATATATATATATATATATATATATATATATATATATATATATATATATATATATATAGGCTTAGTTGCAAATTATATTACTGGATGTTCTATCCAATTTGGAAGTTTGAATAACAGGAGTAAATGATAGAACAAAAAAGAACGACATGTAGAAGAACACCTTCCATTTCACGTGTCGATCATAAATCAAACAAATGTTTCTTTGCGAGACAACATGGCGGCACGTCACTGCGTCACTTCCGTCATCATTCACCGGAAATATCATTTTTCTACCACGTGACAGTTCCATATACTAAAAATGATAGACGATACTTCTTTCAGGAACATTCTATCATACAGTAATTTGCTTTCCATCCACCGATAAGACGGGCTAATTAATACTCTGCCTCGTGACTTTAAATTTCAGTTCACAACTCTTTTCCCCAGTTATCTAGAGCTATATATTATGGCTTTATTAATTATGTAGTAATTGAAGGCTCATATCTTGAGCCTTAAAATAAATAAAACACTTTTTTACACTTACCTAACATGTTAGATAACCTAGAAAGAAGGGAAATAAATATGAATGAGAAAAATGTGTCTGGATTACAAATTATTTTGATAATACTATAATTTAGAGCAGTTTCGTAAAATATAATTTTAATTTAAAAAAATTAATTATAAAAATAATAAACTGGACTGTATTCTTAAAATAGTAATTTAAACTTTTGAAGGAAAATAAATTAGTTAAAAATTTTGTAATTTTAATAAAATTACAAAATAAACAATAACTTGGTTAGAAGTATGAAAATGAAAAGCCATCTCTCAACAAAATTATAATGTTACATGTGATTTTAGAGACATCTTTACTAACTTACTAATCCTTATTTTACAATATTCTAACTAATTAATAAAATTAAGTTAATACATACCTTAAATCTTTAGATTTCGAAATTGTTTGCAATTATAATTTCAAAGCCTTAACTTAACTACAGTGATTAAAATAGTATTGATATAATCGAATAATATGATTTTTCAGAATGAAAGATAGTATTTAAATAAAAAAAACTAATTTAAAACTTTTAATGTTGAAGTCTTATGACTTCCTTTCTAATTAAAATAAATTTAATATTATTGTCGTTCATAAAAATTTATAAGCGCTCTTTGAAGAAAGTTGTTCTACTCATAAATTATTCTTGGCTATCTATAAATATATTCACAGAAACAGATAAGAAAATTAATAACAATCATCAAATAAACAAACAGAAATTTCTAACAATACAAGAATAGTACTTTGTTATTTATTGAATTGCTTAAAGAGTAATTGGAAATGTAGTAATGTTTAATTTTATATTAAAAAAAACTTTCTCTATAAAAAGAAATCTTTTAATCCAATTTCTAATACATATGCTTAAAATTTAAAAACAGCAACGTAATAAATTATTATATACAGCACTGGAAAACTAGAATGTTGAATAAAATTGAGAAGAACAAAACAAATTTGTGTGATAACTCGGATTCAAATCGTTTTTCTGTAGCTGATGATCTATGATATGATTCATTCAACTGACAATGTCTTTCATAAAAAAAATTGTTAGGGCATCCACTGAATACATGCAGTGGCAAAGTATGAATATGTATACTTGCAAGAATATATAAGCACGTAAAATAAAAGAAAAATTATGATAAAATATTTTTGCGAATACAAACGTTTGAAGTATGTCATTCGATTGGTTGTACATTTTCTTTCAGACAATAAAAAAACTGAGTTTAGAGGCATAACTATTCATATTTTTAAGAAAAAAGCAAAAAAGTAGGAAAATTTGAGATTTTCTTTTTTTTTTCTCTTGAGTATTCAGTTCTCGAAGAAAATTGGCAAAATAAATTACATACAGTTTGGCTGTTCAAGTAAATCTAACTTCAAAACTTCTGTTCTTTGTTCAATATCTAATGGAATTGAAGAAAAATTTATAACAAGCAAGGACAAAAAAATTGCTTACGTATATATTTATACTTCACATTATTTTAAAACTTCTTTAATATCTGGAATACATTTCTCCGTTTTTGCCATATGCTGTTTTAAAAAAATCCCTTCTAACAAAATATGATAATAATAAAAGAGAGAATGCTTTTATCTTTTTTTTTTCACAATTCTTGTATAAATTACTTTGAATAAAAAAATTTCCTGATTATATTTTATGTTATACTCTATGTTTTTTTTTAAATTGTGGGAGTATTTTCTAAGTTTCAATTAAATACTTGTGATAATTTTTTTTATTATTGCTCAAGCTTCAACCTTAATGCAACTATGCTTAAAAAATTATATTTTATGTTAAATAAAATAAAAACATTTTCTCTCATATTTTGCAGAGGATGAAATTAAACAATACTTTAAGGTTTCTCTTTAAAAGTTAGTCTTTATTATTATTTTTATCGCATTATTGATTCTAGTAACTGTAAATAAATTCTATATTCTAATCGATAATATTTACTTTACGGAAATATTGAGTTTTAGCTATATTAATTTGGTAGTTATAATTTCACATCGGAATTTACCTGATTATGTGTTCATCCGGAATGCATTCAATTTTGTGAATTTTTCTGAGTCGTTCTTTTTCATCCAGAAAACGGAACAGATGTATTTCATACCGGAATTTCGCCGAGCTATTGTTTTCATTCAGAAAACAGGTAAGTTTATTTTGTTCTAACAAATTTCATTATCATCTTTATAATATGTGCATGTTGTAATAATAGCATGTTTTGTATTAAAACTAATCCAAATAACATAACTTTTGTTTTGTAGTATTAGTTCCTTATAACTTCTGTTTTGATTAAATTTTGTTCAGACGTGTGCATGAATGTTATAAGTTTCGTCTTCTAATACTGCATGTATTTGATACATATTTTCTGCACGTCAATTTGCATGTAGAGTGAAGTTTAATCTTTTAAAATGTATAATGTGTTCAGTACAATTCTTGAATTTAAACTGTTTATATTGAAGTAGCTCAAAACGCTGTTCTATATTGTTCTAAAAGGATAAAATTCGAAAGAATTCGATTGATTTTTTTATTGTTTTAAATTAGAATAAGCTTTTGATATTGCATATTTAAATTAAAAACTGATTATCTTTGTTTATTTTCATTGAAAGAATTCAGTTAGAATAATTTCTTTGCATAAAAAGAGTCAATGTTCTGTCTAGACAAAAGTATGGAAGTCGAAGTAATGGCTCCATGAATGTTGGTTTTGATAAAAATAAGTAAATATTTTATTTGTTTATTTTTAAATCACAGTGTTTTATATTCGAAAGAAAATTTAAATTTTTTTTATCTATGAGGAATCTGTTAAGTTTTAAAACGAAAACAAAACAAAATATAAGAATAATATTTCTGTTGTGTTCTATTCTATTTCTGTTCTATTTTGTTTTTACTCTTGATATGTTAAAATTTTTTATTTCTTTTGAATCAAAATAAAACTTTGTAGAATTTTATATTTTATGACATAGCTTAAATAAGATATTATAAATAAATGTTTTGTATTTATCTGTTTATTTTGAACATTGTCTATGAGTATATAATTTAAAATTTTTATAAGATATGGTTTTATTAAATAAAACATAAGAACATTAAATATTTATACATTGAAAATAATTTGCTTATAAGTTAGTAATTATTAAACTTATGATGTGAAATTGTTTATCAAGTGAAATGCAGAAATTAATTTTGAATTTATTAAAAAAAATTGTAAAAAAATAAAGTTGTCATTATTTTTAGAAATAATTATGTTTTCACTCAGAACAAAATTGTGTATTATTTGTTTAATTATTATGGAACTAATTCATTAATTGAATAGTAATTGAAGTTGTTAGAAGATATTGCTTATTATTCATATTTATTCCTTTCTTTTTTTAAAAAAATAACTTTAGCTATTATCATAACTTTTGGTTTGTAATTTAATTTGAATTATAATTTCAACATATATTTACTAGTTTTCTGTATTGTTTCTAGTCTTAGAATGTGATAAATGTGAAAAATATTTTCAAGTTATATTATTGTTGAAATGTAATTGAAAACATGTGTTTGATTAATTTAACAACTAGTATTTAATTAATGTTGCTTAAGAAGTGTTTAACAAAACTTGTTTAATTGATTAAATTAATTTAAATAATAAGGTTTAAAATTAGAACTCTTAAGATCAAGAATGGCTTTCCTTTACCGTACCCGAAAGGAAGATTTAAGGACCTTAGCCGACGAGCTTGGTTTGGTAGTGGGAGATAATTTAAAAATAGTCCAATTAACAGATCTCATTAGCAAAGCTCCTAATTATGATGAAACTATGGTCAAATATATGCTTCAAGCAATCACTGAAGAACGAGTTGCGAAAGAAACCGCAGCTTTAAGAGAATCCGAAATAGCTGATGCGAAGGAAAAACTTGAGAAACAGCAAAAATATGAACTGGAGAAACTCCAGCTTCAAATTGAATCTCAGCGCTTGGCAAGCATAGATCCTCTATCGTCAACTGGTCCCTCGGTAGCACACCAGAAGCTGGATTTAAGTAATTTCAGCACTCTTTTGCCAAATTTCGATCCGAAAAAAGAAGAATTAGGTACATTCTTCACAGTTTTCGAAAGACAAGTTAAATTTATGGAATTACCTGAATCTTCATGGATTCCTTACTTAATAGGCTCCCTGCCATCTGACATTGCAGCTCTCATTGTTCGAGAATCTGAAGAATCACAAGATTATGCTAAAGTAAAGGAACTACTTCTGAAAAGATTTAAATTGTCTGGAGATCGATTCAGACAACTTTTCGCTCAACACAAAAAAGACCCAGAGAAAACATGAAGAGACTTCTTCTTTGATCTGTCTAGCTATTTTGGTGGCTGGCTTGAAGAACTTAAGGTTCAGGATTTTGAAAAGTTAAAACAACTTATTATTGCAGACCAAATCAAGAAGAAAGTTCCCCCTGATGTTAAAGAACATTTTATCGATATTTGGTCTGAATTTATTTCTCCGGTTGATCTCGTTGAGAAGCTTGATGCTTACGAAAGTGTCCGGTGTGGTGTAAAGAAATCTCTCCTTCCAATACAACAAAAGAAACAGTTTCCCCGTAAACACTTTACCCAAGAAAGAAAACCTCGACATGAAAGAAATGAGAATCTTAAGAAAGAGTCAAGCGAAGTTGCCTGTTATGGATGTGGCAGTCCAGGAGTTATTAAACCAAACTGTCCTTCCTGTAAAGGAAAGAGAATAAGAACTTCTGGTACTTTTAGTAGTGTTATTCTCCAATCGGCTTCTAGTGCACCCGCACAGATAGCAACGTTAAGAGTAACTATCAATGGAGTCATGGGTACCGCTTGCGCAGACACTGCTGCAACCAACTCAATCGCAGGAGAAACACTTTACCACATCCTGCAGAAACAAGGTGCAATCTTTGCCCCCAGTACAGTACTAATGTCTTTAGCAGATGGTAGTAAAATAAAAAGAGAAGTTCACACAACAAAGGTAAAAATTTGTCTTGGAGGCCGTACGTTGCCTTTGAACCTTGTTGCCATCCCTGAGGCAAAAGGAAACAACACCCTATTGGGTATGGACTTTTTGAATTCGGCTGGGATTGTGTTAAATTTGAAACGGAACAGTTGGTTTTTCAATGATCAACCCAAACGACACTTTTTCTTTGAAGAACCGATGCCAGCTCTTTGTGGGTCGCTATAAACAAATGCTTCCCAAACGGTTGCACCGCTAACTGTGAGTGAAAAAGGTGGTACTGTTGAAGATGAAACATTCCATTTGACTCCCACCCGGGAAATGAAATTAAAGAATCATCCTCATCAACTGCGTGAAGATGAAGGCATTCACCTGACTGCTAAACAGAGAATTGAACTAAATGAACTCTTCTCCCAATATGAAACTATCTTCAGTCCAGGGGGAGAGGCAACCCCATTTATGGAACAACAAAATAAAAGCAAGGTTTTTGCGGATCAGAGAAGGAGACCAGCTCCTACATGTAAATCAGGAGATTTAATTTTGGTTAGCAAACCAAATTTAAGTAATAAAAGTGCTGGTGTTGCTGCAAAATTTTCGCCTCGTCACGATGGGCCATTTATCATCGTTACTCAAAAATCTCCTGTATCGTATTCTGTGGCAAACATAGATTCTCCAAATACACCAATAGGAGTATACCACATTTCGGCATTTACTCCTTTTCAAGGAAAGAAAACTTCCCCTATCAAAGCTTTGCGCAGAAGAGGTAGGCCAACAAAAATTAACTGTCCTAAAACTCCCACTCCTGCCATAGCTCATGCTCAAGAACAAAACCATTCCAGAAAAACTCCTGCTGACCCCTGGTCGGGACGTCTTCGGGGTCAGAGGGGGAGGTTATAACAGATCCATAATAACTATACTGACGATAGATGGCGTTACTGGCCAATACAAAATATTCTATATACAATAGAATGATAAGAAGAGTGTAGAGGACTGTGAGGAATGGAAGCCGAACCATCCGGTTCGTAAATATTTATGTGTTTATAGTGTGCAGGTACTATTTAACCTTATAATTAATTAAATATTTTCTTTGTAACTATTATTTTTCTAATCCTGTGTAATGTTGTAATAAATATAATGTTTTTTTCCTGCATAATTCTAACTCCATTTTCTTACGTCCCTTACAACTGTAAATAAATTCTATATTCTAATCGATAATATTTACTTTACGGAAATATTGAATTCGATAATCTGTCTTAAAGTTTTTTATCAACTAATTCTAAGCACATTTTACACAACCATATAAGTATATTTATATAAAAGGAACGTTCAAAATATGAAAATAATATGCATTGTCATTCTCTCTCTCTCATCACTAGAGTGCTGTTTAAATTTGAAGTGCTTTGTTTTTTCAACGCTGCTTTAAAATTAATTTTTAATCAGAGAATAATAAGAATTCAATAATAATAATAATATGTTTAACAATTGAATATAATACACAACTTAATTCCTAATACACAATTTAAAAATATATTCAATGATTGAAATGTAAAATACATAGAAATAAATTTTCATTCTAGTCTTTCAACTTAATTCTACATCTTCATATTTAAAAATATGCATTTAATATTAATCTTATTACAATAATCATAAAATAATCAACCAGTGTTATCATATTTATAAAAAAAATATCAATTATTTTATTATCATATAATAAACTACAATTTCCTAAAAAATCAATACTTATTTTCATATTCATTATTAATATTTATTATTTATTCATATGCATTTATGAAGATACATAATGCATAATATTAGCATAAATGTAGTATGGATTTTAATTGAAATCATTTAAAATATATTTTAGGTTGTTTCAAATATAGATTAAATATAATTTAATATCTTTTAACCAACTATTTGTAAGAAATAATATCTAGAATATTATAAAAAGGGCACTAAGATTATATACAGTATAAAATATAACAATAAGTAGCTCGATTTCTGCGCTTTAAACATGTATATGCATATATTTGCACATATATAATAATATGCAATTACTTCTTAAAATATAAAATATCATTTAAAATATTTTTATGTGAAATGTTTTGTTTTAGTTTCATTTTCTAGTTAACAAAAACCTTGTTTGCGTATACAGTTATATTACACAGTTAAAAATTTATTTTAGAAATTTTTATTTCTGTACTAAAATTTAATTATTAAAACTGTTTAGTAATTCATTTTAACTAGAAGAATTTTCAGAGTGAATTACAAATTTTAGGCATTCATTTCTAGATGATTTCTTGTTGACTGCCTAACAGGACTCTAGATCTTGTATTGCAATTTAGCGTTCACCATTTTGGGAGGACTTTCATAGAAACTGAATTGTGTCCATGTGTCGCAATGAAGGAAACTAACGCTCACATTTACCCACTCCAAGAGTCCAAGTACTCAAGGAGTAAACTTCCAGGTACCCACTCTGACAAACATGCATTAAGTAGGCAGAACCACCATATCCATCTCTTATAGTTCAATAATTGCTGGGATTGAACCCGAGATCTTTTCACTCTGAATTTACTTGTTTTATACGAAATGAATGATCGATGTTTTCACAGTTGTATTAGGCAACTAAATATGAAAAATGAGATACTTTATATGAGGTGAAGAGAATTAAATTTAATTTAACTTTACGAAATAATTTAAAATAACGATATACAGGGTGGTTAAAATTAAACGCGCAGTACTCAGAGGCTCATAGCTTCGTTTCTACTGAACGGATCCGAATGAAATTTAAAATATACGTTATGTAGAACATGCGCTCGAATTTTTTGGTATAAAAAAGGTTAAAATTCTCGCCAATAGATGGCGCTGTACTGCGAAAACCATATGCAAATGAATAGCGACTGTATTCTGTATATAAAAGAGAGATGCATGGTTGAAAGGAATCATTCGTCCGCAGTGAACATGCCGCTGAACAAGAAGGAACGCGCACTGATCGTAAAACTGTTTTATCAGAATGAGAGCAATACTTCGGCAGCTCTCCGTGCTTATCGGCGGATGAAAAACTTAAGAAGAGGCCCCATGTCCAACAGTGCCGTTAAACGCATGATTCGGAAAAGAAACCGGTTCCCTAGATGTTGCTCCAGGAAGAGGACGACGTGCAACACGGCCGGCAACTGTAGATGAAGTTGCAATTGCAACAGCTGCTGCAGCTGCAAGTTCTTCCAATGTGTCTGTAAGTGGCCGCTCAATAGCACGAACACTGAATATTCCATGGGCAACTGTGCGTATGATTTTACGCAAAATTTTGAAGCTCTACCCGTACAAGATGCATTTCGTGCAACAGTTGAAACCTCACGACCACTCTGCACGTCTGGATTTTGCCTTGTCTTTTCTGGCGAGGATGCAAGTGGATGACAACTGGCCGTCGCATATCTTATGGACAGACGAGGCTCATTTTCATTTAGATGGTGCTGTGAACACGCAGAACTGCCGCATATGGGGTTCCATCAATCCTCATGCCATGCAACAACAGCCGCTACATTCCCCATACGTTACCGCATGGTGTGGCTTCACGGCGAACTTCCTTTTGGGGTCTTACTTCTTCGAGGAAGTTAGAGGGAACGGGTTTGTTCGGTGTACCGTCACCAGTGACCGCTACATTAGACTCATGGAAGAACATGTTGTCCCGGCGTTAAGGCAACGAGGCTGTTTCGCCACCACAGTCTTCATGCAAGATGGAGCAACTGCTCATACGGCGTGACGTGCGAAGACTGTGATTCAAGCTCACTTCCCTGATGAACGCGGACTTTCCCCATTGCCTGGCCAGCAAGGTCATCAAATCTAAACCCTTGCGACTTCTGACTGTGGGGTTTTCTCATAGATCGCGTCTATCAAGGAAGTGTAACTAATGAAGCAGAGTTGAAAGCGTCTATCGTACGCCACGTCTCACTAATTCATCCCGATATGTTGCGTGCGGTCGTTGAACACGCGATCGTACGCTTTCAGCATATTGTTGACCGACAAGGTATGCACGTAGAGCATACGGGTGTGTAATTCAATAAACCTTCCTTTATTCTTTGAATTTTTAGTGTTATCTTTCTTCTTACGTCATTACAGCGCCATCTATTGGCGAAAATTTTAACCTTTTTTATTGCAAGAACCTCGTGCGCATGTTCTACATAACGTATATTTTAAATTTCATTCGGATCCGTTCAGTAGAACCGGAGCTATGAGCTTCTAAGTACTGTGCGTTTAATTTTAACCACCCTGTATTTTCAAATGATTTGATTAAAATTGTCATATTTAATAAAAACCTCAAACCACGATTATTTTAAATATTCGAATTAATAACACGAAAAACTTTAAGCAGATTGAAATTAAAAATCTGCTAATTTATAATATCAATCTTCTCTCTTTTTATGAATAAACCTATCTCGATCAAAAATCAATTCATGTAGTATGCACTATTTGCAATAACCAATCGGTTTACAGCATATTTTTTAAATTTAAAATGCCTTAAATTAAAAATAATAATAATAATCAAATACAACAGATATAATCTTTCATCTTGTTATTGTGGTACTTTTTCTAAATTAAATTTTACACCTGAATTACTTGTTCACAACTTTTTAATAATTACACTCAATCAGTTAACTGTAAATCAAGTATAAGACATTCAAGAATTTATTTAATGATTAATAGAAATTCTGTAAAACATTTTTATCTGCATTTACTATTAAAATATAATATTTCAAAAACTAATCTTGTAAGTGCTACGGCAAACTATAAAATGAATTTAGCCAGTATCACTGCTTTTCTATGTATACTTGAGATTGAAAGAAAGAAGATATGAATTTCACTTAATCTAGACAAGAAAATTTAACACGCAGCTTGTATGTTGTTACCACAGAAATAAATTTCGAGGTATTAGAAATTTTTCTTGATAATTATACACGTGAGATTTAGTTAGAAAAATAGAGCCACATTTTCTAGAGATTATGTTCTCGTTAGTGTCTGTGTGAGGGTAAAACTACTCCACGTGATTGCCTCAAAAAACTCATAGTAGCTTATATGATTGCGCTTTTTGCAAACTAAGAGATCTTTTCTAATACTCGTAATTTTTAAGTAGTCATTCTAGTCTTAAGTTATCGTCTGATGCTTTTACTTTAATATTAACTTATTTGAAATATAAAAAACAAAATCAGCATGCACTTTGAATATTATGAAGACAGTAAAATTTTAATTCTTTTACATATTAAGAAATATGAAAATAAAAGACTTATATAAAATTAGTCCTTTATTTGAAAAGTTATTTACATGAGAACTTATCATTAACGCGATATATCTCTTCCCTCTTACTAATTGGTTAAACAAAATGGTTAAAAAATTAAAGAAAATACCTGATAAATTTTAGTTACTTTTATAAGTGTGTGTGTGTGTGTGTGTGTGTGTGTGTGTGTGTGTGTGTGTGTGTGTGTGTGTGTGTGTGTGTGTGTGTGTGTGTGTGTGTGTGTGTGTGTGTGTGTGTGTGTGTGTGTGTGTGTGAGAGAGAGAGAGAGTGAGAGAGAGAGAGATCGGAATTTTTGAAAGACAAACGCAATGTTTTTTTATTCATGTACAAATATGCTTTTATAAGTCAATAAAGTAAGGCAATAATTAGTAGGAAAAACGCTTACAAAGGAAGCATTCTAAAGAAAAGTGATAATACAGAAGAGTAATTATGGATTTTGAATGTTTCAGTATTATCTATGCATGCGAAAAATATTAGTAAACTTTTAAAATCTGTAGCTATATATTAAAAGAAAGTTAATTTTTTATGACTTAAAAACAGCGTTTGTATATGGGTTTTAAATGTTTAAAACTAAAAATAGTTTAATAAAAGATTTTGCAAATGTAATTTCTTTCAGAAAGTATAATTTAATGGAAGTTAATTAGTAACCAAATAAAAATTATTTATTAATGTATTATTTTATGAAATAAAAATTTATCTTTTCGTAAAAAATAATTTAATTTGTACGAAAAAAATAACAACTCAATTTTATTATAATGCATGATAAAAATAACTTATTATTTATTTTATAAGAATTCAAATTTTTAATTAATTTTGTAAAATAAATAAAAACTTGATTGAAGTATGTAAATGCTTATGTGAAACGTACTAAATTAAGAAACCACACTTTGTAATACAGATCATTTTAAATATGAGAAAGGGAAGACACACACACACACAAATTTGTACAGGATTAATTGCATTACTTCTTAGCTAACAATTTTGCAAAATGTTATCATTATATGCAAATAAATATTTTATAAATAAATATGTAGATGCTTAAAAATGCATACTGCTGTATGCATTTTATGTTGGTAAACGCGCATGTATGAGTATACACTGTTTAGAACAATAAAAAGGTGTTGACGTTGAGGCTAAAGAATAGTTTAGAAGTTTGATATACATAATCAATGTATGTGCTAAATTTCTAATGCAAAAATAATTATATTTGGGAAGAAAATCCACTTTGTTGAGCAGTTGGGTACAAAAAATACTAAAAAAAATTTTCCATATGAAGAAAACGAATAAAAAGTATTTGTGTGTGTTAAATCAACTTTAAAAGAGTTCCAGGATAGCCAGAAACATTGAATACTTTTGAGACATGCATCAATGAAAGGTTGAATTGTTTTGTCCCAATCTTTCAAAAGTGCCACTTCCAGATCTTGAAGTTCCAAATGAGCACCAACTCATCTGCTTTTAATGTGGCAAACGTACAACATACTATAAACCATTTTCCTTCAAGGAAAGATTTTTTATTCATTTCTTCCTCGGTGGCTATAGCTCATTCTCTTCATATGATTTTCTCCTCGAAAAAAATGTTGTCCACAACTAAAAATGGCCTGCAATTCCCTTTCACTAGCATAAAGTCATCGCCAATTGCTGTAGTGAAATAGATAACACAATAGGACTGAAAATTTTAATTCCATCATTACTAACCTATAAGAATACAATTTCGTATGATTCAGAAGTTGATGCGCCCATCAAAGAGATGCCGCCACCAAATCTGATATTTATGTGTCCAAACGCAGTAGTTTTTCAATAACATATTAGGTCCATATAAAAATATACCTGTTAATTGAATGAAAAAAACTAGAGTCATCAAATAAAACAATATTGGTCCGTTAATTTATATTCCAGTTCACATGCTTTGCGGTCTTTTACCTTCAGATGCCAGGTTACCTTACTATTATCAACATGCATACCATTGGTCTACGAGCATACAAATTTACAGAAGCCGGAATTTTCCAATAGCTTGAGATGAAAATCAGGGTGTCTACAGTCATGTGAAGGCTTCGTTGAAAAAGCGATTCGTTTGTACATCGGCATCCCTGAGATGTTAGCTTTTAATACAATCCTTTATTTGGAGTTATTGCACATTTACAATTTTGTCCTGGTCATTTGCTTTCATGTTCAATTTCCAAAAAATGGTTAAAAGTACCAGAAATTATATTTTATAAATTTAATGGCATATGAAATTTTCCTCTTGACTTGCAGGCCAGCAAATTTCAAAATTTCTAGCTCCTGATTTGGTTAAGTTGCGTCACTGAGACGTCACTGCCAAAAATTACTTTTTATATATCGACCTTTCATTTCTGTCTTATCTTTCCCTAAATTGATAACAAAATTTTCCTCTAAACAGTTAAACGCAGCTTTAATATCAAATTTCACTTATGTTCCCTAAAGAGCGAAAAAGTCAGAAAATTTGCGTTTTTGACTTTCTTTTCCATCTTCTATAGTAAAATATAATTCACATAATTATAATAAAAAACAACTTGTAGTTACATGCCGAGTTGGAAAAACTGTCATTATATAATTTAAGAAGTAGAAAATCCCACTGATAGTACATAAGAACTTATTGCATACATTTTTGCAAATCGCATCGAAATTCACTTCACGCATTGAACGCTTGTGAGAAAGTCCAAATTTTAATGCAGAAATTATGTGAAACCTGTATTTCATCTTTTTTTTATTTCAATATACCATTTGACATCATTTGTAATCAAAAAGCAGATATCGAAATTTAAGTACTTACTCACTTTTGTTTGTGCATTTATGAATAGCAAATAGTAAACATCATTTTACTCCATTTCATGTCTTTTTACTTCATGGCAATATCACTCTCATTCCTTTTTTTCTCTATTTTCCTAAAATATAATATTATTCTTTCTTCCGGTTAATTTGCAAAATAAAACTATGAAGCTTCTTCAAGGCTTCTTTTCGCTTTTGTACATAACTGTGTGGTTTGCTTATCTCATAATTGTCCCTTTTGGCACATGACGACTAATTAGATTAGATCTACCATTTACAGTGATTACCTAACCACAACAAACGTATACACCCGAAAGTAGAATTTTAACAAACAAATTTAAAAGTGCTAACCATTCGGCTGCCAGCTTATGTACAGGGTGATCTTTTTTAAATTAACAGTGTTTGGAGCCCCTGTAGCGCAATCTAATAGCCGAAATGGCACCAAACTTGGTATTTATACTAATCAAAACATGGGGAAAAAATTCCGTAAGAAAAGAAAATAGTTTCAAAAATTGCCACTAGGGCATTTTGTGGCGCTGCTGTAGTTTACAATAACAAGAATTAGCATAAAATACGAGTATCAAAGAAAAATGCAAATGTTGTGTGATGACAGCGCCAGTAATAAGGGCTATAAAAGCAAGTAGTGGACAGCTCCGACAAATAATCTCAGCTGCAGTAAACGAGCTCCAGCTGCCATGCCTCTCACGTTAGCGGAACGTGCGCTACTCGTGAAGCTATTTTATATGAATCAATGTAATGCATCCGCACCTCTTCGGGAATTTCGATCCAGAAAAAAACTACGAAAGGGGCCTTTATCACTGAATGGTCTTAAGAAAATGATTAAGAAGTTCGAGGAAACGGGGTAACTGACAATTCGCGCTGGGAGTGGACGTAAACCAGTATCAGAAGATGTAATAACTGATGTGGCAACTGCAATTGTCGAAGGATCGCAGGGAACCATTGCTGGTACAAGCAGCGCCCGGGGTGTTGCTCGACAATTGGATATGAATTATTCCACGGTATGGAGAGCTTTGCGGCGCGTTATTGGATTTTACCCCTACCCGCTTGCACGAACTGAAGCCAAGTGATCATGATAAGCGAATGACATTCGCTCTATCATTTATTGTCAGGGTAGAAATTGATGATGCTTTTCCGTGGCACATTCTGTGGGGAGATGAGTGCCATTTTTATCTCAATGGGTCCGTAAACAAACAAAATTGCCGAATTTGGGCTTCTGAAAAGCCCCACACCGTGCACGAAATCCCATTGAATTCCCCAAAAGTCACTGTTTGGTGTGGTTTCACAGCCGAATTAGTAATTGGGCCATTCTTCTTTGAGACCATCACTCCGACAGGATCCGAAACGTGCATCATAAATGTAGAAAAATACTACGAAATGCTGCAAACGTTTGTTATTCCACAACTTCAACAAAGAAACAATTTTCCAACATACCATCTTTCTGCAGGATGGTGCTCCGCCACACATTAATAATAAGGTAAAGCAGCTGCTGCGCCAAAACTTCAACGATGATAGAGTCATAAGTCGGTGTTTTCCAGTTGCATGGCCACCTCGTTCCCTTGACATCACGCCATGTGATTTTTGGCTCTGGATATATTTAAAATCTCAAGTTTATGTTGTTGGAGTATTAACTTTATCTATTCTGAAGGACAACATAACAAAGACAGTGTGGAATATTCCTCGTGATATGTTACGCACGGAGAACGTTGTGCACAGAATGCATTGTGTTATATCTGAGAACGGTGCTCACATTAAATGCGATCTAACTCCTCCCCGGGGAAGTTAGTGTAGTAAATAAACATTAATAATTAAACTGTACAATTGTATGCATTACTTTTTTCTTTTCTCATATTTTATACATTGTAAAGCTCCACAAAATGCCCTAGTGGTGATTTTTGGAACTAATTTTTTTTTTTTTTTTTACATAATGTTTTTTCCCATGTTTTGATTAGTCTAAATACCAAGTTTGGTGAAATTTCCCCTGTTAGATTGCGCTACAGGGGGCTCCAAACACTGTCACTTTAAAAAAATCACCCTGTATATTTAATTTTCTGGAAAATATACATTTTGATTTTAAAATATATATTTGCCAGAATATGTAAAAAGATTTATATTTCAACTGGACGTGTCTATTCCTGTTATTTGCTTTTTGTGTTAAATGCTTTGATGCACGAAAAATAAAAGTGGAATCAGCTTTTTAAAATAATAACAAAGCTCAGAATCAATTAATGCTTAAATGTTTGCTATCTAATAAACGGAAATTAATTGCTATTTATTTGAAAATATTAATTTTACTTAGTGACAACGTGTAATTAGGAAATTAATGTTTACCTGCTTAAATAGGGATTCATGTCAAAATTGATTGATTTCAAATGAATGGTATAGCACACTAAATATTACATAGAGTGCATATCCAAAACTTATGGAATCAAAAATTTCAACGAGAAATGCAAGGTAATGGTCTAGAAATAAGAATAAAATATATTAATTATATCTTTTATTTACTATGTTGACATGAAACCTGACTATGAATAAGGAATTAATTCACTAATGGTTATTGATGATTTAGTAGCAAGGAAGTTTAAGATTAATAAGTTCCTGTTCAAATGCTTCCACATGACTAGATATGGTAGCGTCTATATAATGTAATTATCAAATTTTTATAAGTGAAAAAGAGTTGAAATAAAATGCTTCAAAATTACAATCAGTCTTAATATCCACTCAATTATAAGTTAAATTTTTTACAAAACAAGTATGCGACAATTATTATAACTGAAATATTCATCAACGGAGGAAGTGAAGTATTTTGGAAAGCATTTGATAATGAAGATTAAATTGATCCATATAATGATAATAAATGTCTAAAATTCTCTTAAATGAATTTCATAATGAATTTCAAATGAGATATTAAAGATTTTAAAATTAGATTACACTGAGAAAAGTGAAACTAGTGTTTTATTCGATAAAAATAAAAGTTTGTTTAATATAATATCATTTTTTTCATATTAGTTTATAAACTAGTTACAAAATATTTTCTTTATATCTATATTTCTTTAAGATAAATTAACTAAAGAAATATTGCTTTATCTAACATGATTAAAAATACGTTTATATTTTGCTTTGATTAAAAATTTTAAATGCTGTGCAAATAAAATCACTTTTATTATTGATTTGCATGTACTTACTTTTACATTTCCATAATAGCTTAGACTGGTAAAAGTAAAAAGGAGTTTAAATGAAATTAAATGGCTTGCATTAGTAAATTGCATTCTTTTACGACTTTTAGTATTAAAAATATCATGATAGTTTACTTTATCTTAAAAAAATTAGAAAATATTCTAATTCCATTCTTTTTCAACATACGTCATTTTATACTCAGAATAAAATTATAAACTTTTTCAGTTTTCCTAAGATACATATTTATAAATAATGACATAAATACAATTTAGGAAACTGGTTTAAGCAAAATTTCACTGGAAGGTAATTTTTTCATTTATTCTTCAAGCAAAATAAAAGAATAATAAAAATTTAATGATTGACTAATTTTCCTTATGCTATATAACAGTATCACTTTTGGATCATAAATGAATGGATATTTAAATACAAGAAAAGTCATCATTCATATTGTAACAGACAATTCTGATACACACGTAGCATTTTACAACAATTACTTATGCATTTAAAAAAGTATTCAAATAGGATTTAATACTAATTTTGTTTCCTATTATTGTATCTAATTTTTTAAAATTCACAAGAAGAAATAATAAAATCGCACTAAATTCTAGGAGTCTGAAACACATTTATTTATAAAGAATCATGCGTACATATCATTTCTGTGTTTCCCAAACATGTCAGTTTATTAATATATATACATATATATATATATATATATATATATATATATATATATATATATAATAGCTGCCAACTTTACTGATTTTATCGGAAAACACTTGATTTTTTTATAATTATTCCTGATTTTTCGAAAATGTATGAAAATCTACTGAGTGTTGGCATTTTCAGTAAAAAATTTAAAAAGAGGCAAATCTTCACTTTCTACTGGAAAAAAATCTGTTGGAAAGTTTAATTATAGTTAAATATTCTCAAAATGAGAAAAAGTGATTTAAACAGCAGTTCAAAAATTCATTTTTAATGTTAAGTCAGCAAAGTATGAATAAAAATTAATTGACATGAATTATTCTAATTTATTATGTTAAGGTTTTTAATGACAAAGATTTTTAATAATTTCTATTTTCTTAGAAGTATTGGTAAAATCCTAGCATACGTAAAATGTTTGTTGTGGCTTTAGAAAATGTCGTCAACGGCAAAATCAATGTGATTCATAACCATCAGCAAACGTGAACGTTTCATAATCAAAAAAAATTATGTATCTCAAAATGTAATGACATAAACATTCAATCCGAATCTTAAAGTCGCCAAGTCCATCGCATTACAGAAACTAGAATTAAGCGCTGATGAATTGTCTTAGTGTAATAAAAGTTGCCCTATAAAATAGATATTCTTCATAAACGTTGATGCTTATTTTTTTTACTTATAGATTATTCTTTTATTTTTGTTAGCTTCTTTAAGAGACTGATGTGAATATTTTATTAAAATATTAAGATTAACACAAAATATGTTTAACATAAATCATTCTCAGAATGTAAAATCTGTCAAGCAAAAATGTCTCGTGATATTTTTCTTCAAAATCAGTAGAATCTACTGATTTTTTTCTTCAAGGTTAACAGGTATATATATATATATATATATATATATATATATATATATATATATATATATATATATATATATATATATATGGAAAGAGAATCAGAATCGACAATTGTTGTAATGTATATTATTACATGATATCTGATATCTAATACTGCTACATTTCACAATAAATGCAGTTTCCTTTAAAAACTATTCCTCAATTAAAATTCCTGTTGAATTTTTGATATAGATCATACCACTTTTTTTCTCAAAATTCACTATTTTCAAAGCTATTATTTTTTACATGATTACACGAATTTTGTTCCCTTTAAACAAAAACATGTGCTTACAATAAAATAAACCTATTTTACTCTTGGAAATAGGATGCAAGATAGCTTTGTTGACCAGTTGAAAATATCATCTTAAATTATCATTTCTAAATTTATCCATCCTATAGAATATAAATACAAAAATCTTTAAATATAATATTTTCTGCTTTACAGTCAGAGTTTTGTAATGATTGATAATGACATTTTAGGCTTTAATTATATTTATTTTAATGATTTTTTATAAATTCTATCTACAGGGTGATTATAAAAAAAATTTGCCAACATCTGCACTTCTAGCGTCCATTCTATTTAACCGATCAAGATGATATTTCAAATATAGTTCTTTTGAGACATGCGCTCGAGATTCTGTTAATGGCAACACAGTGGCCCTCGCGGTTACAGTTATAGTGACAGAAACTCGAAATTTTCGAATGGCAACGTCTACTTTTTACCATGGCAAAATGTTCAGCACATGCGAAAACCCTAAATAGCGTTAAAACGGTACCGATATGTCTAAAAACGGACGTGTTCTGCAAACACAAAAAAGAGTTCTGAAAACCGGCCAATAAAACACGATCTAGGCGCACGCAATAAATTTGCATGTGACAGAGTCAAGAAACCAATCACAGAACGCCGGTCGCCAGATATTCAGCGTAGGAAACCTATAAAATACCAAGCGGTTATGCGAAGTCGTCATTCGGGAACTCGCACATGCCGACGATATGAGTCTTCCTAGGAAAGTTCGCGGTGAATTGATCAAACTCTATTACCAAAATGGGATGAACGCTGCGGAAGCCTTGCGTGTGTATCGCCGCAATCATCGACAACGACGCGGCCCATGTACTCTGCAAGCCCTGCGTGATTTAGTGCGGAAATTCGAAGGTACAGGCTGCACCTGTGACAAACAGCGCTCCGGACGGCCAACTGTTTCTGAGGACGTTGTCATGGAAGTGCACCATACAGTGACTGCAGGACACACAGAAACCGCAAGAGGCATAGCGCGCGTGTTGGATATTCCGAACTCAACGGTCCGCAAGCTCTTGCGCTCGGTACTTCACATGTTTCCCTATCGGATCTAGCACGTCCAGATGTTGGAGCCGGGTGACCCACAACAACGTCTGGACTTCGCAAATGCATTTTTGTTACGATATGATGCGGATAACGACTGGCCACTTCGCATACTATGGACGGACGAGGCGCATTTCACCTTAAATGGCAACATTAACACAAAGAATTGTGTGCACTGGGGAGAGACGAATCCTCATGCTGTGGCGCCAGTACCATTATTTGACGCCAAAGTGACTGCATGGTGCGGCATTACAGCTACATTTGTTCTGGGCCCGTTCTTCTTTGAGGAAACGACCCCGACTGGCCCTGCAACATGTTCTGTAACGGGCCCTCGGTATGCAGCCATGCTGAAAAATTATGTCTTACCGGAGTTGCGTCGGCTGAATGCACTCAATGACATTGTTTGGATGCAAGATGGCGCACCTCCACATATAGCGAGGTCAGTTAAAAGGCTCCTGGATCAGCATTTTGGTGATCGCATCATCTCACGCTATTATCCTTTTCCGTGGCCTGCGCGATCCCCAGATCTGACGCCTATGGATTTCTGGTTTTGGGGCTATCTCAAATCCAGAGTTTATCTGTGCAATCCTCAAACATTGTCGGACTTAAAGGATTCTATACGGCGTGAGATTGGAAACATCCCTCGTGCCATGTTGCGTGCAGCGACATTGTCCACCGTCTCCCGCATGCAATGCGTAATTGCCTGTGATGGCACTCATGTGGAAAATGTTTGAAATTAATAAAGATTTTTTTTCTCTATGTGTTCTCATCATTGAGCAGTGTCTTGTCTCTGTCATATGCATTATTCCTCCGTGCGCCTTGAAGAACTGTTTGTATGTGTATAACACGTCGGTTTTCGGACATATCGGTACCGTTTCAACGCTATTTAGGGTTTTCGCATGTGCTGAACATTTTGCGATGGTAAAAAGTAGGCCTTGCAATTCGAAAATTTCGAGTTTCTGTCACTATAACTGCAACTGCGAGGGCCACTGTGTTGCCATTCACAGAATCTCGAGCGCATATCTCAAAAGAACTATATTTGAAGTATCATCTTGATCGGTTAAATAGAATGGACGCTAGAAGTGCAGATGTTGGCAAAGTTTTTTTATAATCACCCTGTATAAGAATAATATGTTAAATATAAAAAAGCAAAATAACTCTATGACAAAGTGTGGATCTGTCATCCTTAAACAATTAATCACATAACTGCTTTGAAATTGCTTCCAGAAAAGATAAATTGGTTAATATGACTTGAATTAATGTCTTACATCATTAAATTAAGCACTTTTAAAATATTTTTATAAAAAAAACTACTTAAAAAAATGTGTATAGATATAAATACAAATTTTATCATAACACTGCTTAAACTCTTACAAGTACTTCTCATTAATAAATCAAAATTTAGTGGCTCAAATTTTTCACAATACTGACGATTTCAAAGTTAGATTATCTAACATACGCACGAACGCTAAACGGTAACAAAATTTGATACATGTTGGACAATTCAATAAGCACAGCTCTAGGTATCTAGCGAGTGTTAACTTTATTCTCTGTGAATTTTTGAAGCTTAAATGCAAACATGTTTTTGAAAATTAGAATTTGCATTGTGTATTTATATTTTAGAATTTAATAGATTACAGTATTAATAAAATAATCCAAGTAACATGTAAAAATAATTAAAACATTCTTAAGATAAATCTATCTTTTGATAATCAAGCTTCACTTACTATGCATACATACATACATACATATATATATATATATATATATATATATATATATATATATATATATATATATATATATATATGTGTGTGTGTGTGTGTGTGTGTGTGTGTGTGTGTGTGTGTGTGTGTTACTTTCACTTTCGTGGTGCTCTGATTAAAACGAAAGACGCACCGTAATGACTTAAATTCGCATAGCCAAGGCATAGCGAGCTTGGCTTGTCCAAGTGTCATAAGTAACAACAATATATATATATATATATATATATATATATATATATAGTAAAAAATGGAGGTTTTCAACTCCGGTGGTACATTGCTCATACTTCAAAGCTATGAGTTACGAAGTGGTTAGCAGTATTTAAGGGAAATAGGTAACCATATCATACTATAATAACTTAAGTACAACAATATGCTAATATAGATAGAGAGATATGTAAATTGTATTTCATATAAATAATAAATATTCTATCAATAATTATACTTTTTAATACATTTTTATTGCAATAAAGTAATCAATTATTTTGACATACAACTATATTAAATAATTTTAACAATATTTAATATGAGTAAACCCCAATGTGATTTACATTTTAGATTAATTACTTCATATTGTAGACATTCAAAAGATGATAAAAATTTTAAAACTGGATGCTTTTAAAGAAACTTTTAGACTAAGCAAAACATTTTATTTTGAATAAATTAAAAATGGCATCCAAATATTTTAATTAAATCTCACAACAACACTTCATTCTCTTTTAAAAAAGAAGAATAAAAAATCTAATTAGTATCAGTATTAAGTTTTTTTTTTGTATTGTTAAAAAAAGACCATTTTTTATTCGAGAGATCAAAACCAATATTATTTGAAAAGTATAGTAAATATCTATTCATGCGATAAAATAGAGGAACCCCTCAAATTCTTTATAATGACTTTATCTAATTTTACTAAGCAATTGTTGATATTACAGGTCTCAAAGTCTTAATTTTTAAAATCCGAAAGTACTCTTTCAAAGTATTTTAGAATATATAGTAAAAATAAAAAATAAAAACCTTTTCCAAAAAAGCAGAATGTAAATGAATTTTAGAAACGTATGTGATACCCGGTTTTCCATCATTTTATTCCTATCGATGACTGATCAATACTGTTATCAGTAACTTATGCATTCTTCTGTAACTATGGTTACACAATTCAACCAATTAATCATGTTTCCGTGGTGAAAAGTCTGCAATCATTTGAAACAAAGTTGTAATCAATTCTTCATGCAAATTCCTTCGCTATCGCTCAATTCTCGAGTTTCTCAATTCACCCGTGAGATCGGATGGCTTTATTTAACGAGGGCATGTTGGACATTTATCAATATCTTTGTTATTTACGGCATGGGTTTCTAAGTGAAGGTTTCTGTTTGCTATCAAATGAAACAATTTGGTTGTCCTGGGGAGATTCAAAGACATTTATTTTCTTTCTTCCTATTAAAAGATCGAATTGTCATTAGTAAATTGAAATATGTCGCAATATATTACGGTTGAATGGCCATCCGATGTATCAGTTCTTTTCCTTCCCCCATTGCATTTTCATTTATGTAATAAATTTATGAATTATGAGGTTTCTGAAATATGCTTGAGGTTTGTTTTTTTGAGATACAATTTCTGATATATGTATTTGCTATAAAATAGAATTGTCTTCTAGAAAACATTTGATTAATTGATTTACTTTAATCATTATGACAACCGACATATACAGCAATATTAAAAATTTTCGTTTCTGTTTGTATTTGCAACAAATATGTTTTTACTTTTGACAAAACCAGAATGTGGAAATAATAAAATGACTTATTTTCTTTGTAACTATGATAATTGTAGCTAACATTGTGTTATAGAGTGATAAAAAAATGTGTTTAAAAATCGCAATTAAAAAGTTATAAAAATATGATAGTATTCCAAAATAGGAATCAAAATTCTAGGAAAGCTACGAATAAAAAAATTTTGCTTGCTAATTGTTAGTAACAATATAGAAACGTTAAATCAATGAAGTGAATTTTCAATATCAGGATATACTCATAGTGCAAAAATTAAGGTAAATAAATGTACATAAAATGATAATGTGTACACTTAAATATATTCCTAGCAAAGTTAATCCGTGCAAAATCGCACAGATTCAATCAAATTTAAAATTATTTTGTGTAATAAGCTCATCTGAGCTAATAATTAAATGGTTTATTTTCTGATCTTCAGTTCAACTGTTCGATGGTAAATTGATCCCACGTTTCGATAGTTGCAGTGGTTTTAAATCCATTTTTAAAAATGGGTCATGGTCATCATATGCTAAATGATTGAAAATCGTCATATGCTAAATGATTAAAAATTGTCATATACTAAATGACTGAAGATGAATGACTAAATGACTTGGAATTTGCGTCCAAAATTTAACTAAAGAAGTTTAATAACATAATTGTTTCTCATAAATCACATATTTATATTAAGTAATAGACTAAATTATTAACGAACTTAAGGTAAAACACTATTTTAAAATTACGCAAACTAGTTATATTCTTTACAATATATATGCTGAATTTTTATAATTATAGATATATATTCCTTTTTCAATCTAAAAATTAAATTTCATACGAATAAATTGTTTTATCCGAAATTAAAATATTATGTTTAAGAACCAAATTAAAAGTATTCATAAATGTATATATATTCAAAAGTCTATTTCTAGTTTTTCAAAATATAACTTATCAGTAAATATTATATTGCATAATTTTTATCAACTTTAATGTGTAATTCGAAAAAAAACTTTCTTTTGATTTGTTTGTCGTGTACGTTAATGATCCCCACATATAATCCAGTTTAATAAATATTTGACAATTTTCTCCAGGCTAATTTTTCAGTACTTTAATTAATTTATAACCATAATTTCATCATGAAATCTGCATTAGTTTAAATTCTTAAGTTGTTGTTGTCGTGTGCCAGCTAGGCTGGCAATATAGGGTGCGCTGCTCCACTTTTTCAACTGAACCATATTTTGGTGTGGAGTCTGACTTCTTCAGTACACACATGCCATAGGAACCCATTTATTGGGTAGGCAACTATTCACATCTCATTCATACAAGGAAAGGACAAAGACAGAATAGATAGAGAGAGAAAGTACATCCATGCCCGAACCGGGATTCGAACCCGGGACCTCCCTATCCGTAGTCAGGGACTCTGACCACTAGACAGGGCGGGCGGCAAATTCTTTCATCATATCAGTATCTCAGTCAATTGATTCTTTTCTTTTCTCCTATTTAATAACTATAAACAATCAAAATCTTTTCACAATCCTTTTGAAGTTTATAAACTTATGAATACGTAACAAATAACTTTACAGATCCCCTTAAAATAGAATATTATATAGTATAATATCACAATGCAAAACTCTAATTTTTATGCTCTTAGAAAACTCTTAGGCTTAAAAACGGAAAATAAAACATTTCATAAAATTATTAGGAAAACTAAACACTGAAAAAGAAGCTCTTTTCTTAAGAGCAAAATCAATGCACTCATTTCTCGTTACAACGAGATTATAGAAAATCCATTTGAAGTCTGCTTCCCGCGGCTTGATTTCCATCTAAAGAATACAAGGTTATTTACTTTAAATTGAAACGACAGCTAATGATGTTATTCACTGTTGCGCTGAGCAATCTAACTGGAACTCTTTGAAAACACACTGCCAAAATTTGACATATTAGAGTCATTAAAGTGAAGGATTTTTTTTCTCGTTGAATGCTCGCCTTTGTTTATTTTTAAGCTCATCTAAGTTAATTTATTAGTTAATTATAGAATCATTTCAAACTTAACAGATTTCAAGAAACATTCCGTTAGTGGCACCTAATGATCTTCTAACTATCATTAATGGGTTTAATTGCTTAAAATTGCTACTCTCGGGGAATAAATGAAACAAAAGCTCCGAGATTGAATAAGAGGCTTCAATTTCCTTCAGAATATTGTATTAGTTTATACTTTTATTATTTAGTTAAAACTAATATTAGATTTTAAGATTTTATTGTTTAATTATACCATTCAATTATTGTTATCATATAAAACAGTAACTGCAGTCCGAGATAAATCATACTTCCTGATCATTTAAAAAATTTTACGAAATTAAAAACATATGTATGAAAATTTACAGGTTTCTAATATTCTGCAAAATATGAAAATCAGCATTATGAAACTAAACAATTCTCCAATAACAATATGAAGAATTAACTATATTTATATTTTTAGCAATACAGTACTGGTCATTCAAAATGCAACACGAAAAATTACTCGAAAAGTAAGGCAGATAAAACGTTATGCAAAAATAGAATGATTGAAACTACAACTTCTTGTGAAATAAGGAAGTTAATGAAATCATTAGTAAGTGTAACCAATATTGTTGGCTGTAACTGCTACTACACCTTTCGGTAGAAAAACAATAAGACTTTGAATGTATCGTAGGGAAACAGTAATTCAGTTTAATCCCACACATTCCCAAAGTCGATCTGATGTAGCTGTGTGGGGTTGTATTTGAGCCATTTGTTATGCAAGTATGGACCACCCATTTTCGGTTGGTGAAGGATGGGTGGATTCACAGCTCTAAACGTTTTATATTTTTTACTACAGGAAAAATGTAACATAATAAATATTTTTAGTAACTATCGTTATTTAAATTCATTTATTTATATCGCTAATTGCCACAAAGTTGAAATTTCAATCTGCGTGAAAATATAAAAAAATATTTTCGCAACTTAATAAACTAATTTATTATTATTCAAATAGCTTTTACCAAGTTACCTTGATTTTTGAAGAACCAAAAGAAAGATTAGACGAAAAAGAATCAAAACATTTGGAAAAACTGTTTGAAGAATATTGGGATATTTCTGAACTGATATAAAATAAAAATAAAATGATTTGAATAATGTAACCGTCTCAAATAATAAGAAATTTATTTTTGAATTCACATTATTGTTATCTGTAAATTATTGATTTAAAAGGAGACCTAAATGTTTCATATCATCAAAGAACTTTTTTTTGTAAAATGTTCTCAAATTTATGGAAAAATATTAAATTTTAACAATTATTATTATTAATATTTAATATTTGAATATAGTTGTGTAGTTTTCAACTAATCAGTATCATCCCAATGTTAAGATTATTCAAAGAAAAAAGTAAAATCCTTGACATTACGTTTTGCTCTAAAGTAAGTTTTAATTTGTATGCATTTAATGTAATATTTATGCATATTTTAACATTGATTGTTGTCGTGTGCCAGCTAGGCTGGCAATATGGAGTGCGCTGCTCCACTTCTTCAACTGAACCCTATTTTGGTGTGGAGTCCGTCTTCCTCAGTACACACATGCCATAGGGACCCGTTTATAGTATATGCAACCATTCACACCTCATTCATATAAGGAAAGGACAAAGACAAGATAGATAGAGAGAGAAAGTACATCCATGTCCGAACCGGGATTCGAACCCAGGACCTCCCTATCCGTAGTCAGGCACTCTGACCACTTGACAGGGCGGGCAGCTTAACATTGATTTTAAGTCTCGAATTAAATAAGTTTACTTTTAACATTAATCTCACCTCTATATTATATATCTTCCTTAAATTCTTAGTAATTAAATAAATTCTTGTAAAACTCGCCTCTGTGAATCGATATCATTGATTTCGGAAAACGCTTGTCATAAATATATGAAGTCTTTCCAATTCAATCATTTTTAAAAGTCTTAAAAAACTATCATAGAGAAGCAAAACTAAAATTACAAAAAAATTAATAATTTGATCAAAGACTACAAGTACCATTGGTCGCAATATCCTCCAAGTAAAAAGTCTTTAGGGATAGCAGATCAAGAATTGAGAATCTTTTGCTTGCTTTCTAATTATAAAGTCTCCCACCTTTCAACTTCTTTCTAACAGGTGGCACCCAACTCAGGACTACTTACAGGAAAGTTTACTCACTCCCTACTTGCAGCAATGGACACATTACACATAATAATATTGAATTATACATTCTCTTAACATCACATAAAGAAATGCAATTCAGAGTGTCCTTGTATAATATCAATGTTCAACAGCAGGTTCAGCCCACATATTGGGAACTTTATCAACCCATGTAGTTCGGATCTACATAATCAGTGACATAATTGTAGAAAATAATGGTGATATGACTAGCAAAACCTGCAATGCCTTTAGCAAACATTATTTTGAAAATCTTATAAAATAATTCTGCTAATTCTTTAATCAAAACAGTGGTGTCTAGGTAAAAGAAAGTAAGTCAAAATTTTATTGTACTTAACTCTTTATATTTTTACACTGATTCAATCGTCCATTAAATGGCAAAATCTGAGAAATAACGTAAACTTTTGTGAATATGAAGATAACCAGATTCATCTAAAAGACCATTTGTTACTATTTTGTATATCAATAACAGTATTAAGAAATTCATTATAATTAGAAATGTCGATTAATCAGCGTCAATAGAATTTTTTTCTTTTTTAAAAGAGAAATTTTTGCAAGTAAATAAATATATGTAAAGGATTGACCAGTCTATATCTTTAAATAAATACGAACAATGAGTTGTAGACTAATTTTGTAAGACCTTATGAGAATAAACTTTACAGTTCATTATCATCAGGTAAATAATGTGCACATCCTTTTCTGATGATATTATGTAAAATGACGGAATATTAGTGTTGTTAAATGACAGTGATATCATGATTTATTTCTTCTACATCCATATATCATATCACAAGTTATTTTATTTTATGCAAGGGTGGATTTCTTATTTTTCTAATGCCTAGCTGCTCTCAGAGGCATTTGGCCTATTTAGGTTTATAATGGGCGAAGTGACGGCATCTCATACAGTGGGTGTACCATCTTCGACCCGAAAGTGAAGTGATAAAAAATGACAAACACAAAAAGGGAAAGAAACATCCATGCTCGAACCAGGATTTGAATCCGGGACCTACTGCTTCAAAGTTAGGGACGCTAACCTTCCAATCTACAGAAATTTATTCAAACTATGTATTCTATATATATGTTTAAATTACAATGCTTCACACACACAACTTTGTAATAAACGTCATACGAATTCTTACTAAGGGAAAATTACAGAATTCACGCTTTTTTTGCAAATATATTAAAAAACAAATAATTTTACGGTTAATAATATGCTCTTTTTTTCTAATATACGAAAAATTTAATATTTTCGCTTCTTTTATCACTAAGGATAGCAACATTGCTAAGCATAAATAGGAGTAATTTTTAAATATGTAATCTGTCGTATATCAAAAAAATAGATAAATTTATATTGTCACACTTATATAGGCATTAGCTAACAAATCTGAATAGTAAAATAGTTTATTTTTATTCCAAAATTATATTATAGAACAATAAAAATTTAACTAATATTAAAAACTATTCAAATATTGAAAATTACTTACTATCTAAGCTGATCTAAATTGGTTACTGTCGTAGTGTAATACGACATAACCAAACCCTGAGAAAATGTGTGTGTATTTTTATTGCACTTTAAATTTAAGAGTTTCCTCTTTTCCTTTCAACCTAAGCGGGAATAATATAAAGGAAAGGATGTAATAAAAATTTAAGAGTTTCCTCTTTTCCTTTCAACCTAAGCGGGAATAATATAAAGGAAAGGATGTAATAAAAATTGGCACAATGAAACAAGTGCAATAAAAGAATAAATTTTCCCTTTCGGAAGGGATGAGTGATCTGGAGGAAATTGCAGGCAAAGTATATTGTTTTATGATATGTATTATTTGTAAATCTGACCAGTCGGGAATGAGGGGGAGAGATTTCTGACCTATCCCATAGAAGTATAGGAGGAACTACAGAACTTTGGAAAACCAATGGTGTAAAGAGGAGGAGCTAAGCCGAAAATTATGAAGAGTTAAAAACTGCATCAAAACACAGAGAAGACACACAGAAGCCCCAGAGAAGCCCGACATAGAAAAGGAGTCCACAATTGAGGACTAGGTCCTCATTGAGCATAAGAAGATGCTAAAACGATTTTAGTTGTATACAAAATATAAACCCACATTCCAGAAGGAACCCTGCCTCGAATTTCCAGAATGGAGCTGCAGATGTCCGCCAAATAGACGAACAGAATAGAAACGACAGAGTCTGAGAAGAGATACCAGAGAAAGAGAGAAAAGAGGGAAAGCCCATGAGCGAGGAGCAAGCCAAGCGAGATCCTGAGCCGGTAATGCCATTGACGTTGGGAGAACAACGGTTACTTCAAAAAGGGGTGAGTCTGATCTCTCGTTCCTCGTCCGTCTGGTCACACTCAGTTATGATGATATTAATGTGTAATTGTCTTAAAACAAATAGTAATTTTAGAATCTCTATTGTTTAATCAAGAACGTTTTGATTGTAAATGTAAATTTCTCTTGTAAATAAGTTACTAAAATAAATTATTAAGTTTTATTGTATTTTGTTTTGAATTTATCTCTGTCATTCAATTACTTGAAAAACGAATCTGGGTTTTCCTCGGGATTCTTCGAAAATTACCGAGTTCACCACAACAGTTACAAATAAAAGCTGTCTGAAAAAATAATTTTAATTTCAAAAATTTTAGAAAATTTTTATTATAACCTTAGAGAGAAAAACCATTATTTTTTAATATTAAATAGAGCATATTCCATAGACTATGTTTTAAATAATATTGAAAAACATTCAAATATTGGAGAATTCATAACCGTCTCTTACTTAAATGTATGATTTTGGTCTTATAAATTATAATTAATTTTGAAATCGTTGGAAAATTTCAGTTACGGTCTAATGGATAAAAGAAATTATTTTAAAGTACTATGATGAAACTTTTTTAATCTTGAAAAAACCACTAAAACTTTTTCTAAAAAATAATTCACTAATACTTTTTTGAGCATGATAAACTAAAGCAACAGTTGTCGATTAATTTTAATATAAATCATATACAAATTTAAATGGCTACCATTTTTAATAAAAGAAAAAATATTTACTACATAAAGCAGAAGTTAAAATTTATCTTTAAAAAAAATTGGATGCACTGAAATATATGAAAATGCAGAAACATATACGCATTGCATTATTTGAATTTAAATCTAATAATACTTCAAAATTTTCATTAGAAGGAAAAGAAAACTATTTTATAAAACAATTATTTTTAAATTTAATTTCATTTAAATATTTTCCTTTTAATTTGCATTGTTTTCATAATAAACTCCAAAGTGTGCTTAAGCTTAAGATACGGTTTTTATATTTAAAATTGAAAGAAATGTGGAACAATTTTTATAAAGGAATTGATTCATAGAGTAGAGTATTGTTAAATGAACCTTTTTAATTGTTTTCAAAAAGTCTAATCATTCTTTAAAAGCTCTTCTCAAATTGGCAGAAATTATAAATGATTCCAAATGTATATGCATCTACAGCATCTCTCCTCCAGAGAATTAAATTCGTATAATGTCTAATGAATCAGTGACTAATGTCCTTTCAACTGATAGCATGCAGGTTCTTCAGCTTTTTTCACTGATATCAAAATTTCCCATTTTATTTAAAGACATTTTTTAATAAAATCTTTCTCTCCTTTATTTTTTATTGTTTTTTTCAACTGACTGATTCACATTTCTATGACAAACTGTTCTTATTTATCTGTTCTAAATCTCCATCTAAGCTTTTACATATTCAAGAGATGATACTACAAGAAATATTTAACTTTGCTGGTAGGATGATATGCTATATGATTCAGTATGGTATTGTCCCATCAAATGGAAAATAACTGTTATAATAAGCAATGCTCACCATGGCTAAGTGTTAGTACATTACTTTCTGAGTGAAATATGTTATGGATTTCACCAAAGTTATTGTTGAACAAATGAAAGGAGGTGTTGAGCGTCTGCTTTCTACATGAACGCATTAAAAGATGGATGCTTTGAAATTTTCCAGGTTTCCTTTCTTGCTACAAGTAGTTACGATCCACTATCTGTAAAAAGTTATCTCGTGTGACAATTAAGTGATGAACGTTAAAATGTCTCACAGCAGTCTTAGACCTATAATCTACAGCACTGAATCAATAATAAGGACATATTTGATTGATGTTGTTTCGGGTTAACTGATTGATTTCTTGCCCACTTATTAATGCTGTTTTTATTAAATAATTGATCGCCATTGCTCGTATTTGCTCGTATTGATGGATACAATTTATTTAGCAATGGATTCATCCTATTAACGGTACTTTATTACAAACATCAATCAACATTCTCAATCTTGAATCTTATTTAAGTAATGGATTAATCCCTATAGTAACGTTCTAAAGTAAAATTAATTTACAATAAAAATTTTATAATAATTAATTTAAAATAAATAAATTGAAAATAAAATTTTATTATTGCATAATATTTGCTAATTTTATATTTAAAATATAATTCATAATTTTATAAGAAATTTTTATTTATTCCTAATTTACATTAACAATTTGGAATATATTTAGCTTCCAAATTATTAATGTAAATTAGGTAATGTAAATATGTAATATGTTATACATAAATATGTAATGTAAATATGTAATATGTTAATGTAAATATGTAATATGAAGAGCTTTTTTGCTCTTCATATTACATATTTAATTCCAAAATTCATTAGCTTTTTCTAAAATCTTCAACTGATGTGTATTTTTAAAGGCTTCATACCAATTAATTATTTTCAATGATGCTTTATGAAGAAAAAAAGTACTATTTATTTAAATAAATAAAAAAATTTAACTATATTTAATTTTTGTAGAAAATTTGCACCTTAGGTATAATTAGTAAAAAAATTACTCATAGTGATAAGTAGTAAAACTCATTAGAGACACCTGTTTTAAAATTTAAGTCATAAGGACAGCCTGTTTTTTTAGTGTAAAAGCTTCACCATAAATAATGATTTATTACTAAAAGTTAATAATTTTAAAGAAAAAAACATTATCATGTTATTTTTAACTCTTTAATAAATAATTTTTTATTCTCCATGAAATGTTTATAGAACAATTTTTAAAAATAGTTTCAGTTGCACCTCATTAATTAACATTTTTACTTTACTTGCTGACTTTTTTTGTTTGGTTTGATTCAAAAAATAAATCATAATTCGTTTTGAAAACAACGAATAAATGTTTTACAGGAAGAAAAAATAGACAATACAAAAAGGAAAATAATGAATTAATCAAAAATAATTATATTTATGAAACATGAAATATGAAAATAAAATCTTCAGAAACACATTTATATTTGTTCCACTAAAACAGTTTTACTCTCATGATTTTATATCCTTTATAAGTTTCAAAATCTAGATTTAAATAAAATTACAAAGATATATTAAGAAAAGTTGGAAAATATTATGAAATACTCAAACACATTGCTTGAAGTAATTTAATAATCCCAAAAATAAATTACAACATTCATTAATTTCATCATTTTCTCTTGTAATTTCTAATTAATCTTAAAAACATACAAAATCATGTAAAATTTGCTTTTGCATCGAGAGAATTAAGTTACAGTTAATTATTAATCATGATAAAAAAATTTACAATGCAATATTTCGATAAAATTGCCTTTCATTGTATTTAAAATAAGTTAACTTAAAAGAAACATTCTGTTTACAGAGAGCCTAAAAATTAAATAAAATTTAAATGATTTATTAATTTGTGCAAAATTGAATTTTATTAACAAAAAGTAGGTACCATTCAATAACATTTGCGTAAATTAATTGTATTGAAAAATCAAGAATAATACGTAATTTGAACCGAAAATAATTCTTCAAAAAACTATTTAGATTGATTATAGATTTGTAAATCTCTTTGAAGAATAGGAATAAGATATGCAGTGTATGCAACAAATATATTTAAAAATCTGAATACTTATCAAATATGCAAAAAATCATATATCAGAAAACTTTTAAAGAAACAATCGTGAAAGTAAAGTAAATAATTGATTTACAAAATAGATCAAAGCAAAAAAAATTCTTTTGCTTGCAGCCGTGATTGTATTACGTAATCAAAATAGGAATTTTTAAAGTGTAAAACAAAACAAAAGATTTCATAAAGTGATGTACAAATACAATTTATATAGACGCGTAGATTTAAAAAAAAAGTGTGCACTTTTAATGTTTTTTTAATTTTATATAAGTTTGCATAAAATTTCCCGTAGAGCAGTCACAAATATCTATAAGGACATAAATAAGTCAACTAAAATGCAATAAAACATATTTATTTAAAAAATGTAATTTAATCAAAACCACGTATAATGCCAATGATTCCTAAAAATAAACTTATAGTTTCTGTAAAGAAAGACAAAAAATTTACAAAAGGACAATTTATAACAAAAAATTAAAATTCTCTTATTGAAAATGCTTAAGTAATCTGACAATTTATGTATTTAAAAAATATTTACTATAAAAGTAATTAAAATTAATATAGGTCTTTGAATTAGCTTTTTTGATTAGTACAGAAATATTAGGATGTTATATATCAATAGTATACTTTTTCATGTGTTGCATATAAAATTCTTTTTTGACGTAATACTTTTGCTTTTTTAACTTCACTCACTTGGATGAATTGAACTTTTATGTTTAATATTTAGTATTTTTCCTATAGTGTTTATACGACAGCAAAATACATGCTTAAAAATGATCTACGATACCTATAATAAATAATCCAGTTTCTCCAAGTAAGTTAAAGGTGTTTAATTACTGAATTAAAATTTCTATACAAATCTGATTTTAAAATTTGCATCATGAGTTTTTTATGTGCTTTGACTTTTTCTACATAAAATTCACAAACTAATTAAATTTACACTGAAATTATAAGCCAAATATTCATTAAAATAAAATGATTACATTAGTATTAGTTATCTCTAAATTCTCTATTAAAATTACTTAATAGAAAATGTCTAAAAATACAATATATAAAAAATAATAAAATTTTATGTTTGGTTTCTAAGGTAATCTAATAATCTATGATTTTTTTCTATCTATGAATAAAAAAATAATATAAAAAAATCTATGAATATGATTTTTTTCATAATAATCTGCTATAATTTATAATAATCTTCTTGAGTTGCTGCATGAGTTGTGAGTATATTAAAAAATGTAGAACATTTCACGAATTTAAACAGCAATGGTAAAAAGTCTTAGAACTAAGTCCATTTTAGAAGCAACTGTTCACTATTGTGTCCATTTTTATCATCTAGGCAAAAATGAAGCTTATTTATAGTTATAACTTTCTTACTACTTACAATGTCATCATTTATTTAGAATCTTACTTTCATGCGTCAAAAGATTTTTTACCTACCATCAATTTTATATGGAAAATACAAAAGCCCTTAAGTATACAAATACAAAGGTACAATTTTGATAAAACATGATAACTTAACAACATTTAGGTTGGTAAAAATCGCAAAAATAGTTATGAAAGAATATATGAAAATTTTAAGAGTGCCAACTGCTAAAGAATAAAAACTTTTAACTAAAAAAACATTTATTTACAAACATTAATGGTACTCATGAAACTAACATGAGAAAGTTCTGTATTTAAGTTAAGTATTCCTGAAGAATAAACTATGTCCTTGCAAAATTATTATTTCTATAGGAAATACAATAGCAGTCAGCGAATGTTAATTAAAAAATTTTTCAGATTAGCAGGATTGCAGTGCGATAGACAAACATTCTGATTACGCGAATGAAAATTATGCCGATATGCATCTATTAGGTTGGTGCGTATGAAATGTCGGATTCTCTTTACATGCGGACGTTTTCCTCCCTGTTTTCGTTATACTTTTGTATTTGGCATAACCTCATTCATATTCGTATTGTCCATTGCCAGAGACTCATTTCAGCAAAATAGGTTTTCTCGAAGGTCTTCCCTTTTTTATTTCTTTTGAGTTTATTGCCGATATGAATTCTGCCGACATTCGCGTCATTTTCTTATATGAGTACAAACTTGGTAATAGTGCTGCAAAAGCTGCACGCAACATATACCAAGCGTTTGGGGAGAATATGGTTAACGATCGGAAAGTGCAACGTTGGTTCGAAAAATTTCGGACTGGCGATTTTTCACTGCAAAATGAGCCGCGCGGAAGACCCAAAACGTCTGTGAAGAATGATGACCTGAAGGCTCTAGTGGAAGCGGATCCAGCCGTATCCACGAGGGAACTTGCTATCAGGATGAAAGTTGACCATACAACGATATTGAGACACCTTTCTGAGATTGGCAAGGTTAAGAAGATGGACAAGTGGGTACCGCACGCACTGACAGAGCGAAATAAGCTGGATCGGTTAAACGTATGCTCATCATTGCAGCATCCACCATATTCACCGGATCTCTCGCCGACCGATTTTCATTTTTTCAAGCATTTAGAGCTGTTTTTAAGGGGCAAACACTATGAAAACGAAGACAGTCTAAAAAACTCGATATCAGAGTTAATTAATTCTAAAGACCAAAATTTTTTAAGACAGGCATCTACGCTTTAAAATCTCGTTGGGAGAAGTGTATTGAAGCGAATGGAGCATACTTTGATTGAATAAACAGCTTTTGAAGAAAGATATGCAGTTTTATACAATCACTTAAGAATCCGACATTTCATACGCACCAACCTAATAATTTGCACGTCAGCAGGTAATAAAAAACATTAAGCACATCAGATACATCAAGAATAATACCCAATAAAGTGTTGTTTACAACGCATCATTTTTGCTAAGATCAATTAATGATTATGGATAACTCAGTGTTATAAGATTTGATCATGACTAAAGATATGACCCTAATTCTCAAACTGTAACGGGAAAAAAGTGTAACGCAGTCTGACAAATACTGTAGACATTGCAACTTATTTGAATATCTGTCCCAAAGTATTTTGTAAGATTGTATACATTGAAAAATGTGCAACACATAATCTATACCTTGAAATGAAAGAAATTATTATCTAATTGCTATTTTACATTTATAATTTTCTAAATTCTTTATGCCTTATTTGCAATTTATTCTACTATAACATTGTTTCAGATGCCATATAGAATGGCTTTTATGCCCTTTTTGATGTTGATCTTTTTTACTATAAGCAGTTGTCACATTTAAACAACTTACATTTTGTCATTTTATGATATAATATTGATTAAATTATCTACTTAATTAAAATGATCATTATTTAAATGGTAATTAGAATTTCTTCAAGAAATTTACATGTAGAATTCTTAAATTATGTGTACATTAAATTAGAAAATCAAAATTGGATTTTGGTTGGTCATCTCATCTGGTTTGTATTGCCACACACACACAATTTCTTCACTTGACGCCGTTGATTTTGGAGAAGTGATCAAAAAACTCATTTGGCACTAGAGTCTCTACCATCTTGGAACTAAATGGAATTTCTTGAAAATCAGATAAAAAGAATGCGCTTTTCCATTAACAATAGAGTTTTGATCAACAAAAATTTTAATACTAAATCTTAGAAGTAAATTGCCTAATTTTAAAATTTCTGATGCTAGTTTATCTTCCTAGTTTGTTTTCTTTCTTTCCAAAAATCTAAGATGCTAAGCTCATGGAATCAAGGAAAACAACATTTTGAATTTCTTATTGATTCATTGTCTAACCTTCCAGATACAAGATACTAATTTATCTCCTTAACAGTTTGCCATTTCAGTTCTAAAATGAACATGAACTACAACCATAGTGTAGATTACTTTACATAAACTTTTCTCAGAAAAAAAAAGATGACAGCGTAGGGTGTGTGATTTTTCGAATTCTTTTTTTCTCTTTCTAAAATCTGAATTTAACGTATCATCATTACAGCTTCAAATTTGATTAAAGTATGAAGTACATTTTGGTAATGTTAAAATGATTTAATTTGAATCTTGCATTATTATGAGATTAGAATATATATTACATTTTGTTAGTAATGCATCTATTCTGAGTCTAACTTAAATTTTTTGTGTTGTTAAGAACCATAAAATTTATGTTTCCTCACATGAAAATTTTCTTATTTTACTAGTTTTACTTAAGTTGTACACAAGTAGCTTATGAAAGTACTTTTTCTTACCTCTCACTAATTTTCAACCCTTCTTCCTATCATACATTCATAAATCAATGTATAAACATATTTATTAATATTTTAAAATTGTTTTAATTAAAATTTAAAATATATGTATGTATAATAAACTCTTATACATAAGTGTGTTTATGTTCTTGTTTGATAACTTTTTATTGTTTCCTTAACGAGTATTTATCTTCTAATTAAGCTAAAAAGGCATTTATTGACTTTCGTTAATTATTATTTTACACGTTCTCCATTTATCCTTTACATTTTTGACACGAGTTAACTAGTAATTACTTTTAAAACAATTTGTAAAAAATCATAATCATAAAAATTAATCATTATAAAACCTTATTTCAGAGAAGACTTTGCGAATTAAAGTTTAATTTTGATCTGAAAGACTATAAGTTTTTTCCTTTAAACTTGTAAATTTTTTTATGTCTTTTTACTTTGGAATTAATGATAAAGTGCAAAAGTATCAACACTTTAAGAAAACATGATAGCCATTTCTATTCGTTTGAAAAGCAGTGTTATTCACAGAATAATTTAAGAGCTTTCATAATCTTCATCACTTCAGTCTAGTGTGAGGTTTAAATTTATGAACGTGCAAACACACGCGAAATTCAGAGGTTGCATGGATGAAATCCAAGTAAAAATTGCCGACAAGAAAAATGAATATAATATGAGGGGAAAAAAACTTTATACTCTCTGGTGAATCCATTCTCTTTCCCCATCATGGAGTCTTCTGGAGTTGAAACACCTGCTTTAGGAGTATTTCTTCTAACATAAAAAACAGTGTTGAAGCTAAAAGACATTATAATGTAATATACTTATCTTTTATTTATACTCAATTTCTTTTTCTATTTTATGAGACTAAACTATAGACTTTAGTTTTATGAGTTTAGACTTTGTAGCCTTTATTTACTGCTCAAGACATAGAAAACTTTGTTTTAAAAAAGACAGTCCTTGAAAGAATTTTTTATGTAAAGTAGCTTAAAAATGTTACGTATTTAAAAAAAGTTGCATTTAAAGTATATTATTTTCCCTGATTTAATAATTAAATAATAGAAAAATAAATTTAAGTGCTGCATTATAACACTAAGTAAATAAAATATAACATTTAAATTATTTTTTTCTGTTTTGTTCGTTTAATTCGTTTAAATTCGGAATTATAGTAAAACTTCGTCTACACCACTTATAGAGTAACAAAAAAGGGTAGAAAAGTTCTTTGAAATGTATTGTTAATGTTTAACATTAATACAAAAATGTGTTTAAAATTAAAAAGTGTATTTTCCATCAAAAGAAATTTTTGTATTCTATATTAAATATTTAATGAGGAAAATATAATGAGTTAATGAGGAAATTTTTCTAACACTTATGGAAAAGAATACAGATATAAAAATAAAATTTTATAATATATATTGATAATATCTAACATTAAATAAAATAAAAAGGATGTTTGAAATTAAAAAATCATTTTATGAAAAACAGAACAATTATATTTAGGAAAAGCTAACTAATTTTATATTTAAATGAAGTAAATTTAGAAATGTTTATATAAAAAAATATTAGTCCTAGATTGTTATAGCTTTATTATAATTTTAGTAAATCTCAGATAAGCTAAAGAGACATTAATAAGCGCTTGAATAATTTTGTTTTTCCTGTGTTATGCAAGTAAAAAACAGTTGTAACAGTTTATTCAAATTTATGTTTCCTAACTGAAAAAAAAAAATTTCTAAGAATAAATTTGAAGTACATTTGAGATTGTGTTTCAAGCATACTTATTTTCTGTCAGTTTGTATAAATATTTTGAAATATACAGATGTGTTCAAGCAATGTTTTTTCAGAAATTACTTATAAGAAATGCAAGGTACAATATTGACTTAGAGCACCCAAAAAGACACTAAAAAGAAAAGTAAACTACTTAATGCTCCTTTTTCAAACTGAGGGCAGCGAAACAAACTTTCTTTAAGCAGAATTTTTACGACAACTTCTTCACTTTCACTTGTTTCCGTAGTTTAAATAAGAGGCTTCTTGTAGCACTATATTACTTGTGGTTACCATACTTGTGGTTTCAACTTTTTTATTACTTTTGGATTAATCCCGCTTTTCTGACTTACTTTTTCGATATGCTTTTTATACTTCAGACAAAATTATATACAAGTTCTAAAAGAAAAATTGCATTTATATCTGCTGATTCCTGCAAAATAAAATTATTTTTATAAAGTTATTTGTTGGATCCTTTGAATTATTTTTTCTAAATCAGAAATAATTAATTACAGATATTGTCCATAAATCATGTAAATTTTCCAAATAATTTTAATATTTTATATAGAGGAGGATAAGCAATGATTCAGTCTGCAATAAAATTTTAAAATAATAATAAAATCGTATAATTTGAAATAATATTAATAATGCTCATAATGATAAAGATATTTCTCGAAAACTTACCAAAATTAATTTATTGTTTTTAAATTAATTCCAAAAAAGTAGAAGGCTGTTAATAAGTTTTAATTGCGATGATATTTTTCTAATTCAGTATCATAATAAATCATTCCTTAAATGTTTATAAAATACATGACAAAATTCATCACAGTTTTGTTAAACGGGCTTTGCAAAAAACATATCTTTAGATGAAAAACATTTTTAGAAATAACATTATGATTAGAATATTTCACAATTCATAACTTTATATTAACATTCAATTGAATAAAGAGCAATTATTTCACAATTTCATTTCTTAATATCTCTCAAATCTAAAAGAAATACCTGTTCTTTTAATAATTTTTATAAAAACATTTATATTTAAAGAATACAAATGTTTGTACAATTGCTTTGCAAACTCACTACTATTAAATGTGCATTGCATGTAAAACAATTCAGACATTAAACTCTAGTAGAAAATGCTTAGGAATATTTTTAGAATTTTTATGTAACTCTCTTACTGATTTAATATACAGTATTTCCTCATTAAGAATTGAAATGTTAGAAAGGTAAACAATTTGCATATTATTAGTTATATTTTAATACATATTGTACAATATTGTCAAAATTATACATAAAATATATAATGAAAGAAAATTTTTCAACTAATATGGTAAAAATTTATAATTAAATTAAATAAAAGTTTAATATATGTTGTTCCATTGATTTAGAAAAGAAACAAATAATTCCTCTTTAAAATCCAATTTTAATATAGTTAGAAATAAAAGAAATGTAAATGTAAATGTGGTTGCAAATGCTTCTTAATTAAGAATCAATTCCCTCTACTTTCATCCATTTTACTTTTCTTATTTCAGTGAACTTTCTTACTTCAGTAAAATGTTTATTGTTCCACTTATCTCAGTGTAATCTCCTTACCTAAGTAAGAAATCTCATTACCTGAGTAAAACGATTATTGTTCGCTTCTAAAAATGTTTAATTGTATAAATATTCCTTGTATAAATGCTTTAAACATAAATTACATTTTCCTTGCATTTATTTTTATCAATAAGCTTTAACAATAACCAAAGGTTTAAATGAAGAAAAAATTTTTTCAACATTTTATTATTATAAAAAGAAAATGTAAAATGAACTTAATTCATTTACGTTACTGTAACATAACAGATTTATTTATACCTTATACTTAATAATGAATTCAAACTTCATTGTAAAAGCTAATTTTGAATCTTCCATGACAATTTAATAAGGGTTAAGTTTGACAATATTATAGATTTAAAACTGACAATATCCACGCTGTAATTCTGTTTGTAACTGGTACAATGCAACTACCAAGATTTCGAAAGTATTGGTTTGAATATCAATTTTGACAATGATTCTAATACATTCAAAAATATTCCACTCGCGAAAACAATTTTGCCAAGAAAAATTTTTTACTCCATAATTGTTTGAATTAATTTCTTTTCTAATATTATTTTCTTAATCTGCTTTCATTTGTTTCAACAATTAAAAAATTTTCATAGCGTTTTGAAATCAAATCTTCAACAATTTCATTTTTCTACGATCAATTATCTATTAAATTTTAAAATTACATATTTTTTGAGGAAATTAAAAATGATCAAGTTTTAATATTTTATCTAATCAAGTGTTAAAATAAATGTAAACAAAGAAAAAGTGCTAAAATGAGCATTTACTATGCTATTACCAAGTTACCAATAAATAGACACTCACAGTTTTTAAATCATGTTGTTTATTGCAGTTATTTAACGATAAAAGGATCGATTGATTTTTTGGATAGAAATAACACTAATCACATTTAAATTTTGTTATATATATATATATATATATATATATATATATATATATATATATATATATATATATATATATATATATATATATATATATATATATATATATATATATATATATATATATATATATATATATATATATATATATATAGTATTAGATTGATTAATATATATGAAAAAATATTAAGAATTATCCAGGAAAGTAAAAAATTATTAGCTCTCATTGACTTAAGAAAAGGAACAGTAATTTCTCTCACATTTTCAAAACAACTTGAAATTTATGTTAGAAAATGTGTATAAATATGAATTAATTTTATAGTATTACAATTAATGTCAAAAATTAATTTAAGTTAATTCAGTATCCAATGAAATACTTTAAAATTTGACTCTAGATAAAATTTAGACATGTCCGTTGAAAACACACAGTGTAACATTCGTTTCAATTAACAAATATTCATATATGAAAGATGTTATATACAATACATCAATAATGTGTAATAAAAGGGATCACTCATTCATACTAAACATTAGTATTTAACACAACATGAAATTTTTTGTTCATATTTCTGTTAATAGTGTTCACCATAAATGTATCATTACAACCATATTCAATAAAATATTAACAAATCTATTTTACAAAACAAGAATCATGTGAATTTATTATATCATGTCTAATGCTATATTGAGCAAAATGCTGTACGGCTTCAAACCATGTAACATATTTTTTCCTGTCAATATGATTTCTATTTTTCTAAATTTTTGACTAATATATGATTTCTAATTTTCAATATTCTTGGAGAAATTTATTGCAATTTCTTGAAATCCCTGTTATAGATTTATAAAAGAAACATAAAAACAACCCACCATTTAAAACAAATGTGACATGAAAAATCATGAAATAAATTTTAAATTTACTATTTACAAAATGCATAGATGTTCATTTAACGATAATTTACTGAATTAAAATCAAAATTATTGAAAGTTATTTGCAATAAAATTTTAATAAATGTATATCATTGAATAATTTTGTACAATCCAAAAATATTTAATTTTCTATACATTTGAAACTTCTAAGTTAAGGAATGATCGATCCCATATCGTGTCAACTAATTAAAAATTGAAATTTCTAAAATTTTAAATTTTATCATTAATGTCATTTATAACGAATTAATGCTAGTTTAAGTTATAACACTTTAGAGAAATAATTTTCGGAAACAAATCAGGATTTTTTAGAAAAATGAAGAAATATATTTATTAAATTATTATTTAATAATGTCAAAAATGTCATCTGTATCTTAATATAAAATATCATTGACAGTTCTAAAATAAATATTTAATCTTCTGAATTGATTTCACATTCAGAGTCGTATACCTTCATTTTTCATATATACATCCTAACTTTCAAATAGAGCATGTTATCGATATATTTTTTCATGTTCAAAAAGCATTTTTTGTTTAAATTTTTCATTAACTTCTTCCAACATCCCTTAAACCGTTATGCTAATAAAAATTAAATGGAAAATATTTACTTGGGAAATAACTATTTTTAATGATAAAGAAAATGGAAAATTACTTTATAAAAAATTAATGCCTCGTTCGTTTCTGAGATAATGCTATCTTCATTTTCAGCGTGTTCCAAATATTTATATTCACACGTCTTGAGCAAAAATATCCTGCTAGATATTTTCTCGAAAGCAATTTACTGGAAGTATTTCTTATCTTTCTCATTATTTTAATAATATTAGTACGTGCTCTACTTGTTTTTTTCTATATTTTTGCTTTAATTTTATATTATCGGTCAATTAAATTCCCTGTAAATTTTAATAATTTCTTGTTATCAGCTATACAAACTCTGCAAATCTGCCTAATAATTTCCAAAACTAATAAGAGAGAAGCTGTTTTATATTCCTATGTCTAACAGCTGCGGTAAAAATATATATTGAAGATTTAAACAGAGCTTATTTTTAATGCTTTATAATTTTGAGCTTAATTTAAAACAATAATTTTTTGGTTACGATACATGTAACATTTGTTTTAAATATCCCTTACTTACTTGTTACACATCTTGAACAATTATTAAATAAATTATTATTATTAAACATCATTCTTTCATAATGATCCTAAAAACTAAAATGGCACAGATCCTAAATTAGAAAAATATTCCATAAAATAGGATGTAAAATTAATATTTACTTTGACTATGTATCGCAGAATTAAGAAAATTGAAATAAATTATTTGTATTCTCAACAAAAATACTTAAAATACAAAGGAACATATTTAAATATTCATGCTGTTTTGTTTTGCTATGAAAATAAAATAAATTAAATTTTGTTTTCGTTTATTTTTAAAATATTTTTTGCCGTTTTTCAAAAACATTTTTCTATACTTTAATGATACATCATTACAGCTTTGATTGAGATACTTGAGATCTTTCAAACTGTTATTAGGTGACAATAAATCAATTCCATGTTCTAGTTTTCTTAAATACAAATTTTCTAACCTTTAAAAATGTAATGTTGTCACTGCTAATATTACATTGTGGTAACATAAGGCATTTTCATTGGTAATCAATCATTCCAAACATCATTTGTCAATCTCTATTTGTAATTTAAGTTTAAAAATCTGCCTTTAGATGCGTTGTTGCAAATTATTTTCGTTTACCTTTCACTTCTGCTTCACTTTATGAATAACTTTGAAGCAAAAATCTTTAAATGTTCACTTTAAACAAGATGAGTTGTTTTTTTAAATCTAGTTGCTTAAGTTTCGATTCACATATATGTTGCAATTTACATTTCATTTTCCATTTACTTGCATATAAATTTATAACCCTGAAAAAGTCATGAGTATAAAGCAGTATCTTATTACTTCATTTTATTTACTATGCATTCATTTTTATGGCATTACCAATCGAAATCTCAGCAGCAAATAATATTTTTTAATAACTGCAGTATAGAATCATAATTTTTCAATAATTTAATTTACATTTTATCTTCTATTTATTTCATTATTTATCATTCTGCTTTTAATGAAAAATTTCCTTCATTATGTATTGACTATCAATAATACAAATTATATGAATTTAAAATAAGTATTGATAAACTTATTTTTAAATTTCTATAGCATAAATAACATAATATTTAATATTAGATTTCCTGCTCAAATTTATTCCAACAAATAATGGTAGTAACATTTTTTAGGCAAAAAATAAAAAATTTAATTTTTATTCCAATATGTCTCTAACACTTGATCTCAAAAAAGAGACTTGAATAAAGAATCGCACTACATTTAATTTGATCAAATTTAAAATGATGTCTCTGTAACAGTAAGATTAATCTTTATCTAATCAGTTGCTTTTTAATACAGCTTATTTGTTGCTTATTTTTAATTCATTACAAAAATTAATGCAAGTTTTTATATCTTATTTGAAAATCATTTGAAATTTTAAATTCTATGTTTTCCAATTACTTTGAGCCCTTTTGTGTAATATAAATCAAAAAACAAACGAATAATGAAAATATGAAAATTTAATTCAATACTACGGCATAACTTATTTGTATAGAATACTTTTCTTAGAGAAAAATATTTTTGTATTCAAAAATTACAATAAATCACTTAAACTTTTAAAGGTTTTACAGATTTTTGGAAAAACAGTAATATCAAATAATTCAGTAAAACATATAGATAATTTTTACTTTCTCTTTTTAATTACGTATTAATAAGTTACGTATTAATTAATAAATTAATAATTATTGGTGTTCTTTTATTAATAATTTGATAAGATTTCACATGAAATTTTATAAATTTTATTTTATTCTTTAATAATAATAGTACCTTTTGAAATTTAAATTCCGTATTCATGGGGTATAAAGATCCAATGTTCATATGGTAAAATACACATGATATGTATACCACAAGCTTAATATACTGTCAACAATTTAGATTGAAAATTTTTTTATTACTAATGCAATTAATTATTTCTGTTGTTTACTAATGACACTTGAACAAACCAAGCTCAATACGCTATGCGAATTAAGTCGATTGGGAGCGTCTTTCGTTTTAATCAGAGCACCATGAAGGTAAAAGTACGACTTTGCTCTACACATGCCATAGGTACCCGTTTATAGGGTAGGCAACCATTCACACTTCATTCATACAAAGAAAGGACAAAGACAGGATAGATAGAGGGAGAGAGTACATCCATGCCCGAACCGGGATTCGAACCCAGGACTTCCTTATCCGTAGTCAGGCACGCTGACCACTAGACAAGTTGGTCGGCCAATTATTTCTGAAACAATTTATAGGAATACAAGGTGTGCAATATTTTAGGAGTACATGCAAGTTACAATCTGTCTATATCCTCTAAAGTTTATTCATAACTAATTGGTGATACAGATTTTTATCGCTAGTGTGCTGAGAAAATAGAAAAATAGCAAAAATCTTAAATTATAAAATATTTTTCAAGCATAAAATATTTAAATAATAAATTAAAAAATTTAATTTTACTAGTAAAATTTGTTGAAAAAACATAGCTTTTTGAGGAAAATAATTATACGCATATTTCTACGAATGTAAATATTACCCTTATTTGAATGGAAATGAAAAATAACGTCTACATCTATTTGTTATAATATTATCAAATTATTGGTTCTTGTATAATATTCGGAATATAGCAAACCACAGGGTCCATTGTTCTTAGCATATAACGGATATTCAGAAGTATGTATGAGTTGGAGGGTTCAAAGTAAGGAGGTAGACAAAATTTGCACCCAAATTCATATTTTAAAATATTTATGCATGCATTCAGAGTTTAAAGAAATATGTTTAAATTCATTCAGTATTTTTTAAACTAACTGAGTTAACTGAACCTACTTCAGAAACATATGTACCCCATTAAGGCCACATTCTTCCAAGATGGTCAAAAACTTGATACTGTATGAAGGCTTCATTATTTGTTATGAAAAACTTGAAAGTTTTCATTAGTTCGAAATTCTGTTGATATAGTACAAAGTAATCAGCTCAAACATGAATTCGGATATAATAAAATTCTAAGCATTTTCATCAATTCCCTTACTTGGATCGTATTTTTCCAAGTTAATGTTTTCATCATTATTCAATTAAGTATTTATCTTATGAGAAGCTAAATAAATTGCTATCAACTAAGTTCCGTAAAAATTATGTAGATGAGGTAAAATTAAATTAAAAAATATCACATGTGTATGTATGCAAAAAATTACATAAACCTTGAAGAAAAAATTAATAGGAACAAAGTCATAAATGCTCCTGCATTCTGTTCAATCGAGAAAGAAATAATATTTGTTATTCAAGCATTGTTTGTATCCATTCTCCATTGCTTGTATCCAACGTTTGTTCACATAATTATTTCATCTCTTAGTGTTTTGTAAAAATTTGTAAAACTACTCATCATTTGTGGGTATGATTGTTTCTAGAACATATTTCACTTGGTGGTACGGAAGTGTCTTTACAATAAAGTAACTAGTTCTGAAATAGTGATAACCTTACAAAAAATATACCCTACCTATGATTTAAAAGCTATAAAAAACTCGTACATGATGGATCTTTCAGAATTTCATCCGAGCTTCACCTCCTTTCATGGATAATTGATGGCTATAAGTCATGATATGATGACCAAGGAAATTTGAATCGCTATTTTACATGCCGTTTTGAATCTTCTGTAGAAGTGGATCAAATTTCATATTAAGGTACCAGAGTAGATAAATGACCATTCACCTCAACTTCTTCAATCCTCTTAGAAATATAGGATCGAGATTGGATTAACGTTTAAATTTTATCCTGAATGCTTGAATTACAAATATTATTTCTCTCTCGAATGAACAGAATGCAGGAGCATTTATGACTTTGTTCCTATTAATTTTTTCTTCAAGGTTTATGTAATTTTTTGCATACATACACACGTGATATTTTTTAATTTAATTTTACCTTATCTACATAATTTTTAAATTGATTAAACGTGTAATATTATCTTTGATATAATTTTGTTGCAATAATAAAACGATTAAGTTTGAATATACATATTGCCTTCTACTATTACTATTCAATTGTGATGGTATTTCATTGGTTTTATACCTATATATAAGTTAAATTTAACTTTATGATTAAATTTTAATAAGTTCGATGTTTACTTAAATATTACTTAAATGGCCGTGGTTGCCTAGTGGTTAGGGTATTGGCCTTCATTCCAGAATGAGGGGGGTAGATTTCTAGTGCCTCAAAGACTTACCGAGTACATGCGATATACGTGCACGTTAAATCTGTAAAATCAAAAGTGCAGTGGTCAATCATTGAGCAGTAACCATGGGTGTGATGGTCTGGAGAAATTTTCCTCCCTCTCCAGAACAAAATCAAAATTGAAAGAGAAGATGTCCTGGTGGTGCCATCTATCGGAGGAATTTAAAGAAATGTCGTACTTTCACCTTCGTGCTGCTCTGGTTAAACGAAAGACGTACCCTAATAACTTAAATTTGCATAGCCAGTGGCATATCAAGCTTGGCTTGTCCAAATATCATAAGTAACAACAACACAACAACAGTATTATTTAAAACATTCTTATTTAAGCTTAAAAGTTCCTTTATTTTTATCTGAAAGAAAATATTTTTAACTGCTTATATAATACACTATCTAACAGTTATGTTCCTGTTATGAATGTAAAAAAAGAAATGTTAGAAATATTTTTAAGTTACATGTAAACCAAGTAGCATTTTCAATAATTCTAATATTTTTAGAAAACAGAATATGAATGCTTGTGATAATATTTTGCATGCAAATTAATTAAATAAGCAGTACAAAATTGTACTGAATATCTATAATAAAAAAGGAAAATAAAACCTCCCTGTCAAGATAGCTTTTTAAAAATATTCATGCCAAAATTATTAAATAAAATAGTGTTTGAAATTGGCTTAGTAAAATACTATAATTTGCTTAGTACATGTATATAATTTATTAATAAAATAATGTTTCAAATTTTATTCAGGGTCCTCTTACATCTAAAGAAAATGTAAAAAAAAAAAAATAAAAAAATTTTTAAGAGTTATTTTTTTAATTAAGTAAACTTAAAAAATATTAAGAATTGTGAATGAAAATTATTGAATTTTAATTAAAAGTGTTCGAAAATTCTGCTGTTTTTAAGCATTTTCTTTCATTAATTCTATGAATAAGAGAATGTTTCTTTACCTTTAAAATATTTTTTTCGATAAAATATTATAACAATTTCAGAAGAGTCATTGCATTTATTCTCATTCGTAATGAAAAATCCATTCGTAGACTTCATCTACTCATTTTTTAAAAAAAATTCAAAATTTAAAATTAATATCTTAGCACATTCTGGAAATATTTGAATTTCCATACACGTAACCCAATAACAGTTATTTAATAAAAGTTATTACTCATAAACTTAGGAATAGAACATTTATCTATTTTATCTAAATTCTAGATTATAAAACTTGGAAGAAGTTACTTTTTATTTATATCTAAAGGTAATAAATATTAGACGATTTCAGTAGAGGAATCTCAGAGAAACTCATAAAACTGTCTCTTTTGAAATTGTTAAAGTAAGTATTTGATCTCCTTATTGAACAGAATTGCATAAAAGAGATAGTAAAAATATTTTAAAACTAAATTTCAATCAAAACTGAAATTTTAGTTCAACTTTAAATGAATTTTACTCCAATGAAAAAATTAAACTGGAATCTCTACTGAGAAAAAAATATTTTTTCTGTAGTTATATAAAAAATTTACAACGCTTTTATGTTCTCAAAAAAATCCATTATATATAAAAGGAGATTTAATATTTCTAATTCTATGGGTACTTCCGTGAAAAGTAATAAAATGAAGTTGCTAAGTTTGCTCACATTTAAATATTAATACAAATTTAAATTTTTTAGGTCTAAAATATTATGAAATTGATAATTTGAAACATGTTTTTTGAAAAGAGAAGTTTAAATTTATGTACATTAAAAATTGGTTGAAAGTTAAACTTCTATTCCTTTTTTATAAAACTTGTAAAAACTGAATTCACAAAGAAATTTGTTTATAACAATATGCTTAAATTAAATTTAATTTCTTTAAAAGAGCACATTTTTAAGATTTTTAATTAAAAAGCATTTTTAAAAAATATTTTTCTAAAGGAATTCAAGCATATAATTATGCATAAAAATGTTTATTATTACTTACTATTGACACAATGGGATTATTTTTTAAGTTAACAAATTTAATCATAATGATCCAATTTACATTATTAAATTTTTATTTAAACACTTTTAATAACTTTTCCTTTATAATTTTATATAAATTCTTTGACTCATTTTACTCTTAGAAAATTATTTCTTAAGAATTTTCGTTGATTCAAATTTTGTGACAAGCTCGTAGAAATTGTCAGTTAGTAACAAATTAAGTGAACAAATTTCTAATGTCGCAGAATTTTCCAAGTGGTTTACGTTTTGCATGAATAAGCTTCTTCCATGTATCGCCTACTGAATTTATCTAATCAGAATAAGAAAATTAATCTCAATCCCTTATAAAATGTAATTAATTATAAAAGACTTAGTTTGTGTATTTATCAGCATTATGACAAATGTAATTAAATATTTTTAGGCTACTTTAATTGCATTTTTGGAATGTTTGGGGGCTAACAAAAATTTTAATGTGTAATTTATTTCACTTAAAAGAAAACTATACGTTAAATATTTTGTTAATGTTTAGAAATTTTAATAACTTTTTCCTTCTAATAATTCATACCGTTTTTCAATTAAGTAATTTCACTATCAAAAAGACTATTATTATTTTTGAAATATAAATTATGATTTACTTCCTAACATATCAAGATCTTCAATTTAAATATTCTATAAAAAATATTTTTTATTTTAATGTTCAGATTCATTCCTTCAAAAGTATGTTGTAACTCAAATTTCCATTTTTTAAATTTACTTTTACTTTATTAATTGTGTTATTTATTATATTATTAGTTTCCAAACACTCTCTCTTTTAAAACATATTTTCTATAATGCAATGAAATGTTATAATTAAATTGAAATTTTTACAAAATCACATAATTACTAATATTTATTTTTTCTTGCCTATGAGCAGCATTATAAAAAAAACTTTTATTAGGTTTTTAATGAATACTATTTAAAAACTTCCAAATGCATTTAATCTTTATTTTAATTTAGAATCACGTTTTAAATTAAAGTGAACATTTGATGCTCCTGAAAGCTTTTTATAATTAAAACTTAAATAAAATATTTTTCAAAAACTTATAAAAGTAATTTAAATAAATGAATTCATGAAAACGTGGAATGTATATTAATAATAACTAAATTTTCTTTAATTTAAATAAATTTAATATATAGATACTTATCTTTTATGACACATTGTAAAATTTTATTAAATACTATTAATTTTATTAAATACTTATCAATCTAAATTTGATTTGACATGTACTTTGCTTTATTAATTCTTATTGAGAATATAATTTTAAAACTTAAATATAATAAAAAATAATTTAATTATATTCCAGAAAATTTCCTAAGTGTTCTAGAGTTAAATTTAATTAAAAAATGTTACTCTTTTCATAACTAATATAAGTTATTTTATTTTAAGTACTATTATTAAAACACCTAATAATTATGTTTTCATTCGCTCTTATTCCAATGGCTCATTCTCTTGTTATGGCATATTAACACGAAATTTGAGAAGAAAAGTATATTGGTAGGTAGATATAATACGGTATCTTTTTTTTTTTTTTTTTTTTTTGAATAATTCATCCATTCCCCTTTCTAAAAAATTCCTTAGGATTTCCTCATTTTCCGTAGACAATAACTGAAACTATAATCTCTTCTTTAGAACTATATATGTGAATTTTAAAAACCACATAGGTTTTTAAATCAAGTAATTTATAAGACTCTATGGGGCTTGAAACGGTATTCGTAATTTTAAAGCAACTTTATTTTCAAGTACCATCACAAATTGTATTGCAAAAACTACAGAGTTTAGAAATATTATTGATGCGTAAATAACATTTTACGTCAAAAACATTTCCAAACTCAATTATAAGATTTTAAAAGTACAATTTTGTTAGGAATAAAAAACTTAAATATTTTCTAATTATAATTTCTTGATATTTATCATTAAAAAAGCAAAAGTGATATTGTAAATACTTTATTAAGCATTACACTTCTGAAAAAAGTAAAATATAGACTAATTAAATATATGTAGTCGGAATGAGTATGTTTCCAACTTGTAGTTAAATTGAGATCTCTTATAAGCTTAACTGCCACGTAAAATAAACTACGAAAATGTTTGATTATCTTTCCTAATTTATTATATTCCGATATTAATATTATTAAAATATGAATAAACAAATATATACATTAATTCTCCATTTAACAAATTTCAATCCGCTTTGATTATTGTACAAGTTATTATATAAGTGTTTCAGCAATCAATATAAATGAAGCTGAAATAATTGCAATAGTTTTAATCCTAAATTATGATTTTGTTTTATGTATATATTACAAATCATAATATCATAAGAAATATAAAGTAAATTAAAGCTAAAAAAAGTAAATATTTAGATTAAATTACGTAAATATATTTGGCTATTAATATAACGCTTAGCAGATATTAGCTGTATATAATAGAACAGTATTCTTTGTAAAAGATAATATGAAATAAGTTTGCATATTCAAGTAAGTATATATATATATATATATATATATATATATATATATATATATATATATATATATATATATATATATATATATATATATATATATATATAAATTATTACTATTATTAAATAACTTTTGTAAACCCCAAATAGCAGTAAATTATTTAAGGCTCTAATTAGCAGTATTTTAAATTATATAAAATTAATCGGTATAGGCGTATCTATTCTTCTCAACGCTGAAAACTGATTTATTTAAGGAAATACTTTTAAATATACCGATTTTAAAATACTATTACAGATTAGGAAATAGTTTATCAACTGTGTGTGTATCGATTTCTTGAGAAATAATTTTGCATTTTTAAAATTTTAACTTTATTCTTACAGGATTTTTTAATTTAAATTTTATTTCTTATTGGAATGCCAATTTTATTTTTAAATTACTTCCAAATATGATTGAAAAGGTTGTAAAGAAAACATAGCGATATAATATTAAAAAAAATTTAAATTGTTATAATATATTCTAATATGTTCTTAACATTTTGCTTAAATCTTTACTTTCAAACTCATTCCAAGCAAAAAATTTTCTTTCATTTGAATTTTTAATGTAGAAAACTAAAATAAAAAGTAGAAACATGCAGCACACAAATTTTTCCTAGAATCTAACTATGCTTATTTTTTCCTTAACTTCTCATCACTGTTGCAAGATAGAAGAGGTGTCTGGATTTCTCATTAAGTATTTCACAGCCGAGTTGTTTCTTCATTACCTCCAGAGATTAGTAAACGACATTTTGTTTCTTTGACCCACTGAACCAAACAGAAAAATATTCAAGATATGATGGACTAAAATAAATATTTTCTAATTTTAAGCATTCTGATGAGTTTAATACAGATTAATTAATTTAAAAAATTAACTAACAAATTCTGTTAGTAAAAAGATGGGTATACTTGTTCTTATATTTATGTAACAATTAAAATACATATATGGGATAAATATATATCATAATACTGATTCCAAACTGAGAAAATTAAAGCTTAAACTTAAGCTTCTCTAAACTATCATAAAACAAAAAATGCCAACAGATAATACAAACCCCAGTTTTGTAAATTCAGAAGTCTGATAAATACTGTGACTTTTTATTTGATCTAAAATCTATTTTAAGTGTTTTAAAAGCCATAACTCATTCTTAAGAACACACAGTACCTTATCCCAACAGTGCTACCGCAATTCCTCAAGGAAAGAAAAAAACCTGTTACATTTCTTACCCTTCATTATGACTACAATGGGCACGAATCACACCAAATAAGTGAGCTTCAGTATGATTTTTATATATAATGAAGAATAATAGAGTGAAAAAGCAAGATCATTTACATATAGTAAACAGATAGAAAATATCTAATAGATAACTCAAAATGTAAAAGACAAACAGAATAAAAGGAAAATGGAATGAAGTGGCACAAAGTATTGCTTTTCTAAAGTGACTCTAGACTAAAGTCTTAATAAAGCCACTACACCCCGAAGTTACACTGAAATTTTTTAAGAAATTTACAATTGTGAAGCCAATATCAAGTTTATAACTGCCAAAAAAAAAACATTGAATTTATAGTTGCCAAAATAAACTTTTATATTTATAGTAGTCAAAATTAAAATTAAACACCCAAAAATTGCAAGTAAATACAAATAGATGAAACCAAATACAAAAAATTAAAGTCTAAGTGTAAACACTATTGACATTTCTAATTTCTTATAAGACCCTCACAAGGCTTCAATAAACCTTCTGTAGTTTATAACTAACGCCTTACTTCACTCTTATAAGCAATGTTCTACTAGCCAAATAGTGTTTAATAAAATAATTTGGAGTGTTATTATTAATTAAAATAATTTCCAGCCTTTTTATTTGTTTATTGATACTATTCAAATTATTGCGTATATTATAAATTCTATTTGATTTTGATTGGAAATAACATTTTTATAAATTTTAGTTAAAAAATTAAAAAGCTAATTTTCTTGCGATCACATCAAGAGTTTTGGAACCATATGTTATTAAAGATCTTATAGTGATTTTATAAAAGATTATTTTATTTTTTATTTTTACTAATTTTGATTATAGAAAATTTCTTAATCCATTAAAATATTAGATAGTTACAACTAAATGTCACTAAATCTCAATATGTATGTAGACTTGGTTATTCATGTTTGAGTCAATGCATGTAAAGTTGTCAACAATTTCAAGTTTATAATATTCAATTTCAAAACATTTTGTGTTTACATTCTTCTTAGTCACTGATATATATCTATCTTTTCACTCATTAAATTAGAGATGTATTTTTACTGATGATATCTTAATAGTTAATTGCTCTAATAATAGCTTTTTAGTTGAAGTAATTAAAATTATATCATTAGCTAAAGCACAAATCTGGAGTTGCTTAGCAAAATAGTTCTTTTGTTATTAATATAGAATCATGAATAGTCTATTTTCAGTTTAAGTTGAAAAGAAAGCAAGCAAGATAATCCTTGTCATTTTGGATTTCTAAATAATCCATCGAATTTTCGTCTGTCGAATAAAAATATTCGGGAAAACTTAACAACTACTATTCAACTATCTGATATCGTGATAGTTTAAGCATCTTGTGGGGTCTCCTTTTTCATGTATCAAGCATAAAATATCACAAGTCCAGTTCAAAGGTAACGTTTCATTTTACCAGATTGACAAGATAAGCATATGCAATGCCTCAGTTAGCTCAGGACCTCCTTGGTTTAAAATTTTCAGCTGATATGGGATCACCTTTTTTTACTTAGGTTTTTTGATAATTTGTCTCACCTCATCATGTGAGAGTGGAGGGTGAATTGATACCTTTATGGGTCGGAAGAATCTCCTAAAAATGTTCTGCTAGATGATTAGATTAAGAAGTTCACAAAATCACTTTTTATAATACTATCAAACTTATTAAGAATTTCGCCATTGTCATCCCTAAGGAGGTATATTCTAGATGTAAACTTTCCTAATTCGGTAAAATACGCACTGAAAGTAAGAATGGCCATAAACCTCATTTTTTTACTTGTGAATTAACTCTTAATTTCGCCATTTGTTAGTTTAAAATCATTTGTCCCACACTGCACATTTTAATCTACTAATTAATAAAACAAAAACAAGTTCATAATTGTTTCCGTGTAAAAATTTAAAAAAAATCATTTTAAAGCTTCTTGTTTTCTAACATTTGCTCTCAAATAATATATTAGCAACTAATAATAAAATATTTTACCTTATTCCTGACAAAATAATATAAAATTATTTATCTCATTGTTAGTAACAATGGAGTTTTGCAAATAAAAAATAAAAAGCAATCCCGGTGGATTAAATTTATTTTTTATTGAAAACATTGATTCAATAGAATGATATTTACATAGAATATACCTACAATTTTATGAAAATAAATATACAATAAATAAGAAGGAGATTAATTTAATTTGTTAGTATTAACTATTTAGGTACAAAAAACAATTGTTTGTAAATGATAACATTGATTAAATATATATACATATATATATATATACATATATATATATATATATATATATATATATATATATATATATATATATATATATATATATATATATATATATATATATATATATATATATATATATATATATATATATATAAATGAATTAATATAATTATATTTTGAATTCTTCTTCACTAATCAAATTACACAACGCAATCAGTTCCACAATTGCTGTAAATTTTCAAAAGTGCTCAAACAAATACTTTATTAGAGTTTTTTGAAACAAAATAGCTTAGGGTAAAATAGAATTTTATTTCATTTTCACAGTAAATAATGAAGTGATTGCTCAGAAAAGAAAGAAAGTAATTACTGAGCAACATTAAAAATTGAATTTATGTATTCATTGTTTCATTTTTCTTTAAAAACTGAAACAATGAATAACCTTTATTTTTAGAATATAAGATTTAAAAGCTTATGAGCAAAATATCATCAAAAATATATGAAATTTTCCTATTTTAACAACAAAACATTTCTATTAAATTTAAAATCAGTTGAAATTTATTTCAATAAAATATGGAAATTTTGCAAATTAAACTTACTTATAAATTTACGTCACAATCTCTGAAAAACTTATTGCTGCTGTATGTACTTTTTGTTAAGAGAAGATATATATATATATATATATATATATATATATATATATATATATACCTTCACTGATGACAACTTTAATAACATTTGTTTAACTAAGTAAATGACACATGTTTAATTATATATATAGCTTGTGTAAATAAAATCTTTCATTTCATTGTTAATATGACAGTAGTAATAGTGTTTATGCTAAATGCTGTACAGATAACTCGGCATGATTGGACAGCTTAAACATAGTGATGGGAATTTAAATTTTGATTAATTGCTTCTATAACAGACTTCAAAAAAGAATTCCCCTATAACAATCCTCCTAGAAGTAATGTAAATATTTTTATTTGACAGCATTTCTAGATTTATATCTACTTTGTCTGCATAGACTGATGTGATCCTATTCTGAGAAATACAACACTGGGCTGATGAATTACAAAATATTTTCCATTCAATCATCACACTATATCAATCTGTCAAATTAAGTTGATGTCATATCCTCGTAAGCTTTCCGGTGTTACACGTAGAATTAAAGAAAATTCATCACAGAAATTGGCAATAGTTATTCCTCAATCCAGAATGTTAAATGCTACGGTATGCGTGTAAATTTTCTAAGTAAAAAAATTAATAGCAATTTTAAATTATCATTCTTATCTTGTATATATGTTTAAAATGTTAAAAATAGATAGATAGATTCTATATTTTAAATGACACTTAATCCGTTATTTTGAATTTCAAATTTAATTCTGTTGGTACATTTTTAAATATAACAGTTATTGCTTAATGAAATGTACCAATTTTTAAAAAAGTTTTTCTTTTCTTTCTTACTATTTAGAGGTAGTAAACAAATTTATTATTTTATAATTAACATGTTAAACATTAAAAGTGTCTAAGTTTTGTTGGTAGAGAAAAATTTTGTTAGGACATTAAATGTCCTCAATTTAATATTTTTATAAAAATTTTAAACTTTCACTTAAACGTTATTTATAAGTAAGGAAGCTAAACAGTAAAAATATCCAACGACATCCTTGTAAGAATTTTGTACCTTTTATATCATCTGAATTAATTTGTGAAAATGAATAGTTGGAACATCAAAGGGTTGAATGAAATGCACATGTTATTTCAAAACAGAGCTTTGTGAAACATTAACAATTAATAAATTTCTCATCAAATTTAGGTTTTAATAATATAATTTACATAATTTGCATTACTATAAAATCTGAATAGTTAAGAACATAACATTGAAAATAACTCAAAATAAGAAACAGTTTTGTCAATGAATTTTAATATCATGCTGATGGCTTTATCCAAAGAATATGTGTACTAATGAAATCTTTTTTTAATTCAATGAGTAGGGACATAAATATGAATTATGGCAGAGTACAACAAAATAGTTTTAACCTATAAGAAAAATTAAAGCTATTTTAATTTGAGAAAAACAATTCTTCAAAATATTAACAAAAAGTAATAAAAAATTTTGGAGTTATTTCAATAATAATCCAATAAATACAAAATGAATAAATAATGAGATATTTTAACCAGACATTATCTTGAAAGAAGTGCTGATTTATTTATCTATTTTAATTTATCAATCATTATTCAAACATATAATTAAAACCCCAAAGAAAACGATTGAAATTAGAAAAGAAACAAATCTTTTATCTTTCGGAATCCAAATCTTAAAAAGTACTCAAATCCCACAAGCGTTTCATACCTCATATCTTTCAAGAATTATCACAAGAACAATAAAACATTGCTTAAGTTTAATATAAGAAACGCTTTATATCTTGTTTTATTGGCATCCCTTCTTCTTCTTGCTGTAGTTGTCGTGTGCCAGCTAGGTTGGCATTATGGGGTGCGCTGCTTCACTTTTTCAACTGACCCATATTTTGGTGTGGAGTACGACTTCTTCAGTACACACATGCCATAGGGACCCGTTTATAGGGTAGGCAACCATTCACACCTCATTCATACAAGGAAAGGACAAAGACAGGATAGATAGAGAGAGAAAGTGCATCCATGCCTGAATCGGGATTCGAACTCAGGACCTCCCTATCCGTAGTCAGGAACTCTGACCACTAGACAGGGTGGGCGGCATCCTTGATTGTTCATAATGCTAAATTGGTGACAAATTTAACAATTCTTTCTTTGAAAAATTGTATAATTTAAAATAATTTGCAGTTATAAAGTTTGCATTTTTTAATAAAAATACAATTTTTATTCATATACAAAACATAGAAATAAATTAAGTTACAAAGAAAGGAAACAAGATTCCTCGATAGAATTAAAATGATTTTTAATTATATTTAATTAAAAATAAATGCTTGTGATTTAGCTATTGTTCCATTACCATTCTCACATTTTTTATAAACAAAATAGCAAAAACCCAGGATGCCAAGCACTGATTTTTTTATTGATGAATAAATATTGCCAAGAAAAATATATTATGACGTGCGTGATATCGTAAATATTAGGGTTGCCAAAATGGAATTTTCTGACTAATTATTATACCTCTCCATATCTATGATGTAATAAAAGCCAGGTTGCTACAAATACATTAGAAAATCCACGATAAAAATCAACTCAAATTTGGTATCTGCACAAACAAAAAATGATAGATTTCAATAAAATGATAGATGCATTCAAATGAATCTTAAAATCTGTGTCATAGCCAAAATATAATAGGCGATATCTTTCCCCATCATTATTAAATAATTTCTTTAATATGGCTAAATAGATCCGAGATAAATTTCATAAGAATTACAATATTATCCTAGGTCCCCTTTCCCGAAATATCTACTGAATGGTTATTCATATAGAATTGGTTTCAACAGTTTGTGTATTTGATTTACACAGAGAATGTGGATAATCTTAGTGACTGGGAATCATTTCCAATCATTAAATCTCCTCCTTATTAAACTCTCCTATAAAAAAATAACCATTGAAGGAGAAAAAATCCAAACGAGATAAGGACCATTAAATAGATAGTAATTCAGCTCACTTTTCCTCAAAAACTGATGACAATAAAAAATCATTCTTTCGATATATAATTTAAAAAATCAAGAGAAATACATAAATTTTTATTTCTTCTTTTAAATTATAAATAAGAGGATTTCAAATCAAATTGAGATAAACAGTATTGAGAAAGTGTTACGTTAATAGCTTCGTATATTTAATCCTTTATATTATCTTATAACATACAATAAATTTCACATTTTAATAAATTTCAAGGATTAAAGAACTTAAGTTCATTAAATTTTTTTCAATATTAAAAAATTATTAAAAAGCCTATAAAACAATAGTAAAAACAATTATTTATTGCAGAAATAATTATTAAAAAAGTAAGCAGCCCAAGATGCTTTACTTGTAAAAGATCTATTTCATTATTTCGTATGAGCATAAAAATTTAAGAACGCAGAAATAAAAAGGTTTAAACTCGAATTTAATTTTATAAAACTACAAAAATACGCTAAATATATGCATGCAAGTTTTCAATTTTCTACTTTATTTATTCATTTATTATCTTTTATTACTTTAAATTTTAATTTTTTTTCAGAAAAATGTGGCATAATGAAACGGAAAAGCAGAAGAAAAACATTTTATCAAATCTTCTTAAAGAAAAGTGATTTAAATTAAACATTTTTATCTACACTTTTAACCCTTTTAATTAATTATTTAAATAAAAATAAGCTATTAAGTCAAAATTACGAAATTGTAACTATTTAAATTTTGTATTATTCACTAAAAATGTTTTATGATTTCATTAAGATTAATTAAGAAAATAAAACAATTTTATCGTAATTATTGTTAATTTCTTACAATTCTTTGTAAAAATACAATTAAATTATCCCTTTGTGTAGAAGGATATTTATTTCATAAAAGAATATTTGTATCATTTGATACATGCTTTTTAATTGCTTCAAATATTGCTCTCTCTTACAAGAAAACAAAAATGAGATTTTACATAAGTAATTACAACACTTCATGTGTGGCTGATATTTGAGATTTTAATCATGTTTCTCATATAAAATTCAGTAATAACTATATGTATAAGCTAATAATACTTTCAAACATTTTTGTCCAATAAAGGGGTTTCCATATGGAAATATATAAATATAACTATATCGCTATATATTAAGATCAAAGACAAAATCTCAACTCAGTAAAGACATAAAATCATTACGCATATGTATTTGATATAAATTTTTGACTTATGTAAAATACTTGAAAATTATTTCAACACATCATTGTTACTATTTAGCAACAATAGTCATCTAGATTGCTAGCCAACCAAAATGCAACATCCTGAATGCTGGTTACAGATCATGTGAAATTTACATTATGTGTTTCCGCGCTGATGAGTATAGAAGCATTAGTATTTTAGTGATACTGTCATCCTGTTTAATTGTAGGGGTACGTGCAAAATACACAATTGTAGTGCTACCCATAAAAGAAGAAAAGATTGCTAACTTAAAGTCAGGCAATTGTTATTTGTGCTTTCTTTTGATTACGAAGTATTACTAAACTTCAATGAGTTTTCAAGCAAAGTTCTGAGTTAGCCTTGAAAGAATAGCCTCGTAATTAAGGATTATTCTTCAAAAAAGTTGTTGGATGAAACAAAGCAACTATGTTGCGGAATTTTTATCACTATGCAGGAACAAAAGGCTGACTGACGGAACCAATCACACCCACTTCGTTAAATCACTGCACTTAATGACAAGAATGAAACACACGTGTCAGTGATGAATATTTCAACCACACCACTAATCACAGTATATCAGATTCAGATTATTACGCATCATATTGTGTCCGTTTATTCTATGTAAATATCTTTCAACGTCGTTAGCAACTGAATGGAATGTACTCACGGAATCCAGCGTTTCACTCGGCTCAAAACCACAGAAGTCATTCGTGAATGATGAATATGAATAATCTCGAATGAAACTAGATTGCCTTTTCTGACGAATTCTGCTTCTGCCAGCAACATTGCTATGGTCAGATTCGAGTCTGGAGACACTGGGTAACTGTGGTGGACAGTTACATTATCCATCATTACACTGATTTTACAGTCGGTATCATGACGTTCAGGGATATTGTATTTCACTCTTGCATTTCTTTTGTACATATTGCCTTACATGAACAGCCATATCTACATCTCTGAATTATTTTTATCTGTGGTCCTTCAATTTCTTCAGAGCTTGCTCTCAATTTGGCATTCAATGTTACAGACATCGCAATGTACCAAGCACCACACTCCATATACCAAAAAACATAGCTTTCTATGTCATTAATGAACTGTGATTATCAAACCCCATGGTATCTGCTACTCATCTCATAGTCATTCGTTCACTTTATATGCATAGCCCCAATGATAGTTCGCGAAGAGTGATAAGCTATGCAATTTCGAAGATATTCATTTCGAGTCATCATGCCACTGCAATATGTTCTCTATTAAAATTACTTCTATTACCAATCTTACCCATTGCAGATATTGCAGACAATATAAACAAATATAATCCCAGGAATAATGTTTTACATGTTCCGTAACAAATTGTATACTGTTCATCTCATATCATATCATGTGTACTATTTTAATGTCAAATGATAATTAAAAATTCATTGCAATTTAGGGGCTTGTTTATTTAATAAAATGAATGTATAACTTGAATTATTTACATTAATGACATTAATCAATGCTTTATTCATAGAATTTATATATGTTGATAAAAACAGCAAACTAATAACAACACTTAGGAACAACTCTCAATGTGAAATATATATGTTAGCACAAATATTCAAGGATTAAAATGATAATATTCACAGCATAAAGAAATTATCAAAAATTATGTGTTAAAATTAATTCTTAGTTGAATATTATCTTTTGCACTTCTTAAATTATAATTATTAAGTACAGAGTAAGTCTTATGTTGAAAACAAATATTTTTGAAATTTTATTTTCTAATATACAGTCTACAGATCTTTGTCATGAAAAAATATTTTAAAACATCTAAGACTTTGTTAATAACAAAATTAATACATCGAAAACTAGATTAAGATAACTTTAATTTAGTTTTCAATTTGTTACATAAAAATATAATTTCACAGAAAGAAAAAATTTTACTAAATTCATAGTTTTGTATTTTCTTAATTAAAGTCTATCACATTTAAAATAGACAACATTAATCTTTTTATTTAAATTAACGTAAAGATTTTATTCAAAAGTGTTATATTAAAATAAGCTCAAATTTTGCAAAGTTGTTCTCAAATAAAATTGCTTAAATTTAATTATTGATTATTATAAGAAGTTTACATTTATTCAACTATTCATTCTGTGAAGATATTCAATATTTAATATTTCATGTATAGAATAAAAAATATTATAGAATTAAGAATTTTTAAAAAATTTCTACTTTTAATAACTTTAAAACAGGAAAAATATTTTTAAGAACTGGGTACATCATTAATAGGAAAAATATTAAGCGTTATTTTGTAGAAAAATTCAAGATTCCGAATTTAATAAATTCTAGAACTTAACAAAAGTATAATTTTTCAATTTGAGTATTATGTTGATAAAATTGTTTTATTTTTATTTAAATGAATTACTGAAAAGCAATAACCAAATATAGAAATTATTTTTTCCATTTGTTTCTCTATCTTTTGATTCCATGACCAGTATAATAAAGAATGTTTGTCTATGTATAAAGGACCACCTGCAGTAACTTCTTCTTATCAAACCATCATAAAAGAAATAAGAAAGTGGCAAACGTGGCAGTGGGCAAGGAATCCTAACCATCTTTCTTAATACATTGCTACCACCAACTGCTGAGTAAGAACTTTTCTTCTTCCAAACAGCTAAAAGCTCTCAATCTGGTAATAAAGTAGCAAAACAATATAAAAAAGATAATAAAACTTCTGTTGACATTGTCGTTATTGATATTAATGCGTTCCTCTGTCATAGAGATAGAATGTACGCGTGGTTAAACACAGAGTCTAATGTTCATTTTACCACATCTTTGCGTCTTTTTAGTTTATACATTTTCGTTTGCACAAAAGCAATAATCATAAAAATGTAAGTACCAATCTCGAAATTCTTCGCATGATTGACTTTTTAATATCTGATAAAAGCTTGTTTAAAACTGCAACGAAGCTCCTGAATTTGAGATACCGACGCGAAAAAATGTTAAGAGTCAAAATAAATAATATCAAAATGTTCATAGTTAATTAAAAAATGCATTTGTAATTATTATAGTAAGAAATTTTACTTTCGTTTTAATTGCATCGTATATTCATCGGCATTAAAGAAAACATGCTTAGTAAACTAACTGCAAGATATCAATTGCATTTTAATTTTTTCTATTATCAACATGAATATCTTGAATATCATTTCTAATTATATACCAGTGAGATACATTTATATATACATATGTGTATACATATTGCATGTGTATACATATATTGTAAATTACTTAATTTAATTGAGGTTAATTTTAGTTATAATTTCTTCCTATTGCCACTTTTCATTATACTTAATTGATATCATTATGATAGAATTGATTATTTTCCGACAGTTGACTATCAGTTAAAAAATTTTTGTTTGTTGAAAATATGTCTCTTGAATTTCTGTTGGTTAAAAATCTCTATTTGTTTCAATAACGAAGTTAATATGAAGGCGAACTCCTTTAAGTCATATTTACCTCTTAATTCTGGTATATGAATAACGTGCTCTGATTTTGGTTTATAAAATTTGTGAATTCGTAACTAAGACAAACCTGTTACTACAAGTAAATCCCTCAAGTTTTGTTGAACACTCATAAAATGTTTCGAGCAAATCTGGGAAATATCAGAACACCCAATATATGCATGTTAAAAAAAGGTTAAGAAATAAGTCATAGAGTATAATTTCTTATTACTGAAAGACTACTGTTGTAACAATAAGAACTATAATCTATAGGATGTTTTTAAACTTTTATACATGCAATCGAAAACTATCAAATATAATAAATTGAGGGTTAACAAATAACATCCTCTGTATTTTTACACCAGAAAAGTCATAAGGCATTAACATCATTAACTTCAATTAAATATTTTTCTCTAGATCATCCTACACTAATTCTCTTTTTAACTACTTAAAATTTAAATGTGTCTTTACATCAATAAAATATTGTCCAGCATCGTTGAACTTAGAGCTACAGTAAGCTAAACTAAGTAATTCTCTAAGCTAAACACCTAAATGTATGTAATAATTAGGGAAACAAGAACGAAAAATCCAAACCAGAGTCAATTTATCACTGGTAAAGAAACACTACATAGTACTGAGAAACAAGAAGGGTTTCCTGTCTTAACAAAACAAAGGTATTTTTTGAACATCTATATTTTTTTACAAAATATGATCATCGAAGCTTTAATTTTGATGAATCATGGGTTCTAAAAATTATCATTTCTTATTAGATTTTACAGTTTTATTATTCTAATCACAAGACGATACAAATTTCATAATTACTATATTTGCATCTGCTTTGTTTGCGTCAAAGGGCTTATATATTGGTGAGACTGAAATCTTAGATTTATACTTGAATGTAAATAAAATGACAAACAAATTAGCTATACTTCGTAACATTGTAGAGACATGAACACACACAACTCGCTTTATATTTTAAAAGTTTATGAAATTAAATCTTTTATTATATTTATTTTTAATAGAAGATTATTACATTTAATTTGATGAAATTTAATCAATAATTGATTATGTGATTAATAAATTAATAATTTATGATATAATAAGCGATATTTAGCAATATTTACTTTTTAACTATAGATTTATAGAAAAGCATTTCTACTACACATTTCTTAGAGTTAAAACAACATCACAGTCTTCACAATTGTTGAAGTAAGCATATTTCCTTGTTAAATACTTCGTGCAAAATATTAACTGCTGTTATACTGTGTGATATAATAAAGTAATACATAACAATATTAATTAATACTGTAGTGACGTAATTAGAACATTTTATATTGATATTTAGTTAGAAAGATTTATATCTAATCTCAACATAAATGCAAAACATCCTGAATAAAAGCAAATTTTCAAAGCTAGACATGGATCTTAAGAATTTCTTTCTAATTTCTCAGAGATTTTTAAAGGGTAACATTGAGAAGAGTTTGGATCCCAGATATAAAAATATTATCCCACGTGGTTCATTTTGAAATTAATTTAGTAAATACTCAAATGTTATTAAAGCTGCAAATATATACATAAGTTTCAATGTACTTAATTTCATATACTAATGATTTTTCATAACTTTCAGATGAAGAAAGATGAAAACACTAAATGATAAGTTATTGAAATAATAAAATAAAATTACTGATAAGGAAATAATTTGTGTTATGAACATAAGTATTTTGAAAAATAATTTATCATTAGAATTGAGAAAATTTATTGTGAAATATTTAATAACATTCATTTGCTATTTTAAGTTATTTAAAAATGTCTTCCATTTTTAAATAGCTTAAAATAGCATTTATACTATTGTGTATTCCATTATGTACTACTGGGTATTCCATTATAAACTATTGTGTATTTTATTATATACTATTGCGTATTCATTGTTATAGCTGTTACAACAACTTATTAGATGTTACAACTACAATATAGAAACAATAGCGAAAATATTTACTTTATATTACATACATACATATATGTTTATTATATGCTCAACATTCCCTGACATTATTATTACGAAATAGTTAAGTACTTCAATTTTTTAATCTAAACATTGAAAACTATTCTTTTAAATATTCCTTGATATAATGGTATAATGATTGTTTCTGATAATATAATAAAACTATGTAATATTATCTGAGTTTCAATTATCTCTTAAATTATGTTCAAAACAAATTTACACATACTTAAATTTTCATTTAAATTATGCAACTATTTAATTAAATTTTTTAATGTTACATCTTTAAAAATAATTGAAAATAAAAATAGATTAATCGACTTTATAAAGGAATATACATTTTGATAAAAAAAAAATTTATTGTCTTTCTCAGCATGAAAGTACCACTAATACCATTAGGAAATGTTTTTCTTGAACTGCAAATAAAAATCTTTTTAATTTCGCAAGCATAGAGTAATCATAATAAATCATATATTAGACTATTTAATTCAAGACTAAAAAGAGTATTGGCTGCTCATTTGAAGGCATTTAATGAGAATTCTCTTTTTATTAAATGCTTTGAAACGAACACAGCTAATATTTTTTATAATGTAGCAATAATATTATGCAACTATATTATATTACATCATATTTTTACAATTTTTATCACATCATAAAAGAAAATTGTTGATGAAATTTCTTTTCTAAATAAATGTATTTAGATGTTTTTGGAAATCTTCTGCACTTAAGTCTTCCAACAACTCTTTTCAATAAAGTGTGAAATAATTATTTATAGCTTCATCTATTTCATTAATTCATAAATTAGATGATCAGTCAATGCTGCAAAGGAACTTTCAATACTTATTTTTGATGTGATAAAATAACATGTTGTTGGTAATCAAAAGATGCTTTAAGTCACATCACAAACAAAATTTGTTACAAATCCTATCGAATGAAATAATACTTGTAATATTTTATGCAAGTAATGCTAAACCAGATATTCCCATCGAATTCTTACTGTCTAATTGTAATCAAGGAATAACATAATTTTATAAATTATACACATCATATATTTACAGTCATTATCACATTATAACGACCAAAAAACTGACACGTACTGCAAAAAAACAAACTGATATCTTTAACATGCACGGTCTTAACAAGTAAGTAGAAACACTAGTAAACGACACCGAATGAATTCGACTGATGTCTAAAGTTAAGTTAGAAGAAATTCACACTACGGAACCTGTACAGCAATCTCTGAATCAATAGCAGAGGGAGGTGGTGAAACTTTACTAGGTATCCCGCATATGCTCTATAAGTCTTATGTAGGAAGACTGAAGTATAACCAATAAAAGTATCTCAAATCTGAAAATCTATCTTGAACCACGTGAAAACAAATTTTCGCATATGGAGTGTCGGATTGTCTAATTAAAATTATCCAAGCTTTTCGCAATACACGTTGTATATAAATTCATGTGATAAGTTGGAAATGGTACTCACGTATCTACCATCCATCAGATTCATCTCAACATTTATCAGAAATCTTACATCACTCTAAGAGTTTATGTTACATATCACCACAGAGGTTTTCCCGTCTTATATAATCCATTGTTGACATGTGTAATCCATAAATTAATTTTATCTTTTCCTCATATGTCTCTACACTTAATTTATGTAAAAGTGATTTGTCAAACCAGTCAATAAGTTTCCAGGAAACGACAATATAAAGATGGGGTTAGTGGTCCCAGGGTTGCGTAAAATATTCTGAAATTTCGAAAACAAATATAGATCTGTAAGTCTTTGACTTCAGAAGTATTTATCAATGATAGTCCAATGAACAATTCGTAATTTAATGCTTTTTAGTAACCCTGGAGCTGAAATCCACGTTAATTTAAAGAAACGGTTATTTGTTAGCTCATAACAATTCTTATCAGTGATCAACTTTCCCATTGTACCAAGGTATTTTTTCAGTTTACCGTTGTCTCAGAATTGATGTTTTTCAATATAGTTTAAAGTAAAGATCGTACATGAAAATCCAAATTTCTTTGCTATTTTTAAAAGGCTATGTTTCACCTTCTTGTCCAATATCTATACTATTACGTTTAATAATTCTACGCGTTAACTCATAAAAAACATCCATCATAAACAATAATCAATAAAACATCTTCGCCAGACACCTGTTCACTCATATTAACGAGATCTACCCCCATCGCATTATTGCTTGTTTGTATACTTTCAATATTTGCATTTCCTGGTCTGTACCAATTTTTTTGTTATTCGAAAGTATATTATAGTCATTACGTTTAAGAATTTTGGGGCCTTGTTTGAACAATTATGGTTTCACTGTTATATAAAATCTATATTTAACAAGAAAATATTACTAATACATTTTTAAAAGATAAATGGGCATATTATGCACTTATATAAACATAAATTCAAAACTTATAACTAATAAAAGTTATTCATTCGCTTATGCTTAAAAAATCATCTTATAATTTATTAACGGTAAAATTTTATAAGTAATACTTAAAATAATAAATGAATTGTTTGATTCTCAGATTATTCACGAGTATTATTCAAATTTGAATGAATGTAATAAATGATTATTTTAAATAATAAATCACTGTTTACTTTTTTTATCAAATGTATTCATATTTTTAATTTTTTTTTACCAAATTCTGGTCAATAAAACATATTAATATATACTGCAGTTTGTACATTTGCAACATTTTCCACAGTGTAAAAACGTTTAAATTTGAATTAGCAAAAGGAATATAATTATAAAATATGGAATATTTATTATGATTAAATTACTCAAAGATAATTTATAAATTGATAGGCCTAAAAATACAATTTATAGAAAGATTGTACAGTATCCTATTCTTTTCTACTTTCATAGTTTTTCCTAATTATATGTGTGTGTGTCTTTAATATAATATTCTGCTTCAAATTCCTTCTTAACATGATATTTTTTGTTTTTTAATCCTTTCTATTTTATATTTAATCTTAATTTTTTATTTTTTCAACTAAAATCTCCATTCATCTTATTTAAAATAGAGTATACTATAAATATTTTTAGTGTTCCATCTCTTGATGACAACCTATAATGTACTATTAATATATTTGCTCATGGTTAGTTAACAGTGCCCAGTCAAAAATTCTGCTCAGTCATCAAATTAACTCTAATAATTTCCAAGTTAATTTAATTCATTATTTTGTATAATTGATTATATTTCCACAAGAATAAATTAATTTTATATTGTTGGGCTAGTAATAAACTATGAATGTTTACTCATATATGTATTTATTTTATTTAGTACATTGCTATTTTTCCTAATCCTTAAACCTTTAATTTTGATATGCATGTACTTTATTTCAACAAAAATAGTAGAACTTCATACATTTTCATCAAGTTTTGTGATTTTCGTTGTAACAAACTACCTAATGATGATGGCTACCGTGTAATTTTACTTCTTTTCTTACAGATTGATGAGGGGTGAGAAGTTTTGTACTTTCCCGTTAGTTGAGAACTAGGTCAAACTTCTCTAAATTAACACTCTAATGACCTCATTTTATAAGATATTATACTTCGATACATTATACGTTTAATTGTATTTTCCGAAGAATATTTTACACACAATAATTTTATTTGGAAACTTCATTTTTGTAATACAATTAAAGTGAATAAAATGATTAAACTTCGCTTTATTATTTGCATGGGATATTATTTGCATCAAAACTCCGACAGCTACTGGAAGATTTGATTTCAAAATATGAAAGAACATTGCAAATAAAAAAATTTCCATTAAAATAATTGGCTCATACTTGCAACCATTTAATTTAATGTGCTTGTTTAATTAATGCATTTTATATAAAGCAATGATATAAATAATAATTTTAAGATATTTTCATTAAATGTTTCATATGTATTGAATTTCTGTTAAATATTGTCTCATAATAAGAAAATCCAAGATGACTTTAAAAAGCTTCAGAACTATTTCTTAAGCAAAAGAAACAATGGTATACTTGACAATGTGTCATGTATGTATACGTGTATACGTATGTAAGTATGTATGTATATATATATATATATATATATATATATATATATATATATATATATATATATATATATATATATATATATATATATATATATATATATATATATATTATTGTATCTTTTGCTGCGTATATAGTATTATATACGCAGCAAAAGTATTTTAGACAAGTAATGCTCAAAAGACAAGGTAATTCTCGGAAAATCAAATATATTGTAGACAATCTACCAGAATATTTTAGGTCGTGTGAAAAATTAATTAAAATATCAAATCTACATTCTACGACTCATCCATTAGTTTGTAGATTTGATATTTTAAGAAATGTAAATGAGAATTCAGATGACTAATATTTCGCCTCTAACATTTTATACATGATTGAATAAATTTATATTTCCCTTCTCTTTCTTTACAATTTATTCACTATTGTTTAATGCAAAATTAATATTTCGTTTAAAAATATCCTTGGAAGTGTTAGAAACCACAATAATACCTAAATAAAAATATGGAAATATTATTTTTCACCTAAAATTGTGTATTTGCGCATTAAAATTAACGTTAAATGCATTTTAAAAGGAATCATATTTACTTATATAAGGTAAATAATTGTACTAATATTTTACACTATAAAAGCTATTTCTACAATTCAGTTAATTTAATTTTATCAACTGGATAGCAGTTACTTTTTTAATATTTTAACTTAATTCATTATTACTAACTATATACAGTTATCAGATTTTTTAGTAAATAAAATTTCTTCAAACTTATTCTCAATTTTATAAAAATTCAAAAATAAAGTAAATTTATTCATTGTGAAATTTTCAGTCAACTAAAACAAGTGTCAAAGTTTTTAGTAAACTGTCATTTCAATAAATATTTATAATATTTATTACATCTAATGCCGCCCAACTTGTCTAGTCGTCAGCGTATCTGGCTGCGGACAAGGAGGTCCTGGGTTCGAATCCCGGTTCGGGCATTGATGTACTTTCTCTCTCTGTCTATCCTGTCTTTGTCCTTTCCTTGTATGAATGGGTGTTGAATGGTTGCCTACCCTATAAACGGGTACCTATAGCATGTGTGTACTATACACACCAAAATATGGTTCATTTGGAAAAGTGGAGCAGCGCACCCCATGTTGCCAGCCTCGCTGGCACACAACAACAACAACATTACATCTAATTGTTGACTGAATCACAATACCAGTCAAAATAAAGTTTAGCATATTTTAGGTAATTTATTTGAATTAAATGCAAAATAATGAAGATTGTTAAATTTTTATAACTGTTAAAAATAAGAAAACATATTCAGTTTAAAGTGTATTTATAAGTTTATATAGAATATATGTTGTTATTGTACACAATGTGTGATATTGCAAGAATATATTCTACATTGTTATTTTGGAATGTTGTGGAAAATTATTAACAAATAAAAAATAAGCCAAAAAAGTAATCAAAAAATAAGAAAAGACATTTTTCTAGAAAATATCCAGAAAAAGAGAAAAAGCGAAAAACAATACATTTAATGTGAATCCGACTTATCACATTCTTTTGTTGTCAGCCTCTGCGGGATTAACTGAACATTCTTTGCTTTTATATCATCCAAATAATTTCTGCCCAATCTATACTTTTACAACATTGATCAAGCACTCAAAGGGTTAATAACAGTTCCTTCAATAATTATTGCCTCCATAGTGGATTTCATTTCTTCGTAACAATGTTTGCTTCATCTTTCGATAAAAGGTGGCAGTGTAATTCATTTCAGATACTTATTATTGATTTACACTATGTATATGTATAGTATAAATCAATATATATTGCTTTTGTAAATTATAAAAAAATAATAATGGTACCAATTTGTTTAAGAACTGCTAATTATAAGAAGGAAAAAATTCCCTGACATAATGTATCTCTTTTGTTGTACGTCGAATTATTTTTAATTTAGTAGCTTCAACTTTTTTTTTCAAGATAAATTAAAGGTAATGAATTATTATTAAAATACAAACGACTAGATTATTCTTAAAAATTGCTAATTTTTTTAAATAGCCTTGCGAAATGAATCAGAATAAATTGAAATTAAGCTATTAATTCCATCATATTCGTTTATTAAAATTATTTTAATTCGTAGTAAAATGTGATAGAGATTTTTAATTTATTTTTAGAGTACAACAATTTCAATTGTCTGTATGCATTTGTGTACAAACAATTGTATTTGTGTTTGAATTCAACTTCTAGCTAATTAATTATACATTTTTATGTTCTAATCACCTTTAATAATTTAATGTTCTCCTAGTATGCTGGTGGGCCTTATTTATACTCAAAAATTCACAATTTTACAACATAAATAAATAAAAGTTCAAGGAAATAAAAATTGTGCGTCATAGTTAAATTATATCACATTATTTTTTCAAGATAAATATATTTTAAGCAACAACAATGTAAAGTAACAAATGTATTAATTAGTGTAAAGTAATAATATTGAATAAGCATTGAACTGCGATAGAAAAAAGCCGTCAAGAGGTGATTGTTTTAAAATGTCTTTTCGTATTCTAAATCAATTACTTTCTTCACATTAACTATGATCTTCGCGATTTTTTGTTTATCATTTTTTCTATAAATTTAAATGCTCAGATTAAAAAAATTATACACAGTATATCTCAATTATTATTTAACAAACCTGAAGGATAATAAATGAAATATTATTTCTTATTCTTGTTTTATTATAATCTTGAAAAAAGTAATATATGATTTTACAAGATTCTTACTATTTATTTCTTTTTTTTATCCTACGTCGAGACAGTGGCCTTATCGGCCATGAGTCCTCTGGCAGCCCAATAAATATTAGCCTTATTGTGAAAGTTGTCGGGTAAACAGTTCAAAAGAGAAAGCGCAGGATAGCTTGTCAAATGATTAAAGTCCATAAAAGCTCCTGAAGGACACAGGGTATAGTAGGGCGTGTTGACCACGCCGATACGGCTTAAGTGACCTTGGAGAAAGTCATGTCCAGTCAAGATTCTGAAATTGGCTGTGAAAATGGATCGTGGAGAGTTCAACAGGGAACCCCAAGCCTTGTCTTTAGTAATTTCGCTATATGAATTATGAAGGTCTTTGAGGAGTTTGTTTTTGATTAAGCAGCAGATTTGTTGGTATGATGGAATAAAATCAGGCTGTTGCAGTTTACATCCATTCTTTGCAAGGTCATCTGCTTTTTCGTTCCCATAGATATTACAATGATTAAGTATCCATTGAAGAGCAATCTCCCACCAGACGGAAATGGCATGATTAAAGAGTGATTTTACTTCTTCCACGTGAAATGAATCGCTTATTGAGTATGAAGTGATGGCCACAATAGCAGACTGAGAGTCAATAAAAAAGGCAACTTTCTTTAGTAGAGTGCTCAGTCCAAGAAGATTCACAGTGGCTTTATGGCCTCAATTTCAGCATCAAAGTTTGTGGCCCCAGATTCCACAGGTAAAGATTCCTCAAAAATTACTATTTATGAAAATTAAATATTTAAATAATTAACTATTAAAAATTTATTTTATAAAACAAACTTCACAAATAATTTTAAAGGGAAAAACTTAATAAAATTTATTTAAATTTAACATCTTCATAAAATGTATGAAACAGCAAATAATCAATAGAATTTTTTCATTTTTTGAATAATTACTTGAATTGCTTGATGTGAATTTTTCAGGCTACAGAGCAAAATATCATTTTTAAGAAGATCATCTAAAAATTTCTATCAAGTTACATAGCACATTTAAATTAAATTTTAAAAAATGACATGCACTTCTACGCTATAAAAAATATTCTAATGAGGTATACTGTGTAATTTAATACAAAAATTGATTTCTAAGGAAAAGTAATTATGAAAAGTGACACCATCCTGGCCTAGATTAAAATTGACATAAATATTCTTAATTATAGTTAAGGTAATTTTTACATGACGTGTGAGATTTTAAAAGTAACTACAAATTAAAAAATATATATTTTCCTTTATTGATCTAATTTTATACTTTAATCAAAATTCAAAATAAATCCTCTTTCTAAAATAATGGGTCTATCAATGAAACTTTATGAATATAGCAGTGTATTTGCAAATAAAAGCAAGTAAATATTAAATTCAATGAAATGTATTATTATATGTATTTAATTGAATTTCATATGAAAAATATATCTGTGTAAGCCACTTACTTTTACTTCCCAATGTTGAGTTAATAATTACATAAATGATTTTTGTGGCAAAAGAGTAGAAATAAAACTTTGTATTTTATTAAATCTTGATATCATAGCTTAAATGAAACATTTTAAAGAAAGATTATTAGTCGTAAACATCCTCATTATGTAAAATAAACTTCTGTACATCTTCCCGGAAAAGTGTTTAAAGGACTAACATTTGGCAATATTATGTTATATTTTTAATCATATATACTTTTGTCATTTCAGAGATTCTTAAGACAATTGCGCATTATTTATAGTATCTATATGGATGCAGTAAATACTGTGTTTTCTCATGGAATCACTGATAGATGCATTTTATGTATGGTAACCTTCTTGATGTTTACATTCTCATTAAAAATAATTTATTTTATGATGATTTTCATTTATTGATTAGCAATAGTCTGTAGGATGCTGTTATCAAGAGTGATAATTTTTCAATATAAATCTAATTACTCACGAAGTGAAAAGCTCCGTTCTATTAACAATAACCTAGTGAACATGCTTGGAATGTCTTAAAATCATTTCCTTTTTGAATATTTTATCTTCTTCCTAGCAATTTTTCAAAAGCAGTAATTTTTACATCCTGATGATCTGTTACACTTTGCAATTGGCAAAATCACTCATTACTGTATGGGTCCTTAAATAAAATTTTTCTATTTCGGGCAGACGTATTGCCAATATCTTAGCTTTATACAGAAACTTTTAAGCCATTAAAATATTTGATATTTTTCTTTGGATACATTGTTAAGATTTTTTCCTTGGGTTGGAAACTATGACTTTAAATTGAATTCCACAACATTTTGAATAACAAGTTTCTTCAGATTTTTCTTTGATAATTACCATGCATTCAAAATAACTGAAAATGATGGGAAAACTCACATTCTTAAACTTAAAATTAAGTTATGATATTTAATTTAAATTGAAAATTATTTCAAAATGGCCATATTATAAATGTTAATCCATTAAACGAAAAAATTGCATTTTCACAAAAAATTCGAAATTTAATTTTTGCACGACCCCCTATGGTGATGCTTACAAACACTTTTTGTTACAATTATACATCATGCCAAAATAAGAATTATTCATATATTTAAAATAATTGAAAAGTTTGAATGGCAGGTATTAAATTCATGATTTAAGCCATTATTTTGGATTTATAAAAGAAAAAGCTCTCATGTCAATCATTAAGAAACAATATCCAAAAAAAAGTATTAAAACTTTGACAAATAATTTTGTAACATTTAATTCATTAAAAATTTGTCAAAAATAAATAATTAGCATATTATTTTTCAGCATTAATAGATTCTTTCTGTAAAGGGTAGTTTGATTATTGAAATCACAATATCAAAAACAAAGAATAAGTTAACTTTGAACAGTTAATTAATCTCTTATAGTTGTATATGATTTTTTATTCTTACTAAATTTTTAAGCAGCTTATTTCAAAAGTTTCATAAATAGTTGACATACGCATAATCACAGAATCATTCATCTTCTTATGCATAAATGCATTTTTAAATTTAAATAAAAATAAAAGCTTTATCTATGACAAAATTCTTAATAATTTCAAATGTGATTCGTTTTGCTGTGAGATTTTAAACATGATATTTTATTCTTTATTTAAATATTATAAGTACTAAATATAAATAATGCTTTATTCTTAATTCTATTCAATATTAAAAAATCTTGTTAGAAGCTTTCAATAATTTTCGAGTTCTGTTTGCGTCTAGCTTTTAAAATTTTAATTAAAATATTTTATAATAATTTGATAAAGAATAAAAATAAGTTAAAAAATATTAAGTACTCTTAATTATAGGTAATAAAAAAGTTTAAATAAAAATATTCAATATACTAAACAATGAAAAAACTATTATGTAATAAAAATAAGATTCACATATATTAAGATTATTCAAAATACTATTCAATAAAAATAAGATTAAGAAATTAAACATATCAATAAAATCGTATTTCATCCATTAATAATTTGGTTACGATAAATCAATACTTATTAATTTTAATATTAAGCATACAAAATTCCCAAGCGAATAGAAAAAGTAATTTAAATAAGCAAATACTCTTTCCACTGGAACAAACCTTAGTCAAATGTGAGTATAATAAGGCTCAAAATTTCTTCAAAAATATTTTTTACTTTAAATTAACTTTTAGACTTTGCGTTGCTAATTGAAATTTTTTAGGCATTGAAATCAATATCTTTACGAAATTAATAATAAAACATATTTTTATATTATGTGATAACTTAAATATTTTATAAGTAAGTTTAATTTAGAAAAAGAGAAAAATACTTTTTAAATTTAGGAAAAAATGTTTACTTTAGCTATCTTGGATATTTATTCAGTTAAAAACAAAATCATAACTTTTCTAAAAAAAATCTCATGTTTGCATTTAAATTCCCATGATAAATATTAATTAATTTAAAGTTTCTATTTTGGAAGTTTTTCAATTTACTTTTCATTGAAAATTTCTTTCTGAATTTGTACAATTAAAAAAAACTTCTAAGTATGTTTGCTTGAACTTCAGGTATTGAATTGAATTTCACAATAAATATCTGCATATTTTTGTGGATAAAATTATTAAAAATTTGTTTTTATTAAATGTAATTTGTTTTAAATTTATATTCTATTCATGAACATTTTAAAAGAAGAGAACTTCGAGGTATATATCCCTTTGCAACTTTCAAGGTATTTAAGCAAGGAACTTTAAGGTATATATTCCTTTTTGGAAATGTCAACAGTCTATTTCCAAAAATAATATTTTTAAAATATGATTCTGAGTTTATCAGTTTATTTTGTGTTTTTTAATGAATTTAAACATGCTTGAATCTCTTTTAATTAGTTCTTATCAAAATTACTGGTGATTTTAGTGACAATATTATTTTCATTTTATTCATTAATATTAATATTTTTTCAATTTTTACCTCATCCATATTTATAATTTTATATAAATCCTATCCTTGTTTTTAATTTTTTGCTGTATAGTTATCCTGTCTGTCTTTAGTCTTTTAATCAGAATTATTATTAATAGGTTTATATTATAAATAGTTTATTTTGGGAAATTTTAGCTCTAGTTTCTTCTACCACATGCATTTGGCATTGAATAATATTGAGCCAAAGAAAGATAACCTTCTGTGAATATTTTTGTCTTGTAAAAATAAATGCAGCAATTAATATTTTATGAAACTAATAAAAATTTTAAAGATTTGTATGAAAAAATTAAAATTCTAAAAAATAAAATAATTAATTGTGAATGATAGAAAACCATACACTAAACTTGCGTTAAAATAGTCTTCAACTATATTATACCTTGCTTCCTATTTTTATTACAAGCATTCATTAATTCAATAAATAAATTCAGATTTCAATATTTTTGAATTACTAATACCATTTAAAATTACATGGAAAAAATTTTGAATATAGAAAACTTTATAATAAAGAAAATATGAAAATGTGAAAAATAAATTATGTTTTGATTTAACCCTTTACAATTCAAATATAAAATCTCTCTCAAATAGAAACTTAAATGGTTTAAATCTTTATTTTTAACAAAAAATACTTTGCTTGATAATTGTCATAAGAATTATAATATTTTAAGAATTTTCATTTTTTAATTAACAATCAATTATAACAATAACATGTAATGATTTGTCAACCAGATAATACCTATTATAACATAAGGTAGTTTTTTTTAATATACGGAGATTTAATTGAAAAACTTTTAATATAACGATGTATTTATGTGATAGAAAGAAGGAAACATGGTTTCTGTCGAATTTATGCTATTTATTTTTTATGATTAACCCACCTTACAAAATAAATAACAGAATACAAGATAAATTTGCCGCTAAAAAATTTTTTCATACAGATATAATATCCTCTTCTTCATCCTCACAGTTTTGCCGGCACAGAATATATTTTCATAGAAAAATACAATCACACACATAACAAACAAAAAGAAATTCCATTAGAACTTCTATCATCCACCACGATAAATTTGCCTACAAAAAAACAGAAAATTTAAATGTTATTTCATATTATTTTATATGATTTAGATTCTTTCATAATCCTTTTAGTTCCAATGGGCGTGATGTTACTATTATATGTTGACCCAAATTTCTTTCCCCTATCTCATTTGATCTAATGCATGATGGTTGTTGTACGACATTCGAACATTAACCGCACCTGGTCTTCCAGAGAATTCGCATCGATAATGAATATTACTGAGAAGTCGTAAGAGGGAAAACTCTTAAAACTTTCGAAAGTTCATCATAACACACGTGAGTAAAAACTTATCGCAGCATTCATTTCCCACTATTCAACAATTGAACAAATTCTACTCAGAAAAACAAGAAATATATATATATATATATACATGTATACATATATATATACATATATATATATATATATATATATATATATATATATATATATACATATATAAATACATATATATATGTATATATATATATATATATATATATATATATATATATATATATATATATATATATATATATATATATATATATATATATATATATATATATATATATATATATATATATATATACATATATATATATATATATGTGTGTGTGTGTGTGTGTGTGTGTGTGTGTGTGTGTGTGTGTGTGTGTGTGTGTGTGTGTGTGTGTGTGTGTGTGTGTGTGTGTGTGTGTGTGTGTGTGTGTGTGTGTGTGTGTGTGTGTGTGTGTGTGTGTGTGTGTGTGTGTGTGTAATGAAAAAAATCCCTCTTTTTGATCAATGATAAATCTTGTTTACCCATAGCACAATGAAGTGGCAATGAAAAGCAATCAGATCGGAAATATTTAATATTTATTGGACTGAAAGAGGAGAAAAGCTCATCCCAAAGGGTGTTATGTCATATTTTCCAGCCATAGAATGATTTGGAATCATAGGACTTTGCCTCTTTAATTTCTTTGTATAGAAGAGCAAATATCAAAGAACATTGTGCAAAGTATCACATCATACTTGAAATAAAAGCATCTTCTGCAAAACAGAGCAATGAGCAGGAATTGATGATTAACAGAAATAAAAGTTTTCAATGAAATAATCACTCGGAAACATGCAACTCATTGCTGAGAATTACTCGTAAAATAAATATTTATGTACAAAGCCCATTTATATTAGTTTTTTGCAAATGGTAACTGCATGCTGAAATCATTCATTGCGACATGAAGATCCCAAAATAATTATTATCATCATGAAATTCTATGAAATATCTATAAACAAACTATACTCATTGGCATAGCAGCCCATATGGGTGCCACGTCCTACAGTGCCCATATCTGTTTTCGTGATCGAGAACCCTGAGATACGAAACATATGTTTCGTTAAGTGGTCAGCCTAACGTTAAATGCCTAGTGTTTAGTTCCCGAGCATGCTTGGTACTCAGTTTTATCTACCCCTGAAAGGATGAAAGGTTGAGTCAATCATGCTCATCCTGAGAATCAAACCTCGGTTTTCTACTTTGGGAGTGCAAAACGTTACCACTACGCCACCGTGCTTCAAAATATCCACATTATAAAATTATTAAAATAGGACACAACAAGAATACGTACGAATACGACACAACAAGAACAACAAAGACACAACAAGAACAAATAATTTTCTCTGAAAAAATTATCAATTTTATTATTTGAGGTATCTGAGTGAACAACTATAGAGACAGTTAATGGTTATTATCATTCATCGTATTGTTACTCATCTCACATTATCAAAAATTCAATTATCAATATTCTAATGAATTTATAGATATATATACGAAACTTATTATTCTTAAGCATATTTATACTTATTTTAAATACTTGTGATTTTGTATTAAAAGCTGTGTATTTTAATTAAAAATATATTTTATTCAGTATCAATTCGTAGGTTAAAACTTGTACCACACAGTGTTATATTTGGAAAGATATTAAAAAAAAGATACAAGAAATATATCAACTGTAAGCGATTTATTCAAAAATAAAAATATGTTTATTCAGATATTTTTGTAACATTTTCATGAATATTTCAAATATATTACTAAATTTATCACACAGTTGCAATGAGTTAACTTCTTGCTCATATCACGTTTTAGAATATTTATAATTATCTATGAAAGTTAAAATTTATCTTAAATTAAAATCCTTTATTTTTCATACATTTTTGTGTGAATCTAAATTTCTATTTCAATTTATTTCTTTTAAGTTTTTTAAATCCTTACCATTCCAAATTCAAAGATATAAAAAAAGTTCCGGCGATACATTTACATTCTAACATGAGCTAAGTTATTCTTTTCCTGCTAAATTTGAATAAATCATTTGGTACTTATAAAAAGAATTCCGAATTTTAAAGAATGTTTCTGTTCTTCATTTTTCAAATTAAATAATATGAGAACGCTTTTCTGTATTCATATTACTTTCCCTATCAAATTCGTGGAATAAATTTCTTTTGTTTCATAACATTAATTGTCAGACTTTATTTGAATAAACTACAGACATATAAATTTCTTTCTATATATTCAAATATTTTCAAAAAATTCTGAAATTAGAGAATGTGTGAGTGGTTTAAAAATAATCATATTGATTATTTACTAATAAGTAATATGGTTCTGATAAATGGAAATCTAACAATTTATACTATATGTAACAAAAAGTACATAAAATTTAATAAAGAAATTAATAATTCATGAAATTATTTGAGATATTTCAAATTAGTTAAACATTTAAATTAATGTAATTATTTTTTAATAATAATTTTATAATTAATTATAATTAATAATAATTATTATTAATTGTTAATAATAATTTTATAAATAAAAATTTAATTTTTGTCAAGTATAATCATTAAATTATAATAAAATATGTTACTGTAATCATAGTAAAAGTCCTGTTACAACTTTTTTAAAGAAAAACAACAGTAATATTTTTTGAAATACTTTTTTCCTTTACTTTTGAATGTAATGAAGCTTAGAACAACCTACAAACAATTTCAGTAGTCTAAAAATAATAACAATTTAAAATAAAGATTTAAATAACAAAATTGGCTATTTAAGAGAAACATGTATTGCTTGAAATCAATATACAGTTAGTAATATGAATAGCATTATGAAACTTGTTTTTGAAATAAACATTTTATAACTTTTCTGTAATACTTCAATTATCGTAACATAACAATTTCATACAATTCATTAAAAGATAGGTATGTCAACAATAGTCAGTAAGCAAAATTGCAAAGATAGGTTCTTGAAAATGCATATGTGCCAAAAAGAATATTTTAAGATTTAAACTTTTGAATGAACAAAAAGTGCTTAAAAAACTTATATTTCATATAGAAAAGGGATTCAACACTTTAAAATTTTCACAAAAAATACATAATCGCAATACACTCAGAATAACTACAAATGATAAGAATACATGCATTTTTAACCTTAAAATTAAATTATGATATTTAATTTAAATTTAAAATTGTTTCAAAATAAACATATCATAAATTTTTATCCATTGAATCAAAACAGTGCAGTTTCACTCGAAATACGACCTTTAATTTTTGTACGTCACTTATAGTGATGATTACAAACACTCTTTGTTACATTTATACGTCATGCCAAGAAAAGAATTATTTATGTATTCAAAATAATTGCATTTATTAAATTCATGACTTAAGCCATTACTTTGAATTCGTAAGAAAATTTTTTTCATATCAATTCTTATGAAATAATTTTCAAAAAAGTATTAAAAATTTAACAATGATTTTTTTAACATTTAATTCCTTAAATATTTGTTAAATATAAGTTATTAATTTATATTTTTCAGCATTAATAGATTCTTTCTGTAATGGTTAATTTGATTATTGAAATCACAATATAAAAAACAATGAATAAGTTAGCTTTGAATTGTCATTTAATCTCTTATAATTGTATATATTTTATTCTTACTAAATTTTTAAGCTGCTTGTTTCAAAAGTCTCATAACTAATTTACTTACGCATAATCACAGAATCATTCATCTTCTTATACATAAATTTAATGTTGAATTTATTCACTTTATAAATCATATAATGATGTAAAATTTTTAAGTTTTAATAAAAAAAGTTCATTTCGTGTATTTACTACATTAAAATATTGAGATATCCGCAATAAGTACAAAGAAGTAGCATAAACATGCATTTTAAATTTAAATAAAAATAAAAGCTTTACCTATGACAAAATTCTTAATAATTTCAAATGTGATTTGTTTTGCTATGATACTTTTAAGCATGATATTTTATTCCTTATTTAAGTATTAAAAGTACTAATATAAATAATAATGCATTATTCTCTTAATTCTATTCAATACTAAAAAACTTGTTAGAAGCTTTCAATAATTTTCAAGTTCTGTTTGTGTCTAGTTTTTAAAATTTTAGTGAATATATTTTATAATAATTTTATGAAGAATAAAAATAGATTAAAAACTTTTATTCACCCTTCATTAGGAGGTCAATGATTATCAAACAGGATCAAAGAATAAGAAAGACCGTACATGCTCTTTAAATTCACATACACCTATTTATTATAATTTTTTCAGTTTAAAATTAATTTAAACTCAAATGTAATGAATAACATTTTATTAGTAAAGTAATTAAGATATTATAATTGTATTTATAAAGGGACTGAAAAGGACAAGATACATTTCCTTAAGTAATGTGTTTTAAGGAAAGTATAATTTTCTTTATTGCTTGAAAAAGTTTAAATAAATTTTAACTTCTTCAATTTTTTACAAATTCAGTTTTATTCGCGCTTTATATCTTTTAGTTACTGACATTCCATTAATAAACCATTCTATCATCTAATTATTATTTTTATTAGAACTAAAATCAATTTCTTCTGACAGTAAACATCTTAATGCCATAATCGGATGTATATAAAGTTTATTAATTTTCATTAGTTTAATACGCATAATCACAGAATAAGTTTTCTTCTTATACATAAATATTATGTTCAATTTATTCAGTTTATAAATCATGTGATGATGTAAAATTTTTAATTTTTTAGTAAAAATGTTCGTTTTGTGTATTTACTACATTAAAATATTAAGAAATCTGCAATAAAGAAGTAGTATAAACATGCATTTTTAAATTTAAATAAAAATAAAGCCAATATCTTTGACAAATTATAAATAAATTCAAACATGCTTTTCTTTGCATTGAAACTTTTAAGCATGATATTTTATTCATTATTTAAATATTTTAAATATCAATACAAATATGCATGCATTATTCTTAATTGTATTCAATATAAAAATTATTATAAAATATAATACTGTATTCATCATGAAAGTAAAATTTTAACTTCTTTATAGAATAAATATAGAAATGAATAATTTTTGAATTAATACTTTTTACTTTTCAATGTAATGTTATTTAAAAGCAACCTAAAAATTATTTTAGTAGTCCAAACTTAATAACAATTTACAATAAAGACTAAAAGTAAACGCATTGAATATTTATTAAAACACGTATTTTGCTTAAAATCAATATACAGTTTAATTATATGAATAACATTATTAAACAAGTTTTTACGAAAAAGAGAGCAGGCACTATAAAAATCTAAATAAAATCATTTTAATTATAACCTCCCTATATTGCAAAACATTCGTATATTTTTAACATTGTTTCAATCTAAAAATTTACTAATATTATTTTAAAAAATAAAAACGTTAAATAACTATTTTAATACTATATCCCATAATTTGATTTCTTATAGTTTTTTAACGTGTGTTCAAGTTTTTATATAAATATTCACTTCCCAAATTTTACTGAAATTAATCTAAAATTTTAGTTTTAATTTAAAAAAATCATTTAAATTAATCATTTATCTCACATTAAAAAATCATTTATCCTACTGAATCTTCAATGCAATGAAAGCATTAATTTTGATCTTCGCCATTGTTGAAAAACAGGAAAAGCATGCATATTGTTGTTGCTTTCGTGCATATACATACCAGTGAGCAGATACTATGGGAATATCTCAATAATTGAAATCTGCAGTACAGCTTTTTAATGTCAATATATAATAAATTACTGGTAAAACCTTAATTTGAGTTAGATAGAAAAATGTTTGTTGATTGCATTTTAATATGGAATTGTGTATCTAAGCATATTGTTTATAAAAATTCTCTAAAGATAATTCACATATCATAAATAATGAATTTAGTTTACATTTATACCAGATCAAGTTAGATTACATGTATACCAGATCCAGACCAGTAAGGAACAAACATGGAACCTTCAATTCTGTACAGGAAGTGATAAGAAAGTCTAAAGTCATAATTGCTTGTTTAAAATAGAAGATTAATAACAGAATCTTCTTGAACTCAACTAGCATCTACTTCTTGTTATAATCAGTCTTAAGTTTTTATATATTCTACCAATTATAAAATGTTTTCTCAAATAACAAAATAAGCATTGCATACTCAAAAATGAATATCTTTAGAATTAATCATCAAAAAAATCATTAACCAAAACACAAGCATTAAATTTTGTCTTTATAAATCTTCTTTATAGAGTTGAAAAGATTTTTTTAAATAATAAATAATTCTCATTAAACTTTTAATTCAAAAGTTTGCTATTTTTAATAAATAATAAAGTTTTACTTGCAAAATTTGTGGTATTTATTCTTAAAAATTAATTATTATGTTTTTAGAAATAATAATAAAAATATTTGCTCTACTAAATAGTGTTTTTTGTGTAAAAATGAGGAAACTTTCCTTTCAAGAAATAAATTTCAAAATAGATCTTCCGAGAGAGAGAGTTAAAATGAATATAAATTATAAAAATATAAATATCACAATTATTTAAATCAATGAGTTAAATCATTTAATAGTTTTAATGACTCAAAGACAATGTATACTTGCAAATCGGAAATGTTTCTACATATTTTAATATTATATACACGTTTACAAACATCTGTTAATGGACGAATTTTTCGCAATACAATTAAATCAATTACTTACTAAAGTTATCACATTTTATGAGAAAAATTGTAGCTCAATTTACTAATGAACTTATAAGAGATGCGATTATGCACTATTTTTATAATTGCTTATTGAACTAGATCACTTGCAAACACAACCATTTCAAAAATGTATCTAATACAATGAGACATGCATCTAACAAATGAATTGACCACGTTAGTTCAAGAATAGAAAATAGTAATTCAATAGTAACAGTAATGAATAATTCCGATAAATTAATTTTGGAATATACACCATCAATTATTCAAGGGGCGGAGCATTAATTTTAATCAAACAATGCAATCAATGCAGAGAACATTCATTTTAATTAAATTACGCTGTATGATTAAGGAAGACATGAACTTGGGAATTTAGTTTAGCTATTATTAAATATAAATCAATTCTTTACAATGTAAAGCAGTTTGTCTTATTTGAATATGCATGTAAGAAAATATAAATTTTCTTACATGTATTTTAAAATAATAAGTATAAGGAAATAAACCATTTTTGCAGAAAAATTCGAAATGTAAAATATTCTACGCTAAAGAGTTTTTATGAAAGAATTGTAGTTTCAAAACGTTTGAATGTTTGAAAATATGCAATATTAAAATGCGTATCGTTAGGACTTATATCATTATTTTATTAAAAACACTTGTATATTTCTAAATATTGAGCCCAATATTTTTCAATATCTATCACTTTCTTCACAAAAGTATTCAAATGTATACTTATAATAACACAATTGTATTTTTAAAATCCGATCTTTTCTCATTTTAGTGAGCAATCAATCAAGAAGATTTATTTCCTGAGCCTTGGCAAAACTATGCTTGCAACAAAATAAAATTAGAATATCAAAAGACGAAAGAAGAAAGCCTATCCAGTTTCCTCACAGAATCGATTTTTGTGTCTTTTTTCTACTATTTCAACTTGTTTCCTTACTTTGTCGAATTTTTTTGATAACTCAACTGTGTCTTTTTGGTTTATAAAGTCGGAGTATTGATTCAAAATTTTAAAAACTTTAATCACGCTTGATTAAAGTTTTGTCCAAGATTTCTCTCTCTCTCTCTCTCCACCTTTCTTTTTTGCTTTCTGCATTTGAGTAATATTCAGCATTCAGTGTAATTTTTATAATAAATGGCTTAAAGAAAAATACTTGAAAGAAAAATTAATTAAATGCCAAAATATGTATTGGAAAACTAAATTTAGTCCATTTCACTTAAAAAGTTTCGTTTTAAATATTTTAATTACATCTCTTGTACTAAAGTTTTATTATATTTTCAAAGGAAAATTACTAATTTAAGCTATGAACTTATTTTTAGGATTTTTTTAAAATCTGTAAAAGATGTTTTAGTTAATTAATCCAACTTATTTTATTGAAACAAATATATAAAACGTTTCTGAGTTCAAGTAAATGACTAGTTGTATATAAATTAACACCTTTTCACGTGTATTTCACTTTCTACTAGATTGTTCAAATTATATTCACAAATGAAAAGCCCCTAAATATTAATCTTTTTACTACCTTAATAGTACCTAAAGAGGAAAAAATGTATTATTGTTTTACCAGCACAAAACTATTTTAATATTTAAACTAATTTTAAGAAGAGGAAATAAAAACGTTTACATTAAATTGTCTATAAATTTCGAGATATTCCTTGTACATTTTTGAATAGGGACTTATATATTTATTGATTTTTTATAACACTTCTGCGATGTAATATTAAAAAAGGGTTCGAGCATATTTAAAGAAAATCTCAATTTTAATGGACATTAAGGATTACTTATATTGTTGGTCTAAAGCATGAAAATTTACACACGTGAAATGTTTAATATAAAATGAATAAAGTTATCAGTTTTAAGAATACGAAAAAACACATTTTAAAGTTACTCTTTCAGTAAAACATTCGAGATAAACTTTAAAATTTGCTCTTCAATACAGTTTCGTCTTGCATTAAAATTATTCCCTTAAGGCTTTTAATTTGTTATAGAAACTTATTAAAAAAAATTTTTAATTTTATGTAAGTTTATTATAACCAGAAACACAACGTCATGTTATATTTTTAAGTAATAAAAATTCAATTCGAATTATTTTTTTAATAAATATGTATAATTTATGATTAAATTTTAAATTCTAAATATGATGAATAATTTTTATAAAATATACATTTAAACTATTATTCTTTCAATCATTTATATAAGATTTTTGTTGCATGACTACCATGAACGGTGATGTACTATGCTACACTGCTATGTAACAAAGTCAGTGAGAGTACTAATGGCGTCCTGAGGACTGATTCCATTTTACGTGGCAATTATTTACTCCAATTCATCATCTGAACCTAGAGAAGTAACAGACTCTGTAAATGGCGTGCAATCTCATTCCAAATGTGTTTGATTGGGAGAGATGAGAAAATAATAGTAGCCAGGGAAGCATATGTACACCTTACAGAGCATGTAGGCTGATGTGAGCAGATTACAGTTTGGTAGTGTTTTACTGTTTATAAAAAGTATTGAGCACCCACTGAAGGCATGATAACGTCACCTACTGTAGCATATCATTCACGTATAGTTAGGCCATCATATTGCTCAGAATATGAACTAGAAATGACCTAGAATCATAAGTAATTGTACTCCAAATATGAAACCATGTTGTCACCCAGTGGGCAGTTCTTCAATTAATCTCGAATTGAACCTGTCTCCATTTCGAAGCCACACTCATATGCTGCTAGTATCTTTGGAAAAACAATAGCATGACTCCTCTGAGAAAGTGATCTAGAGTTATTTCTTTATGCACACAGATTTGACTCTAGAACATTGTAGATATTGGCATCTATGTTGTGAGGTCAACAGCAGTCTCTTTAACGGATGTTATGAAAGCAGCCATCATCAACTATTAACGGGAAATGGCTCTAGTTGATATGGGAAGAATTAGAATGTCTTAAACATTCTGCAGAATTGAGATAAACGTTAGATAGAGTATTATTGAAATAGAACTTGATGGCAAATCGATCCATTCCTACCGACATCATATTTCGTTATTCCAAACATTTTCGATATAACCAATGCATATTTCCTGATTGCATCCAAGCGTATTTCAGCTGACATTTGCCTTATGGACCAACCAGCCCTTTTCCGTTTGATTATCATAACTCTTTTAAAATCTTCCGTCGGATGGAAACAGTAATTTTATGATCAATTCTTTTTTGACGTTAAATTGTCAATGTTGCGTATTGTACATCACTGAAGTAGTAAATTACTCTACAGTAACTATTAAACTTTATTATTGTGAATACTAATACCAACTGCATAAGGAGAATATGTTTTTTAATTTTTCTTTATTTATGTAATACCAAATTTATAAGAAAATCGTAAAAAAAGAGCAAATCCTTATGATTGAATAGTTTTTGTATAATTATATATCGTATGTATTTTCTTCACGTATAAGTTTATCTTCAGTCTGACAATTGATTCTCAACAAATTTTCATTTGAAAACAAAGAATTTACTATTTATCCTCCAACAATTGGGAAAATGAACGTAATTTTGAGAGATATTATTTGAAATGGCTTTCTACTCCTACATGTCTTTGAAATAAGACCTGTGGCTTATTTATGTTACTGTGTTGAATTTCTGAAATTCTACATCCCTCTTTGCAAGTGAGACGGCGGCTTGAATTTCATTTCAAATGACAATAAGGCGTAGCCACATAAATCTAATCTAATAAATACTTTTTGTAAATATACTCCGCACATGAATTAAGCAGCAAACTCTCCGGGCAATCTCAATCGGACAAATACGTATGAGACTCTTTAGAAGGATCAATTGCTATTTGCAACCTCTTCAAAGAGCCAATTGAAGCTCAGAAATAGCATTGGTGAATGACTGAGACCAATTGCAATAAATAAATAGCTTTATTTCTTAAATAAAATCTCAATGTGAATACAATACATCTGTAAGAAGAAACCATGACTTCTGTCAACTCATTTTTGTACTATTCTGTATATAATACTATTCTATTCCTTCCCACTACAACTATTGTTATGCACGATCATGCTTGTGCTTTATAATTTTTGAATAGTTTTTATGCTTTTTTAACTTATATTTACTTCAAATTTCATTTATTCTGTACAGTTGGAAAAAATATATCAAGTTTAAAAATTCTTTTAAATTTGAACACCAATGAATAAGATCACATAAAAATATAAATTTATGAATAATTAACCAAAAATCAAGCTGAACATATATAAAAATGTTGAGCTGCTAAAAATGCATTTATATAAAATATCGATCATTTAAAAGACTGCGAATTCGTTAGTAAATCTAATCTAACATTCGTTTTTTTTACAATTTAATTTTATTATGATAAAATGTAAAAAACTATAGTTTTTAACACTTTGTTCGAAGAATTTTTACTATATTTAAAATCTATTTCTAAAATTACAAATAACATATAGAATAAGAATTGATATTTATAAATTAAGAGTTCATTTTCTTAACAACAAATTCACCAAAACATCTGAATTGTTTTAGAGTAATTTAAACCTACACTTTTTTTAATTGAATAAAAAATATCAAGTCATTTGCATTGATATAGGACGGACAAGATCTTTTTTACTTCATATCACTTTTGCGATAGTTTTTTAAGAGCATTTCAGGTTGCTGAAGTCCATTATTTCAATTCTTTTCAGCAATTTTGTTCATGGAGGAGAGGAAGAATGAGACTAGCTTGTCTTATCTGAATGCTCTAATCAATGCAAGTTACTTGAAAAAGCTTTTAGTCGCCTCTGTGCTAATACTAATAGAACAGTGAGAAGAGTTCTGTATAAAAAATGCGATAGTGTAAAACTGCAAGCTAAATACTCCAATTACGCTCATGAGTTAACTTTAAATCAAGAAGAATCACTGCTCGTTACGTAAATTAGATAAATTCCATGAGATTTTGAAATCAGTATAAACATTACAATTAAAACATTGAATTAAGAAAAGTATTTTACTCACATTTTATACATAATTATTTTAAAATATAATTTTTAAATATAAAAATACAATTAAGAAAATGAAAATAAACTAGTATAACATTCATTGAAGTCTTCAAAAACATTACAACAAATTTTCTTATATTCCTTTTCCATGAACATAAACCTCATGAGTGTTATAAAATTAATCAGAAATTGTTACTGATATCAGATCATATTGTTAATAACCTTAAAATCATTGTTCAATCAGGAATCTCTTTAATTACCGAAAGAAAAGTTTAAATGCTAAGATATTTCTTCATATTAAATTATCTAACACATGCATGATTTTTTAAAATGATAAACAAACTGAAAAATTGAAAAATGTGAAAAATAAAATTTTACTTCAGAAATGCTATTGAATTAGGATAAGATATTATTAAATATATGTACAAGGAAAATATTATTTGATGTGAGAAAAGAAGCATTATCATTCAAAAAATATCTTTCAATTTAATATTACATCAAAAACTACTATTCAAATATCAATTCAAAATCATTTGATTTCAACTACTTACATTTTAAAACGATTGCATTCATAACTACTGATTTCAATGCATAAATATATGTTAAACCAATTGTAATGTATCCATAAAATGTTGTCATTAAAAATTTATGGATAAAGATATACCGATGTATACCCAGAAATGTTTGGATAGATTTAAATTCTTGGAATTATATTCATTTTCAATTCTTCAGATCAGTTCAAAATTATATTTTTATATAATCTTTATAAATTAAAGTTTAAAATTTTGTACTTAAAAAGATTTTACAAACTTCATATTTATTTTGTTTTTCAAATAACACAAAACAATTTTAAAACCATATATTTAAATAATATTACAAGCATTTAATAAGAAAAGAAAAATTTTATTAATATAGTATGACATGAACATAAATTAACTGAAAATTGATTAAACATTTTTCAATGGTATGGATTTATTCTTTTTGTTAAAAAAATAATATTAATAAATCATTTATAATAAAGAGCTCTACTTTCATTTATTTTTGAAACAATATTATTAAAATTTTGTTTTTACATACTATACAATGTTATTTATATTTAAATGGAATAACTGCTAAAAAGTATATTTTGCGACAATAATATTAATTTATGACACGTCAAATATTACCAAAACATTTATATAATATACATTAATCTTAAAATCAGTTTCCTTCCAAAACATTTTCCAATTGAATGTTTTCAAAATAAAGCTAATATTTCAATCAAATTGTTGGATATATATATTTAGTGGCAATTTTATACCACTTTTTCTTTCACAAAATTTTCAATATCCCATTTATTTTTTCTTAGTGGCATAATAAAAAGATTTCATTCTTCATTTCTGGAAAACGGAAATGTTATTGAGCATAAATATGAACTTCTTGGATTCGCATTTATGCAAAGAAAGTAAAATCCAGAATTGAACATAAGATCTATTGTCATGCTTAGACATGGTGTGTTTAAATTATTTGACAAAGCTAGTTTGGCATTGTGAATCAGGCTTCACTTAGCATCCTGTCATTATGTGTTCAAACCCCATAAAAATGATTTATGGATGAATAAATCACAATTTTACTTCCTTTAATAGTGCTTAAGAAATGTCTCACAAAAAAAATATGTATCTTAGTTTATCTACAATTGTTCGATATATAGCTCCAAATTACTGTAAAATAGCAAAAAATAGATTTTTAAATTGCTTCTTTCTACATTTTTAAATGAACAATTTTTTACTTAGAAAACAATATTTGTTCCTTGATTTACCTTTGATTTTTCATGAAATTGCTTATTTACATTCAATCTCTCTCTATCAATACTAGTTTTAAAATACTGTCCATATATGCACTGTGTATTATAATGCAATCAAAAATGTGAAACAATTTGTTATTGTATATAGTTTATTTTCTAGTTTTTTTTCGTACTCTTATTTTATAATTCACAAGCAATTATGTGAAAATATGCAATTTGCATCCATTTAATTATTAACAACTTTTTTCTACATATTATTTAATGAAAATTTTTATATTTTTTATATTGAATTTCTATATTATTTATATTATATGAAGTTATTAATTTTTGCAATTTTGCTTTTTAATCACGATTATTGCAAAATTATTTTTGGTACGCTTTAATCAAGGGAAATTTAATCTTGTATTGAAAACCTGAACAATTAGTCTTTTATATTAATACTTTTTGTTTCGTATTATCGTACATGATTTGAATGAGTAACTTATAATTTTATATGAAAAGTAAATGTGACTGCTATAGGAATAATAATAATTAAAATACTATTATACACAATTTTCTGTAAAAAAAAAATTAACCATTTTTATAATTTATTAATGCTATAAACAATGATTAGAATTTACATGTAAATAAGCATAATTTAATTCAACAATAAAAATTTTCTTTGCATAAATAAAATAAAGAATAAAAGTTTTTTAACTGCAATTTGCTGAAATTATATAATTAAAAAATTTTATCTTTCTCAAGTACAAATTTTGTTTCAAGTATAAAATAAATTTTACTGTATACGTATCTGCTTATAACATTTGAAAGGCTATAAAATATCATAATAATCACTAATTAGCATTCAAAACATATTAATAAGTTATGAGATTGTAGAATAATTTAAAATATCTATCACAAATGAGCTAATATTCAATTAGATCTTTATAAATATATATGAAATTCAACGCAGGTAGTTAATTTATAAGGAATATAATAAAGAAGAGTGCCAAAAATTATACTATGCTCTTATAAATAATAAAGTATACTGTGTCGAAAATGTATACTCTAAGTTCAACAATATGCTTTGCTCTTACTTTTTGATACAAAAAACTAGTAATTGTAGAGCCATTAGTCGAATGATTTTATGCAAACATTATATCAATTTTAAGTTGAAAAAAATTGGAAATTTTATTATTGTATCAAGAAACTTTTGCTTCTGAAGGTTGCAGAATATTTGAAAATAGACTAAATTTTTTTGCTATCTAATAGTTTAGTTAGGATGGTTGAAGAGCCACTGAAATGGTGGAAGACCGATGACAATGGAAGTATATACTTTAAAAAAATCACAGAGGGAATAACTCAGATTACTATACATTCAGAATCTCATGTTATTAGAACTTAAAAACTGCCCTAAAGTTATCCATTCACAAGTAAATGTGTGACGTATATTATTAGCATTTCTTTATCGAAGATTCCTTTATCTGCGATGCTGAAAATTTAAGATTTGAATACATCACCAGTGACTTATAGTGCTTCGGAGTGTAATTTTTCAGTATGTCTTAATATTCATGCTTAACAATATACTGATCTTCCCATATTCCTAGGACATCAGTCACTAATATTTGCTGTCATTCTGAAATTTTGTTCCTTCAAGAGGCTTAGAAGTTTTAAATTATTATATTGCAAATAACATTTATCGGGACAATTGGAGCCATGGAGTTCCTTAAGAGGAAAGGAACTCATCGGATGTATTGTTATGAAAAAGCTCTGAACAGACATCTTATCTAATATGAACATCATTTAAACTAGTTATAATTGGTACTAATAAAAAATGAATTTCATGCTCCAAAAGTCACTGAATTTATCATTATCAGCATGGTAAATATATATAACAATGACGTTTCTATCTAGCTGTACTAATGGTTACTTTTTATTGCGATACTTTCGTATTTTTTAGATATTTTTTGATATTTTTGCCCATTTTCATCGCGTTCTCTTATCCTAGGATATTATGTTATGATTTAAATTGCCATGGTACATTTCTACATGACTTTAATTTTGAAGAAATTGTCTCTTCTTTGATTTTCATGTATCAGTGTATTTCGTAAATTTTGTCTAATGAAAATTTATTAACTAAAATTAACTATTTTTGTGACATAATTTATTATGAATAAATTAATATTATCTTCTTGTACCTTTGTGATTATAAAAAATATTAATAAACTTACAGGTAAAACCATTATTTTATTTTTTCAAAATTAAAAAATAATTGACTGTTAAATACTTCACACAGTTATAGAATTTAATTATTCAAAATAACTTTACAACTATTTGGTTTTTGACAAAATATGAGAATTTCTTGATATTTTAAAAAATTAAATGTTTATTAAAAATTTTATTATATTTTTCTAAACTGTGATTGAATTCTTTTAATTCAAACTCCATTTTCCCATAAAAAAACATTTTACAAAATAAAAATCTTCAAAACTAATTTATTTTTGAAAATTATTAAAAATAAAAAATAAGTATAACTTTTAAAAAACTAAAATATGTTGCTGCAAATTTAATATGCCAACTCATCAATTTTAGCATTATTTAAAAGAAATTTTAGGTTATTTTTATAATTTCAAAAAACCCATAACATATTTTGAACAGTAAGGAAACTATTTTATTCTTTCATCTAGTGAATGATTACATCGAAGCTGTTTTTGACGTGCATTTCCCTAAGACCCAGTCAAAAATTAAATTTTGAGGATAGGATAAAATTTGAAAACTTTTTAGTTAGAAAATTAATTTCAATTTTCAGAAAAAAAAATAGCTTGAGTTGGATTATAAAATATTATGTGAAACTTATCCCAGAATTAATTGCAAAATGTGAAAATTATCTTTAAATCTTCAAAATACACTAGAATCATTAACAGCATAAAAAATAAATTAAATTATGGAATTATTTAAAAAGTTATTTCAATTGTTTATTAAAATATTCTTCTATTATAATATGTGTTATTAAACAATGAGAGAATAATTATTTTCAAAATAAAATTATAAATCATTTAAATACTTACTATGATTTTAAATTGGAAATTTGAAACTTATTTATATTTCCATTTTCTTATTTTCCTGTAACAAGATTTATATAAAATTATATTAAGAACTTTTTTATAAATATATAAATAATTGAATTATATAAAGAGGTCAATATTGTATTTATTTATTTTAGATTAATTTTACGATGAGTTTTAATGTCTTTGATCATAAATGTTTTCATTTTTTTAAATTTTTAAATAATTGAGAAGAAGAATTTTGACAATTATGGTTTATCAATGTTTAAAGTTCAGTCTGTTTAAAACATTGGCATGTTTAATGAGATACAAAAGTGTAACAAAAAGCAACATGCAAGAATTTAGATATCATTTTTCAATTGAATCTAATTTTCCATTTACAAATTTTTAAATTTTAAATTCTTAGTTTTTCCATTTCAATGTATTTTGTTGATTTTTTAAGCTTTATATATTTTATTCAAAAAAGCATCAATTCAAGAGCTTTTTAATTTTTATAGTAATGCTTACTACTCGGGAGATAATTGTCTTAAGGCAGGGAAATATACACTTTATTGATGATACATTTAAAACAAGCTATTTGTTATAAAATTTTAAGCAACATAGGAATACTTAAAAAATTAAATCAATTATAAAGTATTTCAGAAACACCAAAGTCCGAAATAATATATAAATTATTAAGAAAAATGATTCCCATATAAATATAAATAATTTGTGGTAAATTGATGAATTGGTGTACAAAATATTTAAAAAATGAGGATTGAAAAGAAACTTCAGTTTTTCTCTAATTTTATGTTTAAGTAAATCACATGAAATACAACTAAAAACTTACCATTTGGATAAAGATTAAATTTTAATTACATTATAGGGTATTTTATTTCAATAAAAATAAAATGTATTTTTATCTAAATTTAAAGGAATTCATAAGAAAAATAATTAAACTATTTGATAATAATCACAAAGAATGTTGAATAAAATAAGCTAATAATTAGACAGATAGGTCAGTTACTTTGTCATATTATAGTTAATGTATTTTTTAATATTAATATTTGTTCATTGAAAATTAAAATAATTGATTTAATCAATGGTGTTATTTATTAAAACTAAAATCTGCATGAAAATTAATTTTCAATAATTACATTACAATATTAAAATTTTGATAGAAGGAAAACATTTATTTGACAATGTTTTTAATATTTTTTATTTCCTCTGTTTAATTTTAACAAAGATTTTCATGATAGTGCTTATAAGGGACTGTACACTGTACAATTAAAAAATTATCTTTAACACCCTATAATTAAATATATGAATTCTAATGAAAAATGTTATATAATTCTAATCTTTCATAAAAATATAATTTAATTCATAACCCATTCATAATTTTTCAAGGATAATTTTAGTTTCCTTTAAATATATCATGTATGGAATTACTTTTTTAGTACAATAAAATGTGGTTCTCTTTAGAAATATTATCTTTAATACAATCGTTTGGACATAGAAATGGCGTATTTTAGGTTTTTTGAAAAAATAGAAAATAAAGACTTTATTTTTCCTTAATTTATCGACATACACATATTATTATATGGGTGAACTCATATCATATAGAAGAAGAATTTTCATTAGATTATTTCAATTAGTTGTCAGACTGTTTTCTCTTGTATAGATCGAACAATTCAGCTTATAATTCGTTTCTTATATGAGATAAGATATCTCTGTTTTCATTATATTTTAATCACTAAAAAAAGTATGCTTTATCCTGATTTAAATATTAACTATGTCGAATCTTAATAATTTTTATTCATTTCTTTGAGGGGAGTTTTATACTCTTTTATAAAACATAATTGCAGTTTAAACAATAAGTGAATTTTTAAAACATTTTTTAAAATTATTATACATCAAGCTTTTTTAACATTTTAGGTAAATTTATCATGAAGGACATTTTGAGAATTTACTAACTGATGATTACTATAGGATGATTATAAATGTGAGATTTACTAAATTCTACTAAAATGGTTGAAACATAGAATTTTAAATGATTGTCTAAGTTAAATCAATCCTCGCTTGCAAAATATGTTCTTTTGTGCCAAAACAATTAAATTGTTTACTTCTTTTACAAAAAATTATTCTTGTAATATTAAAATTTAGTTAAAATTAATTAATTTCATAATCTTTGATAGTTTCCTATCTTTGGTTTGAGAACTCATGTATTACGTATTCAACTAACATTTCTAGAAGAAATACTCTAATTAGATAGAAAGTATGATAAATTGATTTGATATGCATTATATGTTAACATATTTAAAGCATAAAATCGTTAATCCTAGTGTAAGAACGCATAATATACTCAACATGTCATTTCATTTTGAAACAAAGACTTTGCAATACCAGTGAATAAAGATGTTAATCACCCCGACGTGGTCTGGGATATATAAAACGCAGACTACAGCTCACCATACGTAAATTTGGTCCTGTTCCTTCAGAAAATGTCAAAAACAGTTTTAAAGGCAACTCAGCTGAAAAGACCTGTTTTTTTAGTGAGATTAGATACAACCTATCAGCTGTTATCTTCAAACAAAATTTGAGTACTTGAAAAATACAATCAATCCATCCAGAATTTTAAATCGTAAATAAACATTTGTGTAAATAAAATAGACATTCTTGTCAGCCACATTTTTCCGGGAATTTTCCTGGAATGGCTTCTCAGAATTTAACGAAGGATGGTGGTCACTGAATAAAATTAAAACAAAGTTTGTATTCCTCTTCAAAAGTTTGATTAATACTTTTAATTAATTTAAACCAAAATTAACACCTATTCGAACACCTATAAAATTACTTATGATGTGTTGTAATTCATTTAAGCTATGTAAGATTCCGTTAGCAAACTCTTCAAAATGGAGATGTTTTGTTTATTCACACTTATTTAAATTTATCACTCATGCATAATCAACTGGAAATAATATTTAGGAATAACTTATTTTCATTTATATTTCCATTTATTTTTTTAAAAAATTCTCCCCGTTTATTTAAAATTATCACTTATTCATAATCAACTGGAAATAATGTTCTTATTTTCATTTATATTTCTATTTATTTTTTTAAGAAAATCTCCCCGTTTATTTAAAATTATCACTTATGCATAATCAACTGGAAATAATATTTAGGGATACCTTATTTTCATTTATATTTCCATTTATTTTTTTAAAAAAATCTCCCCGTTTATTTAAAATTATCACTTATGCATAATCAACTGGAAATAATGTTTAGGAAGTTTCCTTATTCTCTTTTATATTTCCATATATTTTTTTAAAAAATAACGCTATTCATTATTTTTTATTTTTTGTTTTTAATAATTACACTTTTCACAATATACCACGAATTAGAAAACGTATTGAAACTTGGATGTCCCACTTTCAATAAGCATCTTTCGTAGCTAAATGGTATTCAAGCACTCCACGACTCATTCTATTTTGGCTTAGTTCATCTCTACATTTGACATCAAATCATGATTCAAAACAGCATTTTAAACAAAATGTTATGTAAATAGTAAATATCCTTGTTTTCTCAAAAATGCGATTTTTCCCGGAAGTAAGAATCACGTTTTTCAGAGGACTCTATGGTAAAAAAAACTAGAAGGTTTTGCGGCTAGTTTCTTATAAATTGACTCAGTTTCATCATCTATGAAACTTTGAAAAGATTATGTTCCTAATTTTTTATGTCATTGATTTTGATGGATCTGATTGAAAAGCGGAAATTACATAATTAATCAAGGAAGCAAAACACACCCAAAATTGATCTATAAATATATTTAAAAACTAAAGCTTACGTCTTAATCAAAATTTATTTTATTAATACAGGAAACAATTTACTTAAAAACATATTCCACATTCTAAATGAAAAAAACCATTAGAACAAAATACTTTAAAAAAATTCTTGATAAACTTGCTTAAGATAGAGATTAATAGATTAATTGCTTGTTATAAGAGTATTTTTAAACTAATCATATATATTTTTATCATATATATCATATCATATATATGATAAAATTTATCATACATATCATATAATCATACATATTTATTTAATATATATTTTTAAACTAATCATATAGAAGAAACTTGAAACATTTAAATAGGAAATAAAGTACAACAACATACAGACTTTCAGAAAGCTAGTATATTTTTGTGTACTTTTTTAAAGCTAAAAATATTAACTGAATAATACTTGATTAAAAAATATAATAATATAAATTTATTTTTGACTTAATTTCTTAAATGTTGGGAACAGCTCACATTATAAATAATACATACTTTTCATTTATATTCTTTATTTCGCTCCCTGTGTATCAAAAGATAGAATCTGAAACTTTCCCCTTTTATTCTAATCAGCAAACTCACAAGCTTAATCAATCATACATTTAATTTTATTAAATTAGTGAAATTCTTTTCTAAAGCATAGAGATCAAAATTGATGTGATCCTGTGAGAACACATTAAAATAGGGGGGAATAGCATCATAAACAGGCCTCCTGAGAGATGGAGAAAGCGTGTCATTGCTTCGGGGAAAATGAAACTTGTGAAACGATCATTATCTCTCTGGAGAATAAGCATGCATGGAGAATTTCACTGTTAGAACTGTTGTTTTCCTAGAATCACTAACAATCGTCTTTCCTGCCTTTACCAATTAAATGATCTTTATATTTTACCAATGATGAGAGTAATTCAGGAATACGTGGGTAATGAAATAAAATATTAACGCCTTACTTGATAGAGAGAGATTTTTATAAGCCTCAAAACAGTAAAACTAAACACACGACTCAATTTCGTCTCTAATTATATCTATCAGTACATTTTTTAAGATTTTATTGTGATTTCAGAAGTTTATAAACTTGATTCCAAAATTAAGGCGTCAGATGTTGTGGTGATATTTGGAAATTTTAGAAGAATTCCGAGGAAACCCAGATTCGATTTTTAAATAATTGAATGACAGAGATAAATTCAAAACAAAAATACAATAAAACTTAATAATTTATTTTAGCAATTTAATTACAAGAGAAATTTACATTTACAATCAAAACATTCTTGATTAAATAATTGAGATTCTAACATTATTCTTTGTTTTATGACAATTACACATTAATATATCATAACTGATTGTGACCAGATGGATGAGGAACGAGAGATCAGACTCACCCCTTTTAAGAAATAGAAGTGTGGTATCCCCAAAGGTCAATGGCATTACTGGTTCAGGATCTCGCTTGGCTTGCTCATTGCTCATGGGCTTTCCCTCTTTTCTCTTCTATCTCTCCTCAGACTTTACCGTCTCTTCTTCTGTTCATCTATTTGTCGGACATCTGCAGCTCCATTCAGGAAAATATATAAAAATATACAAAATATAAATTTATTTATTCCTAAGTAACATGTTTATTGTGTTATTGCTAATGTATGAAAAGCAATTTAAATGGTTGTATTTTGTATGACTTTAATACCTTTTTGTAAAACACTTAATTTGTGAGCAAATAATGTACTGAAAACAATTATGAAAACTAATTTCAGAATGTATTACTTTAAAAATATACAAACTCCATATAACTTACTTTTTCTAAGTCAAATAATGGAAACCTTTTGCTGTATAGTTTTTTTTCTTTGGGACTCATCTAACACATGACATTAATATTTGTTAAAATTGTTCAATTTTATTTAATTCCCTCAATTATTCATCAAACTAAAATTTAAATTTCTTATAAGCCTGATAGTGAAGTGAAAATAGTTACAGTGTGCCATGTTATTTGAAATTCTACACTGATGCTAAAATATATTAAATTGTTAAATATTATGATGTTTTATACCAAATGTAGGATATTTAAAGATAATAATATATAATATATATATATATATTATACACATATGTATATACATTATATACATACATGTAGGGCCGTGGTAACCTAGTGGGTGGGGTTCGATTCCCAATGCCACCAAAGACCCTCCGAGTACATAAAATATATATATGTACTCGGTGGGTCTTTGGTGGCATTGGGAATCGAAATATATATACATATATAATATACGGAATATAATATACATTTAATATATTATATTATATTATATTATATTATATTATATTATATTATATTATATTATATTATATTATATTATATTATGTTTGTATTGTATTGTATTGTATTGTATTGTATTGTATTGTATTGTATTGTATTGTATTGTATTGTATTATATTATATTATATTATATTATATTATATTATATTATATTATATTATATTATATTATATTATATTATATTATATTATATTATATTATATTATATTATATTATATTATATTATATTATATTATATTATATTATATTATATTAAAAGGCAAAACATACTTTTAGAATACAGTACAGGACCCATTATCCGGCAACCTCGGAACCAAGCATATTCCGGAAACTGGAATTTTCCGGTTTTCGGAACGCTGCCGAAAATTTCTATTTACAAAAAATCACGACATTCCTCCATCCATGAAATAATTTGTGGGTGGAAAAATAATAACTATGTCTTTAATATTTTTAATGAAAAATACACACACACACATATATAATAAAATAACCTAAAATTTGAAAAGTAAGATTATTTTTTGCTTATTGATGCAAACATTTTGCTGATTTTTTTTAATTTTGTTTTAAATGCTTTGGTTTTTCTGACAATAAAGTTTCTTGTATTTTATATACAGACAAAATATTGTGTTCCTTAAAAAATGATTTCTGCTCCATTCCGCATTAGTTCTAGACAACGGTCATTGGAAATGTTTTCCGTATTTTCTGTTCCCTCTACATTGGTATCCTCAGAACTTGAAGAATCGGTGTCTTTCCTATTGAGCACTTCACTGACGATCTCGTCATCAATTAACTGAAGTACAGTCGGAGGATTTACTTCAGCATTTAAGGAATCTTGTATAGTTTTTTCATCGATTATTTCCTCACTTGAAATGCTTTTCGTATATTCAAACAATTCTTGGATCATTTTTTTTTTCTTGTGACACGCGAAAATCACAAAATTCGTCGTTTTCTTCTTCTTCAAGAAAAATTGAAGAAGGTCAGATATTATGCCAAACACTGATCAGAGTATTCTTGTTCAAGGAATTCCAGGAATTAGCACTACTCCAAAGGGCATCTTTGATCGTAAACGTTTTTTGAAAATCTATTATTCCCTCTCTAGAGTTGCAGAATTCTAAATATTTTCGGATAAAAGCTGTTTTATACGAGCATTTTAAAGAATTTAGAATACCCGGGTCCATTGGATAGATCAAAGATGTGCAATTCAGTGGCATAAAGACAACTCGGATGTTGTCTTTTTAAAGAATTTCTGCCTCGGAATGAGCCGAACAGTTATCCAAAAGAAGCAAAATCTTGGATTGGCAATATTGAATGATTGACATTGACATCCAATCAGGTCTATAACATTCAATCTGCTAGTCATCCTATCCTTTGAACTTGAAATACGGGACGACTTCCCGTTCTGTTTCTCCGAATGCAGTACGATTTATATATATATATATATATATATATATATATATATATATATATATATATATATATATATATAGTATAATGTTTCTTACAATAGCACGGGCTGACAAATAGAAAGAAAGAATGAAGTTTTAGTTCGAAAATATTTTTTAAAGTAAAAAAAAAAAAAAAATTACAATTGCAATCTAAAAAATGCCGGTTTTCGGAACATTCCGGTTTTTGGGAAGCCGGATAATGGATCCTATACTGTATTTACAAACTATTCTGTATTATACACTCTTATATAATTACAATACAATCCGTGTTTTTAAAAAGATATTCTCTATTATGTAAATATTCCTGAAAAGTATTAAAAATATAATAAGCATAAATCTAATGAAAGCATTTTGTCTGTAAAAATGTTCCTTTCAAATAATTTTCTTGATTTCGATTAGTTGCTATATCTTTAACTTACCGTTTTTTTGAACAATATTAACTTTTTAAATGAATCAAAACGATTCTTAATTTTTTCCATTGTTTCAGAAACCTAAATTCTAAATTAAACTTTTCATGGGTTTTAACCGAGAAAAATTTATGATCGCGAAATTAGGAACTATGTTTGTGTGTAGTTAACACTAGTTTTCGTAATACTGCCATTAACATTATTCAAAGTTTTTTAAAACAGATTTTCGCAATACACAAATCAAAACCCAGAAAAGCAATATCTCTTACTGAATAAGTTGGAAATTGATAGGAAAAAACTCTATTAATGATAAAATATAAAATTACAGCAAACATTAGAAGCGTTTGGGTCCTAAATGTTCATTTAAATAAAGTAGCGTGTATAACACAGCGTTATATCAGATAACAGCAACATGCTTTTTTGTAATAAAAATTCTGAGAAAAAATAGATTCATTATTATTGCATTTATAATATTTCATGCTTATAAAAATATGTATATATTATTTAAAATTGTTGATTGGAAGAAAAATATACATTTAACTGCGTTCTAAAAGAACCCTCTCATATTTCTGAACAAGTTAATATTCATTCCGTTGCCCTGTTTGTCGGTGATTTCAGTATAATTAATTTAGATAAGCCCCTTGGATCTTAAATTTAACAAGAAATCTAATTTAAATTTATGACTCATCAACATCGTGATCATTATGTCCTTTATTAAATCTGTAATCACTTTGTTGATCTTATGCTCATATAAAAATTTTTATTAACTATATCCCTAGAACAATAGTATTCATGAAGACAGAGAACATGAAACAATTTATATTTAACAACTTTGATATACATCTAGTCACTATCACAATATTTGAGTAAAATCATTTAATAATATTCAACGTCTAATGTGTTAAATAGTCCCCAGATATAAATTAACACAAATACTTCACAAAATTTCAAGCCAATTTACATTTCTAATTAAAAGGGAGTTATTTTCTTAGTAAGAATTTTTTTTTAATCAACATAACTTATTTTATTTTATATTCATTTTACATTTGAGACAAAAATTAGAAGATCTATTTCATAAAGAATTGTGAATACTCCGAAAACATAAAGTTTCAAGCAACTATTTCAATCATTCTGCATTGCGTTTTTCACTATTTTCAAATTTATATCATTCAGCGTTTATTCATATCTGGTTTTCATTTGATTATTTGCATTTGAATTCTAAACATTTTTATTTTAAGCTATATGATTTCAATCATATAAAAATCTGGTTTGTTGAGAGATGCACTTTATGAATTATAGCTTCCTAGTAAGAATTTTTCAGTGCAATCACAATACATCTCACACATTATTGTCTTTAAATTTTGTGTTTTAAATGGGATTATTGTGCTTCTGCCTTCCTTAACATCTTTATTAACTTTATGAATAACCATCCATTTGTGTTTTATATAACACAGATGGTCATTCATAACAAACTTACATTAATTTTTAGCCTTAATTCTCTATACTATGATTTACTGTTGTTTTTCCGGAAATTGATAAATAGCACCCTCACATTTTTATTAATTTCATGAATTTTTCAACAAAAAATGGTTTACTCATAAACTTTCTATTTCTTCTTTTGTAGTAAATCAAAAAATTTTTCAGACTCTATATTTTATTTCTTACTTCAGTTTTATCACATTATATATTTGCTATTGATTATAAAATATTTATTATGCTGAGCTAAGAAGTTTTTCTTCCAAATTCAATCTAGTTAGAATTAATATGAATCAAAAAACAAACAGTAAAAAGTGCATATTAATTACTTTAATATTTATTATCGAATAACAAATTAAGCTATACGAAAATTGAAATAATAGTCTCAAAAATATTTTTAAAATAAATTTGGATTCATTTTTTAATAATTTTTCAGAAACTTAAAATAAGAGTTATTTGATTGATAAAAATTGAAATATTTTTATTAAATTAAATGTAAATGCATAAATAGTATAACTGATTTTTAAAAAATACTTTCAGAAATTTAAATACGAATAAAATGCATTGGGTCCGTTTCAGAATTTAATGATTTATGATACTTCATTATCATTTTCATATTTTTCTTTAAATTCATATGCTTAAAAATTAGAGATATTCTTGCTGACCATTCATTGTTAGCAATATTAATCATAATATTAAATGTAAATATGACAATAAATATTATGTAGCAAGATCAATTACATTTTAAATACGTAATTTAAATTTTTAATGAACAATTTAATTAAAAAAACGAAATATGTATTTAAATAAAAACATGTAGAATATATAGGCTATCATTTATCTTAACAAATTCTAGAAAGGATTAAAGAAGAAATTCCAAAAACAGATCTTATGTAAAAAATAATATTTCACTTAATTTCAATTAAATTTGTGTTTCACGTTATATAAATGACTATTTTAATTATAATATCTCACTAAAGCTTCCATATCATAAATTAACATTTAAAAAAAATTGCAAAAAATTCTCTTACTTGAAAATGTAGAAATAACGGTTAAATTTATTCACTGTATATAATTCTAAAAATTCTAAGAAATGCTCTGTAACAACATTTATTTTCGTAAGCAAAATAAGATAATTTTATGACTAAAAATAAATCTTTCACTTTTGAAATCTGCTTATCAAAAACGAAAATGAGACGAGATAACAGACACAACATTGAGATAATTAATATAAAACATCTAATTAAATTTCTTTTTTATCAGTGAAAGCAAAATTTTAAAATTATGAAACTCTATTTCGCTTATGTATATATCTTTTCTAAAAGAAGCTATTAATGATATCTATATGATTATGTATATTAAAATACAATATACGAAGTTCCATTCATAAAATTTTTAAAAGCTGTTTTATAAGTAACTGCATTTGTAAATAAAAGTTTGTAGCAAAATTATTTTAAATGTATATTTCATTGTAAATTCAAATTGTAATAAAAATAATTATTTTGGAAATGTTCCTTGTATGTTTACAGATATTAAAACTAGCTAAAACTATATTTTACAGGGTCATTTTCTTGGACTCTTCATAATTTTCCCTTTAAACTATTTTATGGATTATTAAAACTTTCATTTTATTTTAGATAGCAAATTAGCCAAACAATAAGATTTATGGTAACTCAAACTTTTAATATATCTCTTTTCCATTGTTTTAAACTGTGTGTCACTACACTAAATATTTTTTGGCTCTTAACATAACATTTCCTTCCTAGACAGGAAATTTCATTTAAAACATTAAATCATATTTAATGTTTACACACAAATGGTATTTTTATTATACTTCGAAGGAATAAAAACATTCCATGTTATATTAAACAAAATTTTATTAACAGAGAGAAAAAAATACGACTTTAGATTCTAATTTGGAAATATTTTGCATGATTTTCCTTTTACTGTGTCTATTTCTATTATTCTACTGAATTAAATCTACTCCTAGTTATTACATAATAAATGGTTTACATTTCTTAAAAACAATTTCAGAAATATGTTACAATAACTAAAGTGTGTGTGCTTATGTGTGATCAAAAACAAATGTAATTAGTATTTAGTGATAGAATTTCTTGAATAAATTGAATTCAATGTACCAATAATAATGTGAGATAAAAAAAAGAGTCGAAATATAATAAAATTTTGAGCATTTAAAGGAACTCAGAATTAAAACTGACTACAAAATGATAATAGCATAAAGAAGCCATTAAAGTTTATTTGCATCAGTAGTGCCATCTATTGACAGATTAAATACATAAATAATTTAATAAAAATTAATCATTTTTTAAAATTTTAAAAAGAAAAGTAATTTTTACGTATAAAAGAATATCTAACTGACTGAAGTTTACCTATAATTGGCTTCCTCAATTAAAATTTCTAATTTCTATGAGAAATTTTAAAATTTTTAATAAAAGTTAAAAATAATATAAATTTGAAATAACTCAGAACATCTTATATTATATTTGTATTACACATTAGACAGTTTATAAGATAATTTTCTCCTCAAAGTATATATATACACTACTGGCCATTAAAATTGCTACACCAGGAAAGCGGCACACCACACACGTGAAATTTGCATGACAGGTAGAACTTGCTGTGATATGAAAATGATTAGATTTTCAGCGCATTCATACAAAGCAGGCGACAGTAGCAACATCTACAATGTGTATAAAATCAGAGATTTGACAGCAGCTTTCTCATACTCAGTTTCCATTTCAACATTGTTTTCGGCAAAGAAAGTTGTTGTAATGCCTCGTGTAAGAAGAAGAAATGCCTATCAGCACATGTCTGACTTTGATCGAGGAAGGATTATAGCCTACCGGGATTGCGGTTTATCGTACCGCAATATTGCTGCTCGCGTCGTCGAGACCCCATGACTGTTAGCAGAATATGGAATCGATGGGTTCAGGACAATCATACGAAACGTCATGCAGGATCTCAGCGACCCCCATCACTAACAGCAGAGAAGACAGACATCTTATCCACATGGTCACAGGCAATCGTACAGCCACGTCACGAACCCTGAGTCGAGAAATGAAGTCATTTGCAAAGCAAATAGTTTCTGCTCGAACAGTTCAACGACGTTCGCAGCAGCATGGATTGTCTGCACGGCGACCATGGCTTCGGCTACCATTGACGCTGCGTCACAAACAAGAGCGCCTTCAATGGTGTGATCAGCGACGAACTTGGACGCGGGAATGGCATCACGTCATCTTTACAGATGAATCTCGGTTCTGTATACAGGACTATGATGGCTGCATCTGTGTTTGGAGGCATCGTGGAGAACGCACATTGCCAGCTTGCATTGGACATCGCCATACTGGCTCATCTGCTGGAGTGATGGTATGGGGTGCCATTGGATACACGCCTCGATCACCTCTTGTTCGCATTACCGGCACTTTGAACAGCAATCGTTACATTTCCGATGTGTTAAGCCCCGTGGCTTTGCCCTATTTTCGAGGCCTCCCTAATGCTTTGTTTCAACAGGATAATGCACGACCGCATGTTGCCCGTACTGTTCTGAACTTCCTTGATACAGAACAGGTTTGACTGTTACCCTAGTCAGCACGTTCTCCTGATCTGTCACCAATTGAGAACGTGTGGTCAATGGTTGCCGAGCGATTGGCACGCCATTATCCACCATCCCCTACTGTCGATGAACTGTGGCATAGTGTTGAAGCTGCATGGACTGAGATCCCCGTACATGCCATACAATCTATGTTTGACTCCATGCCTAGGCAGATAAATGCTGTTATTACAGCCAGAGGTGCTGCTCTGGGTACTGATTTCTCAAGATCTATACATACTAATTTCCTGTAAATCTAATCACTTGTTCTTTCCACTATAATGTATGTATCCAATAAATATAGTTCTGTTATTTGCATACCTTCTTGGTGTAGCAATTTTAATGGCCAGTAGTGTGTGTGTGTGTGTGTGTGTGTGTGTGTGTGTGTGTGTGTGTGTGTGTGTGTGTGTGTGTGTGTGTGTGTGTGTGTGTGTGTGTGTGTGTGTGTGTGTGTGTGTGTGTGTGTGTGTGTGTGTGTGTGTGTGTGTGTGTGTGTGTGTGTGTGTGTGTGTGTGTGTGTGTGTGTGTGTGTGTGTGTGTGTGTGTGTCCTTCCCTTACAGCACTCTGCTTACTTTGTACCGTCTTTCCATACTCAGCAACAGTTTTTGAAGTAAGAATGCCCATTCCTCAATCAGCATCTGTTATCTGTTTTAGTTTTGCGGTGTTCTCCAGAGTATATAATCTTACTGCAAATCTTCTCCCCAAATCATCCCATACATGTTCTATGGGCATCAGGGGATTACGCTAGCGAATCCCTTCGAATGATATCTTCACTTTTCAGTAGCCGCTGAACATCTGCAGTCCAGTGTTGCTCATTTTGTCATACATAAAGGTGGAGATTAATCCAATGGCATCTCGGAACAGGCACACATGGTGAAGGATCAGCTTTTCACAATAGTGATCTCCTGTTACCAAACCTATGTCGAAAAAGAGAATATCAGTCAGCTTGTTTAGCATAATGCCTCACGAGTTAGCAACTCTAGAACCCTCATAACGGTCTCTTTCAGTGTTGTTACTGGGATGAAACGATTATTCTGACTTTTCTCCAAGTTATAAATGCAGTTGAGAATCGCTTGTAGACTTTTTTGAAATCCGCAATTATTGAAATTCGTCTTTGTGTTGCATGAATACGACCCATCATCATTTGAAATTCCTCGCCGAAGTTCAAATGCCTTATAACAGTTTTCAGCTCTTAGGCTATAAGTTACGAGGAGTAAAATATCAGATGCAAAAATATTGCTTAAAAAAATGCCTGCTTTATTTCCATTGTATTTTCGTAAGTCTAGATATATGAAATAAATAAATTAGTATTTACATCAAATTATTTTTTTTAAAAAAAAGATAGGGCTGTTAGTCTTTATAAATAAGAAAATGCTCAATGATGAGAAAACAAAAATTTAATAAAGTTTCTTTTAGATATTTTAATCTAGAATAGTAATTTCTTTCCAGTTTTTATTTTCATTTCTAAAATAAGCTAATGTAATATAAAATTTAAATTAACTAAAAGAATGGAAAGAGTAATTTGTTAAATAATATACTATTCAATACATTGCTGAATTTTTAAATATTCTTTCATTTCACGCACAAACTAAAGTCAACGACTGAGTTCAAAACTCAAATGTCAGAAAGTGCTTACAAATCTTTCTCTATACTTTGAATAATTTCGTTGCATGCTATCATATAAGGCGCCTCCTCACAACGAAATTAAGCAGAATTCTTCTCGCCATCACGAAGTTCGCAGATATATGGTAATGATTAACAACTTCAACTATTTGTTCAATCATACAAAGTTTTTAAAGAAAACAATCTTCACCTCGTATTATTTTTCATTCAACTGCAGACTGCTTCTCATTCATATTATAAATGATTAATCTAATACATACGGTATTCTATTTTACATGTACGAAATCAACATTTATTTATATGCAAATACTGTCTCTCTTACTGTCTATAAAATAAAACTTATAATTTACTGATAGTATGTAATATAATACAATGTAAATGGCAAACTTTAATCGAAAGAGTAATTCTTGCTTTCGTAATTTGTTATAAAGTAGAGTTTACAATTTGTGTTTCAAATAAATATGCTGCTTTAAAAATGCAACAGCGTAGCTTTATTTTTACATGGCTCTTTCTTTACTAATAGAGAATAAGTCGATATGTATATATATATATATATATATATATATATATATATATATATATATATATATATATATCGTATATATATATATATATATATATATATATATATATATATATATATATATATATATATATATATATATATATATATATATATATATATATATATATATATATATATATATATATATATATATATATATATGTATGTATATGTATATATAGTATTTTTCAAATATTGAGTTTTTCAAATAACAACCTAAAAAAATTCTCTATTTATGTTCTGTTTCTCAGTCTCTCTCTCATCTTATTTATTTACAAATCAATCTATATAAACCAGTATTTAAATGTCAATAAAATTGAAGGCATATGAAAGCTGATATTTATTTGTAACAAAGAATTTATTACTCAAGTGTTCTCTATAGAAATTAAACATTATTTGAATAAAAAATAATTATATTTGGTTTCCTCTAAATCCTATTTTTTATCATTTAAATTACATATTTCATATGACTTTTGTCGCTAATCTTAATGCTTAGGAAAGTAATAAAGATATGCAATTATTAAACTTCGAAATAACAAATTGTTGAAAAAATATGCGAATCTTTTTATTTGCTACATTTTTTAGGAAGACATTCTTTAAAAAATCATCATATTGTTATGCTTTTTTCATATTTACGAGTAAAGGATTTGGCAAAAATAAAAAGATAAGTTTCCTTTTTAATCCCTTTGATATAAGCCTTGGAAGTTTCCAGAACATTCTCATAGTAATCATCAGAGAGAAAGATACTCAGCTGCTATTACTTCAATAGACGCAAAAAACTTCGAGAATAATTTAATTTTTATCACCAAACATGCATCGACATTTAATGATGTTTTTGGCCAAGTAAAAAAAATATCACCAAATCTCTCTTAGCTGTCTTAAATCTTACAGACTAGCTTCTCAGCAACGAAAAGCACTATTTTCTCGTAATAAACCATGTTTTGACTATAGTTTTACGCATCAAACAAAAACAATACAACAAAACAATTGGTTAAACAGTAATGTAATATATTTATGCACAAATATTTATACCATTTACATTTTTCGTAGCACTACTCTCTCTATGTAAATTGTACGTCCTAAGACTCGATAAAGGGCTTCACAGTGTACTACTTTAGGCTTAGAATAGAAGATGCTTACTGTATCTTTACTACGACGTCATTAATTATATTTTGTGCTATGTAAAAACCATAAAAACATGTTTATAACTTAAATGACAATCCTTTACGTCGTTTCGATTTTCAAAAACAAATTTTATTACCTTCCTTAATCCTCCGGTTGGTGGATTTTATATCTAATCATTTCTCCGTGAGCTCCGTTGTGATGTTGATCTTCTGTCGGACGAAAGGGTGCACATCCTCCAAATATGCCTGTTGAGTCTCAAGATACTGAGTTGGTTAAGTAGGAACTTTTGATTTCCACCCAAACAAAAAACCGTATGATAATCTTAAATCTCTCCCATTAAGGTGTTTAGAACGATGTAAAACTGGTGACTGTGAGAAATGTACTATAAACAAGACAGAAGAAGAAAAGTAATTTCTCTTTTATTCCAATCTTGATGGCTCTGTGATAGAAATATCAAAAGATAGATCAGAACTACCAGATTGAACACTTTACCATTTCATTCGATTGGAGATTTAGAGATATCATACGCATTTCCTCTATGACAGAAAGTTCACTAAATCCCCAGAAAATGGCTACATTGAAATTGGTTTCTTATTCGGAGTGGATAGTAAAGGGGTGCGTTTAATACAGAAACCTTATTTTTTATTAGTACTTGCGCGTCATTAGGAATTGAGTACACATTTGACTCTTTGCTGAAGTAGTCCATGATAATAAGATTGCACTAGTTGCCTTTTCTATTCGAGTAAGATAGTCCAAGATGTTGAGATCTATTCTCTCGAATAATACTCCAACATTATACTTTTGCATTCATCCTTTCCCTCGAGTCGTTGAACCTTTGCTTGATAAACATTCATTACAGGAATAACTCAATTCTCCACATCTATTTTTCATTTTCCTCAGGAAAATCCCTTTTCTACCTCCTTCAGCATCATCATTATTCCAAAATGGTCATCAGTTGGATTACTGTGAAGTTCCTCCAACACATTTGACACTCAGAATTGATGGGATAGAAATTATCATCTGAGAATCTAAGCTTTATCATATTCCCACAAACGATAGATCTCACCGTTTTTCATGTAGAGCTTTTCACGGGGCCTAATATCTTATCACAGTAGAACAGTACATGGGCTATCTTGCAAAGCAAATTTTTCAATTCCTTCTTCCGTAACTTCCATTATAGGGTTTCATGTTGGGATTCTTTATTGATTTTTCCTGGTTTAACATCAGTCTACAGATCAGAAGAACTGGAAATTGTTTATTGAATGATGTATATCTTGAAACCTAACTTCTTCCATAATTTACAACATAGTCGGAAGCTTTTTTATATCTCTTTGGGGGAAAACATCTCCATTGCTATAAAATATTTTTTTATCCTTTATAGTAAATAATTTCAATATCATATCATTCCCTAAATGAACTAGGCCAATTAGGCCTTAGAGATTTTAAAATTTTAAACAAATTCAATGAATTAAGGAGTTTTGATTTGTTCTTAGAAGAAATTTCCTGCCATAGAGATAATGATAGAAATATTCTTTGTCATTTATGATACTCAGAACTCCTTTCTAATTATACTGTAGTCCTGGTCTGCATTTGAAAGATAGTTGATAAAATTAGATATGACATTTTACATTCATTCACATATGGCAATTCCTTCATTACTAACATCCATATCTAACAACAAACTCCACCCCACGAGTTGGTCGCTATTTAACTTCATTTCGGATAAAAGTGCTATTTACTCTTTTCTACGTAAGACAATTTTTTCTGAATAGACCTTTTTTCACTAAAATCAACATTTTGCCTTGATTTCAGGAATTTTTCTATTCACCGTTTGAGAAACTCTGTTCTTTTGGAAAAACTCCTTCCTCCGGATTGGTTTTTAAAAGACCCCTGTAGTATAGAACCACAAATTAATCTCAATGCTCTTTTCTGGATATTTTATTGGCAGTCTTAACTTTCGTAGCATAAATTAGTCTGCACTTTTAGTCACTAGCTTCTGAAATTCGTATAATTTGTTGCACTTCAGAATCCTTAAGGTCATCCACAAAATATTGTTATACCAAAGTATCATGAATGATGGAAAGATAGTTTGGAAACACTAATTGGATAAACTTTTCTATTTCCAAAGCCAAATGTTACAGTGTCTCTCTAGTCTTCTGATATCTAATTCTCATTTTCAGACTACAAAAGAAGTTCAGATGGTTTTCGCAAAAACATAGGTTAAGTGCTCAGTCAAGGTTTCAATATCTGTTCGGTCCACTTTAGAGAGTATTTGTAAGGCATCTGCAGCTTCTCCTAGTAGCTATCCGTAACTCGGCAGGGTAATGGTCTGTAACGTTATCTCAGCCGCTGCTTATCATGAATATATTGAATTGAAAGACGCTACATAATAATTTTTCATCGTAAACATCAAACTTTAACACTAAAAGCTTTAGCTTTTAATTTGGCGATTAACTATGATCGAAAGGATAGAAGGAACATTAGACACATCCATTATTCTTTGTAACAATATCATCGTACATGTTTTAAATGGCCATCTCAATGACCTTTATTCTTTCTTAGGGTCACTATATCAATCTTGAACTGTTCTTTCATAGTTTGCGAGATCCTACCATTTGATTATTCTCCAACGTTCTAATAATTCCTAAAGCCGGTTTTTAGCTAGCCACATTTGTAATCGAAACGGCTTTCATTTGTTCTTTAGACTGTTTTCATTTCCACTAACGGGTCAAACATATTCCTTTCTTCTGTCATACTTCTCATAACAAGCAATCAATTTAATATCCACTTCTGACACAAAGTTGTTAAGATTTATTCGTAACATTGAGGATGAGATAATCCAGAATTTCTGAGTCGTAATGACTACAGTTATTACTACTTGAATCTTTAACACACATAAAGAACATATGTAGTTTTTATAACACAGAACAGAACCAGAACCAAAACAGTTTTGATGATGGTGAGCCATGCTTCTAACTAATTTCTTACTTCATCCTTAACCAAGTCATTGCTTGGTGAAGTTTAATTTTAATAGAGTACTTAATTTTTGTGGTATTTTTCCAAGCTAACATTCCAGCTGAAAATGATACTTGAGCGACTGCGACCACAAAACTATTGAATAAGATATCTTGACAAATTTTTTTCAAATTCTAAATTAAAATATGACAGTTATTTCTGTGTATTTTATATCTACAAACTGTTTAATAGTTAACTATGCAATTAATGAACAAATTAAAAAGATCATTGAGTATCAACAACAAGTTAACTGAAACCTAAATGGTTTTTTACAAATAAATCGTAAACTAAGGTAAAAAAGTAAAATTCCCAAAAGAGGTTTTTTTTTCTTCCTTCACAAGACATTCATTGTTCTCCTCAACTAAAAGAATGTAAGAACTTGGAAAACTAATTACTGTTTCTTGATTTCCTTCACTCAAGAGGTAAAGCGCCCCTCTTCAACAGACTGCCGCTTCCTTCGTTCGAGAGTGTCTTGGCCGCAGTTGACGTAAAAATCGTTGCTGTCTTGAATGATTGCACTAGAATTAACTTTCTGCTGTACTCAGTACATAAATCAGCTAATACCACATCAGCTCTTTGATAACGGGGATTGATAAGAAATTACAAACTGTAACATTTAAAAATAATTCTGAAAAAATTAAGAACTGCAACGTATTATATAATTAATCGGATCATTTATTTGCTTAGTTACTCTTGGAAATAAAAAATTAAATCTAATTTCTTAATCCACAAATTTCATATTGGTATAGCAAATGAGATTAAGCTGGTTAAAACAAGGATTACTTTGAACGCATTGTAATTTTTATATACATTTTAGAGTAATATTAGTTTTGATGAATTTGGAGCTCAAGAAATTTGACCTGTGATAAAGCATATTTGATATAAACATATATATAAATCATTTTGTGTGCATCGCACAAAATTTTTATTCGTTGTCGAAACATACTATTAACTAAATAGTTATAGGTTAAAATTTTTATTAAATGTGTTTATAGCTATTGTTCACATTATGCTAATAAATAAAGAAACTGCTATCTCAAAAGTTTTTTTTTTAAATTATTGTTTCATCCGCTTATGTGTTATTTTTACTAATACATTATGGCTTAAAGAAGTTGTATTAATTCAATTTTCTATATATTTTGCTTATATTTGAAACTGAAAAGACTACATGACATTGAAGAGTTTATCATACATTCATATTATTCATAATTTCATATGATTCTAGAATATCATGATTAGAAATGTGTTCATATACTTGTTTTTTATAATTTCGCTAATCATCTGAGGAAATGAATTCAAGGCATGAAACTCTTAAAATGAGAAATTGAATCCTTCCTAAGATTATGATCATTTTCTACTTTTTCCGATCAAAGGTTACAGCTGATATATTCTGCTTCTTCTTCTTCATTGGCCTGACAGCCCAGGGTGGGCCTTTGCCTTCTTCAGAAGTGCATACCAAGATCCCCTATTTTTGAACAAGGTCATCCAGTTTGTCACTTTTAATGTGTTAGGTCGTTTCCAAGGCAGTCACACCATTGGAATTTCGGTCGTCCTCTTTTTCTGATGTCAATGGGGTGAGCCAAGAAAAAAAAATTTTTTGTCACCCGATTGTCGTTCATCCGGCTCGAATGTCCTGCCCATTTTAATCTCTGTATTGAGATAAATTTAACAATATCTGGTTGAAATATTCTTAGTCATGTCTAAATTATTATACATGTCTATGTGAAACCTGTCATTTTCTAATCATGGAAGAGAAGCTTTTAAAAACAGGGCTTCCACTACTTATTAATTCTCCAGAACAATTATTAATAGTTATCTCACACTAGATTTATTTAGTATATTAATGATTATAAAAGGAAACAGAAAATAATCATAATACAAAGTAAAAATTTATTGATTTCAAAAATGGAATATCATTGAATAATATTCTTATACTGAGGAGTGAACCAAAGTTGAGTGAAGGGACAATGAAAAAGATTAAAATATCACATACGAAATAAAATTTTGAATAGAATTTTTCATAATCAATAATTGCTTTATAAATAAAGAAAATTATATCACCAAACAGTGCAACAACAGGGACAATTGCAATTAATGAGTGAATTAGAAGTGTATTCTTAACAGTAATTAATTGGTTAAGAACACACGCAAGTTATTCTTAACCAATATCCAATAAGTACAGTAAAAATTTTGTATGCAGAATGTTTAAACTTTGATGTCTGCATATTTATTTTCCAATTTATTGAAACGTTTTTGTTAAAAGCGAGGCTAAAAGATTTAGATCAAACTCAATAATCTCTAATATCTGTTAAACAATGATGAAAGTCATTACATATTTATTCGGACTATCGGTAAAATCAGAAATTTTGCATTTACCTTCCTATTTTTAAAGTTTTATGAGTGAAAAATATAAAAATTATGATATATAAAAATTTAAAACTATCTCCTCATAGAATTTTTAATAATACAAGTGAATAGCAAAAGTATCACTCAAAATTTATATCTAAAACCTTTGCAAATAGTTCAGAAGTGAGATCATAGAAAGTGCAAAATACAAAACAGATGGAACGTACTCAATATAAAAACAAACATTTTCATACATGAAAATTAAGGAGTTGAAGTAATAGTAACCATTTTTTATCTAAAAAGATGATGATTTTTCCAGATAAAAAAAGTATCAATATAAAATTTATAAAAATTCAATATGAATGAAATTCCTATTATGATATGAAGCGAAATTAGATAAATAATGTTTATAAAAGTTCTGTTTACAATTCGTTTCTAGTTCTCCCCGAAAACATCAATGTCTTTTTGAAATTAATTTTATTCCAGAATTAATTTTCGTTTGAGCTTCTATATATTGGAAAATCAAATTCCCGAAAACGTTTTGCACAAACTCATCTCAATCATATAGTATTTATTATTTTTAAAGTTATATACATTTAACCAGCTTTTTTAATTATTTCTAATATATCATTAAATCTATAAAAAGCAAATATTATCAACTGATAAAATAACAACATCAATTAACAATGATTAATGGGAATGCTTTTTAATTTTTGGAAGAAAAATTCAATAACATTTTTTAATAATTTTATATTTATTAAATAGATATTACACATACATATTCGAATAAATTTAAGTTATCATGTTGAATAATAACATAACAAATTAAAAGTATGTAAATGTTTGTGATTAAAAAATATTGTTTATGATTAAGAAAATAGTATAATATTGTATTTATTACTCTTATTTTTAGTGTCAAAAATACTTTAAATTTTGACCTTAAGAAATACTTTGTAAAAAAATACTAAGTATTAAAATATTTAATTTAAGTAAACAAAAATCTTTTTAACTGAAATTGCAAGAAATTATGCATAATATTAATTACCACCATTGGATATTTATGGCATTCTTAAAACACAAAATTTGGGAAAAATTAATTATGAAACAATTACTAAGCTAACTGAGCAATACTGACTTGTTTTTTAAAATCTTTTTGCTGGAAACTTGCTGAAAAATCCTCAATAAATAATAGTGCTTTCACAGAAATAAAAAAAGGTTTAAAATTAATTTAGTGGTTGATTTAAATTTCGATAACATACACATTTTATTTGCGTATATTTAACGATTTTGAATCTGCAAAACTAACCATAAAAATATAAAATTAGAATATTTGATCTTTAATTGACAAACTTTCCTTCATATTTAATTTTAAGATGTTAATCTTTAATCAATTGATCTCATTCTTTTCATAAAATGAAAAACGTTTGTGCAAAGTTCGGCAATCTTATTTTACTAACGTGATAACTTAGTAGCACAGGGATCAATAAAAATTAATTAACATTTCATCTTTGCTTTAACAAAAGATTCAATTAAAGATAAACTAATCAAGTGAATAGATAATGGGAAAAATATTCGTATCTAAGATATCAAATAAAAAGAACTTTTGTAAAGGCAAATATAACTTGCTAATATCATTTTCTTTAAGTATCAGTATAATACACAAATTTTTTGTGTATATATTAATAACATAAAATTTATTAAATTGAATAATACTAAAAAATATATGTATTGTTTTTAAAACTTTATTTGAACAATTACTAAAATATATATCTACAAATGTACATCATTTTGAGTGTAAATTTCTCAATTATCGCTTAAAAATTGCTTGAAAATGAGAACTCAGTTCTTAAATTATGTAAATTTTCATATGAAATTAAAATAATAAAAAATTAACTATATCATTTATCAATAAAAAACTTGCAAAGAATTTATTTTAAGTTTATACATTTTTAAATAAATGTGCTCTTGGCTTAAATATTCGTGTGTACTAGATTCGTGAAATAAGTACAAGAAATTTTTTTACTAAAATAAATAATTGTAATTCTTACATTTTTCTTAAACATTAATTTCGTAACTAATTTTTTATTTAAATACTTAGTGGAATTAAACATAGAAATATGCCTTTCGAAAACAAATTTATCTTTTCCTTTTAACTCGTTGTTCACATCACTTGGCATAAGCACTCATTAAATATTGACTATAATGCACCGGTTTTTAGTTATTTTAGTTTAATTTTAGTTTAGTTAAGTATAAAGTATGTCATAATTTAAATAAACAGATCAACGTATAATGTATGTTACTTCCTCTTTAAATATATAAAATAAATTCAATCTTAAATCTTATTTAATAAAATGCATAAATTTGTCATATCAAATGTAAAAGTTTTTTGCTTTAAAATATGATTTAAGAACAATAAACTGTAAGATTTATGTATATCAATTATAACAATCCATATTCGATTTTAAATCTTTGAACTTATATTATTCATAACTATGTTGAAATTTGTCTTTTAATATTTTGAAAAAATCTCTTCCAGTTTGTATTCATAACAATGATGACATTTGTATTCATAACAATGAAATCTTCAAGATCATTTTTTAAAATGTTCACGTGTCTAGAATTTAGAAAAAACTAAAATTTAATTTACTACAATTTGTAACTTTAAAATATCATTTTTGCTTGACAAATTCCTGAGGCGGTATTCGTGAGGAAGATATAATTCTTCAGAAATCGGAATATAGAAATTCCGAATTTTCTTTTGCTGCTGACATCAAAACTATCATGGAAACATTTAATTTTTAAATTGCAATTGAATGCTCTTTCTCACCAGTAGGATGACCTACCGACCTTCCATCAACGGTGTTGATCGTGGATGAACATTAATAAGCTCTCCGACATCCATTTCAACTTTTTGAAATTCTTTCTACCATTGCTAGAATGATCTTGAAATTCGCCAAATTTCATACCTTTATTTATGTAGTACACATTAGCGTTTTCCAGTTTTTTAATGGTCCGAATGCTGTTAAGTCATCTATAAGTGGTCTATAGAATTGTCTTTTGGCGACATAGAACTGAGATAGCAATGTCGACGTTGCATTCACTGTAATAGCATTCCCAGAAATGCTGAGCGTATACCATCAGCGTGTTTTATACTATTCTGACACTTCACATTTCATCATGTCGCATTCATATATATGCTTCCATACCTAACCACCATCGGTCTCTTGATTGGTTTTCCTATATTTCTTAAATACTCGTTCCATAGATACGTTGATTTTTTAGTTTCATTTTAAATTTTATGCAATAGTATAATAACGCAATAGCATAAACTTAATGCAAGTTATTTTTTGCAATAGTTTTTAAAGATATAATAGAAACAATCTAAATTTAGAAATAATTCAGCGACTTAATGTCTTTATTGAAAGCACTGAATGTTATGTAAAATTAGCTTACAATAATAATGATTTTTTGCTACATGTATAAAGTTATACTTACATTCCTGGCAAAAAAAATAGAATTGTTATCAAATATAGACTTCATACATTTGATATTACTAAGTATTCTGACTGTCATAAATAAAAACAATGCCCTAAATTAAACAGAAAGAACAACTTCCAATTGAATTTCAAGCATGTAACAAAATTTGCTTTTTGCTATGCAAACGAGTAATAATAAAATTGCTACGAAATTTTGCACTCTATTTCTGAGCAGTCTAAACTGCAGCTTAAGATCAATGTTTAAGCAAAATTATTTTCAGTAAATTAATAACATTTTTTGGAAGAAATTTTAATCATTTCTTGCAATTCTTAAATTTCTTTCTTGATTTCATGCTGAATTTATTTTATATTTTTTAATTTTAATTAAACTGTCATTGGTTTGTTTTCAAATTGAGCATATATTTTAATTTAGAAAGAGAAAAGAAAAGAAAGTCATAAACATACAAGTTGACTTGAAATTAGATGTTTATGATTTATATTAGTCGAGACAAAAAGGTGCACTTATGTTTTAATAACTGATGAAATTCAATAAATTAGATTTACTTTATATATTATTTTAATAAAAATGCAATTATAATTAAATTAGTATTAAAATACATGAATTTATTGGTGTACTGAATTGAGCATAATTCTTAGTATATTTTTATTTTTGTATCAGTAAACTGTATATGAAAATTTATATTTCTAACAGCATAATTTCTATGTGTTTTGAATTTAAAATAATTATTCAGAATTGATATTTAAAATTTATTTTATAAGTAATAAACAAGTCTAATAAATATTTTTTGAAGTTAATTTTCTTAATAGTTAAATTTACTAAAAATTCTCGAAGTTATCTTAGAATAGTTTAACATAATACTTCTTTCCTTTTAATAGAATGAAACGTGGAAAAAAAAATCTCCTATCATTTGCATCAGTACGTCCGACAAAATCTTCTTTACTTTCTATTACTTTTAAAATACTGTCTTTTAAGAGCAGTTCGGGTCATTGACGGCCATTATTTCAGCCATTTTCAACAGTTTTGTTCCCCCAGAAAAAGAGAATGAGAATGTAGTTTGCCTTATCTCAAAAGCTGTAATCAATGCAAGTTACTTGAAAAAGCTTTTAGCTCTCTCTCCCTCTGTGCTTATATTAATAGAATTTCGAAAAAAATGTGTAAAAAACCCGTGAGAATGTAAATTACACGTTGAATTTCCCATTAAACTCATGATGAGTAAGTTTTAACTCATAGAGAATCATTATTCGTCATTTAAAATCATATGAATGCTGCTAGGCCGAAAACAAGTATAAATATCATCAGTTAAAAACATTGAATCAAAAATGAGAGCAAATTTTTTTATTAACTGTTTAATACAGAAATATTACATCAATTTTAAGATGAAAAAGAAACATATTTTAATCAATTTAATGTTGGAATGAAAAAATTTTTAAATTTTCTAAAATTTTCGATGTAAGTTCTTAACAGTTCTTACATTATGCGAGAATCTTTTTTAAAAATGAACTTTTTCCTACAAATTAACTTAAAATTACAAATAAATAAAAGATTTCGTATTGTCATTTTGAAAATTTTAATTTAAATGGGAAGATACTTTTTCTTGAAATACGAAAAACACATTTAAGTAGCTTAAGAATTTTATTGGAAAGATATGATATTGTTGAGAAAATAGAACTTTTGAAAAAAATTGAGAAAAATAAGAAAGAAATTAAATTTAAAAATATCTTGTTAAATCAAAATTCAAGGTGAAGTAAAATAATCATATAAAAAAACTTCCATCATTTTAATTGGTGATTTTGAAAAGGAATATTACTTAAGTATAAAATTGGAATTCTAAAATAACAATTATTTTAATCCGCAATTCAATTAGAATTAAATTACTAATTTTGGTGAAAATAAATTTAATCTACTTCAAGAAAATCAATAACATTGATCAATGCTATCGATTTTCTTTAAATATTGATTATTCTCATCATATATACTGATATTTTAATATATTTAATCTTTCAAACTGTATTATTCTGTAACTCGTCATAATATTTACCGTGCAAACTGTAACTATTCATAAATTATTATCTTCATTTTTTATTAATAGGATGATAAGTTTCAAAACAGATTATTTTACGTTATCAAAATAAAATATTTCAACCAGAAATGTGACATTTTCTGTAGAATTTTTATGATATTTATATTTTTACTCATTTTCAATCACTCTGTAATTTCTAAATGTTCTAAACATATTAAATGAAAATGCACTAGAGTCTAATTTAAGTGAGCAAATTGAAATTTTTCTTGATTTTTTCACTGCTTGAACTACTAAAAAAATTTACAAAGATTAAAAAGATTTAGACTCTATAATTGTTTAATGTGCTCTTATAAAAATTTACAAAGATTAAAAAGATTTAGACTCTATAATTTTAATGTAAAATCTATAATTTTTTAATGTGCTCTTATAAAAAAATTTACAAAGATTAAAAAGATTTAGACTACATTTTTTAATGTAAAATCTATAATCTTTTAATGTGCTCTTATAAAAAATTTACAAAGATTAAAAAGATTTAGACTTTATAATTTTTTTAGTGTAAAGTATAATATACTGTACTGTAAAAAAAGATAAAGTACCTAAGATATTTATTTGAAATTCATTTTGCACCATCACTGTAATCACTGTTTACTTCAATAATTATATATTAAATAGATTTGTGCTTGATTTTAATTTAAATTCTAAAATATACCATAACATGGATTATTTTTAATTCATAATTCTTGTAAAATATCCTTTTTTACGTAATGAATGTATTATTTTTATAACTATATAAAATCTATTATTAAATACGAACAATGCATACTATATATATAAAATAAAATATTTTTATTTTATAATTTTAAATATTCTTGACCTTTTTTTAATTTTAAAAAAATGGCAACTTAATTATGTATTTCAGTAACTATATAAGAAAAGGAATTCTAAAAATATACAGTTTTCATAGTTAATTGAAATTTAATCATATTCGTAATTTTAAATTATTATTTTATATTATGTTTTATCTACAATGTCAAACATAACGTATCTTACTATTTTTTATTATTTTTATCAGAAAACTTTAAACTTTAAATAGCAAATATTTTTACAGTAAAAGTGTATTAAATGCATAAAGAATAAGTATGAAATAAAAATATCAAATTTTTATTTAAATTACTCATGCAAGTAAAAATTAATATAATTAAAATCATACGAAAAATTAAATTCTTTTCCAATTCTCTTTCGAATTTTTTTTCACATTCATAGAAATTAAACATCAGTTTTTTTCCTAAAAAACAATTAAATACTGATTTCACAAATGTTGCATAGTAGTTACTTTTAACAAAAAAGCAAAATTTTTCAAAAATGTTATTTTAATAACAAAAGAGGTAACTTAAGAACTATTCTACCTTAATGTTACATTCTTAAGACAATAGAATAAATTAATTAAATTTAGGCTCACTAATTAAGGTAGATTAATAATTTATTTTAAGTGTCTATATTATAATGAATAACTCAGAAAAAAACATTTTAAATAATTTTTCACTTTTAATGAAAATATTTGCTTTCTCACTCAAAAGACGTGGTGAAATAAATCTTTTCTAAGATTTAACATAAAATTTTTAATTTATCGATATTGGACAATGAAATAGAGTAGTGTAAGCCAAAGGTAGCTTTTCTAGCTCACGAGCTACTTTTTATTTCTTATGTGCTTCACGATCACCTTCAATGACCATCGGAGTTTATACATATATATATATATATATATATATATATATATATATATATATATATATATATATATATATATATATATATATATATATATATATATATATATATATATATATATATATATATATATATATATATATATATATATATATATATATATATATATATATATATATATATATATATATATATATATATATATATATATATATATATATATATATATATATATATATATATATATATATATATATATAAATCTTTAGGTATGAGGATCATAAAAATCGACACCACCACAAAATGTCTTGTCAGTATACTTAATGACCCCTCCGGATATAGATCTTTCGAGAAACGTTTCCAGTACATATTTGTGGATTTTTTAATCTTTTTTAGAAGGTAGATAAAATTCACCTGTCTCACTGTGAAGATACAAAAAAATTTTCCTTAAAAGCTATATGATACTATGCTTTTTTTAAAGCTGTGTTTACAGTATTATCTGATGGCCAATATTGTTGATCGCGCGCGCACGTATCAGAACTTTTATTTTACTTATAAACATACGTAAAAGTGTTGTCTCTGTGAATTTTTGAATTACTGTCTAAAGTGTGTTCGTCTATTCAGTTTGAGTATTTTTTTAAAGAAGTATTATACAGAACGTAATATTGTTTCATCTTTTCTATTTCAAAATAAAATTAAAACTTTTATAAGCAAACGCTATAATATTTCTCTCATATTAATTATTATACCTTCATTAAATCATGAACAATACTTTGCATGGTAGTAATTGAAAGCTATTTCAAAAATTTTACTGCTTTTGTTCTTGAATTTCTTATATTCTGATATTCTTGAAAATTCCTTTTCAGCTTTATAAATAACATATCTAATTGCTATTTTTGCACACTCGAAATTCAAATTCTATGTTTTATATTAGGTATTAAGTATATAACATATAATACCTAACATAATAATATATATATATATATGTGTTATATCTAACATTTATATTAGGTATAAAATATAAATTGTAATTAAATATTATTAAAATGATTTACAGAAAATATATTTTGATAAAAACATTTAATTTTTGCCTTATTAAAATATGTAGTGTAAAAATTAATTTTAAATATTTTTAAAAAATATTTATCCCTTTAACTACTGATAAAAAGCATACCCTATTGAAGAATAATTCTAGGGTTTATTTCTTTTTACATTTGTAATTTATTTTTTTCATACTTTACCTATACGAAAGTTATGATAAAAAAAACTCCGTTAATTATTTCTGAAGAAATTAACCATTCACCATGAATGGTTATTCTACTTCAATATTAAATCAGAAGCATTCTCTATGCTTAGATCTCCACATAAGTGTTCAAATCTAACATTATGAATTTTGATTTTACATCTAATCTATGCACACTTGAATCTTATGGCTCAAAGCTATGAATCAATAATTTATTATTCGACATATTCTTTGCTTATAAAATCGATTTTGAACACATCATAGATATTTTATGCTAGTTCATTTTATATAGCTCTAGAAAATTGAAATGAGAAAAAATAAATTCATGCTTCTGCTTCTGCTTTAAAAACATTAATACTTTTAAATTAAATATTAATCATTAGTGCCTTTCTTCTTTGAAGAATTAAATGCTTTGTTTTGAATTCTATAAAACAATTTTTATTTGGTCTTTTTATACAGGTAGTCTGCATAGAATATTCAGAAATTGCTTTTTATAAATATAATCTAAATAATCTTTATTTTGTATTGTGATTCAGTGGCAGATGATTCAGTTTATCATTATAACCATGCAATTCAGAAACTTTGATTCGGTGATAAAATTTTAATGCATAATACATATTTAATGGTTTATTAAAATCAACTTTCCTTAAAAAGTTTTCATTCCTTCATTGTAATTTACAGTCAGTATAAATTATTCCTTTCAATGTACATATAAACTAACATGAAACAATTAACTTAAAAGCTTTTATCGCATAACTTAAGAAATGAAGCACTATTTTAAAATCATATTTGCTGAAGCAGCTCAGGTAAAATATTTCTCTCTTCCGTGATCTCAATTCATTTCATACGATAAATACAGATTTGCTCTGCTTTATTAAGAATGTCTGCAAAAACTAAAGCTGATAAAAATTAGATAATTAATAAATTTTCTATACATAGCTTTTCTTATTATATATATATATATATATATATATATATATATATATATATATATATATATATATATATATATATATATATATATATATATATATATATATATATATATATAGGTAGATAGATAGGTATATATATATATAGGTATATATATATATACATACATATATAGGTATATATATATATAGATAGATAGATAGATAGATAGATATAGATATAGATATAGATATATATACATATTTATAAAAGGAGATATGTATCTAAATTTATCATACAAGACTGTTTTAAATTTAGGATTCTTATTTTGAGGTAATCCTATATAATTGTTAACCCCTAAAAAATTAGTTGACATCATTAAAGTATGATATAAATTTTATACATTATACTATAAGGATATCAGCTACTAATATTCAAAATTCTCCAAGAATTCTCATATCTCATTTGCCTCTCTTAAAAGTATTATAAGTTCAAACTTTTACTTCATGGACAAAAACATTATATTATAACACATATAGATATTTGCTGTATGACGCTGCATGAAAAATAAAAACTTGCATCCAACCGACATGATTGAAACTTATTCAATTTACGCTTGAGAAACTCTTTACTAACTATAATAAATATTAAAATGATCACTGTAGCCAAATAATAGGACTAAGTATTTTGAAGTGAATGTCCCGGGTTTGATCATAACCATGAGATATGAATATTGCGGTTCTTCTTTCTGATTATACGTCACTCCGAGTAGATGGTTTTGAGTTTCCTGGTCAATCAATGAGAAAAATCATTGCAACATATAAGTACCGTCCATAATCCATCAAAACTGTAGTCTGAAACCCACACACAACGGTTGTAAAAATTTCTCAATGGTCTTCAGCTGTTTGGTTATTTCCTGAGCAAAGTGCTACGAGAACAATGAGCTATGATACCTCAAAATTCGTTAACTGCAAATCCAGAAAAAGTAAACGTTTTATATGCATTATTTAGTTGATGATGATCAAATCCTTCTCCCTGTGATCATTTTATGTCTTTCTTCTTTTTATTACCAGATATCAATCATAAGAGTGAGTCTGCGTCCATTCGTATAGTTACCATTTTTTACATGATTTCGCTCTTATTTTCCACATTCCTTTATTCCTTCTCCTATAATAGGATAATTTGGTTGGTGACAGACGCAATAAATATCTCACCCTTTATTTTTGATTTTTAAAAATTTCAGTGGACTTTCAAAAATTTGGTTTGTTATAACTTTCTACAAACCTCTCAACTGTTATTTGTTTAAGCAAAAAAAAATTTCAAAAAATTTGTTTTGTCAACAGAAAGCAGTTAAGAAAATAATTATGTTATATATGTAATGAAAGTAATGATAATCATTATATATCAATCACAAAAATTAAATAAAATATTTTTGGAAAAAAAACTTTAATTCTAAACTGAAATATTGTCATTCTCTATAAATGTTGTGGAAAAAAAGAATTATACTAATGTAGTAGGAAACATTTAACTTATTTTACATGTTTAAATTCTGCCAAATTATCTATATATTAAGCAAAATTTTACTATATTATTTTATATTTCGAACTATAGTTAGTATAAATGTTTTAAATATTTGAACTGTGACAATTTCAAAAAAAATATATTTTTAAATACTGACTACATTAAAAGTTTTAACTTTATTTCTTTTAATTGACTTAATATATTTAATTTATTCATCTTATCCATATGAAACTGTTGCCAAAACATAGTTTTGGTAAAAACTAACTTGTATTTGATAAAAGTAGTTTAAAATAAAAATAATAACTTCATTTTTAAAAAGTGAAAATTTATCCTTAATAATAAATTTAATGCGCCAAACAAACATGTTAGGCTTCACAAGTAAGAGAAAAACTAAATCATTTATTAATTTCGAAATTATAATGTTTTAAACAGCTAACAAACTATTTAATTTTTTTTGCATCTAGTGAATGATTACCTCAATCCTGCTTTTGACGGGCGTTTTCCTGAAGCATGCAGTCTAAAATGCTCAATTTCGAGGGGAGAGTGGAATTTAAAACTTTCACTGCAGACAGCCTCCTATTTTATTCAAAATGAAAAATGCTGCCTGATATGAGTTGCATAAAAACTCTACAATGTTGAGAAACATAATGTAGAAATAGATGCAAAATAAGAAATATACTTACAGCAACAAAATATGTTTAAAATCGCTTAAAACATGGATGGAGTATTTTTAAATATAATTCATTTTTTAAAATCATAACAATCACATATTCTTAAAATTATTGTTATTTTGCTTTTGATAATACTTCATATTTCATATTATTATGTACTTAATATTTTTTATATTTAATATTTTTAATTTTATTTTACAAAAGAATGAGAATATTATAGTAAATTTTACTATTATAAAATATGTATGTTATTTTATATAATAAAATTCATATTATTTAAAGTTTTTATGTAGCTTCTAATTGTTTTTGAGTTAAATTATAAATAACATACAAATTAACATCATTCATTGACTTTACTTATTTAATTTTTATGATTTTAAAACTGTTTTAATTTGTTATTGTTAGTCATTCAGATCGCATAAAATATGTTGTTGTTGTTGTTGTTGCTTATCCTCCATGCCTGACGGAGTCAGACTGGATCCACGAGTTCGTTGACTGTAAGGAAGTCGAAGACTAAAAGAGGATTGCTAAAGAGATCCTCCCTAGAGAGAGACCCATGCAATCCAAAAGATGCTCAGGAGAAGCCTGATGATTTTGGCACTTGGTGCAGATGACGAAAGTTTTCCTGCCCTCGTTGAAAGTGAGGCACTTAATATGACCGCTAGCAAGTCTTGAGAGAACAGTCCGGGTACATCTGTCACACGGGAGGTCAAGGGACAAACCCGGTTTTGATCCCTTGTACCAAGCATAAAATATTTATGAGCTAACTGTTCTAACCAAATATATGTTGAATTTTGATAGGATTCAATTTCCAAATCCTAGTTTTTAATTTTCCTTGAAAAATTTTATCCGTACTGTTTGAATGTTTTTTGTTTCAGAATCATGAATTTTTCCCCAAAAATTGATTTAGTATGTAGATTTTATAAAATAAAATTACCTTGTTAAACAAGTTCATAAATATTTTCAGACATAAAAATATTGAAATATAAAATTATTTTTGAAACATTTTGTGAAGAATTAAGTTTTAAAATAATTAATACATTATTAAGAAGTGTATTTAATTTCAGAATGATAACTAACACTTCTGAAATTAAATAATAGTATGATAACTAACATTTAAAATAATTTTATAAATGATCACTAACATTTCAAATTCACGGCATTGTAATGCATTAAAATACGGAATAAATGAAAGTATGTAACGAAAAGAGTTTTCAATTTATTTTAAAGCGACTGTTCTAATCATTTTTCTGAGTCACTTTTCTAAAAAATTTTTAAATTAACGAAAAAGAAATTTTAAATAAATTTTATGCACTCTTATTTACATAAAAATATGATTTATTTTTCATATATTATAAAGTTATGATTCACATTTATTTTACTTTAATTTAATATCTATAAGGAAAAAAACAAGAACAATTAAATTATAACATATATATTACAAAATATTTAAGACTATTCAAGTTTCTAATAACATACTGTGATTTTTAAATACATTTTCAAAATTTTCATTGATATTAATAACATTTTAAATAATTATATCCTCAAAAATGAATTATTATAAATTTAGAAAATAATGAATATCCATAAAAATTTAATTAAAATCTATAATTATAAATTTAAGGATATTAATAAATAATATAAAATTAGAAACAAAAATTTATAATTATTTTTTTGCAATATTTTGGAAGTAACATTTAATTTTAGAAAAAATGATAATCTTTTATTTGAGGAAATTAAAATATTTATGAATCTATAAATAGGTTAAATGATAAATTTTTGTCAACACTTAAGCCCCAGAACATTCAAAATATTTTCCGTAGGGTTAGAAAATTACGCTAAAATATGATTTGTAAATTGTGTATTATGTAATTTACCAAGATTTATATGATGATTTTGACAAATATTATTGCATTTTAATGAGTAAGCTCATTTTAAAACTAGAAAACAGAAAAGAATGCAAAATCTATTGCCCAAAGTTATCGATTGTATATAATAATTTGATTAAAAAAGACATAGACAGTTTGAATGTGTGTCTATTATATTATTTATTCTATTAAAATGATCGAATTTGTCATTCATGAAAGTTTGACATGAAGGAATAAATATTTCGAAATCAATTTTGTATTTCGTCCTAATACACAATATTTTAGTATAAAAGACACCTTGATCTTATATCCTCCAGGCTTATTGATTTGATTTTCTATTGCTGTAAAATTCAACTGCTTTTTAAATATGAATATCTAATCTTTTACTCATAAAATTTTACTAAATTTTAAAATAAATAATAGAGAAAATTCTAGAATTTTTCTTCAATATAATGGACATAATGGGAATACAAATAGGTTTGTAAGCACATTACATTTATTAGAATAGCACGTAATTGAAAGTTCATAAAACTCTTTCTAAAAAAATTAATTTAAACACGAAATTTAATTATTCAGTAAAAATTAAATATAGTTTTTGTATTATATATTCGTAAAATGAATAAGATACATGCTTCTTAAAAATCTTCCATTTCTATATATCTTTAAGACAATTAAGGAAATTATATAATTTTTTAAAAATATTCTTCTATAGCCCATTTAAAAATATTTAAAATTATTATTGGTTCTTAAATCAACTTATTTGAGTAGTAACATACTACCATTATTTTTCATTTAAAATAAAATCGTGAAATTTGGGTATAATTCAATGATGCAATTAAATAAAATAAAGAAAATAATCTTGATATCAAGAGACATGCAAACTCATTATTTAATGTCTTCAATAAATAAGCATTACTTATATTTCTTAAAATGCCAATTTTTTTAAAGTCGAGTTCACATTGAAAACTGTATTTCCCTCACATAATACTTATGTGATACTTCAAAACGATGAATTTTATCTGTAATGAGAAAGATGTCAGCGGAATTAATTCATTTTTATTTGATTTTTAAAATAATAGTAACTTAATTTAAAGATATGTTTTCAACACTTTTTCGGAATACGCTCTGAAATCCAATAAAATTCGGAATGTGCATTTAAAAATATTTCTTTGCGAAGTTGTATAAATCATTTCCATTTCAAAAAATTCAATCGATAGTAAAAAGCTCTTAACTTTAAGCGTCACATTTATATTTTTACTTGACAGTGTAATTCCCTTAAAATGAGAATCGAATAACTTATTGAATACTTAAAAAGAAAGTTTGAACTTTGAAATATATATAATGTATATATTCTTCTCTTTATTAAATCGAGCAAAATAGAAACTGACTTCATTTTTTATTTAGTAAGGTATATAAATGCATTCAGCTATTTTATTTTTAGGCGGGATTGGATGGGTAAAATATAATTTTGAACTTTATAAAATAAAATTCGTTTATTTAACTTATTTCGCCTTTCAAACTTTTCCTACACTCAAGAGCTTCTCGCAGTTGAGAGATAAAATTTAAATTTTTATATTGAAAAAAATAAAACAAATCCTTTTTTTAACTAAAAATGTTATTAATATATTAATGATTAAATAGTATTTTATATAATGAGTGATATGGAAAAGGTTTCCTAATGGAAACAAATGAAAAATGGTTTCATAATTATATTAATTTTTTTCAAATAATAAATATTAATATATTTAAGATATCAGCTTCCAGTTTTTAATTAAATTTCATTTTTTAGTATAAGCAAATACTAATAAAAATAGAAAAAATGATAATATTCTTTTATATAGTTCACAGGTTTATATTCTGACAGAAAATACTTTAATAGTTTCAAAAAATTATAAAACTTCTTAACAAAGAATCATTATATTAAAGCAAAGAAAAATTTGAAAAATATTTTTTTAGAATTCGCGAATTTCTTAATAATATCACTTAATTTTAGTGAGTCAATAAAATACAAATCATTATTAACGTATAAACTTTCACAATAATTAATTTTTTCTAATAGTTACAAGAATTTAATTTAAAGTAAATATACTATTAATAATAATCATTAAATTTAAAAGTCCATCACTAATAAGTTTTTACTATGGGTGTACCGGAAATTGCATATGTTGAAAATTTGGTCATTGTTATAGCATTCGATTAACAATTCGCAGATTCAAATCTTATGTCAGTCATTGATATATGTAGTGATCAAAATCTTCTGCAAACAATATGTCCCAGTTGAATTAGCCACCATGTACAGAAAAATAATCACAGCGTAGGACTTCAAGCTTGATATTAATTACAAATTTAAGAGATTTTTTTCTCGTATATTGTTCAGAAGTTGCTTCTAGAAAAAAGTTACATCACTGAAAAAGAAATTAATGATGAGAAAACCATTGTTTTTTACCAAGTTCAAATATGATTTGCATTGTATTGTGTTTTACAAAACCTTCAACTTCATTGTAAAACACAATACAATGCAAATCATATTTGAACTTTCCAAAAAAGAGAATAATAGGCTTAAAAAACAGGGGTACTGCTTGTAAGAGAGGAAGAGAAGTGCTTGTATAAGAGGTACAGGAATGTCCACTAGTGTACGTAGCCTTCAGAAAAATCCAATATCTTCCTAACCCAAGATTCATGAAAAGTGGGGTGTAAGAGCAGCTTCTGTGGGTACAGAGTACCTGGAGCACCCAAGGCAAATAACGCCCAACGTGGGGCGTTATTGACACACAAGACTACGAAGTGGCCACCTGCTTGCTCAGAGACACGTCTCTGGTACCAGCCCTCTCTGTCCCAAATGTCGAGTGTTCTCCCCATCTCATATTTTTCAGTGCATTGGGTGTGAGAGAGGGGACATGGAATTCAGACCGGAGGTGGTGCTTGAGAGACTGACTATTTTTGGATTGGCTGGTGTGATGGTACTGTCACGCCAGTCGGGGATAAGCAACAACAACACAATCCAATATCTGGAAAACGGCTTATTGCTAAACGAATATCGAATTCCAGTGTTTGTGAATTATTCGTAAAGCTTGATTCCCTTCTAAATGTTATTATTCTTGAGCTTTTCTAACTTAATTTAGATAGATACATCATGAAAAGGTCGGTTGACAAAAATTTATTATAAACTCACTCCAACTCAAGGGCGACAGCAAGTAGTAAGTTTCAAAGAGTTGCTTTCCAGTATCAAGATCATAGAATTGTTTTTATGCAATTTACTTGGAATTGTGACTAAGAACTTGAAATGGATTTTTCTTCGAAATTTATACATAGAAAAACAATATCAAGGCATAATAAAAAGCTGTTGCTGTAAACAGAGTATTTTGTGTTTGATAAAATTTCGAGGAAATACTTATGTATTTGTTATACATTGTTATACTGATGATGGCGATCTCTAAACTGAAGAACTGAAAAGATGTATCAGATTTTAACAACACATCTCAATAGAAATAATATTCTCTGAGATGAAACAATACTAATAAAATATGGTCCAATAGCATATTGCTTCTTTACTATATATATATATATATATATATATATATATATATATATATATATATATATATATATATATATATATATATATATATATATATATATATATATAAAGCAAAAACTTTAAACTTTAATAAATTGCTTCTCCTAAAAATCACTTAATATTGTTCTTTTACTTACTCTAAAAATAACAGAATTCTAAATTTTAGAGGCTAAATAGAATAAGAATCACGAGGAAATAAAATTGTACTATATAATCAACTATATAAAATTCCAAATTTTTTTTATCAAAAAAAATAAAATAGTATTTTTTGGTATTAGTAATATATATAGAAATTTTTTCTAAATATTAAATTTTACTTTTAGCTAAAAAGCAATATCTTAAAATTAAATATATGGTATGCGTTATACATTTTAATACACTTGTACCACTAAAAGTTAAATTTTGCGTAAAAACATAAAAATGGTTTCTTATAAAGCCCAAATCAGTTTACATAAAATTCAAAGCAGAAAATTAAAAAAAAAATTTTTTTCAATTTTATTTCTTTTACTCTGAATACTGTTTCTTAAATTTTATATTTTTTATTTTTCTGTATATAATTCCATATACATTAAATTTTCATAAAAGTCTTAATTCAAAAGTACGAAATGTATAATTCATTTGTTTTTAATTTTTTAATCAATAATGTTTAGCATTAGTGATTTGAGCTAATGGACTTTAAATTGACAAAAATTTCTGAGGAAATGAATTTTACTATTTAATTTTACTCAGTTATAGTAAAGAGATAAACAAAAAATTTTAATGAAACAATGCAATCAATAAAAAAATTTGTTTTAATTAACCCACTTAAATAATATTGCTGAAGATGTGAAATTAAAGGCGAATTTTTCCTACTTGCTCAATAGCAAAGTTTTCCTACTTGCTCAAACTTTTAATAGCAAATGATTTAAATTTCCTACTTGTTAAATTTAAATCATTTGCTCGTAAAATCTAGTAATTTAAATCACATTTTATGTTTCAAATGTAGAAAGCATTTGTAAATTTGTAACTTATTTTTAATTTGTAACATATATTTAAGTTACAAATGTAAAATAAGTTACAAATTATGCATATAAATATATTGAAAATAGATAAATATATACTTACATATAGACACATAGATAAATATAGATGGATCAATTTGAAAATATTATGTATAATATTTTGATATGTATGACACCAATGTCACAGAAACATTTAAATCTATATTTAAAATGTTCAGACTGAATTTTTATATAAACTCAACTTTTTTTCTGCGTCTTTCTTGCGTAATCAATCAAGAAGATTTATTTCATACTCTTGGCAAAACCATGCGTGCAACAGAATGAAATTAGAATTTTAACAGACCCAACCAGCCTCTTCATTTTCTTTGGATTATCGATTTTCATGTCTTTTTTTCCTCTCTATTCCAAACTCTTTTCCTTATTTCTTCAAACTTTTTTGATAACTCAACTGCGTCCTTCTGGTTTATGAAGTCGGAGTATTGATTTGGAAACTCGAAAAACTCCAAGAACGCTTGATTGAAGTTTTCTAGATCAAGCTACTCCTTCGCTTTTTCTTTCTTGTTCCCTACATTTAAATAATATTCCTGATTTAATGTAATCTTTATAGAAAATAAGATACAAGAAAATAGTTTCTAAAAAAAGATAATTAAACTCATATAAAGATGGAAAATAACACTTTTATATTTCATTTAAATTAAATTACTTTGTTAAATAGTGTGATTATTTCAAATTTATGAAAATAATTTAAGTTACACAACATACATATATTTCTTGAAATACTATTCTTTTTGTTTAAAGCCATGATTTTTTACGACTTTTTCATAATTTAAATATATTTTTGACGTATTTATAAATTGTCTATGAAATAAATTAATTTAGGAAGGTTTTCAAAAGACATGATATATAATTAACATGATAATTACTATTTGATGTAAAATTTTTCTGGGAATTAAAAACAACATATAATTAATTAACATTGAAACGATATTATTTTATTCCTTAACAAGAAAGCATTATTAAAATAATTACCATATTACAAAAAAGTCAAAATCTTTGTATTTTACTCAATTAAAAATTTTGCAATAAACGTCCTGAAAATCATTTTGATAAATCCAAAAATGTTTCCAAATAAATATGTTGTATTTGCTCTTTAAATTCTATATTTCATAAGTAATCATCATTCATAGCTAAATTTATTATTACATTGCTAAAAAAATTGAAACATGATATATTTTGAGGAAATAATACGATTTAATCAATTAGAGAGAGAGAGAGAGTTCTATATTTTAATTAATAACTATTGTAATTTATAAAGGTATAGTACTTTTGAAAGCAAAATTAATCCCAAAAGAGAAAAGGTCTAATTTTAGACATTCAATACATTCTACACATATTATTTCATATTTTATGATATTAATTTTTACATTAACAATTTGAATTTCAAATATTTTGCACACAATTTCTGAAAATTAACGCGCGTCCTCTTCAACTTAAAACTAATTTCTCTTAATGATCATATTTTCAGATTAATTATTGTATTTCTAAAGTTTTTCAATGAATCCAATATTAAGGTTTTGAAGCATTTAGATATGACCAAAAGCAATACATTGTTTATTAATACTCACTTTTGTCTTCAAGTTTGAAAGCACCTGCTGTAAATTTGCAAATATTGCGTCCACCTATGCTCTAAAATTAACCATTAGCCATTAATTTAACTTTAAAAATCAAAACGATTTATTAAACAATGCTCTGTTAAAACCATGTATTATCCTATTTTAATAATGCAAATAAATGTATATTTTTGGTATTCAAAATTTAACTATTAAAACTACTAAGATGTATAATAACCATACTCAAATAATACATTTGCTAAAAAAACTTCAGCAAAATCTCAGGCCTGTTATCTTTTAAAAAACCCACATTGCTTCTTACATGATCCGTTTATAAATTAAAACACTTTTTAAACAACTGAATATTTTATAGCAACTTTTGGTGATACATTTATTGTTCTTGTGTCTTAAATTTATTACATATTAATATACTTGTCATCATAAGTCAAACTAATATCATAGTGATAATCATAAGGAAAAATATAATATCATAAAGAAAAATCACAAAAATAGCGCTAACTCTCCCAAAACTTAGCCAATCTCAATGAAATTTTAATATGTTGGTGAGTAAAAAGAGCTGAACAGTATAACATTATGCAAAATAGTTTCACTCCTGTCGGAATATGTCATTTGAGAGCTTTTGTTTGTTTGTTTGTTTGTCGCTCAACGGTCATTTTTTGCACACGAGGGCTAATTAGACCGGGACTTATGGTTTAAAGTGGATTCCGAACCACTACAAACATCCATGCCCAAGGTGGGATTCGAACCCACAAACTGTTGAACCGAAGGCAAGAGCGCTAAACATTCGGCTGCCAGCTCGGCTGTCATTTGAGAGCAGCTAAAAAGTAGATGTCTAAGAGCAATGAAGCAATAGTCGCTATGTGTCTGAGATTAGAAATCCGGTACAAGGAAATTGTAGCAATGACCACTAGGCATCATTTGACCTAATAATTTTGATGGTGAACTATTGGGAGACTAGAGACAGGACAAAGTCAGATAGAAGTAACTAGATGACTGAATGTGACTCCATTTGTGATTCATAGACTTTGGCAAGAATTTCTAATCACGGATTCGGCATCTAGGAGAGTCAGTCAAGGACGGACACGCGGCTACCACAAGGGCCGATGACCGATATTTGTCATCACGCTCAAGAAGGAATAGAACTCGTGCTGAACTCAGATACTCCCTCGCTGTGAACTTCGGAAGGTTGGTATCCAGATCAATCATGCGTCGAAGTCTTCTCGAACGTGGTCTTTATACCAGGCTACCAAACATTTGCTTTCCACTCACGTCACGTCATAGGCGGTAACGTTTTTAATGAGCACATCAACATGTTCACTGGAAGTTTTATCAATGGAGGGCTGTTATCTTTGTGGATGAGTCTAGGTACAGCCCCGAAATCGATAGTCGGCGCATTTTCATTTGGAGAGAACGTGGGACTTATTTTCATCCATCAAACATACGTAAAAGAGATTCATATGGATCAGGCAGCATCTGCTTGAGGTGATATGTCCTTGAGAGGACGCACAGACCTCCATGTCTCTTCCAGTGGAAATGTTAATACTCATACCAATAGAGATGACATCCTGAATGCTTTTGTGCGCCCTAATGCGGTAGCAATAAATTATGCTTTCGTGATACAGGATGATAATGCGAGACCACAGAGAATCGCATCGTGGATTCTTATCTTCAGCAGGAAACAATTGAGCGCATGCTGTGGCCAGCATGATTACCGGACCTTAATCCAATTGAGCATGTTTGAGACGCTCTAGGACGACGTATAATTGCTTTCAATCCCTCTCCTGGAACTCTATCCACGCTTTCAATTGCTTTCGAAAAGTAATAATAGCACTTAATTAATTAAGGGATCGCTTAATTGAGAGCATCACGCATCGCTGCAAGTGCTGTAGTACATTTCAGGGGATTATACCCCATACTAAAGGTACTTTTCCTATACCAAACTTACACCTCCCACTTGTTCACTGTATACATGTGTTAATTTTTATAGCACTATAAATTGCCTGGTGATTTCTTTTTATACTATTTTCTGACTTTCTATGTGTTGTGTAATGTGTATAAGTCTCATTAAATTCCACGCATAACTATTTGCATTATCGTCATTTTTGTGATTTTTTTCTTAATTTATGTATGTAAATTTTATTAACAATCGAAGCAAAATTCATCCAAAATAGATTCATAACCACCCCATCTTGCAGCACACACCACTGACTTTAAAAGGACAATATTCTACTATTACCATTAATTTTTTCTATTGCTTGAAGTTCTTTATGTAATTTAATACATAAACTTGAATTTTTAGACTATACAAATTTTTAATTTTGATTGGCTCATTTTATCAAAAAAATCCTAAGAATCAAATCAATAAATATTGCATTTTTTCCAATTCTTTATCTTATTCATTCTTGAAATTTAAATAATCATTGGTATAAAATCTTTGCTTCTCTAGAAATCATAACTGAAAGTTTGTAATAAATTCCGATTATTAAATCTAATTATCATCTTAGAAAGAATTTGAAAATTTTAATAATATTAGTTAAATTTATCGATGTGTGATAAAGAAAATTTCCTCTTAAACTCTCGAAATTAGAAATAATGCTCACCATTTTTCCTCTTCTCAACATACAAAATTATTCTCTTTTTGTTTGGCTTTTCTCAAAATAATTTGTTTTATAAAATTTTAACATCGTTGCTATCACATCTAAAAGTTTACTACAACAGTAAATTTTGGAAGAATAAGATTAGAGAATCACGTCAAATATTATGCTCAATTTCTTTAAAATTGCTTATGACATTATCGCTTTCAAACTTAACTCCATTCAAGTATCAGTTTTGCAGAATCATTAACATTATAGAATAAATTTTAATTGTTTTGTAAATCGATAAACACAGGAATATTAGAAAAATATATTCAGATCTATTTTATACTATATTAAAAATATTTTTTCCTAAGCCAGATTCTAACATTTTTAGATAATACACTACTTAATACTTAAAATGATGTTTTCTATAACAGAATTGCTTTTCACAAATCTTAAGAAATGTAGTCATACCTAAATCTACTGAAAGCATTTTTTCATCAAAAAAAATTTACTTAACGTATAATTTGATTATTAGTTGCATTAACATGTTAACTTTCCTTAAAAGTATTACAAGCATTTAAAACATCAAAAGCATTCTTGAAGTTTCCCGTTGTTTTTCGAATAATTTGACAGCCAAATTCTGAGTTAAATATTTTAGAATTTTTAATAAAATTTTTTGTGTTAAAAGTAAGGAATGAAGTCATGTCTAATAGTTCTGCAATTAACATCAATCTTTCTATTATTATAATTAGTATTCAAAATTCTTACAATGAGAGTAAAAATGTTTACAAATGATCCCTAATAGTCTTCTGCTGAATCAATTTCAGTTTGAAACAAAAACAATTATTAATCTGCCTTAAAATCACCATTGATATTATTTCAATGATTTGAATCAATATTCAATGATTGGAGCCATATATAATGATAACATTTCATTCTTTACAGGAAATTAACAATCATCGCATTTGATTCAACAAACAGTGTGAACCAAAGCTTTCTGTTGAATATTCCTCTAAATTGGTTTATTTTTAGTAATTGTCACTGCTACTACTTTCTTTCTCTTTTCCAACTTCAGTTTTTTCTCTTTTCCAACTAGTGAAGAACTTCTCAATCAAACTTCCTATACTGAACTTATCCTAACAATATGAGAGGTCCAGTTCATTCTTTTAACTTTGATACTTTCAACATTACCAGGTTCTTTGAAATTTCAATAAATTTCAAAATTAAAATTTCGTCTCGATAAAGGCTATTTATTTTCTATGACACTATCAAAGATTTTTTTTTTCAAAAAATTGGAATTTTGCATTAACTATTTTTTGTCACAGACCAAGTTTCTAAACCATACATTACGTATAAATTTTTATTAACAAAACAAAAAATAAATAGCAAATATTTTAAATCTTCATTGAAATGATAATTTTTCCATAATATACAAGGATAATTTATTTTATTCTTGTATAAGACAATATGATTCATGTGTTCTTTATATCTACTGGAAAAGGAGGCAAATTTAAAAATATTTATAATATATTTGGTATATAATAAAATATTCATTCTACATTTCTTTTTTATAGCTCAGCAAAATGGAAACATTCTATTTGAATTGCATCAATTCATCATTCTCAGAGACCAAGTTTCAATGATATCAGAAATGTCTTAAATTTTACCTCCAACAAAACAAAGAATTCATAATATATATATATATATATATATATATATATATATATATATATATATATATATATATATATATATATATATATATATATATATATATATATGTATATATGTATATATATATATATATTGATTCTGAGATAAGAAGACATTACATGAAATTTGTGGTCACAGCTTATCAAAACAGTCCCTTGAAATATAACATAAAAGCTTATTAAGTCGTAGTTAAAAAAAATAATACAAGGCATTCGTAAGTTCTCAATCTATTTCGTAAATAATTAATATAAAACCATTTAAAAAAATGTCTAATGTACATATTACAGTGATGTAATAACTGGATATTATAATAATGGTTATATTATAATAAATACTTTATCGAGTTTATATGTTTTGAACAGTTCATGTGAAATTAAACAGGTTCAAAGAGTAATAAAAAATTACTTTTTTTCAATTCGGAATTTTTTTTCAATATAAATAAAAAATTTTCAGATTTATAATATCCTATGAATTCATATAATAACAGCATGAATCAAATATTTTCTACTAAATTTTCAGTTATACAGTGAATCAAATCCCTCTCCTCAATAATCACAGTTATAATTTTTTGCGTTATCATTCACGCTCATGTGACTAGAAAAATGAGTATCAACGACAAATTGAAATTCCATTTGAATTATTTCAATGCGAGATATATAGCTAAAATTGATAGCTATAATTACTCCAGTTGGCATAGCAATACGGACAAATTTATATTTCCATTTCTTTCACTCTACTGCAGCAGTTCTGTAATCTTTAAATATTCTCTACAATATTTTCGCATTCAAAATTTTAAGAAATACAACTTAAGAAAAAGATTTCTTGTCAGTTCCAGGAATAGCTTCCTCAGCATAAGGTTAAAGAATATATTTTACTTAACTTCTTAAAACTGCTTTTTAAAGTTTCACGTTTTCCGGAATATGGACACTTTTGCCTGTTTTTTTTTTATTTCACGTAATTTCTATTTATTTGCTACCATCAACGTAATCAATCATTACAGCGAATAAAAAGGAATGAATTTGTTGTCTTTTTGACTATTTCTTTTCTTTTTTTTTTTTTTTTTTTTTGGATTTTTATAAATATTTGATTTTTATTTATCCATTAAATGATACAAATTGTGCGAATAAGGAAAATATTTATTTCACAACAAAGTTGAGACTTGCATCTTTTTATAGTTTGTTTTTTCATAAGAAAATAATATATAAGTAATATATATAAAAAAAATAATAATATGTTTTATACTTTATAAAAATTAGTTACAGTCCTTTGGTTGAATAAAATTATTCCTGAAAAGTAAAAACTGTTTTCTTTTGAACAGCATTTTTAAAAAATTTTGAACTTGGTTTTCTAATGGTCTGTATCGGGTTTTACTTCTCAGTAACCATATTTTTCGTTGAAAAAATAAAACAAGTAATAATTTCTCTTTTTGAACATGAAGATAGCTTCAAACAACTGCATCGTTTCTATGGAAATCTAAAGCAATATTTTATGTATTTCAGAACCAATTAAAAGTAAATATGTATGAAAAATATAATTTCCAGATATAAAATTAAAATGGATTTAGTTCATTTATTTTTTTAACTTTCTACAATTGTGATATTGGAAATTAGAAGATTTAAAGATTTAAGAACATCCTTTAATAATTTTTTAAGCATATTATTTGTTATATTTCAGTATTGAAATATTACGCAATAAAAGTTCTAAATTTAAACTAGATCATAAATATATTAGATAATTGTATAATATGATTCTTTTTTCATAATTTTCAATATGTATATTAGTTATAAGATATGAAAAGTTCACATGTTACATAAATTACCAACAATAATGAATGTTCAACCAAAATAAATTTTTCCACAATGAATAACTGTTATGAAATAAAATTTATAAATCTCACACAACATAAAAGTTTCTAATATGAAACTTCAGTGGTTAAATTATACTAATATTTCTAATCTGAAATATTTGCAGAGTATTTCGTAAAAAAATACGCAAGTAATCTTCTTTAAATATTGGTATTTGTCTATTTTTTAAAGCAATATATTTTCTGTAAAACAAACGAGAGAAATCACTCATCAAAATTTCATCATAAAAAAATACAAAACATTTCCATCAGCATATTAGTTTTTATAAATAAAATAATTGGGAAAGAAGTATTTTATATTTACATATCTTTATAATGAGTTTAAATAGTATCCAATATTTAAAAAATTTTAATTTATTATTATACCTTTGAAGTTCAATAATATGTTTTATAATATGTCCTTACTTAGACCAAATGATTAATAAAAATCCCTATTTTAAAATAAATTGTCAGTACATATCAAATAAATGTCTAGTGCCGAGAATTCATTTCAGTAACGTTTCCGAACATTCTTCCTAATTTCATATCCTATTGTATTTTAATTTTGTTATTTGTACATTGCAGTCCCGTCAATAACGTCAACTTTTACAAAGTTCCTGGTATGCGTAAACTTTTGTATTTTTTATTATTATTTTTGAGAACTTCTAGTCTTATTTAAAGAAAAAACATTATGTGGCCAAGTTATGTTGCTAAGACCGATAAATCGTCCTTGCGTTAATAGTCAAATAGATTACCTTCGAACCGCCATATCTAATTTTTACTTAATTTATTTTCTTCTAATTTAAAAATCAGTATAAATCTTTATATAAAGTATGTCTAATAAACGTTGAATCATAAAAAATCAGAAATTATTGATGTAGCATTATCCAATTCAATGATGAAGATTTTAAAAATTACAAATTTAGTAAAGTTGATCATATGATTTATATTTTAAACTTATTAATCTAAATACTGCTAGCTTACGTTTAATCGAAAAAGTATCTAACATACAACTTATTATTATTTAATTGAATTTAACCTTAATTTAATTTGAAATGCATTTAATTATTTAAATCTTTCTTACTGCCAATTCTTACTCTTTACTTACAAAATAAAAATTTGTGGTTTTTAGTTTCTCATCCACCACTGTTTTTGTCCGGCATTTATCAGTAATTTAAAAACTACTTTTAACAATAAAAATCAAAGATTTTACTCTTATTTTGCATTTAATATTTGGTAAATTGAGCTGTTATAATAAACATTTGAGTAATTCATGTAAAAATATGTAAAATATATCAGTTTAATTTTCGACTACATTTATATTGTATCTAAATTCTTCTAAAATAGTAATTATGAGAATGTTCCAAAACAGTAAAATAAAATATGTCTTCATCAATATTTTTCAAAAAATCAAAAATTTTTCAACTACATTTTTATATTATAATTGAATTTTTTAATTAAAAAAAATATTAAATAGGAGAATGTTTCAAAACAGTAAAATAAAACATTCCTCATCACTCTTTTTTCAAAAAATTCCCAAAAATTATTTTTAAATATTAATTAATCTTCATTTAATTAAAAAAATTCCTCGTCAAGTACTCTGATGTATTTACTCAAATATTCTTTTCAGTCATTTTTAAAATGCTCTCTCAAGTGAGTTAAAGTTAATATGGTCGAATTTCAAGGGTTTTCAGTTAAGTTTTTCCAGAAAAAATGTGAGTGTAAATGTAATTTACCTTTGTATAAAAATCTGTTATCAATTTAAGTTGCTTGAAAATGCTTTTAATAATTCTCTCATATTCTTTATATTAAGAGTATATCTCAGAAAACTGTGGCTAAAATATCTTTGGAAAGTGTGAATTAAACAGCAAATGAATTCTATTTTCAAAATAATTTTAGTTTATAAAGTATGTATGCATAATCCTGGAACCAGGGGGTACGTGTACCTTCCTGGGGCTTGAGCACAGCCACCAGGCGCGTCCGCAGGTGGTGGATAGCCGAATGTCCTGTAGGAATGACAGGATAGCTTTGAATATAGAATCAGAGGCCGCGAACCAGCTCCCGTAAACCCTGGTGTTATGCGTTCCGTGCCTAGGGCTAATTGGCACCGCGGTATTGGTGTCTTAACGGAGCCTCTAGTTGCTTGGCGAACTTCTAGAGTAATTTGCCTTGCCCAGTAACTCAGGCAATGCTGGGTGGACTTATATTACCTGAGCTTTTTAATTGTTGTCTTGTGGCTGAAAAGACACAAGAAGTAAGAAACCTTTCTGCATTTGCAGGTGAAGCCTCTAAAGTAGACCTTGCTGAAAAAGACAAGGGAACTCAGAGGCAATCTTGTAAAGGGGCAGCAATGTATCCTTCACTTGAGGTAGAAATTACCTCTAAACCCTCTTCTTCTGGTGAAAGTCGGGAAGCTATTCATAGCATGACTGAATTTCTGACCAGATGGAACTGTTTCAGCAAGACCTTATCTGCTGGAAATGTCATATGCAAGAGGAAACGGCAGAGCATGTCATTTACGAATATGAGGCTCTTGCCTTCCCTAAATTAACTTCTTTAGGCTTCATCCATACTAGAGAGTTACACCTAGACTCCATTAAAGGGTTATCGGACTTTATTAGTAAAGTGGGTGACCCGAGCAACTGGAACTAGGAAACATTGGGTTTGGAGTTAATGGTACAAAATGCTGATAAAAGCAGAGGTGCCCAATGACATACAAACTCAATTTTAAGAAGAAGAAGAAGAAGATGTATGGATAATTCGTAAATATATGTATGAATACCAAGAGACTTTGATATAAGTATAAATAACATCAACCAATAAAATGAAATTATAACATATCGAAATATCAAATCAAAGAGTATATCAAAAATACCATTTATCACTTAAAAGAAATATTTCAAAGAGAATAAAAATAAATAACGTATCTTTATAAAACAAGATGAGTTGATAATTTATTATTAAAAGATCTTTTTTATTTGTTCATACACCTAAAAGCTCTTAAAAGGATTTATTTTATTTTTTATTTATTCAATAATTAAACTCTCCATGTGATATTAATCCGTAATTAAATATGGAATTAAAATTCTTTCATAATTTCAAAATAATGAACGAAATTGTTATCATTTGTAAAAAAACTAATTAAATTATGATATTTGATAGAATATTGTATCATATTTTTGTAATCACATTTGGATTTGGCTTTAATTACAATTGAAAATAAGAAATTTTAAACATTAAAAATAAACATTATATATTACAAAGGGATAGCAAGAAAACTTTTTTGAATAAATTCAAGTGGAAAACTAGTAATCCTGCTAAAATAATTTCAACATTTTAATGAGAAAAAATTGAGGAAAACGTAAAGAAATACCAGATTAAAATTCAGCATTTTCAATTATTTACTCTTTGATTCAATTACATTTATAATGATTAATTTAAATTCATAAGAATTTGGGCTAACATTTTTAAGCATTCTTTTTAAAATAATTAGTTTCCATCATTATATTTTAAAATATTTCATAATCTATGCAAATTGAAATTCTAACATTTATTTTAAATATTTAGTTAAAATGCTTTAAAATTATGTGACTGTATTTTTTATTCAAATACGATCCATTAATGCTGTGTTTATATTTTGTATTATTATTTCTTAAAACTTTCTATTCAATCATATTTTATGCATCATCCATGCATAAAATTTTGTGCAAAAAAAAAATTAGTTATACTCTTATTTAAAAGATTTTTTTATAAATACAAAAAGTGTACAATAAGAATCATATGATTTAAAAAGAAGAAAGTAAATTTCTCATTTATTTGGATTGTATTTCATTGTATACACTCAGATTTTAAATAATCTTAGAATTTTATTCAATTCTGTATTTCTTTTATTCCCTTTCAAAGAAAAACATTTCTTTTCCTTCAAAATTTAATTACAACAAAAAATTTTGGTGTGACAACATATCCAAATTATTTTTAAAAAAATGAGCGCCAATTCATATGAAAAGCTAGAAGATGGAAAACTTTGCACTAAAAGATGAAAAACGTGTTTTATAACAGTTTTTAAGAATAGCTTTAATTTTTTTATTTTCTGTGAGAAGAAATTTTGAAATATATCAGCTTAAGTTATTTTTAAATTTTTTAAACTCTTTCACATATCTAAATAGTTAAAAAATCAGAAAATGTGATATAAAAACATACTTGATTTTCCAAGAATTTTACCAGCAATTTTAATAAATTGTCTGACATGTAGATTTTACTGCTTATAAAATAAATAATCTAACAAACAATTTTCAAAAGTAATATTTACACATTTTCATATTTTATCTTGCGTAAAACAAAAAATAATCGCAATATTCAATCCAAATAGAAACCTGGAATTTATCAGGTTTTTTAATACTCTCAACAAGACAGATCTATTTCAGAAAATAATCTAAATTTTTAATTTAGGAATTATATGCAACTATAGTGAAGCATATTGTATAAATATTGTATAGTCATTAGAGGTATAGTCTTATAAAGTAGCATTTCGTATCATCCAGTAAAAGCATTACTAAAACAATTTCAGTTGATATAATTTAACTTGTAAAAACCAACTTTTTAATTACTACTTCAATAGAGCTACTAAAATAATATTTTATTTATTTTTCTGCAGATAATTCATATTGATCAGATAACATATATTGCATTATTTAATTTGATTTTTTTTATTTTTATTTAAAATTTTAAATACTTAATTATTAAATTTGAATATTTGAATAATGCTTGTGTATTTACAATCTACCATATAATATACAATTTATAAATTTTAGAAATAAATTTAATTTGATATATTATATGTAAATATCATTGATTCGAAACATTGCAAAAAAATTTATATTATTTAAAATGTTTTGAATTATTTTAAGTCAAATTCTGGATCAAAAATTTATTTTACTTCTTCCACTTGATGTAATTTTACGTCAGAAGAAAAAGAATTCTATAAACTAAATTTACTCTTTCTCTCAACATCACATGTTAGAGATTTAGCATCTTTTTCTGAAACAATGTTTTCATGTCAGTAAAGTAGAATACATTGTAGTTAAAATATAGTTTAAATATACGAAAAAACAAAAAATGTTTAGATATGAAAAACAGAATTATATATCAAAAAGATTTGAGTGGGCATAGTACAAAATTTCATGTTCATGAAAACGGAATAAAATATACTAGGGGGACAAAAATGATCATAAATTATCTGAACATAACCAAACACAATGTTTTTTTTTAATTTAGGTACTCATAAGGCATCCATAATTTTTTAATCAAGTGATAAAATATAACGAAAAATATTGTATTATGAACATTCAAAAGTAGTTTTTGAAATAGAAATGAATGTTCATTAAAGAAGATTCCAAAAACTCATTTAAGAAAAGAGTTTTTAAATCTTAATGAACCTTCATAAAATCAATAAAATGAACCAGGGAAAAATTTAATCCATAGTGGTTGATACTGTTCTGACGCTGAATTAAATTTATACCGTGAATTTATCACACACCATATTAGCAATCAAATTTTTTATTATTATCTATGATTGCACATAACATAAATTAATTTACAGGAACATCTTGTAATAGGAACACCAACATTCCATTCTCAACATGGCCGTTCTCAATCACTTTCGAATCCCGCCAAACAGCCCGCTATTCTCTTTCTTTTTTTAAATAAAAATTCGTGTTGATGTCTCCGCAGCGCCATCTCGAGTCGTCGAAATCATTACAATACTTTTGAGAAATTAATAATTTATATAACTTATATTGTTCTTTACATATAAGTTACTTTTTAAAACTCTTTTACTTTTTAAAAATAAATGCGCATTAATAAATGCTTTTGTTTCGCATTTGAGAACTATAAAAGAAATGATGAGAGTGTTCATTCAGATTTTAAGTCAATTTTCCTATTAAGCTCATAAATATCAATACCGGATTATTTATTTACAATGAATATAAATTTTCAATTATATTTGCTGAAATCATATTTAAAGGAATATTATTCATTATTATTTGGAAAATATAATAACAAATAATTATTTATTTAGTTTCCTTCTCTGAAAGGAAACTTTATATAGTAGTGTTAGGACAAATAAACCAAAATACTCAAAAATAAAGAGATAATAAAGAAAAATAACTGCGAAATAAATATTATTCAAAAAGATTTTCAAATTTTATTTTATTGTGATTCAGATTTGTTTGTAAGCAAGCATTCCAACGTAATTGGAAGGCACTTATTTTTCAATTAATAATGATTAACTCAAAATATTATCTGTATTTATATCTCATTTGAAATATACATGAAATTAATGTTAACATAGTGATATCGTTTTATAAATATTCATTAAAAACGATTAGCTGTGTATCTTGCTTGATTCTGGGAATTAAATCCAAGTAGTAAGAAAAAGTCGGAACTGTTTTCTCAGAAAAGTCATGAATTACATATGCGCATGTAAATCCAATCTTTAGACATGCAAATTATATATATGCGTGTTTTCTTAAGGAATGATGCCAACTGTCTCAATACCCATGACGTAAGTTTTTTTACGATACTTTATTTTATTTTTATTACACACGTGTGTAAATTTGCTGTACGTATTGCATTTTTATAACTTATTTGTTACAATTCATTAATAAATTCTTATAATACTTTCAGTTTAATATATCTGCACATAACTTTAAAAAAATAAAACACTTTTAAATTGTGTTTTTTACTTATTAAACTATTGGAAAATGCGATGTTAAGTTATTATGCATAAAGCTATATAGTGAAAAAAATAATGAATATAAATTATTTTTTCTAAAACAGAGAAGAATTCTCGTGATATATGAATAATAAAATTTATAATTTTAAGTAAATCAGACATGATAAGTAAATCAGACAACAAAACTATCTAAACATCTTTTTTTTAATGTGCAAGTAAGAGAATTTAAGATTTTTCACACCTGATTTTTGTTGCTTATAAGAACATTTGTCCATTAAGAGTGCATTGTCAGAGCATTAACTTATTTGTTTATTGTTGTTAGAATATCACATATTGCATATGTTACTACTGATATATAATGAGTATGCGTGCATGTGTGATTAATGGTGATGATATATGAAAACAAATAAAAAACGATTTTAAGGCCTAAAATTTTCTTTTCTGTAACCTTATATTTGGTTTATTCAGATTGTGTTATTTTACAACATGGTTTAACATCATACTCATATCATAGAACAAGACTATATCTAAAAAACAAATTAAGACATTCTAACCAGAATAAATTAGCTAATATATGATATTTTTGTGTATAAAATTTAAATGCATTTGATAAATTTTATGTATTTACAATCTAAAATATGCTATTGAAAATCGTTATAAAATGTGTTTTTGATATTATTATCAGATTATATTTATCTCTAACTATTGATAAATTATTTTTAGCTAATTCTCGTAATGAAGTTACATTTTCATTGACATCATCCTAATTCCATGTATGTTATTTTGTTGAATTTCTAAAAATTTAATAGGATTTAAAGAAAATGAAGAGATAACAATAATTATTGAGAGTTTCATTACAAAATGCATTAAGAGAAATTGCTATATTCATAATGTCACTATGTCGCAAAAATATTAATGTTAGAAACTTTTTATGGAGTATGAGTGACATCACTATTAGTTCAAAATAATTTCTTATCATGAGTTAGAAATTCCTAACTTCATGCATTCTATAATATATAATGCAAATAAATAAATACATATGTTACAGTAGCACTTGAAATTCATTATAAAAGAAATATTTCTATAGCATAACTTATATATTTTTATCAAGTCAAATATTACTGAAAATAATTCTTTGTTTATAAAAGAAGATTTTAAAGACTCCTCCTCAAAACATTTTCTCTTCGAATTTCCTCAAAACTAGAAGCCAATTTCTCACAGAACAGTCGGAAGAATTCAATGATATATCTATTCATGTTTTCTTTTATTCGGGTCTTAAATCTCTATTTTATATGAGAAGTGACATGGCCAGGATTTCTATTTTTATTTTTGAAAAATCAAAGTGTCTTTGAATATTATTTCTCTCGAAATATTCCTCATATCATAAGAATATACTCTCTTCAGAATGAAGAATTTTCTTAAAAACTGTGACATGATTAAAAAATTTTCTTAGTGACATGATGTTAAAATGATGATTAAAAAAAGAACAAAACACTTAAAAAATTAATAATATCATTAGACGTAGTGAAAATATATATTCCATTTCCAAGGGAAAATAGGGTATTTTTAATCAGTTTACACTTCTTCAATTCATGTAAAAAGCAGAAGCTGTATGATTTTTTCAAATCATTCAACTTCTGTTTATGATATGAATTCAAGAAATGTAACTGATTAAATATACCAAAACAAAAGGTTCGTTTAAGAAATAAGGTAATCGGAAAGAATTTAAGAGAAGGTTACCAGCTCTGAGATGATGATTTCACACTAGACAGTAACTTCTTATTAAAAAACATTGCTTTTGAGTACTTTTTCGGATGTATCTTCACAAATCATTGTGCTTTTAATAGTTCTGAATATGATGCAATGGTTTAAAAGTCTTTAACCAGGTATAGTGTGTGTGTGTGTGTGTGTGTGTGTGTGTGTGTGTGTGTGTGTGTGTGTGTGTGTGTGTGTGTGTGTGTGTGTGTGTGTGTGTGTGTGTGTGTGTGTGTGTGTGTGTGTGTGTGTGTGTGTGTGTGTGTGTGTGTGTGTGTGTGTGTGTGTGTGTGTTTTTTAACAATACATTCCTCCAAAAATCATCATTTATCCAATGTGGAAATCTATTTCATTTAAAGTACCGGCAATGCGTACTACAGGAGTGGGAGAGTGATATCCAATACCGTTCCACACCATAACATCCGGTGCAGGACCAGTGTGGCGGTGAATAACGCAGCTGTTCAGCATCCACTCTCCACGGTGCCTCCAGACTCCAATGCGACCATCGTGGTGTTGCAGATAGAAGCGTGACTCTTCAGTAAAGACAATTACATTCGATTCTGCCATCCACACATCCTTTTTTCATCGCACCATTGGCCGCGGAGACGTCTGTTGTTCTGCGTCAAATGTAGACGAAACAATGGACGCCTTACGGACAGACCACTCTGCTGTTGTGTTGTTGTTGTTGTTGCTTATCCTCCATGTCTGACGGAGTCAGACTAGATCCACAAGTTCGTTGACTGTAAGGAAGTCGAAGACTAAAAGAGGATTGCTAAAGAGATCCTCCCTAGAGAGACCCATGCAATCCAAAAGATGCTCAGGAGAAGCCTGATGATTTTGGCACTTGGTGCAGGTGACGAAAGTTTTTCTGCCCTCGTTGAAAGTGAGGCACTTAATATGACCGCTAGCAAGTCTTGAGAGAACAGTCCGGGTACGTCTGTCACACGGGAGGTCAAGGGACAAACCCGGTTTTGATCCCTTGTACCAATTATGGGTGGGGGGTGTTTTCCACTCCTCCGAGATTTTTGATTTTTCCCGGGAGTATAACTCCAGAAAAGTAAGTGTGGAAGAGGGAGTATTTGAAATCCTGCAACCCTCCTTAGCAAGATTATCGGCCATTTCATTCCCGTGGAGATTCACATGTGAAGGTATCCATTGCAAGTGAACATCATGATTAAGTGAAATGAGTTTTAATTTAAGCAGGATAGAGTTGCTGATCTTGTCGCCTACAAGAAGCCAATTACTAAGATGGTGGAGAGAACTACGGCTGTCAGACAAGATCCATCGGTCACCATAATCCTCTTCAGAAAGAATAGCTTCTAGTCCCAGGTCTATTGCAATCAATTCACTTCTGAAGACAGAGCAGTGATTGGGATTACGATGAGAAAGAGTGAAATTGGTGTGAGGGGTTTCAATATATATGCCACTACCTGCTAGAATATCAATTTTACTACCGTCAGTGAAGATTTTGATGGCATTGTTAGGAATGTGGCTTAGGTTTTCCAAGGTCAGTTATCTAAGATGTTCTGGAATGTAGTCTTTCTTATTAACATGAGTACTTAAGTTAAAGTGAAAGTAAACCCTGGGGAGTCCTTCTGCAGGATTCAAGCAGCACTGTATTGAGTTGGGTTCAACATTACTATTAGGTAGTTGAAGAGAGACGGCCAGACTGAAAGGGCTGTCCTTCTTTAATCTTTGATGTTTACTCCAGCTGTTAAGATACATGGAGGTCTTGTTGCAGAGGCCATAACTAGAGAGTTTATTATACTCTGTTGTTGTAAACGTTGTGAACGATACGCGCAGACACTGGATGATGCGTTACAGGCTGAATGTGCTGTCCCAGGGTTCGTGATGTGGGTGAGTGATCCGTCACTCCCATACGTACAATTCGCTTGTCATCACGTCAAGTGGTGCACAGAGATGAATGCGATCGAATACGTCGGTCGATCTTAACCTTTCGTGCATCCAACGATCACATATCCGCATTACAGTTATTTTGTTTCGTCCAAAACGGCTACCGATTTCCCTGAAAGGATAATCCGCAATTTCAGTAGGCCACTATCCTTCCTCTATGGAACTCGGATACTTGATCAAAAATGATCGCTGTTTTCTACGAGGTATAATTGATCGTTTTTTGAAAAAGCTACAAGAAAAACACAATTGCCAACTGAAATCATTGAAATCTCCAAACCTTAAATAGCGCTTTGAAGTGGCTTCACAGGCCATAAGCGCGCGTGATGTGCGTCTGCGTTGAAATTCTATCATTTGCATATCTTACCTCCGCTAATGCATGTTGTAAATTTCAAGTCATTTGTAAGCTTCCTTCACGATGTTGCATTTACGGTGGCCAGCATATATATATAATTTAAAAAATTACGCATTGAATTCAATAAGTTAAATTATAGTTTAGAAACCAAACGTAAATTATACTTAAAGGAATTTAAAGTGAAAGTAGGTATTTTTGTAAAAACCTCAATGCTTGGGTGGCCCCTTTCTGTAGTTGTAAAATCAAGGCATTACTTAAATCTTACAAGGAGTTTTCTACTTTTTGCATATTTTAAAACAAAATTGACAGGAATATGATTGTCAATAAGATGATTAATTAAACGTTTAATTTGCTTTTTAACGAATTTATAATTATTGCAAATATTATAAATGCGATTCAGTTCATTAAATATAATATTCATATAAATTTTTATAGAAATATTAGAATTCCAGTATTTCAGTTTGTTAACTTTAAAATTAAATTGATTAATTTCATCAAAAATGTCAATATAAGTAATTTAATTTTCAATATTGATTTATAAATCTAAAATTTCAGCACTATTATCAAAGACATTTTTGATAATAGTGCTGAATTTTTAAATTTTTACTTTTAGATTTATTTTAAATTTATTTAGCTTTCCTCCTACATATATTAACTTAATGTACCAACTTCGCTACGTTCAATTTAAATTATTTTACATATATATTTGATGAACTTATTGTTTACATCTGACTTGCCACCTACTTACTTAAATATGACTTTACCATAGGAAATAGTATACATATATTTCAGAGATCCCTCTAAAATATGAGCTTTCAATGATGATGATTTCCAACTTTGAAGATTTGAAGCTTCAACTTAAAGCTGAAAACTTACGCGCATTATAAGTAATTTAACAGATTCTCAAAACGATGTTTTGTATCATTCAATGAAATTTCAAGCAAAATTAATTAAAAACAAATCAAATGAGATATAGAATATTTAAAAATACCTTTTAATTATGAAGTTATTAAATATTGAAATCAGGAACGTTTTCATCCAAACTTCAATTTTAATTGAAATTCATTTCCAAACGGTGACGTATTGGGAAAGACAGAATCACATTCTTTAAAGAAAAAAACATAATTCCTTCAAGAAATAAGGGAAAAATTCAAATTCATTAGTAAATTTCTTTATTTAAAAAAAATTACACAGTGGGAATATAGAAAAAGAAGGAACTCAATATCGTTTATATTTTACCTCTACTACCAACGGTAACACATAGATGATAATTTTAAAAAGAGGAAAAGAATCCCTACGATTCTATTTTTGTGAATAGGAATATTACAGTATTTAAAATAATTACATTATAGCATTAACAACTTTATAGGGATTTCAAATCACAGTCTTAATTATGCTTTTACTTAATTATAAACGCTGTTACCAAAATTTTAAAAGAAGACTTAGTTTTTATTTTAAGTTAATCCGAGACCGAATTTCTGATGCATCACTCTCTTCCGTATAGCCATTCTCAATATAACTTCTGAGTAAATTTTAGAGAACAAACAATTAAAAGATCTTATTTATATAATTAAATTCAAAGACCAAAAACTATGCATGTCATGAATTCTATTTCCAAATATATTTCGCAAGAAGTGTTATGAAATTTCTCTCTCAAGTTTATAAAATTTATATATTTTTCTAGATTCATATGTAATTGATATCTATTCTTAAATTGAGTTCCATATTTCGATAATATTTCACAAATTTTATATTCTTATTTTATAAATAACTATTAGGCTTAGGAAAAATTTTTAATATTATTTTAAATCGCTACACTGGAAAATTATAAATTCTTGTCGCGTAATAAGCACATTTTAAGTCATATAACCAGCGCACAATATGTAAATATAAAGAGAAATCAATAATAATTTTTAAAATATGGAACTAGTCAAAACTTTTCACGAATATATATATATATATCACAGTATTAATCTTAAAAAAGTATTAAGTTCTAACAAAACGTGGTGTCTTGGTAAATCAAAATAATGATGATATTTGTAATTCGAATTTTTTTCCATAATATCATATTTAATGTGAAAATTTTTTTTCAAATGGCGGCCACAAGAGGGTTGAACCCTATGCCACAACAAGGCCAGAGATTGATATTTATTTGTCGTTACCCAGCGGGCACCTGTGAACCAAGTCATGGAGGCGAGTAGCGTTACCCGCGCCATACCACCACAAACCCGTTTAAAGAGCGGGCCACATTCATACAACACAGAAGAAAGGACAGAGAAACACAGAAAGAACAGAGAAGGAAAGAAACATCCATGCCCGAACGGGATTCGATCCCGGGACCAATAGCTTAGGAGTCAGGAACGCTAACCACTCAGTCAATCGGTCGGCAATGTGAAAATTAACTAGTATAAACAAAAATTTAGCATAAACATTTCATATTTGACTTTCAGCAATCCCGAAAAAAAGTGTTGGCACCATTTAATATATTCTTTATTTTAAATACAATTTGAAAATAATTCCAAATTTTATATGGCTTTTCAGAATAAATTCCAGAAAAAACCTGGCATTACTAAACATTCATACATGTAACATTTTCATGGTTTTAGTAACTTGAGTAAAATGAAACAGTGAAATGATGAAAACCATGTTTTAAAGAATAAAAAAAACGCTAGTAAAACTTGGAATGTAGATCATTCACAAATTCCTATTATACCTCCATTACGATGGCTGAATCGTGTGTAATTGTTGGAGCATAATTTAACATGTCACAAGTACTATTTTTATAATAGAAACATCTTGTCTTTTGCATATCGCAAAAAATCGCTTTCACCTTCAAAAAAGTTTTAAAATCTTAAAAATTTCCCAAATATTTTTAAAATGTCTAAATTTTTTTTTATTTGAGTAAATGTATGTCAAATTTTAATTTCTTTGAAGCAGTATGAAATTTACTTTAGAGATACTTCCTATTTTATACAATTACAGAATGAGCGTTTTTGTTTAAGCAAAACATGTTTTCGATTGCATTAATAAGTCGATCCGATTTATTTTTATTTAAACTCATCTTATTTCTAAAAAATCAAGCTTTGCACACGCCATCTACAGATCTGAATTTTTTTAGCGTCGTTTTGCTGACGTGAATACCCACGGTGGAGAAAAGATTGTACGAAATGTTCTCCCAATAAGATTCCCGGTGTTTTATGATACGGTAATGAACAGTTTCTTTGTCGAGAAAAAAAATAGCTTTTCTTCCTCATGGGGATATGTTTAAGATTTCTGTAAACAATGAACAATAGATTGTTGGCTACTAACATTGGGAAAGGACAATGCATTAGTAGTGCCATCTATTGAGTAATCAATGGCTATAAAAATATTCGGAAACTTTTGTGTTTCAATCTTTTACTTAATTTCAAATTGAATAAAAAAATTATCCAGATTTTTATCTTTTAAGAAATACGGAAAATTTAAAATTATCCAAAAAAGTAATATACTTTTAAAAATACTTTTTGTTCTTTATCAAAAACAGTTTAAAAAACAAAGTAAAAAAGTTTTTTTAATATTTACTTTTATATTACATTTTTACATAATAAATATACTCATAAATGAGTATGTATAATAGTCAAAGCATTAAATCCAAACCATGTCAAGTAAAAGATAACTGCAAAAACATAATTTATAATTTTACAAAAACAAATTTAATAAATAATATTTCCAAATTCTGTATTTATCAAATTATGAAAGAAATTAAATATAGCATCAGGCAAATCATTTACTCAATACAATATTTTACTACAAGAAATAGTTCATTAATGCATCTTTAACTCTATAGTACATCAGTACAACTGTTTTTTAATGTCCAAGTATAACGTAGATTTATTAGTTCATATTATTTAACCTAACTAAACCATTTCATCAGCATTTTTGCAGAAAGAAAAATTAGTGTTTTTTAAAACTATTAATAAATTGAAAACAAAAATCAAATTTTAACATCATTTATCAATGAAACTCAAAAGCATCCTTCATTTCTTGAAAATACAATAGAAAAAATAGCTAAAAAATTTCAGAACTTGTGAAATAATTACTTACGAAATCATTACGAAATTTCAAACAGAACTTACCAATGAAAATTATACTTCATTTTATATAAATTCATAAATATGTGAACATGAATCTTAAAAGTAATCAAATATTTCTAACATAAGATGAAATTTTAATTTTCAGAACTGCTTAACACAGACTTGTCTTAAGAACTTAAAAATATGTTTTTAAAATTAGGTAAACAATTTTAGCATTTTGACATCCTAATAAACAATCCTATAACTATCAAAAAGTATGCTTAACATTAAAAATGTTGATGAAAAATATACCGTGTTTTCATTTCAAAGTAAAAATTCCAGTACATATAAATTTCCTGATAAAATTATAGAACTTTTAAGAATCTTCAGAACATTAATTACATATACGTTTCCAATTTTTAAACACCATTCTCTTACATAACTTATGAAAAAAATTGATGTCACTTCATTGGATTAATATAATATACATTTTGTTTAAAAAAAAAATTTTTTTGTGTGGTTTTACATTTATTTCTTTATCATACAACAAATGTTTGGGAATACTTAAAGTAATCAAAAATAACTTTATGAGGATGCAAAAAATAAATAAATACATGAGTAACAAGCTTGGTAATTAAATAAAAAGTATTTATTCTTCCCACATAACATTGTCTCGTTACTTGTGTAAGGAAATTCTTCTTTAGTATGAATTTATTCACTTGACTTTTTAAAGCACACATTCAAAAGTTATTGATTTTTGTCAACATAAACTGGAGCTTGTATAATTATTACACAAGAATTTAATAATACATAAAAATATAATTTAAAAATGCTTTTGCAATCAAAATTAGATAATTAAACAGAAATCATTCTTTCCATGTAAATTTAAGCTACAACGAAAAGTTTACGAAGTGGTTTACATGGCAAATTTTTCTTATGATTGGAATAAAACAAAAATTTTTATATTAAAATATTCAAAATTGTTTTATTTAAAGCAAATATTTTTTTAAAAATAACATTATATTAATCTGATGTATGCTCCACACTAAATTAATCCTTTAAAATTAAAAGCACAGTGAAATTCATTTAAAACATAAGTGGATGATAAGTATAATGAAGGTAAATGTCATTCTATTATTAGTAATAATAATAAAACCTTTGGTAGATAACAGTGCATTTCAAATGTTTTTAATGAATCAGGATCCACATTGAAATAATTCTCGTATATTTTAGTCCAGCTGGAATATTCAAAGAAATTCAAAAAATGAGTAATATGAGAATTTTGTAAAGTAAAATTCAGTTATAATATCTATTCATTAAAAAAAAGTTATTTAAGTCTTTATTTTATTATTCATTATTTAATTCCAATTCTATAACGAATTTTGCATAAAACAAAAGAAAACTTAGGTTTTTAAATAAACTTTTGAAATAATTTTCTAAAACCTAATAAAGTGATAAAAAAAAAGATTTACTCTAATATGGCAGATTTTTTATTTTAAATAATTCAATTATTTTCTGGCAACTAGATTCCTTAAAAAAATTAGAAACACCTTTCAAAATTTTGCTGAACTCAGAATGTATATTATAAATAATCTTATACTTTTTATAGTCAGGAAATTATCAGAACTACATTAATTTTATTTCAATTAATAAGAAATGTTATGTAAAAATAAAACATGTCATTTAATGAGTTTAATAAACTGATTATTTCCTGCACATAAAATTTTCATTAAATATAGTTAAGTCAATATATATGTCATTCAAAAAGTTTTATAATAATGATTTATACACTTTATAGTAATATAATATAAAATAACAATACAAAACTTTTTGGAAATTTATAAAAATAAAAATATAAATAAATACAAAATATAATTTTTAATAAGAGACTATATACAATAAAAAAAACTTACTAAATATTATGAATCTCTAACCCTATGAGCCAAAAACATTTTGTCTGGCTTCTTTAAATTGACAACATATTAAGCAAATGAACTTAATTACATTTTATTGGAATAAGTTTATAATTATTAATAAACAAAATTTTGCTTGAATGAAATCACACAAAATTAATTTAAACAATTAAGAATTTAACAGCCTTATTCATAAGAGCAATTTGATTTATTAAACATAATTTATTAAACATGAATTTTAATTTTGACAAAAAAAAGTTACTGTACAGTGACATGAATATTTAGGAAAAAATTTTCAATTTGAATTTGAAATAATAAAGGTATTTAAGATATTTTTTTAAATATTGATTTATATTTTTTCAAACAGAATGTGGTTTAACTAATTTCATTTTTATTAATATCATTTTTAATTCTTAACAGAAACTTTTTCTAACATATCTACCCTTAATTAGAAAATTTAAAAACAAAAAATATGACAAATTTTCATTTTTTTAAGCTAAATAACTGCAATAAGTATTGGTAAAATTTCTTTAATATTTACAAAACCTCAAAAAATTACAAAAATATTAAGCAAAAATACATGAAAAAACAATTCATCATTTAAGTGATGTAATTTAAACCAATGCAACTGTAAAAAAATATGGAATACATTATATTCTCAAAACTCATTTATAACAGAGTTCAACTTGGATGCAAATGCTGAAAATGAGAAAAGGCGACGAACATGCTCAGTAGCAAATCTACCCAATTCACGAGCTAAACTTTTGTCTTTTGCCAATAATATCATTTTTTCAGCAAATGATGATGCAGTAGGAGCGCACAAATATCCTGTTTGTTCATCTAATATGGTTTCAAGTGGTCCTCCACTGTTGCAAGCTATCACTGGACGACTTAATAACATTGCTTCCAATGGAACAATTCCAAAATGTTCATTCGATGGAGTATAAAGGACAGCAGTACAACAATGAAAAAGCATCCGTTTAGCATCATCATTAGGAGACTTAAGAAAAGAAATATTTTCTTTTATGTTCAAATCATTCACAAGTTTTTTCAGCTCATCAAAATATTCCTTATTTTCTTTAACTCTTTCATCATAACCTCCAGCAATTATAAGGTGAATTTTTGAAAATTCTTCAGGAGCTAACTTCATTCGCATTTGTTCTAAAAAAAAATTCATAAATAATTATATATTCATGGTTGTTGATAAGTAATTTAGTAACTAAAAACTGAAATTATTAATCTTAATTGCACTATTCATAGATATCACCTTGTATGTTTAAATTATCACCTTATAAATTTTCATAATTATTTTAAAAAGCATCTGAAGATATAACAATAAAATCTATATTATATTTTTATTAAATTAATTAATAAAAAGATTTTTAAAAAATTAGTGTTTATAAATCTTATTTCCAAAATCTATAAACATACTTTTAACATATATTTAAATCATTACAATACTCATAACATTGTATTGATATTTTGCTACATGATTACAATATTTCATATAGATACTAAATTTTTAATAGAAATGCAAATTTGACAAATTTTATGCACATGCATTATGTGTAACTACACTTAAAACTGAATTTCAATGTATCTGTGAAGAAATATAATGATAACAGCAAGGAGAAAACTTCACTATCAGCAAAAAATACTTGGACACATATATAAGGGAGGTAATCTGTGGTCTTACAACACTTTACATATACTAGTTGCTATTACACAAGGATAGGAAACAATCATAGGCAAGCATGATGGCATGCTATGATGACACTCATGATTTCAAGACTTATATGAGTGTTGTTTATCACAGAAATAATTGATCAATGACAATTTTAACATGTTGAAATACAGAAGACCAACAATGAGATATATGACTTATAAGAATTAGGTAAGTGTTCTTTAAGGTAAGTCTTGCATAGAATTAGGTAAGTCATATGCAAGAATTTACTTATAAGAATTAAATAAATTCTTGCATATGACTGACAGCTATCTACTTTTTAATCGTTCTTTCTGTAAATTAAATGAAAAAGAATCAGATTCTTACACATCATTTATATTTTATTAGCTGATAAATTAAATATTAATCAATTAAAAGTCAAGGATGAATCAGCTGAATACTTAAGCCTATTAACTGAAGCATTAACTTTTATGATGGAAGATATGTACTGAAAGAAGAATATCAAATTCATCATGAATTCAGCATGAATTTTATTGTTTCAATTTAGATATAAGAAAATAACTGATAATCCCTGAATTCCAAGAACAAAATTCAATAATATGAATCAGTAAAAGAAAGGAAAGTATGCCATATTAACAATTAATCCCTTATATACCAGTATATTTTTGAAAAAATTTCCATTGCCAAAACAAATTCAATATGAACTGTTACTTCACTCAGTGTAGAAAATGACTTAAGCCCTTTCTAATTAGATTTTGCTAAACATAAATGTATAACTTAGGCAGTAAATTTTGAAGACATTAAGAACCCTTATTACATTTATTTACTGCAAATTCAATTGTGGAAATTAAAGCAACTAAGTTTGATAAATAAAAAAGTAGTTTGCATCTATTAAATACTGTTGAAGCTATTGCAAAGAATGAACATTTTTAAAAGTAAATTAAACTTAATTTTTATATATTGATTATAAATTGATAAGGAATATATAATTTAAAAAAGACTGATTCAAAAAAATTTGGAAACTAAAAATATGAAGGTTTAAATTCTTTAATATTGATAATTGAAAGGTTTGTTTCGTATAGAGTTTAATCAAGATTAAATAAGATTTAGAAAAATGTAAATCTCTAGAAGCACTTTTCTTAACCTAATATTAAATTATTTAAAAATATATATATACTTATTTTCTGAAAATGGCAAAATAGAAATGTAAAATAAACCCTATAGTCAATTTGTTGGATTTATTATCAATTTGTTGGATTTACACAATTACATTCATTATTGTAATTGTACACAATTACATTAATGAATGTAATTGTGTATATTTGACTTCACCAGGTTTTGTTCAGAGCTCAATAGTTATTTTTTACACACGAGGACTAATCAAACAGAGACCTATATTTTAAAATGGATTCCAAACCACTACAAAAACCACACCTAATGTGAGTTATCAAACTCACAAATTGTTGAACTGAAGACCAGGACCATAAACATTCAATTCAGCTGTTGTTACCAGATATATCTTTTCAAAGTAAGTCATCAATTAAATAGACAACAATGACTTCGTGAGAAACATTAGATAGTTGATAATCATGTACTCAGATACTTAAATAAAAATTTAAAATGCCTGTTTAAATCAAATTAGTCAAGTCTTAAGACTCTAATGTATTTTAAAAACCATACCCTGGATATGTGCTTTAGCTGACACATACAGCTAATGCTAAAAAAAAAAAAAATCATATTTTTTACCAAAAATAGTAGATTGCTTGAATATAAAAAATCTCAATACAATTAGCTTTCAGAAAATTCGTATGAATTAAAAGAGCTAATTGATTTTTGACAGTAAAGAAATTGGAAAATTATGAAGTTGTCATTCAAAAATTAAACATGAATATTTATTACCATTTTGTATGTAAGGTTTCCAAATGAATGAAAAAGATTTTAATACACAACTATAAAACAATAGCAATATTTTGTACACAATTATTAAACAAATGATTATCAATTTTTCCAAAACAGCTTTAGGTACTCATCACATTTCTTAGTGACATGCTATAATGTTACAAACATACAATAATTATAATCAAAATACAATTTGTTCACAAGACACTTGTGAACAAAAAAATATTTTTGAAAGTGCTTTGTAAGCATTTAAATATAATAGCTACTGATTTTGTTTTGTTTTTTTAATAATAGAAATGAACATATTTTGATAGTATGTGGTAGCTTTACAAAGTTTCTGAAAGTCTTGCAACTTTTCAAAAGCATAAAATGTGAATTCTTTCAAGATTTACAAAGAGGGCAAATTGTAAAAGCTCCTAGTTATAGCAAGTACAAATAAAACATCCTAAATTTTAGACAGTTTTAGAAGTACACTAACTAAAGTCACATGACAGCATACACACAATATGGCAAGACAAACTTGACAAAACAAAATAATGAATGGGATTAGAAGTTCTATGGAGAAAACTGACAGATTCTGACTCAGAATGTATGATCTAAATAGGGAAATGCAACAAACATTATCATTTTTTTCAACAACATTGTATATTCTACTTAAATTAATTTGAAATATTGTACTGAATAAAATGTCAAAAAGCAGTAAATTTTAACTTTTCAAAATCTTTTCTTGTCTTAGCATAAAATTGAAAATTTGTTAATTTTTCATTAAATAAAATTATTTTTATAAATAAATAATTCTATACAAACATAAAAACCTTATATGAAATAACAAAATACTTACAATGGAACTTTAAATTTTATTGAATAATAAAAGTTAATTCATTATGTACTCAAAACTAATATTTTTTTAATATTTACACAATAAAAATTTAAATTATTTAAAATTAAAATATTTGTAATATTGTTATATCATTAAAGGCATCAAGATTTTTGTTTCATAAAAAAAGCAACACAAGTGATATATAAACTAATATTAAAATTGTGGTAACAAATTATTTAAAAAATAAAAGTTGTTAAAAAATATATAAATTTTATCAAAGATTAGTTCAATTAAAAACAAATAATTCGATAACAATCTTAAATATATGTGTGTGTGTATATGTTTTGCATATATGTACATGCATACATGTACACATATATAAATACACATATAAAAATTATGTATAAAATCTTCCCATCGTAAAAATTAAGGTTAATCTTCCACAATTGGGATAACTACAAAATTTGGCAACAGTCTACAACTATTGTAATTTTTCTTTTGTTGTGGTTTCCAAATGAATGTTTTTTTAAACAAACAGATTAAAGCCAACCATTTAGTAGGTAGACACATTTTTCTTTTTTCTCATCATTCTATATTTATTACTTCCATTATTTTTCAAAACTTTTGCTATAAAAATGATTAGTCAATTTCAAACCCAGATATTGGATAAAATTATTCATAACACATCACCTGTTAACTAATATACAAAGTTTTGAAAAATCCAAACAATTTTAATCATTTTAAGGGGGAAAAGAATATAATTAATCTTATAGTCTTATTTATTAATTAATCATTGCATACTTTTGAAATCAAGCTATTTTTTTCATTTATCATACTTCAACATACAGTATATGCCATTTCACAGGACTGAATACAAACGATAATGATATCAAAACATAAAAGTTTTATTTTAAATTTTGAGTGCTTTTTACAAAATTCATTTTTAAATGATTTATATATTTTTCAATAAAATTCACAATATTGGTAAATATTTTTTATTTCATGTTTGTTTTGTGTACTGCGATTTTAAATTCAACAGCCAATTTAGTTTAGTGATATGATGTTCATGTTGCCAAACATAAACAACTTGGTACAAACTCATTCCGATTCTGAAAGATTCAACAAATATGTTTATAAATTAATATTAAATATATATATAAATATGAAAAGATGAAAATCTAACACAAAAAGAGAATAAAATATCCTTGCTTTTGAAATTATAAAATATGCATAAATAAAATTTTTAGATACTTGCATATTTATCATCCACATCATATGGGAAAAATATAAAAATTCTACCAACTATATTTGGCTATCAGTCACATGCTTATTATGTATTAATTTATAATTTACAGAATTTATACATATTTTAATCAAAAATGACTTACCTAAAGCCTTAATTGCAAGTGATATGTTCTTTTTTCTCTCATACCTGTTGATTGATAGAAATATTGTGGTAGCTTTTGTTTTAACTTCTAATTCTGAGTCAGGAAGTGGACGAAGTAAAACATTTGCATTAATTGTTGGGTAAAGCACTTTAATATCCAGGTCTTTAAGGCTAGAAAAAGTCTCTTTAAATATTTGAGCTGAAAATATAAAAACAAGTTTACTGAAGAAATTCCCAGAAAATTAAATATCAGAAAATTTACATTCAAATTTATATACAATGTACAAGAAGCAAATATAACTATTTTTATTTATAATTTTTTTAATAAATATATGAAAAATATAGTTTAATCTCATATTTAAATATGTACATTTTCTTTTATAAACTATGTTATTAGTTATAATTATATAAAATTATGTAGAATCACAATAATATATTAACATATACTATGGCCATTAAGAAAGTAAAAAGAATTTGCAAGCAAAGTACTTATTGATTAGTAACCATAATGCTAAATTTTTTATAACAAAAGTAATAAAAGTAACCTGCATTCATATTATTATTGATAACTGTATAGAAATTATTTGAAGAGTAAAAGACATCTTAAAAATAAATTATTCAAAAGAATCAAATTTAAAAATTTTATTTTATTTATACAAGAAAGTTAATAGAAAAACATATGTATTTTTCTTAAATTAATTTAGTAAAAACAAACAATATAGGAATTTTAGCTTGTGGATGCTTCTTATATATGTAAAATGTATATCAATTAAGATTCAATTTAAAAACTCAGAAAGAATACTACAGATTATGTATTTCCTTTACAATATATTTTTTGATTTCCCCAAAATGTTAAAAGGTTTTGTTTATAAAATCCATTCTTGACATCTTCATTGAGAAACAAAATGAATGCCATAAATAAGATATGTCTAAGAGATTCCCCTATATAGCTATTAAACAAGCTACACAGAAATTTAGATAAGCTTGGTTTCTTGAAACAAAAGTCCAAGGAACATTTTCTTCATTCCATATGCTATAATTATATGGCATCACATAAAAAAAAGTATCTGAAATTTTTTCTCACTTAAATGATAAACTAGTCAAGTTGACTATGATACACATTCATCAAAAAAATTATATGAATAGCTTCTAGTTTATTATGAAATAAAAATTTATTTATTAAATAGGGAGTAAATACATTGGCATTTAACTGTAAATATTTTACACTTTTTTAATAAAAGTTCTTTATGTATATTTAAAATATATTTCCAAAATTTTTTATGTAAAATTTTGAAATTTGCTTCAAATCAAACAATTAAATTTAGTGAAAATTCACATATCTTATGAACTTTACTTTTCTAATTATAATAAAAAAAAGATAAGAGAAAAAATTGCATTATTAATGTATGGTTCATAAAAATTTTACATGGCACATTAAAATTTATAAAGCCTAAGCACACCCAAGTAATCAATAATATTAAAATATAACAGTGAACATTCCGCATAAAAAGTATAGGAAATCATGCATAAATAGTACTTAAAATCCATTGAAATATCAGAATTATAACATAAATCTGGTAAACATTAGAAATATTTCAATCTCAAAATTTTATAATCCATTTATAATGTTCTAAAAAATTTTTGAGATTTGATGTCTGTGGGCCACGAGTTAACAGCTCCTGGTTTTGTAGCAAATGACATTTCTCTTATTCCTCCCAAATTGAAATATCATGATTATGATGATATATAAATATAATGCACTGCTATTCCTTTTTGATTTTTATTTTCAGTTACGAATGTATATAAGAATATAAAAATAGAATAAAATTGTCTTAGAATTATATATAATTAGCTTGAAGATAAAAAATCTGAAGGAAGCCAAAACTATTACATTTTTATCACTAGACAAATCTGTATTGATTTTAACTTATTAAAAACATTTGTAAACCAAAATATAATTAGTATAAAAGATTTTTAATTAATGTATATTTGTTTTTAGATTTAAAAAACACATCTTTAAAACATGTAATACTGATATTTTATTTGTGAATTTAACTTTATTCAAAAATACACTTAAAGCCAAAAAATTTTAAGTTCTTTTATAGAACCCTTTCATTAAATGACTCTTTTGCTCCCTGAAGTAATTTGTATTGAAGCTTTTTATCATGACTGTATCACTAACAATTTGTGTTAGGAAATTAAAAAACTGTTAACAACTTTTTTGTTCTAATGTAATCTAATTCTTGCTAACAAATAAAATAATACAAACATATAAATATACTTACAGTAAAGAATTACATTACTTATTTTCTTTCGTACAGTTATAATTATAAAACAAAAAGTGAAAATATTTAATATTAATTTTGAGCTTAGGTGATTAAAAATCTTATACATGAAAATACACATATTCCCATTTAATACTTCTATACACGAATAAATTAATTTTACTTAGATTTTTTTGTCTTATTTTTATTAATATTATTAATTATAAAATGTGCAAACTGGATGCATTTTGAAACTATAATTAAAAAATTAAAAGTAAATGTGATAGAAATACTTCAACATAAGTTTCTTTTTTAAGTCAACATTTACTTGCCATTTTTGTTATTTTGTTCATAATAAAATGACAAAAAAAAATTTCACATTGACTTTACTGAACAAAATACAAAGTAACATACTAATGACAGTAATTCAACAAATGACAATTAATAAACAACAAAATAGTATAAGATATTTGCCGTAACAGAAGCATTCAAAAATGTTGATTATGAAAAAATTAACTTAACAATGAAGATAAACTTCAATTTATAATTCAATTTTAATATTAATATTGAAAAAATTTTCTGGTACAAAAATACAACAAGCTAAAGATGATTAATATTCACCTGTAAAATTGCTATTGACTAATATTACATCAGCTCGCCCAGTAGTCTTTTCTTCTAACCAATCTAAAGGTAGCCTATATATTTTCTTAAGCCAATGTTTGCGTTCTGTTAAAAGTTGATCCGGAAAATGACAATAAAAAACTACTTTAATATTTTTCCATTTTAAAAAAGGAATACAAACTGAAATTATATCACATAATACAACTTCTGGGTGAAAATCATTAAAAAATGCTAAATATATCGCAGCATAAATCATCCTAAAATAAGCACATACAGCAGTGAATTTCCCAAATAAATTTCGAGGTAACCAGTCCCCAACAACAACAGTTTTTAAAGAACCATCAATAGTTTCTTCAAAACAATGTTTGGGATTGTGATGTGTAGTAAAAATACAAATTTCGTGGCCACTAGATTTCAGCGCAAGAGCTGCATCTACAATAAGCCTCTCCGCCCCACCAATCCCAAGATCTGGATGAAGAACAGCAATTTTCATATTATTTTAAGTGTTATTTAACATAAAGAATTAAGAAATACACTTAAAAAAGTACTTCGGTTCTAAAGTTTCGATACATCACCGGTGACGTCTGCCCAGAAATCACGAATGTTTGTTGATATGATAGTTGTAAAATTCCGCCAATCACAAAAGCAGTTGTCATGCTTTTACCAGCTTCATATTATTTTATTCTTAACAGTTAGGCCCACCACAAACAATTCGCAAAGATAAAGCTTACAGTGATAAAGTTCCCCGGGGAAATATCGACGGTGAAAGTCTGTTAAAAAAGCAAAAGAATATCATAAACTCCATAAACAGATGGGATCATAGAACCAAATACATAAACCTTTGAAAAGATTGTTCTGCAAAACGGAATCTAAATCTTATTTTCGAAAATTCAAATAGTTAAAATAGAGTACAAATAGCTGTGTTTTCAACGCTCGATTTAATATGCATTTGATAAAATGCCCGTACTAAATAAATCGAGAATAATGCATCTGTTTTCGGTGAATTAGATTGCAGTGACACCTATCTAATTTTATCCAAGTTGTGGGGATGAGGTGTCCAGCTAATTTCCATTGACCTCTTTTTGAATATAAAATTTTTGCACTTAATGCTTACAGTTCATATTTGAGATAATTAAATAAAATAAATCTGTGTAATAGCAAATTTGAATACTCCCAGATATGTGATACGCATGATGAATATGCCCAAGTACTAAAATAGCTTGGTTATATATCGGCTAATCATGACTTTGTCTTGGTCCTATATAGGCGATCTATATTGGACCAATCATATATGGTCTACATTTCATTATATAGGAGCAATGTGGACTGCCTAGATAGGACAAAGCTTGGCAAACTGCATTGGAACAATCTGGGTGTCCAAGATAGGACCTACATTGGTTAATAGGTTTGTCTACATTACATGCAGCTCATAATGATAAAAGGATTTTATTTTGAATTACTAAATTAGAAAGAAGCTATTTTAAATTAATCTAATAAATATACATTCTTTTCATTTATATCTGTATTATTACACCTTAAATGAGTAAAATAAGTCATACCTAAAGCGTATTATTTTGCATTAAATAAAAATAAACACAAGAGACAAATATGTTATTCTTTAAGCAATCTTTAAATAATTTAGCAAAGTTTACAAATTATATGATGAAAATCAGATTATGTTGAAATTAAATTTCAAAAAGAAAGCGAAGTAAAAAACAAACAAATATTTACTACAGTGATTCTCAACCTTTTAGTGTTCACGGCTCAATTTTCAATCATAATATTCATCGCGCCCCTCCTCCCCACCGCATACAATAAAATGTATACAATAATAATGTATTTTGATTATTTTGGCGCTAAACCTACACTGCAACCTAAATTTTAAACTTTACAAATTACCAAGAATACGGAAATTTATTGACATCTTGCAACACCGAACCTCAGCATTGAAAAAACAAGAATCTTATGCCTTTTTATTACTCTTGCGTTCCGCCATATCGGGCATTCTCATGGTTTCGCGAGAAGTTTCGATTTTTCTGGAATTTATCTGGTCAGCTTAAAAGTTAAGTTAGGAGCGTGCGCAGATGTAAAAAAATGTTTTCTCATAGGAGGAAGGAGAAAGTTCTATGACGCCAATTTCAATTCCAGACAATCTCATTCGAGTCTATCCTTCATTCGCTATTGAATCTATTCTGAATGTGTATGTTATATATATTTTCATCTTATAGTATATGTCGATGGTTAAAAATAATAAAAACGAAAGATGTTGAATCCAGACATATACTATTTAATTATTAATTTTACATAAAAATACAATTAAGTTAAATAAGATTTCGCATAAGTAGAACATTGAAAACAAGACTTGACGAACATAAAATATCAGTAGCGAGTGTTCCGCTGCTAACGCTCAATTCCTCCGTGGAGAGCAGACTGGTGAGAAGCGCCTTTGCCTATTCACACCTGTCTGGTAAGAAAATTTATTCTCACACCGCGTGTCTTGTATTCATCCGCGTTGTTTACCTTTTTGGTGTTTGTTTACATTTTGCAGCGGGACCACTACAGTAGCCCCCCACCAGCGATAGCGAGATTTTTACAAGTAATTACAGATACCGCCTGTTGAAATGCACACGGCGACCTGAGCGTGTAACTGTGGTAGTTGGAATGGCACTTGCAGATGTAGATGATTCCTCTTCTGTCGCTTCCGTCTCTTGTTCGGAATGGGGGACAGGATAATCTTCATCTTTTGCAATGTAGGCGGGTTTAACACGGTCTATATTTACAGTACTTTCCCGTCCGTGAATGAGTAACTTGAAGACTTTATCTCCTCTTTCAATGACCTGGAATGGGCCCTCATAGGGCGGTTGTAGACTCTTTCTTAAAGTGTCTGACCGTAGGAACACATGAGAGCAGTTTGAAAGATCTTTGTTGACAAAGACTGTTCGATGCTCCTGTCGTCGTGGGTTGGATGGTAGCAATTTCAGCATGGTGTCCTTCAGCTTTCCCACGAAGGTGGCTGGATCCGCTGTTTCAGATGATGGACTTAGAAACTCTCCAGGTAGCCGGATAGTCGTTCCGTATAGCATCTCCGCTGCAGTTGCTTGCAGGTCTTCCTTCCATGCAGCTCTGAACCCCAGCAGAATGGTAGGGAGAGTTGAGGTCCATTGAATGGTGCCATGAGCTCTGATGGCCGCCTTTAATTGCCTGTGGAATCTTTCCACTTGCCCATTGCCGGCTGGGTGGTAAGGACTTGTGCGATGTCGAGCAGTACCCAAGAATTTGGTCAAGGCATCGAAAAGTGAAGCTTCAAATTGCGTGCCCTGGTCCGTTGTAATCCGTAGGGGTGGTCCGAATCTTGCAATCCATCCGGCATAAAAGGTTGTAGCCACTGACTTCGCTGTGATGTCAACCATAGGGTAGGCTTCTGGCCACTTTGAAAAACGGTCGACGCATGTGAGGCAGTATTGACACCCTTCAGATGGAGGTAGTGGGCCAACTATATCAATATGTACATGTTCAAACCTGGAGTTGGGTTGCATGAAAGTTCCAAGTCTGCTTTGGGTATGACGTACAACCTTTGATCGTTGACAGGCCAGGCATTGCTGAGCCCATGCTCTTACGTCTGCCTTCACTTTCGGCCAGACAAATCTCTCCTCCACTAGTCTGACAGTAGCTTTAATCCCCGGGTGTGAGATAGAATGCAGACTGTGGAATATCTTTTTCTATCCACTTCAGGCACGAATGGTCGAATGTGTTTGGTGGATGTGTCACAAACCAGCTCAACTTTAGGATCACCTATTGCAAAAGATTGAAGTACTAGGGAGGATTTATCAGGATGTAATAATAATTCTGACAGTTCCTTATCACATTTTTGGTTATTAGCCATTTCCTGGAAGTCAATTTTTGATGGAGTTTCTATTGTTGCAATGTCTATCCGGGATAGGGCGTCTGCAACCACATTGTCAATTCCCTTCACATGCTGAATATCGGTGGAAAACTGACTGATATAATCCAAGTGGCGTAGTTGTCTTGGCGAGCATTTGTCCTCCTTCTGTCTGAAAGCGAATGTGAGGGGCTTGTGGTCAGTAAATATGGTAAATGGGCGACCCTCCACCATATGTCGGAAGTATTTCACTGCCATGTATGCAGCTAAGAGTTCTCTATCATAAGCACTGTAATTGCGTTGGGATGGTGAGAGCTTCTTAGAATAAAATCCAAGTGGTTGCCACTCCTTGTTGATCTGTTGATGCAGGGCGGCCCCCACAGCTGTATCTGAAGCATCCACAACGATTGCCAATGGTGCATTTAACACCGGGTGATGAAGAGTTGCTGCTTCTGCTAAGTCCTGTTTACACTTTTCAAAAGCAGTTTCAGCCTCAATTGTCCAGTTTATTGTTGATTTGTCATTCTTTTTGGCACCCCTTAGGTATTCATTTAGAACTGCTTGAGTTTGTGCAGCTCGAGATATAAACCTCCGATAGAAATTTAAAATAGCCAGGAAACGACGTAATTCTTTAACAGTAACAGGCTTAGGAAAATTTGTAATTGCTGCTACTTTTTCAGGAAGGGGAGTGATTCCTTTAGAAGTCACCAGATGTCCCAGAAATTGTACTGAAGCTTGTCCTAAAACACATTTATTTACATTTAGGGTCACTCCATATTCCGAAAATCTCTGGAAGATCCGTTTCAAATGTGCTAAGTGTTCCTCGTCATCTTTTGACGCAACCAGCACATCATCAAAGTAAGGCACACAAAAGTCGAATTCACTCAAAACTTTGTGAATAAATCGTTGGAATGTTGCTGCAGCATTAGACAAGCCAAATGGCATGAATAAGAACTCGAAAAGTCCAAATGGTGTTGTTACTGCAGTTTTTGGAACATCTTCTTTGCGAACAGGGATATGATAATATGCCTTTTCGAGATCTAAGGTAGAAAATACTGTTTTCCCTTCCAACACTTGTAAACAGTCTTGAATATGGGGTACAGGGTATCTGTCGGGAACGGTGACACTATTAAGTCGACGAAAATCACCACAGGGTCGCCAGTCTCCATTTTTCTTAGGCACCATGTGGAGTGGGCTTGCCCAACAGCTTTTAGATGGTTGACAGACTCCAGAAGCTACAAGGAATTCAAACTCTTGTTTTGCAGCTTTCAGTTTATCTGGTGGTAATCGTCTGGGTTTTGAGAACACTGGAGGTCCAGTTGTTTGAATCCAATGTTCCACTTCGTGAACAATTTTATTTGGCATAGTATTTGCTTTAATGAGCATAGGATATTCTGCTAGCAATTTGTGGAACTTAGAGTCATCAATGATTGCCTTAACAGCAGTGTAATTTCCAGCATATAAAGTTCCTTTAGACTGTAAGGAGGTTAACGGGTCAATTAAAGCACCATTCTTGATGTCTACTACAAGTCCAAAATGGCGTAAGAAATCTGCACCGATAATCGGTTGAGACACGGCAGCGATGATGAAGGGCCAGTTGAATGTTCTTCTCAGACCAAGATCTAATTTCAGCAGGCGTTGACCGAAAGTTGGAATCACTGTCCCGTTTGCAGCAAAAAGTTGCATCCGCGCAGCTTGATTGCTTGGCTTATGAACAGTATGAGGAACCACGGACACATCTGCTCCAGTATCGATGAGATATCGTGAAGAAGATGTTTTATCCGCCAAATACAGACGTTGAATCATCGCCTCGCCGTCACCCTTTTGATTGGATGACGGCTCTAGCAGTTTTCCGCATGGAAAGAACAGGGCTCTCGGCATTTAGTTGCTCTTTGTTGAAATCTCCTGTGGTACCAGCAGTGTGTTGGATTCTGTGACTGTCTATTTCGGCTTGTAGAGCGCTGTTGACTGCGGTTTCTTGAATGGCCGCGTGAACGGGATTCCAGACGAGAGAGGCGGGTAGTTATTTCACATAACATTGTCCGCAAATCTGGCTCAACTGCGGGAGCTGCGACGGCGTTAACTGAGGAAACACTAGTAGTTGTTGACATAATTCCATCTGCCATTTCGGCAAGCTTATCTAAATTGTCGTTTGAAATCGCCAAAATTTGTTGCACATGGGTCGGAAGTCTTTGTAAGAATAAAGATTTTAGTAGATCATCGTTCATTTTCGTACCAGCCTTGCTTCTCATTTCCAATAGAAGTCGTGAAGGGCGGCGATCACCGAGTTGCATTCCAGATATTAAGTCTCTTAGTCGCTGCGATTCCGAATCGGCATATTGATCACATAGTCGTTTTTTAATAGCGGTGAAAGGGTTAACTTCCGGTGTATTAAGGATGATGTCACCGACCACAGCTAACTCCTCTGGTTGTAAAGCGGAGACAACGTGATGAAATTTTGTCAATTCAGTAGTGACTCCAGCAAGCGTGAATTGGCTTTCCATCTGCTTAAACCATATCTCCGGATTTGCTCTCCAAAATGGCGGTAGTTTTACGGCGACACGTGCTATCTGTTGATTTTCGGTTTCGTTAGGCATGATGTTCTTTTAAGTAAAAATCCAAAAATAATATGTTATTTCAGCGGCACAAGGGATGATAACAGTTGAAAAATACTTAAAAGTTCGTGAATAAGCATGGTATCATGGATGCAATTCGAAAACAAAATGACGACGATCAGAAGATTCACGTGTTAAATATTGTCCAAAGTCACCATTTATAGTATATGTCGATGGTTAAAAATAATAAAAACGAAAGATGTTGAATCCAGACATATACTATTTAATTATTAATTTTACATAAAAATACAATTAAGTTAAATAAGATTTCGCATAAGTAGAACATTGAAAACAAGACTTGACGAACATAAAATATCAGTAGCGAGTGTTCCGCTGCTAACGCTCAATTCCTCCGTGGAGAGCAGACTGGTGAGAAGCGCCTTTGCCTATTCACACCTGTCTGGTAAGAAAATTTATTCTCACACCGCGTGTCTTGTATTCATCCGCGTTGTTTACCTTTTTGGTGTTTGTTTACATTTTGCAGCGGGACCACTACACATCTAATTGTAAGTCACCGTATTAAATATTCACGGCAGCAGACTTATGCAGAATCATCGATAAATTTTTAAGCGGGCGTAAGCGAGCATTAGACGATTGACAAGCATCAACAAGTACACAGACGAACGTGGTTCCGAAAATAAAATCAAGAAAATATTCTCAAGAATGCTTAAATTTTGGGTTCATTAGTACTGAAGTAAATGAAGAAGAAAGGCCCCTGTGTATCATTTGCTCAAAAATGTTGGCGGCAGACAGCATGAAACCTAAAAAACTTTAGCGACATTTGGAAACGCTTCATAGTGAGTACGTAAACAAACCCAGAGAATTCTTCAAATTAAAATTAAAATCATATGAAAAGCAAAAATCATTATTTAAAAAAAACTTTGTCTGTGAATGAAAAAGCTTTAATTGCCTCTTACAAAGTTTCATATAAAATAGCCAGATGTAAAAAGCCTCACACCATTGATAAAGAGCTTATTTAACCAGCCTCAATTGAGATTGTAGAAATTATGTTTGGAGATTATTTTGCAAAACAATTGCAGTTTATATCTCTTTCAAATGTAACTGTTGCCCGTCGAATTGCTGATTTAGCTGAAGATGTAGATTGTCAGCTTTTGTCGAAGTTGCGTGTCAAATTGTTTTCAATACAACTCGATGAGGCAACAGATAGTAATAAAGATGCTCATTTCATTGCCTATGTTAGATTTTCTGATGTAGAAGTAGTAGAAGAATTACTTTTCTGCAAACCAATAGAACTCAAAGCAGCATCACTCGCATTATTTGCTATATTGAATGATTTTATGAACGAGGCAAACATAGAATGGAAAAATTGCGTCGGAATATGCACCGATGGTGCTCATTCTATGTCCGGAAGATACCAAAGTATTCAAGTACTTGTTAAACAAAAATCGCCACAGTGCGTCTAGACACATTGCATGATCCACAGGGAAGCTTTGGCTTCCAAAGAAATGAGTCCTGGTTTGAATAAATTGTTAACTACGGTTGTAACCGTAGTAAATTATATAAAAATGAGACCCCTGAAATCCAGAATATTTTCCACACTTTGTAAAGACATGGGTGCAGTACATTCAGCGTTACTATTTTATTGAATTGTAATGCTGAATGTAGGCAAGATGGTTATCACGAAGGAAATTTTTGCAACGTATTTATGAATTAAGAGAAGAAATCGCCGTTTTCCTAGAAGAGGAAAACAGACCGGAAGCTGGGAATTTTCGCGATACTTTATTTGTGATGAAATTGAGCTACATGTGTGGTCGATTGAGCTACCATTTTCAATACCTTACCTTCGAGAAACTAAATAACCTGAATCTTCAACTGCAAGGAGCAAATACACATATATTGGATACAAGTGATAAATGTAATGCTTTTTGTAGAAAATTGGAGTTGTGGAGCAGAAATTTAAAACAAAAAAACTTAACAATGTTTGCAAATTTGAATGATTGTATTAAAACTTACAAAGCTGAAGAACAACATGCAAAAGTTGTTTTTGTAACCATTGAAAACCATTTAGCAATGCTAGCAAAGAATTTTGAAAAGTACTTTCTTGCTGACGAAAAACTGATATCAAGTTACAAGAGGGTGAGGGATCCATTTCAAAATACTCCCGAAGGACTCTCAATTGAAGAGGAAGAAACCTTCATCGACTTCACGGCAAGCGGCGAAACCAAAAGACAATTGAGTAATAAATTACTTTTTAAATTTTGGGCAGGAGTGGATGATGAGTTTTCTGCACTAAAAAAAAGGGCATTTCGCAGTCTACTACCATTTTCAATACCTTACCTTTGTGAAATTGGATTTTCTGATGTGGCTTCTTTGAAGACAAAATATAGATCTCAGCTAAATATAGAAGAAGAACTGAGAGTGTCTATTTCTAATATTAAACCCTCCTTCGAAAAACTTTGCTCTGAAAGACAGGCCCAAGGAAGTCACTAATAATTATTAAATTTGTTTTTCATTTAGTAAGTTGTTTTAATTTAATAAGTTAATTATCAAATATGTCGAAATGTATTTTGTTTTGGAGAGTGTGTGTGTTCTTTCCTTTCAGTCACTTAATCAATTTTTTAAATAACATTTTCTCTTGGATATGCTCGTGCCTCCCCTAGGAAGGCGCGCCCCATAGGTTGAGAATCACTGATTTATTACTTACCAATTGTGAATACATAAACGATTTAGCAGATAAATGTAATTATTGTATATGCCATATTTAAATAATCATATTAGCAATATATTAGTTTAATTTGTCACATTTTTACATTTTATACTATTTTTTCACTAAATAAATAATTCTTTTCTATTAAGTAATTTCAAATTAAAGTAAAATGTTAATTTTTTTTCTACAAGAAACTAAATTGAGAATTTATGCACTTAAAATCTTTCTACTTATGTCTCTAATGAAGGGGAAAAATACTTTCATATTTTCAACTTATGGATGGAGTTTTCAGTGTAAACAAAAACAAACCTCAGTTGACCGGAAGCCATCTCAAATACTTCCGGTTTTCTCTCTTCCCATTGAAAATCAATGCAATCGCAAAAAATTTTATTGAAATATTTTTAGGTATTTATTTCTGTTTTCGAAATTTTTTTTATTTTATCCGTTAAAATCATAATTTTTAATAACAGTGCAATCATGAGTGATCCCGTAAATTTAAAAAAAATTTTTTAATTTATATTTAAATAATCCTGATGTATCGTAACCCACATTCAAACTCTTGTAATTATTTATCTCAATTGTTAATCATTTTCTTCTCTAATTAATTTTTAATTTTATGCATTTATTCCAAAATTTCAGGAAATATATTTTACGAGCGATTGAACTATAAATCATTTCAAATATTAAGCAAGGTATTATTTATGCTTTCCTTTATTGTATTATAAATTTCATTAAAATTTTCTTGATCATGCTGGAATATATGAATTGGTATCAATAATGAGTAGAACAAAATTGTTATGATGTCTTTATTTACTTGTTGTTTATTAATATTTTAAACAAATCTTGGTTTTCATTGCAATTAAAATTTAAGTCTTATTTTTAAGAATTGATTTAATATATATCGAATTAAATTAAGGATTGTAAATCGGGTTCCATTGGAAATTTGAACATCTTCAATTGCGAAAATAAATTTGCTCCAGCTCGCATATTGCAACCAAATGCTTTGCAACAACTATTATCTTTATTTGCTTTCTGCATTTCAAAAAAATATATAGGATAATTACTTTTAAATTAATATTTCTCAAAAGCAATGGAAACTACAGAAAACAAGCACGATGGTATAAGACAATAATGGAATAGTAAGCAGGAAGTTTCGTGCCGGAAGTTTTCTAGATCTCCACGGTAGTAGCACCCTCTATTCTACGCTTTACAGAAACCTCCATCCACAATGAATTGCTGTATACCTAGCAGAAAAGTATCGAAATTTGAATTAACACTTATTTGAAAATATTCAAATTAAGTGTTAACTACTGTTTTTAAATATTTTAATTTTAGTTCACATCTCACTGTCAGACTTTAAAATATTATTTTTTTTCTTTACATAAGAAATAACATAAATATAAGCAAACTCATGCATTATAAGAATTCAACATTTATTTTAAATAAAATTTGCCTAGTTATATAATTATTCTATTCTGAAAATATTAACTAGAAAGTAGAAAAGTTTAAACTTTTATTTTGCAAAATCCAAATATTTTTACAATATAGATAATATATAATATTTTATTAATATTTCTAAAACATTGCTCTTAACTATAATTTATTAAGCTGCCTCTTCACTAATTGGTCAATATTAGAACAGACTTATAAATTTAACAATAAAATATTATGGGAATAAATAATACTTTTTCAAACATGCATAAATTATGTATATAAAGTAATCAAAGTTCTTTTCAAACTCAACATAATTGTTTATTTTAAAAAAAGTATGTGGCTTATCATGGTTGCCTGTGGAAAACTTAGCTTCCATGAAAGGACTAACCTTGTTTTATTTTGGCATACTGTATATTGGGGAAAACAAGGTGCCCATTACAGGTCCATTCTTGGGTTTATCTTGGCATGCTGTATATTGGGGAAAATTTGACGCCCATCATTGGGACTATTATTGGGGTTTTCTTGGCAAGATTGCCAATATTGTGCCAAGCTATTTTGCTACTTGGGTATCAATATCTAAAATTGTGATCGAATTTAAAGATGCATTTCACTGATTTGAAGTTTTATGGATATTTAACTAAATATTTTCTAAATTTTCAAATAATAGCGAGTAATTGGTTTCGCATACTAGTAGTATGCTCACATAAATGGATTTAAATGGCATAATTTAATACGGCTATATTTCATGCAGTTTTTACCAACCTTTCAAAGACCATTTACAATCTATTTGCGTTTTCACTTTCATGAAACCTGTTTTCAAGTGTTCTATCGTTATGTGAAAACCTTGGTTCATATGCAATGTTTTTTTTCTTTCTTCATAAAAAAATCATTTTTCGTTGAATCCTCAATTAAATCAATGACTTCAAATTTAAGGAATGATCAATGATCAAATCTCCGTGTTTACAAAACAAATGTGACGTAACACGGAAGTGTAGAATTTACTCGTGTTATAGTTTCTAATAAAGCTCAGAGATCGTAATTTATCATGCACTAATTGAATTTCATACTTTTTTTTACTATTACTATTAATATTTTTCTCTGAAAACATGGGTAAAACTAATAAAGCACAGAGAACTAAAGGAAATGCAAGAGTAAATATATGCCTTAACATAGCATTGACACTAGTACTTATTAATTTAATCTTAGGAAGATTTTTGCGTAATTGTTGTTTTAAAATGTTTGTGATGTAATTGAGGATATTTTTTTGAAATATTGTTCCTTATTTTGTTCTGTAAATTTGAAAGGATCTGAATGTTAAATAAAAACGCCTTCACTGTAATATAAGGTGTACCTAGAATTTACCAAATATTCCTAATGAAATTATCGTTTGTAAATATAAAGCAACCATACTTAATTATTAACTTTAATATAATATTAGTTAATTTTATGGTTGCATATACTTTAGAATTGTGTCTATGAAATTCACATCACTTTTGTTTGTCAATGACCAAATTCCTTTACTTTTAAAATTTCAAAATAAGTTATTATTTTACAATAATGTAAAATATTTATATAGAAAATAAAACAAATGATTATTAAAATGTCAGGGTCTTGTTTATAATCTTGCACAGTTCACTTTTCCACTTGCTATTTGAAAATTGTATATTGGGACATATTCAAAATACTTAAAAGCGCTATATTTAATTTTTTTTTCTTTTTTAGAATCAGTGATTAAATTAAGAATCATAACAATATTGTTAATATGAGCTTTTTAATACTATCATAAATTTCATTATAAATGATCATTTAATATATATTTTTCTCTCAACTTTATTAAAGTAACTTTCATATTCTTATGTTTTTAAGCAAATTTAGCAGGTTTCAAACCAGTAATTTCCAAGCAAAAATAGCTCTAACCTGTCATGTCAATACCAATAAAAGTGGGGATTTAAATTATTAGAAAAACATATGAAGAAAGAAAAGCTATTATTTTTTTATTAAATTTACTACCATTAAAATTAAGGCATAAAGAAATATCTTGTTGTTTAAAATTTGTTTCACATTCCTTTATTTAAATATTTTTAATGAATCTAAAATATATAAATTTATCTAGATATAAGAGAATATAATGTGTAGGGAAAAATAAAGTCTGTAGCAAAAATTTGCATAAAGTTGTTTATTAAAAAAGTTTTGATTCAGAAATATTGATTACTTTCTCTCCTGCAATGATGCATTGTTCAAAATAAGAAAAATGTAGTCTCTGTTACATCTGTCTTATTTTGAACTGTGTGTCATGAAAGTCAATCAACCACAATTTTTTTTTTACTTATACAACAAATATTCTCTACTATAATTTCTTATATAAATTAGTAAAATAGTAAATAAAAAAATGTTCATTCATATACACCAATTAACTCCTTATTTATTACTTAAAAAATCTTTGGTTATTCACTTCAGTTTTATTATTTTTTTTATATATTTTATTAGATTATTTAGACTTATTTACAATATATCTTGAATTAAATACTTGTAGAAAATAAAACAGTCTTCATTTATTCTTTGATCTCTTATTTTAAAATATTCTATAATGAAAATAATTTTATCATTACATTAGAATTAAGTAAAAAATTTAGTTGAATGCTTTGTAAGTTCTAACCAACAAATATATTTATATCATAATTTATTGTTAATCCATTTAGATATTTCATTCTTATATTTATCTTTTTCAAAATGGACTTGTAAAAGTTAAATATTAGCTATTATTTATAATCTACATTTAGTTATTAGAAAATTAGTTGATATTAATACCACAAATAATACTTACTTATTGAAAATTTCAATCAATCATTTTGAAAGACTCAAAAATAGGGGACTTGTATAAAGCTGTAGATTAAATATGAGTTGATTAAAGCTTTGTTGATTAAATTAAAGCATGAGATTTTAGTTTTAAATGCAAAAGTTATGCAGGGTAATAGAACTTTAAATTTGGTCAAGCAGATTATTGAACTTCACAAGTATTTTCATAAGAACATTTTTTTTTATCTTTTCTATTTTTTAAATTTCTATTCAAGCATAAGCAAGATCATTTTCTATCTTTCACTTTTTCTATCATAATGATTAAAATAAAAAGCTGTTCATGAATGTGTAGTTTATTCTAAGTCTTATCTCTCTCTCTGTTTCAAACTATTTGATATCTCTATTACATTCTTCAACTAGTATCTTTGATTAAAAATGTATTTTTCTAATTTTCAAAATAATTCATCAGAATTGTTGAAAAGTAATAAAATAATTACTAAAACTCCCAAATATTCTTATTTCAATGAAAAAGTTACAATTAATAATTTAGAATTATGCACTTTTGCTTAGTAGACAAAATTTTTTTATGAAATTCATTGTTTTAATTAATTTTTGTCTAATAATTTTAATTTCATGTCTTTATTAATATATTGTTATGTTCTAGAAATACTGATTATATATTGAAAGTATTATTTTTTTAACAAATTTTTCAGTGTAAATTTTTCAGAACAAATTTAATCAGTGGATATTGTTCATATTTATTGTGGAAAAGCATGTAAATTTATAAAATCATATTAGAAGAAAACATTCAGTATTTGTAGATATTATTGTTTAAGAAAATATTTTCTTAATCTAAAAGAATAAATGAAATGGTTATAATTAACTACCAATTTACAGTGCTATTTTTCTAATTTTACTACATGTTATCTTCACTTCTACACCAAATAAAAAAAAGATTTTTCATCAAGGATTTCACAAGTATTGTCAGAACCAGTTTTTTAATAATCATTTCAGCTTCAGGCTATTATTATTAAAATAGGAATCTTATTTCTACATTATTTAGCCGAGCTAAAGTTGAATGGTCAGCAATCTGTTTTCTATTCAACAGCTTGTGGATTCAAATCTCCCCTTGGGCTTAGGTGTCTGCAGTGATTTGGAATCCACTTTAAACTGTATCTACTAATTAAACATTATGTGAAAAAAAAATGATTGTTAAGGATAAAACAAAGCAAACCAAACTAAACTAATCCCCTTTATATTTCTTTTTAGTATAACTTATTTTAAATAATTCTTGGAAATGATTGCAGAATTAAATTGAGTTCTCTAGACATTTTTATCACAAGCTCTTTTCTTTCAATAAATCTTAAATCAATTCAAATTTTAAACGTGAGCCTTTTGTAAGCTGTTAAAGACAAGCATTGGTTGCTATCTCACATTGTGTCATACTTACTTTTCTAAACAGTATTGACATTTAAAAAAATCAAATTAGCAAAAATATTTTTTATTTTTGCTAATTATGTCTTATAATTATTTATGTTAAGAATAATATATTTTCATTGTTATAAATGTATTATATGTGCCATTGCTCTTTAAACATGAATTTTATTTCATTATTGATAAAGTTAATAAATATTCTTATATTTTTAATTACAAATCTAGTATGTACTTATTATTAAAATTCATTTTATGCAACAAATCTAAAGAACATAAAATCCAATAAGTTGTAATACTGAAATTGAAATGAGAAACATCTAAAAAATTTCTCTCATTTATAAAATCTAAATTTCGATAAATAAAATATAAATTTAGATAAAAATTTATATATTATTTAAAAAAAATTTATATATTATTTAGAAAAAAATAACATTTATAAAATATAAATTTAGATAAAAAAAATATATCAAGAGAAATATTATAAATGCAAATTCCAAAAATTATTCGTATTAAAATAGAAATACAAGCTTTGATATTTTATTCTCTAGTTTATTTTTAAGTTGCATTTAACATAAGCAAATAGAAAACAGTAACTAAATAATTTGAGACTTTATTTTTCATCCTTATTATTTTTCATATTAGATTATATATTCTGTCAGTGGAATGAAGAGCTTTACTTATAATGCAACCATATTATCAAACCTTTTGTTCAGTTGTAAAAGCTTTCTTTTACCCTTTATATTTTTTTAACCATGAAAATCAAGATTAATTGAATAAATGAAAAACTAATGATATCAATGTTGACTATATCTTTTAAAAATGCTTTGTTTCTTTCTCTTTTACCTATAAGTAGGTTTGTTTTTGTTTATTTTTCATAAAAATTTTAAAGAAAAAAATCTAATTTATCAAAATATATTATAAAATTAATTTTAGAAGAAATAATACCTGAAAAAATTTTTAATATGAAAAAGTACTTTTGATAATTTTTTTATTTTACAAATCAATGATTGAAATAACAATTTACATCAAAGTTATTTTTTTATCAAGCAATCCTGTTTTTAAATGCTATTGACCCAAATTTTCATTATTATTTTTTATATTTGTTATTTGATTTGATTATATTTATTGTTAAAGGTCTATTTTTATCACATTTGAATTCGTGTTTAAAAGTATAAAAATTATTAGTTTCAGTTTTTATTAATTTTTTTAATATTCATATCCTTGATTGATATTCTTGATTATCATATCCAGATTTTGCAGCAGAATATATTTAAATTTCTTTTTTAAATAGTTTTTATTTTTAACATTATATAAATAAAGTTATTTGATTTTGTTCTAATAATAGATTTTTTTAGAATATCACCTGTCAGATTGTATTAAAGTTAAAAATTTTTTAAAGTTTAATTAAAATTAAATGTTAAAGTTACATTAAATTTTTAGGAACGTAAGAAAAATTTAACTATATTGATTGACCTATAAGAACCTTAATTGTATCTTTTAATATTAAAATTCTTAATATTGATAGAAATGTTTAAAAAATATGATACGTAAGATGACTTCATAAATTTTTGAAAATTATAGATTTAATCTAGTAATATTAATTGATTGCTCAAGAATTAAAAATATGTATTTGTTTATCCTTTTTTAAATGAACATTAAATGCATTTTGTTAATTTTAGCCATCCAACAGCAGTCATAGTGCGCAGCTTCTGAGTTTAAGTGGGAAAACTATTAATGGGTTTATAGGATTTGATGGTCTGGAAAAAGATAAAGCAAGCTATGTCCCTGTCACTGGACAACAAATTTCAGATTCATGTGACAGTTGCGTTGATTCAGATTTCCGCATGGTTATGAGAAAAATGTTAAAACGAGATGCTGTTACTCGGCTGAAAGTAATTGTTTTCCTCTAGAATTAACATATGATATTTCTTAATTTATAATATTATTAACATGCATTATTTTAAAATGTTGTGTTATTAGAAATGATTTTATTATTTTATGACAAAATATTGATATTTGTTAATGTTGCATTCTCTTTTTTCTTCTCTTTTTGATTTATTTATTTGATGTGATGATAAAATAATATTTAAGTTATGTTTTTGTGTGTACTTTATTTAATTAATTTTTATCTTAATGATAACAATTTTCTATGCTTCTGCACTATTGTAAAATTAGCAGTTATGTTAGCTTTTAAAGGGTATAGATCATTTTTATTTATTCTTTAAAAAATTTTTTTTAACAATTCTTGGAAATTCCTAAAAATCTTTGAATTCAATTTTTCAAGGGTTCTGGAATTTTGAATTGCCCTCTAGAAAACTAAAGATTTCTGGAAATTTTATTATTTGTTTCACACACAAGCATTTGTGTCTAAATAAATTAAATCCATGCTGTGAAACATTGTTGTACCTTACACAATTCATCATGTTTTAATGTTATGATTTTAGCCAGCAACGTTTATATTTTAATATTATTTTAATTATTGGAGAAACCACTCCGCAAAAAAAATTTTTTGCTTTTTTTAAAACAATAAATTTTTTATATTTAATTTATGTAATATATATTTCAAAATTTCATAATTATGTGTGTTATTAATTTTACTGAAATTGTTTATTAAGTTTATGTTTTAATTTTACTATTATTACAAATTTGCAAATATTACTTGTTTTTGTCTTAAAATGTCTCAGACAGATCTGAAATATTCAGATTTTGGGTTAAAATTGCACAATTTATTCATATTCTACATTAAAAGCGGCATTTCCATCAATTTGGTGTCTTGGAGCTCTATAGGACTCATACATACCATTAATAGCATGTTCTACAGAAAATGTGAGTCCAATGATGGACGTAGCTTCAAATGACAGCTTGTGCTTCCAAAATCAGGAATCTTGAATATTTTTTAAAAAAACTGCATGGTGGCCTATTTTGGACTGATGAAGACACTACAAAAAGTTCAAGAATGCTTTTATTCGAGCAATTTAAGACAAGATGTAAAGAAGTGGTACCAATCTTGTGATTGGGCTGCGGTGACCTGGTTGGTTAAGGCGTCATTCTCATTATCAGAAAATAGTGAGTTCAAATCCCAGCTTAATCGAAGATCCATCTTGTTTCCTAAAAATGGTTGGGGCTTGTTAAATCTGGGCATGGTCACAATGTCTTGCAAATGAAATAATATCTCTAAGGATGGCAGGCCAAGTATTGAGATCTTCTGCTCTGTTCCTGCTTCAAAGTCTCGAAGACTCCACACGGTTGCTTCTATCTAACTGGTACAGCCCACTCAGAGCTGGGTACAGGGAAGCATGCTGGTGAAACAACAACCAAACTTTTGATGATTGTGTAGCTCATAAAGAACCAAAGAAATATAGCTGAAGGAGATTGCATCAATACCAAAAAGAGTATCTTTCAAGCGAATAACACTGTATTTGCATCCCTACCATGGTCTGGTCTTCAAATGGCCACGAATACATCCTAGTTGTCATGCCCTACTTTATAGAGGGGCTTGTAGTGTTTTCAATCTCCAATCAAGAAGCTACTATAGTACCAATGGTTCTAGTGGAGAATGGATTTTAAGATTTGAGACACCTTTACAAATTCATTCACATCAAAAATCGAATTTTACCTCTGCTGTGTTTAAAGGATTATGCCTAATTCTTAGAATAAACTACAGGCAGACCACCCATAATTGGATGGCGTGGTACAGAGGTTTGATCGAACCACCTTGAATAACCTCTCATTTATAATTTTTAGAAGTCAACAAGATTGGGACTTGAAGTTATCACTGTTTCTGTTTGCATATTGCTGTCATATCCACAAGACTTTCATGTATACTCCATTGTTGATGCTCTTAGGTTGTGAACTTCAATTCAGTCATCTATCAGATATTTTTTCATCACCAGAAGAATACCTTGCAAGTTTTGCTGACACATCTTAAAGATTTCCACAACTTTGCTCGAGATTGAATCAACTGGTGATTGATAGAATGAAGATGAGATATGGCACAAGATGCGAATAGGGAGTCTTGTACCATGGAATAGTAGACTGTGGTCTCTTTGTAAATAATGTAAATAATTGTAATTGAATATTTTATATTTGTCTAATACTTTAAATTGTTTCTGTATGTTAGGTATTTTATATAACCATAAAATGTAATTTTTTTTTTTACTTGATATCTGACCTTTACTCAGGGGATTGTGCTGCCCAAGACATTCTGTCATTAAAAGGAGACAGTGTTACAAATTTGTAAATATTACTTGTATATTTCTTAAAATATCTCAAAGAGATCTGAAATACTCTGATTTGGAGGGGAAGTGTGCAATTTAGCCACATTCAATGTTAAAACAGCATTTCTAATGATTTGGCGACTTAGTGACCATTTAGGAATAAAATAGATATTTCTTGAAAATTCTGTCACTGAAAGTGTGGAACTAATAGTAAGAGAGATAGCCTAGAACCTTTCAGAAACCTAATGAAACATTTAGATTTTCACACCAAGTCCTGTATAAATATCACCATCCAGCATAGAAGGATTATTAGTGAAGACAATCAGTCTTGAATGCTAGTCTAGTGCATAGAAACTTTATCTGTCTTAGGTATTTGTGACTTCAGCATTTGGAAGCTGTTTCTTGTTGTTTTAGCTGAAATAAAGCTTTGTAGTTGTAATTTCTACAGCTAGAATTTCATGTATCTTGAAGAAATTGCTATGAATAGAAATCTAGTGATTTTTAAGAGATTGTTTTATTGACCCTCAAACAACGCAAACCCCAAAATGTGGTACACTATACAAAATTTTTGTGTTTTATATTTTAATGTTGCTTGGGTTCTAAAAAAAGATTACATTCTTAAAATCTAAATTTTGGCACATCTTGTCTACTTCTGGACCTTATGCCACAAAACCCAATCAAACATTCAACCAATCCACAGTATATTTAATTTTGGAACATAATTTCTTTTATAGTTTCAAAGTTTTTTTTTCTACTTTTTTCTTTAGATTTACTTTTTTCATTATAGAATTTACAATTATAAACAATTATATTTATTAAAAGGTTACTTTGGTTCATTTACACTTTTTATACATAATATATTTTTAGCTTGCATTTATTCATTATAAATTATTTTTATGAAATCCATTATATTGCTTAGGTTATATAAGTTTATGTTCTGTTGTGATAGTTAAAACTGAAATTTAACTGAGATTTATTTAAATATAATTTATTTTCATATTTCTAAAACTATACTTTTATTTTTGAAGGCTGTTCAAGAATTTAGTGAATATTGTGATGAAAAAGATACTGATGCTGTGAAAAATGTGTTACCTTTTTGGCCTCGCTTGTTCAACAAATTGGCATTAGTATGTAATTTTAATATATGTTATATATTTCAATTTATAATGTATAGTTAAGTATTATTATTTAAAATATATAAAATATAATATTTATAATACAGCTTGGACAAGTTATGTATCATATCTAAAACAATTTAAAATTCCTTTTGAAGGATACTGATAGAAGAATAAGGGAAGCTACTCATCAAGCAAATGGAAAAATCATATTAAAAGTCAAGCGAGATATAGCTCCATATTTAAAAAGTATCATGGGTGTGTGGTTGTTGGGCCAGTGTGATTTATATGCTCCTTCCGCAAGTGCAGCTCAAACAACATTTTCTAAGACTTTTCCACCAGCAAAACAATCAGATGCCATTGCACATTGTAAATCTGAAATATTTATTGTAAGTTATTTAAGGCTGCTTATCATTTTTTTATTTCTATAGATATCTTGGATTATTGTATAAATGTTTGTAGTATTATTTTATTATGACTTCTAAATTATCCAATATTATTTGCTAGTACTTTCTTTGAATTTTTTTTAAATCTTACTTGCTTTCATTATAATTTAAAATATTTATGGTACAAATAGATAATATAATTAATAATTAAGGTAATATATCATAGTACTATTGGAAACTAAAATTATTATATCTACTGCTCTTCTCTTTCAAAAAATTTTTCCTTAAAAATTTTTGAAGATTCAAAAGCTTTTAAAATTTTTATTATTAGGATGAAATTTTTGATTCCAAAATACCGTTTGTATGTACCAAATTTTTCTTAGATTGATGAATCTTGAAATTTTTCCATTTTTATTAAAAAAAAATAACATCAGAAACTAGATGTCTAAAAAAGTAATGATTATCATAATACACCATAAATATGGTGTGGTGCATATTACTAAAAAATGGAAAAATATTCTGTGCATAATTAATCCACTGTACCTTTTATTGATAATGTTTTTGTATTTGATTTAAATATTCACACAATTCTATTTTCTTAGAAGCTTTAGCATTTTAATTGTGTGCAGAGAATGAATTGATTTAATTGCACTTTGGACATGAATACATGAATAGTGTATTATATACATAAAAATATCCTAGTGTAATTTTTTATATACATAACTTTCTTACTAATTCAAAAAATGATGCTTCTATCTTATTATCTTCATTTAAAAGTCTGTCTTGGGTAAATTAATGACCAATAAATTTATTTAATTCTTAATTTATAAATCATTAATTAAATTCATTAAGTACAAAGTGCCTATGCTGATGATATTGACATCATAGCAAGAACTCCTAAGGACCTCAAACAAGCGTTCCTGGATCTGGAAAGAGAGGCTAAAAAAATGAACCTCTCAATTAATCAGACTAAAACTAAGTACATGCAATTTATTACCTAATCTGACACCTTCACGCATATCGAGATTGGAGAGTACAAATTCGAAAAGGTGAACTCTTTCACCTACCTAGGCTCATATCAACTCTGAAAATCTCATTTCCCCAGAATTGAGAAAGAGATTAATTGCAGCCAATAGATGTTTCTACGGCTTAAGAAAGTTTCTGAAATCGGACTACAACAGACGAAACACCAAGTTGCTGATTTACAAAAGTTTAATCAGGTCAGTTCTCACTTATGCCACTGAAACCTGGACCCTGTCCCAGGCCGACGAAAAGACACTCGCAACTTTTGAAAGGAAGATTCTGCACTCCATCTTTGGCGGCATCTACGACAGTGGAGCCTGGAGAAGAACCAACTCTGAGTTATATTGGCTGTTCGGAGAACCGGACATCCTGAAATTCCAAAAAATCCTATGGATGAAATGGGCTGGGCATATTATGAGGATGAACGACACCCGCACTACAAAGAAAATCTTTTTGCAAAGCCCTCGGGTGACAGAAGAAGAGGAAGACCAAGACTGAGGTGGAGTGACTGCCTCCAGAAGGACTTTGAGTCAATCAATGTCAAAAACTGGAAAGGTATAGCACTCAGAAGAAGGGACTGGTGTCGCCTCCTTGAGAAAGCTAGGGTCCACACAGGACTGTCGCGCCATTGATGATGATGAAGTACAATGTACAAAATAACTTTTTTAACTTTTGAAAGCCTGTGTATTTGTTGTGCAAAATTTGAAATCAATTAATAAACATATGATCTTAGGACTGAGTATATTCCTGACTTAATATATAAAAAAATTATTTTAGGTTGAAAAATTAAAAAATTAAATAAAAAGGTAATATTTTAAAAATAATCAAGCAATTAATGTTTTTTTTTTTTTTTTTTTTTTTTTGTAAATTTCCAAAAGGATTTCATTAAAGAAAATTAAGAATTCCATTCTTGTGATATTAAAAAATCTACAAAAATTTTAATGTATAGTTCATTTCATTAGCTAAAGTAGTTTCAATATAAAATTAGAAAATGATGTATCAGTTCTTAGTATTTCATTTATTATGATAAAATAAGGAATTTAATTATCCTTAATAAATAAGCATTTTTATAATAATTACAGTCTTCAGATTTTCTATTTAAATATGTTCATATTGAAATTTTAAATCTAATTTATGAAATTAATTCAAGTGCAGGGGTAGATACTAGTCCAGCTTATAATTTAAGATATGTTTACATAAATTTCTTTTTTAATAAATTTATTTTAACATTTTTTCAGTACTTTAAAGATAATTTATTTGAACAAACAGCAAAGACACTGAGTGATCCTAGGTAAATATAATTTGATTGAAATCTTTTAATTTTAATATATTTTCTTGAAAATTTCATTTTAATAATAAAGTTTTGTATATTTAATATTATATTAGTATAACATGGATTATTTGTGGTAATATTTTTTATCATTAAAAAATTAATAGTAGTGTATTATATACATTAAATATTTTCTTGAAGTGTTCTATTTCTAATTACTTACTTTTCAAACTAACTCTAGTTTTATTACAACTAAACAATTTAAATTTCAAAACGAGTAGAATAATTAATGGGCATATATTACGACCAAATGTGTACCGACTTCTCTGTGTTGGATTAAAATAATTTTACATTTGATTCAATGAATTTATCATTGCAGCCTGATTTATTACAGCTTTAGTAATTTAGATTTTACCAAAGGAAAATGTATACCCAGTATTCAAGATCCACATTTTTAGGGAAGGTTTTTCTTTTGGAAACAATAACTTATTAGATTTTTTTCTTTGACAAACAACAAAAAATCCAAAGTGTTAAAAATTACTTCAATTTAAATGTAAAAGAATCCTACAGTTTAACATAAAAAGGTGTGATTATTACAAAATTTAATTAATAGTGTCTCAAGACAATATTTGCTTTGCATCGCAAAATGAAATATCTTGTAAAGATAAGCTAAAAAAATAGTCTAATGAGTTGTAGAATGTTTGAAGAGTTCTTTTTGTTTTGAAGTTATTAAATATTGAAGTCAAGATTCTTTATAGTCATCCCAATGCCATAGCAATTAATGATGTATTGGAAAAAGAGAAATCACATTTGTTGTAAAGAGCAAAAACTATACTTTTTCAAAAATCGAGTAAAAATAGTAAATATTACTATTTTTTAAAAAATAAGCTCTATTGAAATGTTGAAAAAAAGGAGGAATTGAATTAGATAAATACTTTTTCTCTACTTCCAGTGGTCATGCTTTGGTAAATATTTTTAAAAGGAAAAAAAGAATCATAGGCTTCTTTCTGAAAGTCGATGGAATTCCAGAGGGAAATGTTAAATCATGGCATAAGCAACTTCAATTTAAAAAAAGAAAATTGTAATTAATAAGGAATTGTTGAATTCAACAAGGAGTTCCATTTAACTTTAACTATGTTTCAGATTAATTACAAATACTGTAATATGTTAAAAAGAAACTTGATTTTATTTTAAGTCAGCTAGAGATTGATATTTTGATATAACTTTCACTCCAGTTTTTACTATTGTTCTGAATTCAACCCTGCTCAAAAATTCATTGGATAAATAATCTAAATGATATATACAGGGTGATTATAAAAAAACTTTGCCAACATCTGCACTTCTAGCGTCCATTCTATTTAACCGACCAAGATGATACTTCAAATATAGTTCTTTTGAGATATGCGCTCGAGATTCTGTGAATGGCAACACAGTGGCCCTCGCGGTTACAGTTATAGTGACAGAAACTCGAAATTTTCGAATGGCAACGCCTACTTTTTACCATCGCAAAATGTTCAGCACATGCGAAAACCCTAAATAGCGTTGAAACGGTACCGATATGTCCGAAAACCGACGTGTTATACACATACAAACAGTTCTTCAAGGCGCACGGAGGAATAATGCATACGACAGAGACAAGACACTGCTCAATGATGAGAACACATAGAGAAAAAAAATCTTTATTAATTTCAAACATTTTCCACATGAGTGCCATCACAGGCAATTACGCATTGCATGCGGGAGACGGTGGACAATGTCGCTGCACGCAACATGGCACGAGGGATGTTTCCAATCTCACGCCGTATAGAATCCTTTAAATCCGACAATGTTTGAGGATTGCACAGATAAACTCTGGATTTGAGATATCCCCAAAACCAGAAATCCATAGGCGTCAGATCTGGGGATCGCGCAGGCCACGGAAAAGGATAATAGTGTGAGATGATGCGATCACCAAAATGCTGATCCAGGAGCCTTTTAACTGACCTCGCTATATGTGGAGGTGCGCCATCTTGCATCCAAACAATGTCATTGAGTGCATTCAGCTGACGCAACTCCGGTAAGACATAATTTTTCAGCATGGCTGCATACCGAGAACATGTTGCAGGGCCAGTCGGGGTCGTTTCCTCAAAGAAGAACGGGCCCAGAACAAATGTAGCTGTAATGCCGCACCACGCAGTCACTTTGGAGTCAAATAATGGTACTGGCGCCACAGCATGAGGATTCGTCTCTCCCCAGTGCACACAATTCTTTGTGTTAATGCTGCCATTTAAGGTGAAATGCGCCTCGTCCGTCCATAGTATGCGAAGTGGCCAGTCGTTATCCGCATCATATCATAACAAAAATGCATTTGCGAAGTCCTGACGTTGTTATGGGTCACCCGGCTCCAACATCTGGACGCGCTGGAAACGATAGGGAAACATGTGAAGTACCGAGCGCAAGAGCTTGCGGACCATTGAGTTCGGAATATCCAACACGCGCGCTATGCCTCTTGCGGTTTCTGTGTGTCCTGCAGTCACTGTATGGTGCACTTCCATGACAACGTCCTCAGAAACAGTTGGCCGTCCGGAGCGCTGTTTGTCACAGGTGCAGCCTGTATCTTCGAATTTCCTCACTAAATCACGCAGAGCTTGCAGAGTACATGGGCCGCGTCGTTGTCGATGATTGCGGCGATATACACGCAAGGCTTCCGCAGCGTTCATCCCATTTTGGTAATAGAGTTTGATCAATTCACCGCGAACTTTCCTAGGAAGACTCATATCGTCGGCATGTGCGAGTTCCCGAATGACGACTTCGCATACCCGCTTGGTATTTTATAGGTTTCCTACGCTGAATATCTGGCGACCGGCGTTCTGTGATTGGTTTCTTGACTCTGTCACATGCAAATTTATTGCGTGCGCCCAGATCGTGTTTTATTCGCCGGTTTTCAGAACTCTTTTTTGTGTTTGCAGAACACGTCCGTTTTTAGACATATCGGTACCGTTTCAACGCTATTTAGGGTTTTCACATGTGCTGAACATTTTGCGATGGTAAAAAGTAGACGTTGCCATTCGAAAATTTCGAGTTTCTGTCACTAAAACTGTAACCGCGAGGGCCACTGTGTTGCCATTCACAGAATCTCGAGCGCATATCTCAAAAGAACTATATTTGAAATATCATCTTGATCGGTTAAATAGAATGGACGCTAGAAGTGCAGATGTTGGCAAAGTTTTTTTATAATCACCCTGTATATATTAAAACATTAGTTGTTTTAAATTTCATTGTGATAATCAATAGATAGCGTTGTAATCAGCCTCATTTCACTTATATATTTTTAAGTATTCGCATTATCGTTTCTGTAAAAAATAATGAAAATCTATTGAAGATAAATTAAGGTTACTTTGAAGGAAATTTTATGTAAGAAATTAATTTTTGTAAACAGCAGCAAATAAACATTTTGCGTATTTAATGTCTGTTTAATTTTATTAGGATTTCTTAAGCTAGGTAGTGCATATTATTTCTAGTACTAGCTAGAACATATTTTCGTTTTAATCAAAAATATTTTAATAACAAAATAATGTAAACTGTAATAATGTAATGAAACTTATCCCTTTTAGAATTCACTTATTATGTGATTGTACAGGTGTTAAAACATTATTTCATGATTACAAGTAATGTTATTTATAGAAGTTATATATGGGCTTTTTTTCATGTAAATTCAGAAATGTTCTTATGGAATTTTTTTAGTTTGAGGCAAATAAAGTTTTGTTATATGTGTAAGTGTATGCCTGAAATATTTTGAATTAATGATTAATTAATCAATTTTTTTTAACAAAAATATGTGAAAAATATTAATATATGAAATGAAAATTGTATGTGAAATAAAATTTTTAATTGTTTACAACTGATTGAATTAAGCTTGAATCTTGAAAATTTATTCTTTATGCAAATAATGAATTATTTTAAACAGTCTTTAGCTACATTTGCATTGCTAAATATCTGACAACTAATCCTTAAATGTTTATTCTATTTTATTCACACACAGAATAAAATAGAATGAAATTATTGCATTTTTATTATTGTGTTGTTTCTTATCCCAGTGACCAGCAATGCTATATCTGGTCCATGAGTTCATTCATCCTGAAGAAATCAAGAACTAAAAGAAGGTCTTGAACTGGGTCTTGCCTGGTAAGTCCCAGACAAGATAAGATGGGACTTGCCTGGCAAGAGCTGGTTCAGGTTATTAATAAATTAAATTATTTTATTATTATTACTTATATAACAGTAATGTAGTTACATATATTCATTATTATTTTATTGTTTAGAAAAATGTTGTCTTTGCATATTTTGCTATTTGTGTTAATTATAGAACTTTTTTTATAATTGTTTTTTATTTGTGTTCATTGATTTTTTTAAGACCATTTTAAAATTGAATTAATTTATATTATTTTTTAAACAAAATGTATGTATCAAATTATTATTTAACTTTCCAGCTTTACATCTACTGAAGATATGGAAAACAAATATATCTTAGTAATTTCTGGCACCCTTCAAGCTCTCAAGCTTCTGCTTAACACAATACAACCAAAAGATCATGCAAATGTTAGGGAGGAATTTTATTCCTTAGTAGTTGAAAACAAATTTTGGAAATTTCCAAAAAATAAGGAAGCGCTGGTAAGAATACTTAAATATCAGTTTAATTATTTTATTGCTAATATTTCATGAAAGTTTTATCTTTTGTGAAAGCAATTTTATCATTTTTTTCATTAATTTTTTCCTATATGTGATTTTAAGATATATTTGCTTCTGTTGAACTTATTAGCTGGATTGATTTTTGTTCTGGTCTATTAATATATAATTCTTTAATAGATTGCTCAACATTACAATTAAGTCTTAAGTTTTATAAATCATGGCAAATTTATTAGCATAACAAAAAATATTAATATAATTTCTAGTTCAACTTACAGTAATAAAGTCAATTCTTTTAATAATCTTCAGTGCTTTTGTCACATGCAGAAGATATTGAAAATAAATTTCTGCATCTCTAGATTAAACAGTTGCTAAATATTGTTTTTTTAATTAGTTAATTTTTAGTTGATAGAATGAGACTTTCATTCATCTATGAAAGATTTTTCCTATCCCTTTGTTCAAATGTGAGAAAAAAATTGCTTATTTTAATATAGAACTTATTTTGTTTTCATAATCACAACTGGATGTAAGTTTTATGTTATGTATAACTTTAATAATTTACATTTATTTCTCTAGAACATCTTTTGAATTGAAATAACTTTGTCAGTTTGAATATCGATTTCCTTTTTATAAGATATATTTTGTAATCACTTTGTTGTTGTCTTGTGCCAGCTAAGCTGGTATATTGTTCCATTTTTTTCAACTAAACCATAATTTGGTGGGGAGTCTGACTTCCTCTGAACACTCATGCCATAGGTACACATTTATAGGATAGGCAACTATTCCCAAGCCATTCATATGAGGAAAGAATAAAGATGGGAGAGAAAGTACATCTATGCCTGAACCCGGATTCGAACCCATGACCTCCCTATCTGCCGTCATGCATGCTGACCACTAGACAGGGTGGGCAGCTTTTTGTAATCACTTTATGAATCATTTAGAAATAAAGTACTATTTAGATCAAAATTTGAAGGTAATGAATTAGATTGTCCATTTACTTTGTGATACATTAGAATCAAAAATGGCAAAAGATTTAGAAATTTGAAGTTTTATTAAGTTTTTGATTATTTTAGTGCATATTCACAAGTTTTCATATTTTTTAAAAAATGATGTTTTTATTAATTTTTCCCTGGCTTTTAGTCTGTTAAAAAAATACTAGATTTGAAATAATCAATTATTTAATTATTTAAAATACTAAATTTAAATAATTTTATTTATTTTACCAATATAATTATTTTTCCATTATTTAAATGTGTGACTTCTATTAAAATTGTCAATTTCTACCCTCTGAACTAGATTTGAACTTAACAAAAAATTTATAATAGTTTTGAAGAAATTTGATCCACATCATTTAACAAAATAGTTGAAAAAAGTGAGAACATTCACCTGCTTGTTCATAACTAATTTAACTCTATTATGTATCAAGTTTTTAAATTTTATTTAAAATATTACAATATATTTTTAAATAAATAATTACTTTAAAAAATGTTTTGAAATTAATGTATTTTTTCAGATTAGAGGATCTTGGTTTGCGTTGATTGGTTCTTTATGTCAAATTATGCATAATGTTTTTAATGAAATGGAAAACAAGCTTACTACTACCGTATTTGGTTCATTGTCAGAAAGTGATCCTATTGTTGCACCTTCTGTTTGGGAAGCAGTTTTGAGCATTGTTGTCAATTTTGAAGTAATGCAATATCTTATATTTAATCTATTTTAACTTTAAATATACCAAATGGAGAATTATAATCAAATACTAGATGGAGGATAATAATACATTGAAAATATGAAATATAGTTAACAGATGTAAAAATGTTCAATATATATTTTAAAATTTCTAAGAAAATAGAATAAAGAAAAATAAAACGTATATATATATATATATATATATATATATATATATATATATATATATATATATATATATATATATATATATATATATATATATATATATATATTTTATATATATATATATATATATATATATATATATATATATATATATATATATATATATATATATTTTATATATATATATATATATATATATATATATATATATATATATATATTTGAATTTACTATACTTTTTTTCAATGATTACTCTTTTATTTTTATTTAAAATTCTTAAATTCTCTTTTTACTATCCATAATTGGAAACAAGATTCTAATGAAACTTGTTTTCTAGAACCATGTATGAAAAAGTGAGTATTAACTGAAACATGCATTTCTTTTAAAGTACTTTATTGCAATAGTTTACTGTTTCTTTTTAACTTGTTGATATTTAGTCAAAATTCTTTGTCATATAAAAAGTCATTACAAAAGGAATGTTTTGGATTTTAGAGAAATTTTTGTACATCCTTTTCATTGTTACATTGCAGTGATATGGTAAATAACTACATAAATAAATAATGGAAAAAAATCTTTTTTTACACTATTTTTTGCTTAGAAAATAGATTATTCTAATAATTCTAAATTGGCATCCATTTTAAAAAAGGAATAGTTATGTAAGTATATGCTAATTAGAATTTATGATTATGGTATATATTATTAAAATGCTTACTAATAATTTATAGGCAACTTAATTGATGTCTATTAATTGAAAAACTTTAAATGCCGAAGTATTTTTTAGTTATTACTTTTAAAAATAAATTAGAGAGAGAGAGGAAAGTTTAAGTCTGCATAAAATAAGAAATACTATTAAATTAATTATGTATTGATAATATATAAATTATATATGAAGTATAAATCCTGTAAAAATGCTATTCTTATAGTAATAATAGTTTTGCTCTTATCAAATTTTGTAAAGAAATTTTTTAAAATATTGTTTGTACTATCACATATGCTTTTACTAAATGAAATATTATGATTTAATTACCTTTATAATTTAATTCATTTCATTTTTCACAAATATTATTCATTTCAGAATTGTTGGCAGAGTGTAAATATTAATAAACTTGTTCTTCCTCAACTCTGGACACTTCTTAAAGATGGTGGAAAAGGAAATGCCCAAATGCTCTTTCCTTGTATTTTGCCATTTATGAGTAAACTTCCCAATTCAATTGTTGAAGATCAAAATTTTTTATTTCGCTTCTTCTCCTCCCTGAAAGAAAGGTACTCATGTGAAGTATTTTTTACCTATAAAGTATGTAAATATTTCCATTTTCACCACACAACTGTACATACATGTTTTTTCATGTACACTTTTAGACTCTTTTAGAATTTCTTTTTTCATAATTCTATATATTTAATATTAAATTTGCTTAACAATTAAGTGGGATTCAGTGGAAAACGTTTGGTAATTAAAATACCTTTGCTTGCTAATGAAATCACATAAAAGGAACTTTATTAGTATTGTAAAATTGTGTGTTGTATAGTTTAGATGCGTAATTCAGATACTGTGGTATTACTTTAGCCTATTTTACTTATTCAGTATAATATTTGTATAGAGACATTCTTTATGTAAAATATAATTTAATAATCTAACAATTATAGTAGTTTTCAGATTGACAAGCTTAATTAATAGTTCTTTATGCTATTGATCATAAAAATTGTTAAAATGTTTTCAATAGAATGAGCAAAATGTTAATACCCTCTCTTTGATTGGATTTATTATTTGTTTTAATATTAATCTCATATAAAATTTATATTCTTGGATGCTAAATATTTTCTATAATAATAAAAATGTATACTTTATATATTTAAGTACTAGAATATTAGCTTACAAAGTTTCTATCTAACTATAAAACATTTTTTTTTTTTTGTAAAACTTTATCATTATTTATTCAAATTTAACGATTGTATAACTTTGTCTATGATATTTTATTAATAGAAATAATAAAGTTGGTTTATACTTTTGGTTTCAAAACATGTATATATTAAAATAACCATATTTTAAAAATATTTTTAATGAAATGAAAATTCAAGTAGTTTTTATTTTATTAAAATCTTATTAGAGTATAAAATTGATATTAATTATTATCATTGTAAAAATCATAAAAGAATAAACTTTAAAAAGTTTATATTAATGATTTTCTCCAAAATAAATTATTTTCTTTTATTATTATTTAAAATAACTATACATGTTATATTTCCGGCTAATTAAAAAAATGTTAAGGTGTATAAAAATGTTTTTTTCTGTATAAGAATTTAAAATTTTCATTTTGTAATAATTTATTTTGTAGTCTTTTTCTAGATAATGTGAAATTGTCTCACATGGAATGTGATACTATTTTAACAGCATTTATGGAATGTCTTCAATACATTTGCTGTGTTCGACTGGATAATATACATATTTGTTCAACTGTATTAGAAAAAGTCCTTTTAAATGAGGTAAAACAAAAATATTAATTTATCTTAAAGGCATTTTTCCCATTCTCTTATAAATTGTATTTGATTTTAAAAGAATTCTAATTAACTTAATTTATCCAATAAAATTCATTTTTACAATTCTCTATCTTTAGGTTATAATTGCTGATGACTTAATGAGCTATCAAGTTATTTTAAGTTATATTAAAAAAAATAGTATTTATTTATATAGATTAAAACACAAGACGTTTTACAAAATATTGTATTTTATATTGATTTTTAAATTATTTTTTTATACCAGATAGGAATAACTCCAGAAATTGAGCTAAATGTAATGGATGCTATTTTTAGATTAAAATACTTGTTGCTATCTCATTGCAATATGTCTCTAAAATATTGAGGAAATTTTTGTGATAAATTATCTTGGGAAACAACTAAATCACTATTATAACAAAAAATTGATAGAAATGATTCAAATGAAGGAAAGGACATTTCAAAAACATAATTTAATCAAGTTTCTGAATTATGTTCTGTGCTTACTTATTTTTAAAATAATATAATTTTAAAATGTTCTGTAGCATTGATAAAGTAGAATAATTTATTTTTCAAAATATTTTAAAACAAATCTAAGTTAAATGCTTTTAATGTGTATTGATTATGAAATGCTGAGGCAATATTTTTTATCATAAATGTAACATTCATTGAATTTAATTCATAAATAATCATTACTTATTGTGTATTTTGACGAGTTTCTTCTTTGTATTTCAAACTCCCAATTTTAAAAACTTATCCGTATATGTCTATAAAAGGAACATTTAATGTATATAATTCATAACATTTAATGTTTAAAATTTATTTTTATACTCTTATGTATATACAAGTTAATAAACTATTTCAATTTCTTTGATTTTTTAAAATTTTTATTTAGATTTTTGAAAAATATTATAGCCGTAAAAAATCAGCTGCAAATGGAAGAGTCAGAAGCATAACATTTGCAATTTTTGTATATAACAACAAAATATATAGATCTACACTTTTTGTACAGATATACATCAGAAGTGACTGCTGCATCATTTGCAAATTGATGTAAAGGAAGAAAAGATAACTAATCTGATAAATCCAAATTATTGTTTTTGCCTGATTTTTTTGTAGTGCAAAACATTATAAAAAATACAAAATACTTGATTTTATCAAATGTCATTCAAGTTTTTCTGTCTTTAACCGAGGAAGAACTGTCTTTAAAGACTGCAGATTTCTTTTCAGATAAATCTGTCTGAATGTTAATTATAACCAAACAATAATCCTGTAAATTTGGTATCAAAATATGCTAGTCTAAAATTTGCCAAGACTGAATTATTTTCTTGAATTGCTACATAAAATTTTGCATGTTTTGCATATGTCAATGATACCGATCTCTGCCACATCTACATTATCTTCACATTACATTAAATCAACTGCAATAATCAATGTGTACTTTAACCATTGAATTGAAGGTTTCAAATAACACTGAGCATTAAATTTGTTGTTACATTAAATTACTTTGAGTATTTGAAATATTCTTAACTCAGAACCACAAATAATTATTTTAATAATGGAGAAATAAATAACTGATGAACATTCAAATATCATGATATTGTATTTTGAATGATTCACACTTTTGCCTAAACTATAACTGTTGGTTAGATTGGAGTTCGGAAATAGTGCATTGAGAGACAGATAAATTGTTATCTTCTGCATTGCTTTCAGAATGCACTTAATATCGGATAAATATGATACAACAAATGATTGCTAAATTATTTTGCTTCGTCATATTTATCTTCAAGATGTTTAATTAATTACATTTCAATGAGAAACAGAAAATGTTTGCTTGCAATAATATTTAAACTATGTTCAAAATCTTTATTTTTTTTTTAATATGATAGCATTTAATTTAAGTTTTAGTTGTTCAATACTGAAGTGTGATAATATTATTTAAACTTATTGTTTACAGTGTTAATGAGTAATAACCAAACATTTTGAAATTAAAGCTTTTATCATCAATTTTCAGTAGGAACTGAAATATAATTTAAATATCAACACATTTAATGCTCTAATTTAATTTATTTTTTATTTAGGTTGTTCCAATGGTGGATTCTTCACTGTATAGTCGAGATACTCATCTTGCTGTATCAAAGTTATACCCATTACTCGGTTCATTAATTCGTAAATTAGAGAATGAATGTCTTTCAAGAAAAGATAGTTCTGGAGCTTTTGCTAATGTTATTGGATTATTTTGGAAAAGTTTATTACCAACAACATGTAAAGTGTTCTCTTTTAAAGATCAAAAGAAAATTGAAGCAGTATTATATTTGTCTTACTTTTATAACAGTATGATAATTCCCTCAGATACCTTAGTTAAATCAGAAAAATCTAAAGTGAAATTTGAAGATGAAATTTCTGAACCTGATAATGTAAATCAAGATTATTCTGTCATTGCTAAAACAATTGAGTCTGGAATATTTTCATTATCAAATAAAAATACTATATCATTTTCATATATTGTTAAGTTCAGTCAATGCTTATGTGAAAATATTACTGAAAAATTTGATATACATTATCTCAATTTGTTAGCAGAAATTCTTGGTTCAGCTCAAACAGCAGAACTTTGTAAAGAACTTATTTCTGCTCTGTCTTCAGTTCAGTGTGAAAGTGAACAGTTAACATTATTTCTCAAGCAGTTTGTTTTCAAATGGATAGAGCAAGTTGGAAAAGATATTCCGAAATTAAACAGCATAGTTGAACTTATTTTTATTATCTGTTCATATATATCTGAAAAGGAAGCTTTGGATATTTTGAACATGTGCTCTGAGGTCCGTACTTTAATATTTTCTTAATTCTTAAATAATAATATGTAATATATAGCATATGTAAGTAATGCATTAATTAAAATAATAAGTTATATATTGCTGATACTAACTATTTAATGCTTCTCATTTCAAGAGCAATCATGTAATTTTCTAATTAAATTAAATAGTTAAGAATCACATAAGTAAATCATTTATTCAAACATTTTTTATAAAAATAAAATGGAGAAAAATAAGATAAGTCAAAGGAATGTCAGTTACAATCAAGAAATGTGTAAAACAAACTAACACATCATAAAATAAAAATAAAATTTAATTTCTGATATTTTTTTTAAAAAAAACAATCATTTTTAAGTTTGGAAATTTAAATTTTTTATATTATTATCTTAAATTGTTATATTAAAAAAACGTAAATAAGTGTTTATTAAATAAAAATGTAACATTTCAAATAATGGAAAAATTTCTTTTCAAAAATTAACTAAATCAGCAAGTTTTAAAATCTTCCATACTAAAGTTTAAACTCTGGCAACTTATACATTATACAAACAAGTTGTAGTTTTAGTGTATATCTAATAGAAGCAAATATGTTACATTATGATTTCTCTTTTCATAATGGTATTCTTTGTCTACTCCAAAGGTTATTTATTGATATATTTCAAATAGTCAAAAGTACTTTATATTCAATAATTTTTAAAATTTTAATGAAATGAACTCTTTATATTGTTTTTTATTTATTTTTTTAGGTTAAAAATTGTTCTCTTTTACAATGCTTTTTATGTAAAGGCTTAAAAAAACCAAGCTGTGTTTTACAAGAGTGGTTAAAAAATCCTGTTTTTGCTTCAAATTTTGTGGCTGATATTCAAGATGCAATGAAGAAAGCTATTTATGATGATTATGCAAAAGAAAATGATTGTGAAGTTTTGTTAAATATTTTAGAAATTTGTTTGACAACAAAAGTAGTGGAAAGTAAGTTTAATAATATTTTTTAGAATATTCTTATACAATTTAATTATAATAAATTTTATTTATGTTTAGTAATGAAAGTTATATAGTTAAAGTTTGCAATACAACAATGTATTTCATTAAACAATGTAAGTCAAAATTGAGACATTAATTTTTTTAGAAATATTTAATCATTTAGATAAAAATTATTTAATTGGTTCAAAGATATATGATATAATTTATTGATTTTTTTTTATCAAACCTTATTGTAATTTTAAAATACTTTATTCATATTTAGATTTTTCAGCACACTCTAATTTTTATTTAAATATGACTTTTTAATTTATATGAATATCTTTCATGATCGATTTTAATTGTGAGTTATATCATAATCATTTATCTAATCCTAAATAACCACGAAGATCCACACAATATCCAAGAGATATCTCTCTGACATTTATCTGGAAATCGTTTTGTCTCTTAGATATCCACAAGATATCCGAATATCATCATTATGTCCACCAGCTATCCAAAGGGTCGCAGCAAATGGATATCCTGTGGATATTTGGATATTGTGACATCTGATGGATATCTTAGATATTTTGGATATCCTTGGGATGTTTCCTAGATATCCAAAAAATATCTATAGGATGTTTTGTTATCCATGAGAAATCTATTTAAATAAAATACGATATCCAAGAGATATCCAGATCGAATCTTATAAAATATGCTTTAGATATCTTAGTTATTCTTATATCTGGAACATAATATATATATATATATACATATGTGTGTGTGTGTGTTCCAGAACTATTAAAAGCTAAAATATATTTCTAATGAAATTTTCATTATTAATGTTAGTATTTTCCCCATAATTTTTAGAAGTTATCAACTGAAACAGTATTTTGAAATATTTTATAGCCGTTGCAAACACTTTTTGTGGGTTTATTTATTGTTTTATTTTTGACTAAATACTTAATTTCCAAAGAAAAAAACATTAGAAATAATGTTTTGTAATATATAACTCTAATGTTAAAAGTGTAAACACAATGTGATTTAATTTTAAGAATTTTTAAATGAATTCAATGTTAATTTTAACTTTTCAAATTATTAAAAATAAAATCATTTTTTTTTTTATCAAACTTTTGAAATTTTTAAAGCAACTGAAATACATCAAAATTAAATTCTGTATGAATTATAGAGGGATTTTTATTAATGATAGTTTCTTGAAGATTATAAAAAGTGGAAGTAATTTCTTAAAAAAACTATTTTTTATTATTGCATCAGCCTTTACATAAAAACAAAATGGATGGAGTCAAGAATTCAGAATTAATTTCTTTATAAGCATTCTTAAATTTTAACAAAACTACTGATTTTGAAGATATTTTTATTTTTTATTTAATGTAGATAATAAAAATAAATATTTTGTATTTTAATCTCAGTTTCAATAACTTCTGTTCCTTAGAAATAAAAAGGAATATTGAAAACATTAGTTTTTAAAGTAAATATTTTACAAAATATTAAACAGTAAAATGATTTTGAAAATTACATACAACGTAAAGATGCATGACAATTTTAAAAGAATTCACTGTGAAATTTTTAGATTGCCAAACAGTATACTTTTTATGTGAAATAAATTCTTTATTAGAACATTATGCATTTACGGTACTTCCATGATTTATTTCTTAATAAAAGAGCAGCTAAATTCATATATTTTTTTAATTTATAATTAAAAATTTAGTCTGATTTTTATGAAAAATAATTTATAAAAACCAATTTAAAATGCAATTGTATTTTAACCATGTAATTGATTAATTCATATATTTTTCCATAAATAGAGTCAATTTATCAATAAAAACCATAACAATATTTATTTTAAGATATAGTGATTGCAAAAGTTTTTTTTCAAAAATATTCTAGCTTAAATTTATTTCTTTTAATATGATACATTTTTTAGAATTAATAAAAACTACTGCAATAAAGAAATATTAAATTTTAGAATATGCAAAATTTAATGCACTTAGTATAAATTGTTTTGAACTTTGAATATAAAAGCAACAAAAATCTACACTTTAATAATAAGTATATATCATGAGAGTAAATAAGGTAAACAAATATCAGAAAGCAATGTTTATTGAGAAAATTTATTTTCTCTTCATTCAATTAATCCTTCTTCATTCAATTTATTACTTCACACATACATCCAACTCCAATTTTACAAAGTAAAAATATGTAAACAAAAGGTGTAATATTAATATTGTACAAATATGATGGAGAATGCAAATTACTCGAGAAATATAATTAGAAAATAAAAGTTTTAATTCATAAAAATATTTTTTCAAAACTAGACTATTCCTTTTAATGCAGTAAAACTACTTAAAAAATCACCAAGTTTTTAGAATATAACTAAATCCAGTAAAGTGAGCCAAAATTTATAACTTGAGTTTTCATTAGACCAGTGATAACTTAATTTTAAGAATGATAAGATTTGTAAACCTTTAAGGAACCATTTTTAATGCTTTAATGCAAGAAGTAAATTTAATAATAAGGAAAACCCTGTTTTATAATACTTTTATATTAGCTATTTCTATTTGTGAATAACAAAATTTTTTAATTTCAAATACATATATAACACAAGATTGGCCTGTAACATGAACTCAGGAGATATTTGATAAATAATAACCAGTTATAAGTTTCTATTTCAAATAGAAATTCAACATTATAAGAAAGAATATTATAATATGTTGTGACTTGTTTAGCAGGAATTTTTGATGAATGACTCTCAACATTTTAACAGGGTTTGGTGTAGAATCAAATACCACTTGGTTTGGTGATACATTTTGGCCATAAACTTTAATCTCTGGTAATCCTGGTAACTCTATCTTTATATAGCTTTTGTATAGTGGCTATCTTGGCATCAAAATATCGCCAAAGAATCATGAGGTACCCAGTTGTAAACTTTTACCCTTTAACATTTACTTCTGATTTCTATTTACCATATTTGAAATAATGAAACCGAAAAGTGAGAGCAAATGAATAGCTTTGAACAATAAATAATTTCCTAAACGTAACAAAAAATGGTACTTGTGCAAAATCCTGGCAACCAAGAGATAAATGACACTAAATACGAGGTTTTGTAAACAATAGAAAATTACATACAGTGCATGCTATTACTTTAAAGAAACATTCCTGTTTTGTTATAATTCTAATAATTTTTTGGCTTTTGTACCATAAAATATTAAAAATTTAAGATGTCATCTACAGAATTGAATAAAACTGTTATGGCTGGCAGTATAATATTAAATTTAGGTTGAGCATTTAAAATGTTTTTCTTAGTTGTTAACGATGAATTTAAAATCCATATTCAATTTTTTTGGCAAATAAATATTGGCATAAATTTTGTTAATCGTACATTTTAAAACACTTATTATAAAATTACTTTATTTTAGCTTTCATTAAATATGCACTAAGGAACAAAATGTTTTGGTTTTAACTTGATAGATTTGCACCAACTTTCCATGTTGACAGTATTTTAACATTTTCTTAAAACACATATATGATTAGATTGAATTCACTAATAAACACAATTTTGGTTCTAAAGTTTTCCCAACAAGACTTTAAAATAAATCTTTTAAAGTTTTATTTACCTATAATTCTATACATTTTGATACACATACTTAGATATTGATTTTAAAACTTGGTAATAATTAATTAAAAAATCTTTTTATTATTTAGAATGATAAAATTTGTTTGCTAAAGCGAGTATAATGAAAAATTTTTGGATGTACACTTTAATTTATAAAAAAATTAAATATTCACGAAAATGTAAGAATATTTCTCTACAATTACTAGTATATAGAATTCGTAATGTAAAACAATTAAACTTATGAGTGCCTTAAAAAATTTTTGTACATTTTTATTTAACGATGCCTATATGTATATAATAAACAATGACCAAACATAAAACACAATTGAAAAAGTAAACACTAGTTTGCAATAGTATATAATTGCTTCTATCAAAACAAATGATAGAAACTGATACTTTTCTGTGAAAGAATTAGATAATTTCTGTAAAGAATTAGAGAAAATAAATTTTCCTTATTAAAAATCTAATTTAAAATTTACATAGTACTTATTTTAGCTGTAATAATGGAGGAAATTCTTAAGGAACAATACCAATCTTATAGCTTATATTTTATGATGTATTTCAATTAATATTTTGTACTTAATAACTAATCATATTGAAGAGAAAGAAAATAATCTATTTAATAAATAATAACAACATTCAAAATAGAATAAAGTATTAAAATACTGGAAAACTCAGCAATTATTTACAACAAGTTTTTAAATCCACTTACCTCATTTGTAAAATGTCATAATAAACAGCCAAATAGAGATTGACCAACTAGAATTATTGTTGCCACTTTATTTTAATTTAAAATAATCATATAATTTGTATTATTACTGGGGTTTTAGAATTCATTAACTTAGTTTATGAAAGTACAGCTTTCTATGAATATACAGTTGACATCGACTGCTTGACAAACATCCAAAGTGTAGGTATCTAACGATATCTAGATTTCTGATGTCTGTCAGATATCTAGCCTTTATGAAATTTGGATATCCGGTTTGCAAGAATTTTAGATATCCATGAGGTATCTCTGCAGTATCCAAATGTTAATGTCTAAATTATATTATTTTACAATATCTAACGGACAAGTTTATGATATCCATGGACATTTGAATTTTGGATATCTCATGGATGTATTGTAGGTGTGATAAATATCTGGATATGAATTGGACTTGTGTGATTTGGATATTTCTTAGATATTTGTGGTTGTGTGGGATATCAATCATCCAAAATTTTTTGATGGCCATACTTTATCTGAGAAAACTGAATATTAGGTATATAGTAATGATGTTATCATTTTCATAATATGAATATATGTTGCTGTATTATTAACATAGCTCATTAATATTATTATTTTGTTCATCTTTTCATTACTCTAACTTATATTATTAAAAAAAGTAATTCGAATTTTTCTTGCATATTTTGAACTTTTATTGTCACTTTAACTGTCATTTATAAAGTATAAAAAAATACAGATATGTTACATTAATAATATATTTTTTAGTAAATAATATAGTAACTGTATTTTACTTATATGTCGTTCTAATTACAGTGCACTCAGCAAAAAAGTTACTTATAGAGAATGCTCTTTCTACATTGTGCTTTATTTTGTATTATCATAAAAAGGAAAAAACATTTAGTTAATTGTTATAAAAAAAGAAATTTTGTTAACAATTTTAGTTATCTTTCCCTAAATTTAAATAAATTTTGTTAATTATGTACAATGATAATTAATGAGTGCTATAAAAATAATTTTTATATAAAATTAAATTAAGAAGTAAAAGTTAAAGATGAGATTATTTCTGTAGAAACTGTTGAATAAAATGAAAAAAATACTCTTTAGGGTTGAATATAATAAACAAAATAATTTTTAAAAAATGTGTATTAAAAATGCTAAAAATTCGCACTTCTTCACTTAAATCACACTTTCTTGGATTTTTTAATTAATGTTGTAAAATATTTGTTTCAATATCTTTTTATATATAAGTTTTCCATCTTTTTTATTTAGATGTTAAAATTATAGAAATATAATTTTAAACTCCTTATGAAAAATCATTTATTTATAATGGAAGAAAATTAATTTTATCAAAAATAAAAGCTGTTAATTTTTTTTATTTACAATTTAAATTTGCGATTTTGAATAAATATTGAGTTACATATCAATAATAATACAATTTGCATGCTATTTATACACTTATTATGCATGTTTTTATTTCAGAACCCATTATAAATAACAAGAATTTAGAAACTATTTTAGAAGCGTTGAAATATTTTGCTGAAGAACTATTTACTTTAGATATTGAAAAGTTAAATCTTCATTATGGCTTAGATTTTCTTTGCGATATTTCAATCTGTATTTCAAAGAATTCAAAGGTAAGTGTAAGTTATAGGATAACTTCATTATTCTTTATAATGCATTAAAGTAATTTATTGCATATCGAATTGAAGATGAAAATAATGTAAGCCTTTTTGGAAAAGGCATTTAAAATGTATGTTCAAATTCTCACACACATATATAAAACTTATTATATAAGTAAGAAATTCATTTTTGTCAATTTATGTTTTGTATAATTTGGCCATACGGTGAACAGCTTTTGGTTGAATTGTATGATAATATAAATATTTGTTGAAACTGTACAGTTAAAATAATATGGAAATATCTAAAATTCCTCTCAATTTCTTAAACCTAACAGGGTATTTGATCGCAAAATAAATGTAAATATGTATTGATTAATTTAAATATGTTCTTTTAGAAATGTGTAATGTACATAAGTATTAGGAATACAATATATATATTTAAAAATTTTCTGAAATTTGGTTTTGTTGAAAATATTACTTAGCAAATTTGTTAAATAAAGTTAAACTTTTTAAATTAAATGCTTATAAAAAAAAGAATTTAAAATGCATGACTATGATTTAAATATTTCATTTAAAGATAAAATTTGTATAATAATAATAGTAAATTAAAGATTTTTTTACAATTATCCATTTTTAGTTAGTTATTGAACATTTTAGTATTAATTTTACTTGTAAATCTATTATTTCTTAAGTAACATTAGTAAACTCTTTGAGAACTTTTATACTATTCTTATCTTATATAGATTTTAATTAAAAAGTTGATAATTTTTAAATAATCCATTTAATATTACTAGAGCATTAAATTGATAATTCAGAAATATTATCAATATTTAAACTTTGATAAATGAAATTTGATATAAATATACTGTGTGCTTAGATCTATATTCTGCAACTCTTTAGCTTATACAACTTTAGAATATATTTTGTTTTAAAAGCAGAGGGAAAGAAAAAGTTTTTTAATAATGAAAATGGGAAAAGTAGCTCTGTATATTTGTTTTATGAAAATAAATCTTATGATATGTAAAAAGTTTTTTGTCTTAAATAAATAAGAGATGTTCTGATTTAAAACAATTTTTCTAAATCAGAAGCATTTTATCTGTATTTATATTCTTTAATTTGTAAACTTATTATACTTTTGTTAATTTCAAAAAAATTCTAAATAACTTACTTTTACCATAAGTGTGTTACTTTTTAATGCAATATTTTATGATTTAGTATATCAGTTAAAATGAAAACCAATATATTTTGTTACCTGATACGAAAATCTAGCTCATGTTTAAATAATCTTGTGGCCGACTGATGATTCCATTTAGACTGGTAAAAATTTTATTAATGTTGTGATACTTATATATTTTGCTGAATAGAATAACATCTATACTGCAAAGTATATAAGTGTATGATATTTTTAATTATATATATTTATTATATATATTATGCACTTTATAGTGATGTATAGAATATATTATTTCATTTAACTTCATATGGATGTTATTGTGTGTACAATTGATTATTTGTAATTGAGACACTTTTTTGAGAGACGTTTTATTTTATGCTTTTCTGTTTTCGTGCAGAGAGTAAGTATAAAAATAGTGGTGAAATTATTGAAAATTATTTTGTCTCTTATGGTTGTCAGCAAATTTCAAAATTCTTTTTCTATTCTTAGAGAATTACTTAAATTACTGGTGCATAAGACACGCCTCCTTTTTTCACAGATTCTTAAAGGATAAAGTTTTATTACTATTCATTATAATAAATTCAAAATAGTTTAAATATTGAGTAATTTAAATAAAAAGTAAAACTTTTATTTTTATTATTTAATATTTAAAATTATTTTTTGCTTTTTATTTCCCAGATAAATTGTGTCTGGTAGCAAATACCCAATCTATTTGGGAAATTAAGCCTTTTACACAGACACTCATCTCCAGAGCTGGATAAAGAGTTACTTAAAACTTCTAAATCAGCACCTGAGTCCTCATACAATAAATTGTCTTCTGTATCATCTAGTGCATTACTTTTGGTGTCATGCCCTGAAGTAATGTCACATTTCGGGTGTCGCATTCTAAATGGTTTAACCACTGTTTTTCTGTTATATAGGACTTTTAGGTTATGTTTACTATGAATTGCTTTCATTTCTAGATTCTCTTGATTCTGTTTAAGTATTGATGTATGAGAGGCAACCCATTTTTCGGATTTATTTTTACAGAAAAAAATGTGCCTATGCCGACAAATACTGTGGATACTTTTATCATGCTTTTCATTGTAAATTATTAATTAGAGAGACCATATTTTTGTAGCTTGAATCAAATAATAATTTACAATCTAACAGTTATTTCAATCAGCTATTTCTCAACTTTACAAAATAAGAATTTTACCATTGCTATTTGAAGCAAGCCTAACAAATTCAGTAATTCATTTTCTGGTAAAGAATTTTGAATGCATTATTAGTTATATTTGTTTTTAGTTATATTTGTGAGCATGAAGTTTGGTCTAGCACTTTAATGCATTTTCTATAATAAGTTTGGAAAGAATTATATTAGAAATAGACAAATGATTAGTATTTAAGGTCTCATCCATCAATAAATTTGTTCTTTTGTTTTTGCTTGTTTCCAGAAAATTGTTTATTAACTTTGATATAGACATACTGTATCCTAGAATAATTATAATTTTTAAGAATGAATATAGAAAATAATTAGTTTTTTTGATGTCTTATCCATGGGGAGAACTAAATATGACCATGAGTGTGCAGAGCACAGCTGCCCAATTCCTTGGTGTTTTCGGTGTATAGACTTTTCCCTGTGTTGAGCAGAGGAAATTCCTCGAGCTGAGCCAGAGATCTTAAAATGGTTGGTCAATCAAAAATGTGTCTTGGTGTTTGTGGAATATTATCACAATTAATGCTGAGATGGTAGGTTCTGTTGCCATTTCTCTGGGTCTTCATATCTTGATAGTGAGCAGTCTGAGTGATAGTTTTAGTAAGGTCTCTATTTGTGTTTATTTTACAAATCTGTGAGTCTTTTTGAATGATGTTTTCTCTTAAATGGTATCTTGCAGTTGCATTCTCATCGTCAAGTGTAACTTGAAGATATTTCAGCCATTGAGTTTTCTCCCTTCTATAGCAAGTTGATCTGCCTCTTCATTTCCAGGGATGTGCAGGCATTCACTGCAGAGTACTAATCTTGTTTAATTTTTCAGTTTCTCTCAAATTGATGTATAATATCATGGGTTAGCCTTGATTCATTTGTGTTTAATGTTTCTAAGACAGCTTTGGTGTCAAGAAAGATGATTAGCCCATTGGCTTTGTCAGTATTGTTGAGTGAAATGTATTCATGATTTATTGCTCTAATTTCAATGATGAAATTCGAGGTGATGGATCCAGTGCTCAATGAATGGTTCATAGTTATACTATTGGGTAATGGAAAGTGTACACTTGTTTGGCCTTTCTGAATAGTGTTGTCAGCAGAGCCATCAGTTTATGCATGGACTAGGTTATTTTCCGACATAGCATTGATAGTGTACATACCCTTTTCAAAGATGGCTGATGTTATTTCCTTTTTGGAGCAGAAAACAATGAGATTGTTATTGACAGCAGTACTCCATAGAAAATAATTGTTTAGTTTATTTCAGTTAAACTTGTTTATAACAACATAATTGTGATGTTTATCTCTCAAAAAATGATAATTTTGAAAAATAATAATTGAAAGTGTAGATATTAATTCATAAAACATATTATTAAATTAAGATTAGTAATAATCTCTAAGAAAAGGTGTGGTAAAATATTTATTATTCATATTAGATCATACTGTCCATTACAATTACATTAATCCATTATTACTTTTGACAGTACTTGGGGATCCTGAGTATTTATTTTTAAAGCAATTATTATAAAATATAATTCATGAGTAACAAATTAATAACATTAATAAATAAATATATATCACAACACCAAGGACAAAATTTTGTTATTATTCTAATTACATTCTCTCTTTCTTAGGAATTCTATTGTTATTTTCAAATAATTATTAAAAAACATTGTATTATTTGATTATCTTCTCATATGAAAAGTTGCCATGCAATGTTGAAGCTACCTTTAAACCTTATTCAATATATAAGTTTATTTTCATTTATATAAATTTTTCATCATAAATTTTGAATGCATATTATTAATATATAAATAAAAAATCATATTAATGGTATTTTGCTTATAATATTAATTATAATATATGACTGAGTTTAAAATTCAAAATACTAAAAACATTTCCAATATCTTTCTATTTATTAATTGTTTATATTAAAATGAATCACTTATGATGCTTAATAAATTACTGTTTTTTCTTTTTTTTCTTTTTTCATAACAAAATTAATGGAAATATTTAAGATAATAAAAATTATCTTTAAAAAATCTAGCCTAACTACTTATTTTAAACCAAAAACAAATTTATTCCAAAATTATTGTAATTTTATTTTAGACCTTTTAATACATTTGCCAAAAATCGCATCTTTTGCGTGACTAGTTTTATACTATTATATCCTTAAATCTTGCATTACTCTGACCTCATGCATTTAAATGTAAAAACCTAAATTTCTAAATATGTTCTGAATAATTCTTTATTTATTCTGAAGAATGTAGATTACTACTATTTTCTGCTAAGAAACAATGAAATGCCAACCAATCTGTTAATTTAAATTTTTTTAATAAGCCATTGATTGTAATAATTCTAATACTTAAAAAATCTTTATTATTATCTGGAAAAAGAGATCATATGTATTAAAATTTATACCTTCATTTTTAACAATATGAAATAAGTATTCATTTCTTATTAGATGTGTTGGAATTTTAAAACAATGGAGGATTTGCTTATTCTTATATTTCATCAAAGCTTAACTTCCAGTAAGTAAAATCATATATCTATTTATCCACTGATTTATTGAGTTGTTCTTTTTAGGCATTGTTAAAAATCATTTAAAAGTATAGAGTATGAGAAATGTAGTGTTTTTATATTTTTTCTAATATAAACAGAATATGTGCTGATGAGTGTTGAATAAATATTCAGAGAACTTTTCATTTAATTTCATTATTTATATTCATACAGTGTTATATTACTATCACAATATGCTAGATGATAAGACAAATAGTTCCAATTGATTATGAGGTCAGATCAACTGGAAAGAAAGTGCTTAACTTTCTTTCCAGGAAAATCACTTGGAACATATTGTCCCAAGTGATTTTCTAAAAAGAAAGTTAAGCACATAATATTTCTTTTTGCATGTATACATAACATTTAGCTATTTTTCATAGTTAAATTTTAACTATGAAAAAAATCGGTTCAAAAATATTTTGTAATTTTGGTCCTTAAATTTAAGATTTTTTAAAAAGATTTTTAATGTGTGTATGCATGCATATATATATTAAAAGAAAGTAACTATTGGAAACTTTTGCAAGATTTAAGTTAATTTTCAAATTTTTAATGAATAATTACATTAAAAATAAGCTAATATGTGAATTGCACCATTTATTTTGAATAATTTATTTAAAAAATGGTAAAACTTGAAATATTATTCTTGTAAAAGAATTGTATTAAATGTACTTCATAAAGTATGCAAATATTTTATTTAAATTCTTCTTGATATTTGTTAATTTTTATAAAGAACTTTTCAGATCATTTTTAAGCTTACAACTTTAAAATGTTAAACATACTAAAAGAAAAGCAACATAATTTTTGTTTTTTGCTAAAATAAACATCTAGAAATTATAAAATTAATTAAAATATTTTATTTTCTCCCTATAGGTCCCAATCTAATTAGCCCTCACGTGCAAAAAAATGACCTAAGCAACAAATAAACATAAAATATTTAATAGTTTTGTACAGAATATAGCTAAAAGTAAATTCATAGTTATCATGAAAAGGAAAGAAATGTAAATCTATGTTAAATTAAAGGGAAGAATGCTTTTATGAAAAATAGCAAGAAATTCCTACATGAGAAAAATTGTTTATTGTTCTTTATCCATTTATATATTTTATGAAACGGTTGCTTTATGAAAGAGTAAAGTTCTTAAAATTAAAAGTAAGTCATTGTTATATATATAGTTGAGAAACATAGGTCTACAAACTTAGGAGTATGAAATAATAATATGGTCTGGTGTTTACTAAATTGTTTCCTTACATAAAAAAAGACTTAGATGATAAATCATATAATGTACACTCTATGCTCTTAGAATAATCAAGTTACTATTACAAAACTTGGCAGGAATGTAGCCTGGTAAAAGATATGAAAGGGATTACAACAATGGTAATAAAATAATCCATAGTGCTATAGCCATTTCAGATGCACAGCAAGAAAAGTTTAAAACCATAGTTGATCATATAATGGGCTTATTCAAACCAATTTATCTCCTTGGATACTATTGTGATTAGAGAATTTCAAAGATATAATGGATGATAATATGAAGAATTGTCAGGGTTTTGGCATATAATAGGCCTAATAATAATATTGAGCAAACTGACAATATTAGCTGCCATCTCATTCTGAGGGATATAGCAATTGCATAATAATGGCAACAGTGGATTACAGCAGAGATAGTCTGCTATTGTTGAGGGTCAAGAGGCCCCAAGAATGCAGATGTACCCAATCATAAAAGCTGTCATATCCTCACGAATGTCATTAGTGTAAATTTGATGTCATTTATCACTTCACCAGCAGTGGTATCAACAACTATTCAGAGACAACTGGCCAATGCAGGTATAAGAAATCAATGACCATTAAGATATCTACCTCTAACTTTACATCATAAGCAATGTTGATTGAATTTTTGCTGTCCTCAAGCAGACTGAAGTATGATCAGTTAGAGGCACGTGATCTGTGATGAATCTTGATTCATTGTCAATGCTGATGACCAGCACATATCCACAGGAACTAAGTCACTATTCCAATTCATTATTTGTTGAGAGATATACAGTGATTATACAATGTGAAATTTTTTCTCGAACAGGAGGATGACAAACCCTTTGCCACAACAAGACCTGAAACTGCTATTCATTTATCATTACTCAGTAAGTATCTGTAAACCAAGTCATTGAGGTGTAACATTACCCACATCATTTCACCACAAACCTGTTTTTTGGGAAGACCTCATTTATCCATAATCTAAGGAGAAAAGACAAGGAAATACAGAGAGAAAGGAACATCCGTGCCCAAACCATAATTCTAATCCAGGACCAACAGTTTAGGAGTCAGGAACACTAATAACTCAGCCATTGGATGGCACAATGTGTGAAATTATGGGAAACAATTTATTAGGACCCATGATCACTTGTAGTTCTTCAACACGTTTTGTTATCATGCAATTAAGTGATAGAGATTTTGACACCAATTATTCTGGTTATCCTATCAAATTGCCCAGGTGCCATTTATCAAAAAGGCAACATTTCTATGCATTCTGCATGATATTTTTAACAATGTCTTCAGAGATATTGTGCACTTCCATGGCCTGCCATGTCAGTAAAATTCTTGCCAACAGAGCACCTATGGGACATTCTTGGAAGGCAAGTATAGCCATCCTGAAATGATTGCAAATTATCTGCTCAGTTTCAAAAATTATTGTATGACCTTCTATAAGAAACTATGGGTGACCTTAATTACATGCCATGCTATGTTTTAGCTTGTATAACTGCTAACTGTGTATTTATTAACAGCTGATTTGTAATCATATGCTTAGCTCCTCATACCTACACTCATATTAAGTTTCATATTAGCAGCCTGTTTCCTTCTCAGTGTAAATAATTTTTTGCAACAGCTTGTATTATTGATTAAAAAAAAAAAAAGAAATGTGAAATTTTTACTATATAAGTTAGAAGAAATTGAACGATTATTTTTATACCTCTTGGAAACTGAAAATTTGCTAAAAATTAAAATGAATAATATATATTTAAGCAAAAAATCCCTTTTAGTTAGACTTTCGTTAGGCTTCAATGACTTAGTTTCTTAACGTAATAATGTGGAAATTTTGTCTAATATCTGCTTCTACAAACTAGTTTAGGAAAATATTAACATGAACATCCTATGTAGTCAGTCTTGCATATTACAATGACAAACATTATTATTCTATAAAAAAACTATGTATGATAACTTATCATTACTAGAAGAAACAAAAGATTAAAAAAAAGTTATGAAATGCCAAAGAGAATCTTCAAAATTTTTATAACTATACAATTGTATTTAAAATGATTAATTTTTGCTCCAAAAATTACATACTTAATTCTTTTACTATTAACTTTATTAAAATTATAATTTTATTTATTTATCAAAAAGAAATTACTTATATACATTGCTCAAAGCTGTTTTAATGAAATATTTTATTCATCAAAGTTTTTACCTAAATTGATAATCTTATAAAATTATAATGCATTTATTTATTTATTTATAAACTATAAATGTGATATTAAAAACATAATTATAAATATTTTGATTATTTTATATGTTTTTCATGCATTATATTAGTATCAAAATGTTATTTCTTACAACTGTATAGTATATAAGTATAACAACAGTATATAAATGTTTCATTCTTTCTTTTCAGAACATTTATTTCGAAATTTAAGTCAGGTTTGGATTGCAGCGATTGAATCTTACATTTTTGTTAAAGCTGAAATCATTCATGATAATAGTTTTATTTTGAAGATAGCTACAAAATTACATTCGGCTATTTTATCTTCAACTACAATTGATGAGTAAGTGAAAGATATTAATTGTTAGAAAAAAGTTTGGAAATTTTTTTAAAAAATTCAAAATTTTAATTTTAGCATTAAATTAATGTATTGCCTTATTTGTGATAACTTTTTCATCCCTACTTTAATTATTTATACTTATGTAAATGTTTTGCAGTGCCCCGATTTAATTTCACCTTAAGATGCATTGTAATATGTATGTAAATAAATAAATATATCACTATTATTGTATTTGTAAATTTTATAAACCAAAAATTAATCGTTTTTCCTGATCATAATAAAACAAGTGTATCAATTTTTTAATGCACTATGTGATTTATGTTATAAATGTTTGAAACTAATTCTTACTAATCTTATCCACATTACTGTTTTTTTTTTTAGGTTCATGTCTGTTTTGTATATTACAAATAATTTTCCTGCTTTATAAAATCTTATAAATTTGATTTGGTCGTAAGGAAAAATAATTTTTAGATTTATCAATAGTTAAAGTAATTATATATATATATATATATATATATATATATATATATATATATATATATATATATATATATATATATATACATATATATATATGTATATATATATATATATATATATATATATATATATATATATATTATAGGAAAAATTAAATTATTTTGTAGTATTTCATATTTAATGGACAGATCATTTGCATTTGCTATGAATTGTTGCATCATTTTAATTTTGATTTTTTATCTTTGCCTTTTATGGTGTATACTCTTTATTCATCTATAAAACTAGTTTATATCATATTTATTGTTTGGAAACTGTTGTTCTTAATTTGTTGGAATTTTGTTTTTAAGTATATTTTATTTCTAGAAGAAATGATGTGTATAAGTAAACATTTAGAGACATTATATTATTTTTTCATTAATTCCTGAAATATAAATTTGTCAATTTTAATATGATTACTAACACTATTTTATATTTGATCTACAAATTTAAATATTGTATAAATTTTGTATATTTCACCTTAGATATGTGAAAATTGTTATCAAACATTTGCTTTAATCACATTTTACACTGATGCTAAAACATAAAAGTAACACCAAAAGATAGCATAGTAAGTATGTTGAAAAAATCTGAATATTTTTTCTGTAAGAAAAAGTAGTATATTGCAATATTATATAAAATATGTACCCATATGTAGGGTGCATGAAGTTAATGCTAAAGCAATATTTAAATTTATTTCTTTAAAAATTTTTTATATATTTTGTATGGAATATATTTTGTCATAATTAAAGAGTGATCTTTACGTACTTTAATACATTTATTTTTACTCAAGAAACAAACAAAAGGCAAATGTATTAAAATATATATTTTAGGATTCAACTTTATGTGTTGAACAAATCTTAAGTCCCCACATAAAGTTTGTATATGGAGTATGTAATAAAAGCAAGTATATAGTATGAATTGTTTAAATTATAAAATTTAGCAGTATGTCTAGAAAAATAGAGCTATTAATGATAAAAAATTTTATTAAAACGTTTATCAAACAAAGACAAAAAATTAAATATTCTATTTAATATCTATTATGTTTTTATCTATTAGGCCCATTATTCTTTTTGGTTAATTCCCAATTTTCACTTTCAAAACTTTGAATAAAAATGGTAATATAAATATTTTTTTATAAAAATATAATAAAGATTTTTTAATATCAGATGACCAAAATAAATCTAACCAATATGAAAAAGAAAGATAACTTTTTTATGACCTAAATTATCTTAAATGTTCATTATCTTTACAAGATTTAGCAGATTTATTAAATTCAAGAAATACAGAGAAAAATGCCACAACAGAATATGTATTATAGAGACAACAGTCTAAAAAATAGTTTTAGTGAAATATGTCTAGTGAACAAACAACATGCCTATAACAATGATATGAAGTATAAGAAGAATATGAAGGATTAATTGAAATTATAAAATGCATATGTTTATTTTAAGAAGGGAAAGTTATTTGAACTTTATTTGAAGAAGGGGAAATTATTTGAAATTTAATTAAAGAAGGGAAGCCCATTAATATATGAAAATATTCTGAAAATGATATTTTGTACAATGATAACAAATTAGCTTTCATTCATTTTGTTATTTGTCAAATGAATAAAAACATTGTAAGCTGTGAAGCTACTATGGAAAATAGAATCAATAGGTTGATTAAAACAAATATTGATTGGTTAACAAACAGGTTATGTATGTTTTGTGTTTATGAGAGCCATACAAAGATCAATGAGTAGATAAGGAAATAGTATAAAGGAAAATATATTAAAACCAGTGACAAGTGTATTGAAAATAATCTCCTCTTGATCAAATTTTGCATATTCCATTTCATAAAACAATATGTAAATTCCCTGAATCTGAATAAAATAAATGCTTACTTCAAGTTATTTTATTTGAAATAGCTTCAAGTAATCTCCTTTATTATTATATATTTTTTGCTATTTTATTTGAAAAATAAAAGAAACTTCTATTTTTTAATGGCCCTTTTATGAGAGTTGAAAAATCCTTAATAATCATAAAAAATATGGCAAAACAAATTTTCATTTTCATATGGTGAAAATATTTCTTAGTAATTTCAAGTAACCATTGGAGGAAATTTCTATGTGTTTTCTTCCTTAAACCTGACTGATACCATATCATATATTATGTGTAAATATAATTATTAAAATACATTTTAGAAGTTTTTTAAATTTAAATCTTGATAATTTTAATAAAGAGCAAGGTGAATGTTTTTACTTAAATGTAAAGATAATGCACAATCAATATTCCTGAAGGAACACAAATATTACATTTAATTATTTTTTATGCTTACAGTATATAAACGTTTAAGAAAATATTCCAACAAGAAAGAGAGTGAGAAAAGAAACAAAAATTCTAACCAAAGTACTAATTAAATTTTTTATTTAAAAAGTAAATTCTAATGTACATAAATAACAGTTCAACTTTTTTTAAATCTAGAAATAACATTAAAATAAAAAAAGTAAAAATTTAATAAAAAAGTTTTAAATAAAATTATGAGATGATAATGTAGTTTCTAATTATATATTCAATATCAGCCATCACATTACATTGTTGAATCAATTAAAATGTTTAAATCAGTAGAAATTTTGTGTGTAGACCAATATCAAAAATAGTATTTAACCTTTTCGTCCTGGCAGTATAACTGTTGTACCATCAAAGTGTCTCAGGAAAACGGCTGTGGTACAGCAGTTGTACCATGGATTTTTCCCCTTTCAAGTGCTTGACTTTTTCTCACTGAAATTTCTCTGGGCAGTTGAGAGAGATTTAATTGCTGCTCTTTTGCGTGTGAAAGTTGTAAAAATTGGGGACTTTTCTGAGCAGAGAATTTTGGCGAAAAACGTTTTTATTGGCTCCTCTTTTTAAAGGGGAAGCATGTTCATCCTCACTTTAGCAAATTTTTTCATTGTAATCAGTTACTTTTTGTCGCTAGAAATAAAATAAAAATGAAAATACTTCCAATCATAAATTGAGGTGCGGTGGATATTTAATAAAGTTGCTTTATAGTTGTGTCAGTCTTTCTTCTACATTGTTTTAATTTCTGTATAAATTAAAAACAATCATGGTTTTGATTTTTAAAAATAATTTAATGAGCATAGTTTTATAAGAACTTAAAAAATAATGCAGATAAGAATTTATTCTCAATATAAAGATAATGTTTTCTTGCTAATGTTCTGATAAGAATTTCATAAAAATATTTTCTGAGATTAATACAAATATATTTTGGAATGTACTATTTGAATGAACATTTTTCAGATTCTCAATCATTGAGAAATAAACAGATTACTAATTATTGTATGACAAATGCAATTTTATTAAACAATCAACCTGAATGCTACATATAAAGTAGAAACTCAAGATTCATCTGGCTACATTCATGTGCAAAACGTTTCATATTTAGCTAAACAAACATGCAGAAAGGAAAAGTCCATTTTTAAGCTTTTTCCTTAAAAGCGAAAGATAAAAAAGCATGTATTTTAATCCATTCAGTATAGAAATTTGTCATAAATAAAAATACTTAAATCAAAAGAAAACAGATATCATTACTGTATTTAACTCACAAATTAATTTTAATCTTTTTCAAATGCAACTTCAGCAATTTGCATGTTCTTACTTATAAAAAGAAATATTTATTCAAAATATCTTTATTTACATTTTTAATACCAGGCCTGCTGTTTTTAGGAAAGTTTTTGAAATATTCAGTTAGTTTATTGCTTATCATTTTTATTATAATTAATTGCAAATTCATTACTTTAAAGAAGTCTATAATTATTTTGAACAATTGTTTCAGAAAATTTTCTGTAATAAATTATTGTACTCCATATCATAGTTTTTGAAACAGACTAAATTTGTTTCACAAATGTATGTATATAATCTTAAAATTTTTATAACATTTCTTAATTTGGTATGTAAAACAACAAATGAAAAAAAATCGATTGCTTGTCGATAAGTATAGTATTTACGGTAAACACATTTACATTTTCATAAAAATTATGGCAGACCGAGCACAGTGTATCACCCTCAAAAGATAAAGATTCATCATGGTGAAAACTTCGGCATTTAAGTGGTGTGAAAATTACCCTCCTTTCAATCAAGGGGATAGGAAATGTCACTTTTCACGCTGCCGTAGGAGCAGTTTTTTTTTAAACGGTGACGCCGGGCTCAAAAGGTTAACAAAGATTCAGTTTTTTGCATTATTGAATTTATGTCTATAGGCATTTTCTTCAAGTTATCAATTAGATCTAATTTTGTAGTATGATTCAGTCATTTCTAGATGTATACTTTTTGCTTATATAAGAGACATTTGTTTCCTTTTGATACATTCTAGTGAGGAAGTACTCAATTTTGAATGTGAATTTTATTACTTACTTACATCCAAATAAAAACACCTTCACCGTTTGGGTTTGAGGGACTTTCCAATCTGCCCTTTTTGCGGACTAGAGGATATGACTGGTGACCACCTTTTCACTTGCCCTGGACTTTCGGACGTCGCAGATATATTCTGCGGAAGATGACTTTTCATTCACCTCAAGATTGTATTGGGCTGCCCGACAGAGACTGATGGTTGAAAAACCAAGGTCGGGCGTAGGATAAAAAAAAAATCCAAATATTACATTTCTCTAATGTGCTTCAAAAGCTATTCAGGGAGAAAGCTATTCTGTATTGTTTGAGTAAACAATATAATTGATATATTTATATCAGGGATAATCATATATATATTTATGTCAGGGATATTTATGTCAGGGATAATATATTATAAAATAGATATACTATGTAAAATATTTGAAATCTCTTTCTGGAACAATATTTTTATTGGAACATTGCATTATCAAATCCAAATGTTGCTAAATCTATTAGTAACATATTTTTAAAAATCTTTCCTTGCAAGTTCTGATAAATATTTATCGAACTTTTGCTAAAATAATAATGTAACGTCAGTAATATTTGTACTAATTCTTAATGAAAACGATTGCATTATAAAGCTCACATCATCCTTGTTATAAGTTATTTGTAAAATAATGAAAATGATAAAATTCATTCATCTTAAGAATGTATCTAAAAAGTGGAATTTACATAAGAATGCTAAATATATATATATATATATATATATATATATATATATATTCCTGAAGATGAATAAGCATTTCAAGTTGGCTCTAATAAAGAAATCAAACTATTGAATGGTGCTCAGTCAGCAGGAAAAGAAAGATACTATCAATGTGTTTACTGTGTTTATTGTGGAATCTGAAGGTGCAAATTTAAAATTATTAAATTAGGAGCAATAAATTTATTTTATTCCTTTAATTATATGAATTTTGATGCATTGCTAAAAGTATTGTAATTTTTATAATAGAATATTAATCAAAATCATATAAAAAGTAAACTTCCCTTTCTTTAAAACTGATTAATTGATAATAATGACATCCTGGATAATAGAATTTTGTGCTGCCAGTTTCCAATTATTATGAACAGATGTTTTCATTGATAATTATAGAATTTTTATGAATCTCAGATTAATGAAAACTAGTGATCTTAAGGACTTGTGACTGCTTCCTAACATAGTCTTGTAGATACAATGAAGATTTTATTCATAATTATAAATTTAAATTTTAAAAAATCTCGCTCTCTCTTTCTTTTTTTTAAACCATTTTTAAGCATCTTTGTTAGTGTTTTACATCTTATTTTTCCAATTTTTATTTTTCTTTATTTTATGGTCAAGAAACTAGAATCAATATATTGGATAATTGTTAATACTTCAAATTGTGGATAACTTACTGCTTATATTTTAACACCAGATTCTTTGCTACAATTCTTTTGGAATTTCTCACACTTTGTCTCCCATAAGTTTATATATCATTGTATAACAAAAAGCTCAAGTGCAAATATAGTAATCTGCTTTTAGGCACAAGCACTTGTCAATCTTTTCTTGAGATGATATTGCTTAAAAGTGAAATCTACATTATTTTAACATTTAGGCTGTATTAACAAAACTGCCATAGCTGAAGAAAACCTAGAATACTTTGCTGACAACTGGAATTAAGATAAGTTGTTCATCTATTTTGACTCATTGACGACTTTTGACGAGGTTTTTGCCCTCATATCAGATATTGAAACAGTAATTAACCTGCATAATACAGTGTGTTTTGCCATTTAAAAAACATTCTTGAAGCCTTGTTTTCAATTGTGGTATTATAACTGAGAAAAAAATGTTAATTATAATATCTAGATGCTTTTTTGTATCTTGTAACTATCCTAGCTTTGTAGAATCCCATAATGCATCACTGTAAGCTGTTACAGCACACATATCTATAACATTTCTCATTACTGTTTGTAGTTTTTACTTACCTCCTCATAATGATATCCACGATATGGAGTTGGACAATTTATTGGAAGGTACCTGTACCCATTATATTGCTTTGTGATTTTAATATCCATAACGCTTTATTAATGATAATTCAAATGCTCATCATCATGCAATTGAATAGTTTATTTCTAATATCAGTCCAACTATTGTCAAAAACATTGCATCTATACAGAAAATAGGAAAGTGATTATGCTATTTGACCATTTTAATTATACAGTTATTTTAGTTAAATATCTAATATTTCTAAAATAACTGAATTAATCATTCAATTATTTTGAAAATATTAGATATTTTAAATATTCCAAAAAATGAAAAATTTGACCTCATATTTTGTTGGGTTTATCATTGTCAGCAATTGCTGCCAATGATAATGTTGCTAAAAATGCCACGGATTTTTGCATAAATCATTAGCATTTTATTTAAACAAATCTTTCTTCTGGCAAAGGAATTGAGATTTGCCAATGAATAGCAAGTTATATGATCTTCTCACATTGGTCCACTTCTAGTTATTCTCTAAGTTAATGTAGAACTCTCACATGCCTTCACATTGGAATTTTCAATTTACACGCAAATATTTTTGTCTCAGAGTGCTCCAATTTGGGACATGTGTGTAAAGAATTATATTAATTTTTTTCTAATTTCAATGTATTTCTTTGGTGTTTTTAACAACACAATTTTAAGTTTAATAGATTTAATTGTGTTTAAATTGTAGAAATATTTCTTTTGTATTTTAAGTACAATTGGTTTTTAAATTCTATTTGAATTTTTATCCATATTAATCTTACATAAACTTTTATTGAATTTTTGAATATATTCCCTTTTTTATACATTTGAGTAGTCATTTGTCACAGAGTTTGACTCCTAGTTTTGAACATTGTACCATGTAGATATGTATTTGCGCTTGTAACCCTGACAAAATCAGGGTAGTTAATCAACCAATTAAATATGATCTGTTAAAAAAGATTGTGTTGGCAGGATTTGGAGATATGATTGAAGAAAAGTGTTGGTTCAAATGACGATGTTAATAAAATTGTTTGATATCAGTAATCAAATATTAGTTAAATTTTAATTATTCAAAATATGTATGTTTCATTGAATAAAAAATAACTGAGCATGAGAACTTTAAATCTATAATTATATTATTATAGTCTGTATCAGTTTATACATACCTTCAACCATTTCTAATTCTTTCTTGCAAACAGGTCATCACATGTTCTTAATCACTGTTTTGGCTTGCTTTCTGGTGTCCAAGAATCCTTAATTCTTCAAAAAGCAAAGCTCCAGTATTCTGCTCTTTTTGCATTATATAAATTAATGGATACAATCTTGCCAACTGATTATAATTGGTGTGAGTTAAAAGAAGGTCTTACTCTTGTAAGTGATTTAATTTAGATTTTTTATTATGTAAAAATCTGTTAAAATTATCGTATTTTTATTCTTTTCTTTGATTTAATTATGAATTAATTTTTAAACTTTTATGTCATTTCTTATTTTTATAAAATTATTTATAAATGAAATATTTCTTTACAAATGAATTTGAAAACTTATTTTTCTTAAAATTATTCTAGAAATTGATTTTTTATCTTGCAAATGTATTTATTTTATTTTCTGTATTAAATATTAATTATTTTTGAAGTATTCACCTATACATGCTTATTCATTATATTTAATTAAATATTTATTTATGCCTGTAATTATTTACATGATTGTTTGATCTGTTATTGAATCATTTTTCTTATTATTTTCCTACAAAGAATAATATGTAAAGTGAAGAATGATCTCAAAATTCCTGGTGATAAATCTCCCCTTATGCCATATAAAAATCCCTTTGAATTAACAAATGTCAATATAAGGCTGGATTTAGTGGAAGCTGTACAGAGAAAGAAATTGCACCAAGTGTTTTAAAAACACTTGTCTTAGAGACCATTGCAACCAGATATGCATCTCCTCAATAGCTGCATATTTTTACCGATGGGTGCCAGTTTGACTGCCTCTTTAATGTTGGGGCTGCTATTTTCTCTGACCTTTTTCATTTTATGTCCCAGCAGGTTATATTGGTATCTCCTTCAACAGTGAAGTTGTAGTGATATGCTCATATTTATGAAACAACTATCAGCTATTCATTGCAAGTTTTCAAGAGCAGTTATCCTTTCTGATCCTCAGGCAGCCATCCAATCAATCTCTACTGTTGAACATCCACAAACATATGAAATTCAACAATGTCAAGAATTTCTGAGAACTCTTGCTTTGAGAGGGAAGCAAATTATTTTCTAGTGGGTGCCTGGCCACTATGGCTTATGGGGCGATGAGCAAACAGACATCTTTGTAAAGAAAGGTCCTGGCTGTCTACAACATCCTTTCACACCCTTCTCATGTTGGAACATTAAACTGTTTTAAAGCATCTATTTGCTTCTAATGCTTCATGAGACTTTATAGAGTCATATAGCTTACAGACTCGTATAGCTCAAAAACACTGGAGTAATTTAGGCCCTTCTCTTTTTCCTGATTTACCAAGATGAAATGCAGCTGTCATCTTTCATCTAACAACTGGACATTACCGCCTAGCTTCTCATTTGAAGCGTTTGGGCATTCTTACTGTTCCTACTTGTTTACTCTATTGCTCTGGAGAAGTAATGGACAGGGACAATCTACCCCTTTGTGGCTCTTGCTGCTCAATGGAAGAAGCGAGTTATTGGGAGGCAAGATCTCTCCTTATGCAAATGATTTTGATCTATTTTCTGTAGCTTACTTTTTTGTAACCTTTAGTTTTTGTATTTTGCCTGACCCATTGGAGATAAAAAAGAAAACAATATGTAAAATATAAGTACATAAGTGTTGCTTGTTTTCTTATCATGCATACATAGCAGTGCAGGTGAACTCCGAACTGTACCTTAACGAGTATTAAATATTCACTTATCCACAATCACCTTATAATTTTGAGCCACTGTCAAGAGACAAGGTTGATACCCCAGGTAACTCCCTCCTCTCCATTTCCATGCCATACCAGTGGAAAGACCTGAAATGTCATAGATTAATGTGATAATTTCCAAAAATGACAGATACCAGTAAGTGAGAATGTAATCAACCTTCCAGTTGTCCATGGAAAGTGATACTTCACTTTGCTGGACTTATGGAAATCATTTAATGTCAAAGCTATAATGCCACTGAAGATCTTAATTTTCTTATCAGTACTCCAAATTAAAAATAATAACGCATGTTTCATATTTGCATTTTTTCAAATAATCATTTTAATTTTTTATCTGAGCTGATAATTGAAGAGTTAATACTCCATTTTTCATTTATGCCATTAATTGGTTCAATTCCTTCAGAGAATTTCTGAACAACTATATACACAATTTTGAGTGCAGTTGTTTATGGTAGTTTAAAATATTTTTTAAACTATAGCTCCCTCCAGAATTAGCTTTCACTTGCAAAAAATCACTAAAGTTACCAATCAACTGTACTGTTATGTGATGCTTTTTCATAAAGTTTCATTGTTAGTTGAATTTACTATTTACAAATGAAAGAAATTATATTTTATTGCAGTCTTTTACTTACCAAATTGTATTAAAAGATAATTTGTTTTGGAACTGATTTTACCAAAACAAATCGACTTTTTTTTTCAAAAGACCATTTTATTATTTCCTCACTTATAAATTCACATATTTATTTTAGTTGCATAAACGTTTTTCCTATTGTTTTAATTCACATATAATCATACATATGAAACTCTGTCATTATCATGGCACAAATTCTAACTGTAACTTCATCATCATTAGGAATTACCATAACAATTGTTCAAACAATTTTCATTATTGCTACTATAAAAGACAATTTTTTTATGCAACTATTTTTAATATCTTCTAAAATGTTAAATTAAAAAACAAGTACAAGTCACATAGTCAACAACTTGATAAATTATATGGATTCTTATTTCTACTTAAGAAATTAAAGATTTTGCTTAATTTTAAACTGCATTCTTTGTGCTTAAAGTTGAGAAAATGCTCTTATCAATTCAGTTCAAATTGTTTATATATATATATATATATATATATATATATATATATATATATATATATATATATACAGGGTGATTATAAATAAACTTTGCCAACATCTGCACTTCTAGCGTCCATTCTATTTAACCGATCAAGATGATATTTCAAATATAGTTCTTTTGAGATATGCGCTCGAGATTCTGTGAATGGCAACACAGTGGCCCTCGCGGTTACAGTTATAGTGACAGAAACTCGAAATTTTTGAATGGCAACGTCTACTTTTTACCATCGCAAAATGTTCAGCACATGCGAAAACCCTAAATAGCGTTGAAACGGTACCGATATGTCTAAAAATGGACGTTTTCTGCAAACACAAAAAAGAGTTCTGAAAACCGGCCAATAAAACACGATCTAGGCGCACGCAATAAATTTGCATGTGACAGAGTCAAGAAACCAATCACAGAACGCCGGTCGCCAGATATTCAGCGTAGGAAACCTATAAAATACCAAGCGGGTATGCGAAGTCGTCATTCGGGAACTCGCACATGCCGACGATATGAGTCTTCCTAGGAAAGTTCGTGGTGAATTGATCAAACTCTATTACCAAAATGGGATGAACGCTGCGGAAGCCTTGCGTGTGTATCGCCGCAATCATCGACAACAACGTGGCCCATGTACTCTGCAAGCTCTGCGTGATTTAGTGCGGAAATTCGAAGATACAGGCTGCACCTGTGACAAACAGCGCTCCGGACGGCCAACTGTTTCTGAGGACGTTGTCATGGAAGTGCACCATACAGTGACTGCAGGACACACAGAAACCGCAAGAGGCATAGCGCGCGTGTTGGATATTCCGAACTCAATGGTCCGCAAGCTCTTACGCTCGGTACTTCACATGTTTCCCTATCGTTTCCAGCGCGTCCAGATGTTGGAGCCGGGTGACCCATAACAACGTCAGGACTTCGCAAATGCATTTTTGTTATGATATGATGCGGATAACGACTGGCCACTTCGCATACTATGGACGGACGAGGCGCATTTCACCTTAAATGGCAGCATTAACACAAAGAATTGTGTGCACTGGGGAGAGACGAATCCTCATGCTGTGGCGCCAGTACCATTATTTGACTCCAAAGTGACTGCGTGGTGCGGCATTACAGCTACATTTGTTCTGGGCCCGTTCTTCTTTGAGGAAACGACCCCGACTGGCCCTGCAACATGTTCTCGGTATGCAGCCATGCTGAAAAATTATGTCTTACCGGAGTTGCGTCAGCTGAATGCACTCAATGACATTGTTTGGATGCAAGATGGCGCACCTCCACATATAGCGAGGTCAGTTAAAAGGCTCCTGGATCAGCATTTTGGTGATCGCATCATCTCACACTATTATCCTTTTCCGTGGCCTGCGCGATCCCCAGATCTGACGCCTATGGATTTCTGGTTTTGGGGATATCTCAAATCCAGAGTTTATCTGTGCAATCCTCAAACATTGTCGGATTTAAAGGATTCTATACGGCGTGAGATTGGAAACATCCCTCGTGCCATGTTGCGTGCAGCGACATTGTCCACCGTCTCCCGCATGCAATGCGTAATTGCCTGTGATGGCACTCATGTGGAAAATGTTTGAAATTAATAAAGATTTTTTTTCTCTATGTGTTCTCATCATTGAGCAGTGTCTTGTCTCTGTCGTATGCATTATTCCTCCGTGCGCCTTGAAGAACTGTTTGTATGTGTATAACACGTCGGTTTTCGGACATATCGGTACCGTTTCAACGCTATTTAGGGTTTTCGCATGTGCTGAACATTTTGCGATGGTAAAAAGTAGGCGTTGCCATTCGAAAATTTCCAGTTTCTGTCACTATAACTGTAACCGCGAGGGCCACTGTGTTGCCATTCACAGAATCTCGAGCGCATATCTCAAAAGAACTATATTTGAAGTATCATCTTGATCGGTTAAATAGAATGGACGCTAGAAGTGCAGATGTTGGCAAAGTTTTTTTATAATCACCCTGAATATATATATATATATATATATATATATATATATATATATATATATATATATATATATGAATGCAAAAATTATGAAAGAAAAGAAAGAGGAATGTTATGAAAGAATTGCAGGCCCCATATAGTTTTTTTAAGCATTATATAGCATAACAACATGTTTAGTGTTATTAAGGAGAACTGAAATAATTTCTGTTATCCTGATTATGAATAATATCATAAAAATCAAGTTATTGTTTAACAAGCAAAAAAATATTCATAATTATACCACTTTGTCTGCATGTATTTATTATACCTTCTGATTGTTTGTTGCATAGTTCTGTAAATATGAAGTGAATTTTGTAATTATATCAAAATTCTAAATCACGAGTAGATTCCATGAAATGTTTAACATCTGTAAATCTGCTTATGTGAACTTTGCTGTACTCTTTGCATCAGATTTTTTCTACTTTTTTAATTATTATGATACTATGCTAATTAAAATCTAATAAGTTTAAATTTTTAATCCCTATTAGAAGAATTTTAATTTTTTAATGTATTCTTTAATCTTTACAAGTTGTTGATAATGCAAAGTCTAAAAATTAGTGTACTGTTATTAAGTTTTAAATGCTGAGTTTAAAATATTTTGGGGAAAGTGTTAGATTTTTTCCTCACTATTGTAAAAAATTAATGAATAAATCTTAAGCTATTATTCTATAAGTTTTTATTTTTACCAATAAAATTATGTAAAATGTGTTTCTCTAGATTTCAAAATTCATAAATAAATATTTTAATTTTAATCCAAACACTATCTTATAAAGCTTCGTGAATAAAAGCCAGAAAAATGTGAAAATTCATTATATAAGGGGGGCTAGCTAAGTATTATAGAAATAAAGGATCTAAAAGTTCAGGGTAAAAATATTTTTATTTTTACACTACCCACTGCACAGATTAACATTAAAACAAACATTACAGTTACATGCAGAGAGGTGGGGCACACATAAGCTGCTGAAGTTTATGAAGTCTTGGCTATCACTGAAGAGTTCCACTGCACAGCAATTGAGCATGCTTGTAGCTTGCAGGAGGGATGTTTTATGTACTACTCATGTAACTTTCCATTGTATGTTTGTGTTACAAGGTCACAATTTTCAGAATGAAATTTCCTACAAGAAATTATTATACTTATTTTATAACATCTAACTTCTGTATCTATTAAAGCTTCTTTTTATACATTTACCACCAATTAATTATTGAAGTTTAAAACTGTTTTAAAAGAAAAATTCTAAATTGTCTGGAAGGTATGAAAAAAACTTCGCCAAATTATTTGACTGAAAATCTGGAAATTTTAATGTTATATCTAAAAATAGATTTTCTTTTGTTAGTGACTTTTTATCTGAGTGTAATGGTATATGACATTAAGCTTAATTGTTTCAGGGTACTACATCCCTATTGCTTAAAAAGCAGTTGTTTTATCCACTGTACTTAAATGAAGACTTCCATGCAAATGAAAGTAAAATTCAAAAACTTTCTGTTGTTTGTAATATTGTTTCAAGAATCATAATCCAGGAACTTGACCGTACCAATACACTTGCTGATAAAAAATTTTTTGAGTCTTACATTGTGAAACACGTGCCTCAAATCTTGTGGTTTGTAGCCCTTTGTGAAGGAAATAATGCATCTAATATGGTAAGAATAAATAATTATCACTATTTCTTTTTCTAATATTTTTTAAAATATTAAAAAAAGCTTCTGAAAGCAAAATTTACTTAATTTAATTGCATGTATTTTAATACATATTTAAATAAATTAATTAAAAAATTATAAAAATGTTTTTGAACTTATTTTTAGATGTTATATATATTTCAAACTGTTTGCTGCACATATATAAAAGTTAAAATTGATTTGGTTTTAAATTATTCTTTTGTATGTAACAGCACTTTTAATTGTTTAAACTGTATTTTAAAGTGGAGTTCAAATATAATCAGGGAAAAGTGTGACCAAAATGTCTTTTTTAATGAAAAGTAAACATTACATGCAATACATGTTAGGAAATATTTCTTCATTTTCAGTTTGCAAGTTGACATCGTAATGTACCTGCTAACAAATCAATATGCAATAATTTGATACCTATAAAACTTGAGTTCATAGCAATTATTTTTGATGATCTTAAAGTAAATTGGTTTTAAGATATGCATATTTTGTATATCAGGGAAATAGGATTATAAATCTATTCCACAATTATAAAATAATTTAATAAATACATTATTTTATTAGATATTTAATATATTTGAACATATAATAAAACATTTACTTGAAATAAGTTATAGTGCTTCAAAAATTTTATTCAAAGGCTCTTATTTATTAAAAATTGTTTCATAATATTCATAAATATTCACAGAGAAAAGTAATCTTCATTCCTAGATTATTTATTAACATTTATTAAGAATCTTCAGCAATTTATTACAAAACTACCAAAAAGAGATGATATACTCAAAAATGCTAAAATGTTTTTTATAGAGGAACAATAAAGTATATAAAAACTTCTGCTTTTAAGTTATTTTTAAGGTGTGAAGTAAATAAAAAAAGAAATTGAAATTTTATCATGTATTTACTGTTTATTCTACAAAAGTATAACTCTTCTATTTTTGTCAAAAATTATCAGAAGTTAATTTTTGTTATTAAGGTTAGCATTGATATGAAAGAGTTTAAATTTTGCTTGGAATTTCAAAATTTCATAAATTGAGAAATTCTCATTGAATTGAATAGTTTGTATCAATGATTTAGTATTAAAATTTAAAAAATATACTCCTAATTTTTTTATTTTTTTATTTTATTTATTTTTTTTTGCCGAGCTGGCAGCCGAATGGTTAACACTCTTGCCTTTGGTTCAACAGTTCATGTGTTCGAATCCCAAATTGGGCATGGATGTTTGTAGTAGTTCAGAATCCACTTTAAACTGTAGGTCCCGGTCTAATTAAACTCGTATGCAAAAAATGACCTTTGAGCAACAAACAAACAAACCTAAATTTTTTTTCCACTTTTTAGTTTGTATTCTGTAACCTGTAACCTTTCCTTCAGCTCAACGGTTTGCGGGTTCAAGTCCCACTTTAGGCATGAATGACTGTGACTTAAAATTAACTTTAAACTAAAGGTTCTGGTCTAGTTAGCCCTTATATACAAAAAGTGACTATTAAGTAACAAGCCAAATCATCCTGTAACCAATTATGACCTTCAATATGATAAATCTGTAAACATTATTTTAATAATGATTGTAGTATTCTAGACACTACTATATTTTAAAATTGTGAAATGTGTCATTTGTCATCTTCCAAAATTAACAAAATTTCCCACATTTATTAAACTGTCTGTATATTTATTATCTTTTCCTTTAAGATGAGATCTATATTATTTATTTCAATGTATGTATGATTTAATTGTTTTTATAAAATAATTTCAGGTGCCGGAAAATTTATCTGTGACAAATATTGTACAAGACTGCGTTAAAATGGTTTCCTTCTTATCAAATGGATTATCTGAAGTTGTCAATGAAATTTATGAGTCGTAAGTAATATTTAATCAAATTTATTTTAATAACCTATTAGTTTACCTGTATATTTATTTACTGTATTATATTTACCTGTATTTTTTTAAATTTTAGGTCACACTTCTGTTGCACTGATTGGGCTTTGCCATTTAGAATTTTTCTGCAGTTCTGTCATCAAATTCAACCTCAAATTGTCCCCAATTTGATTAATGAAATGGCGGAGAAAATTAATTTGTAAGTGACCATAGAAATTTTATCAATCAAATGTTAATGAATTTTCATTGAATATGTTCAAATATGTAATAGAATTTATATCTGTATGCACATATGAAACATATATGATAATTAATATAATAAAGCATTTCTATAATATGTTTTGAGTTCCTAACATTAAACAGAATCATTTGCAAGAAAAATTTATTTCATAAGTGTTATAACTATTTTTTGTTCATTCATATTTTTAATTAAATAATATAACAAATTCTTGATTTAACATTGAGTATTTAAAATTTCGTTTATTGGAAAAGATAATGTTGAAATAAATTTCATGATTTTGAATGTAGATGTATTGACAACGTATCACAATTTTTTTTTCAAATTTTGCAATTCTTAAAAGTTTTATAGTGATAGAAATAATGTGAAATTTGTATGAATGTTAATGAAAATAGAATTTCATAATTATCAGTCAAAAAATTCCTTATTATTGCTGGTGATAGCAATAAATATTATCTATTTATACCTCAACCAACAAATCATTGGAAATACATTTAGAAAAACTCTTAAAATATAAAGGATTATTTAGTATACAAAAAATATAATAGCTGCTGTTTATAGAAAATTCTAAGTTAATTATTTTACAATTAGCAACAAAAAATAAAACAGAAAAGTATTTAAAATTAAAAGTCAAAATAATATTTTTTTAATATTAAAAACTTCAATTTTGATTTTCAGCTTGTATTGAATAATTAATCAACAAAAATTTTGAGTTACTTACCTATATACTTATTCATTACATATTGGTTACTAACTGATTTAGTTTGCTAATAGGTCATTTATTCTGTTATTGTGGACCTCAGAATATTTTTCAAATTTATTTCATCTAATTTATGCAATTGAATGAGTAACTAATCACATAAATTGTTATCATGTCTTATAATGACCACTTTTAATTTCAATAGTTATCAAAATCCATTTTTAGAAGTATTTATCAAGTTTTTCACATTATTTATGGGTTATCATGAATTAATTTCTATATGGAATGACATATTGGTGATTATTCAACAAACCTCCCTTTTCAGGAGGAATTAGAAACCTAAAAGAATTTTGTAAGATGATTTTCCATAAATGTTCTCACATATGCTTTCAAATCAAGAATATCTCTGTTGCTTTGTATCTGCTGGGAATTTTTAAAAATGCCTTAAAAAATATCGTTATATATCGCCCATTATTAATATAAATCAGATAATTGTAAGATTTATAAATATTGAAAAGAAAAATCTTATTCACTGTCTGAGGGAAAAAATGCATATAATAATTAAAATGAATTTCTGTATTTCCTTGTCAAAAATTATATACAAATGAAAATAATAATAAAGGATTAAATAAAATAGAGTTGATCATATTGCAATATAAGAAAGTAAATGGGATGAATAATTTTAAGATAAAATTTTTTTAAAATGTATATATAAGAAGCATAAACGACTTTTTAAAAAAAAAAGATTACTAATTTCATGGAAGAATAATAACACAATTTGAGATTAGTAAATTATCAAAAACTTGTATTCTTTTGACTGTTTAGTTTATAATCATATTTTTATTGGGACAAAAATTATTCCATTTGGAATAAATTTTTTCAACATTATTTACTTGAATTTTTCTTAAGTGATAATATTTGATTTTTATTGTGAGAAAAATGAATTAATACAATCTTATTTTTTTTCAATATTCAAAACTTATCAATTTTAATTGCTTAAAATTGTCAATACAAAGTCAAGAAGGAAAAACCCTATATTTATAAGTAATAATTTCCATGCTTTCTTGTTAAACAATATTATTTTAGGGTCTTGTGATCTTTATTTTTCAATGAATTTTATAAAAATGTTTATCAATTATTGATTTAGTAATCAACTTACATTTCCAAATCAATTGACATTAAAAATTTTATCTGTTCTTGTTTTAATTTGTGATTATTGTTATTTGTTTTAATTAATCTATATTTGTTTTTAATTTACAGTCTAAATATTAAATTAATCACATTATTTTTAAATTTAATGATATGTGGAAATGTAAAAACCTTACCTAATTATTTGCAAAAAGGAAATGAAACTGTATATGCAAAAATGTATGTACACAAAACCAAGGATGTATAAAAAAATTATTTTTGAACTTTCAAATAATATGAAATTGTTTTGAAATGAACTTAATGTTTTGGCTTTCAACAATACTGTAGGCAATTTTTGAATATTGTGAATTGCATATTTATAGTTGGGAATTTCTAATACAAATTTGTTATTTTATTATACACTGATGATAAACTTATGCTGTTATTTTTTAGAGCTGAAAATATGAATAAATATGTATTGCATCAAATAGCTGTTCCTTATTTGTCAGAAGAAAAACGTTTATTTTATCTTAAAACATCATTACTAGAAATATCTCAAATGCAAGATTTATCTAATGAAGGTGAGAATTTTAAAGATATACTGAATATTATTCTCTTAATAAATTATAATTAATTACAATAACAATTGTTCAATAAGTATTAATACATTTATATCCAATTATTTTTTTGTAAACAAATTTTATATCTGTTATTTTTTTTATGGAGCCAACAAAGTAGATACTTTGTTTATAGAATCAAGAGGATGCAGATATTAAGTAGAAATTTTCAAGTATAAGTAAAATAGTATTAATATTCAAAGGAATTTTAAGCATAATTTGATACATAAACAACAAATGTTTTGTTGCATGTCATGAATATTTAAAATTTATGTAAACTTGAATTCACAATGATTTAACTAGAAGTTAATACTAACTTGAATGAGATTTGCATTCATATTAATATTGATTTATATTGAATATTTTTGAAAATCATGCACTATGTACATCATTAATTGTTACTTAAAAAGGTTTTATTTCATTCTTGCTAGAAAATGTAAAATTCCGATTTCTAATTTTACCAACTGTTCAAACAAAAATTAAAACTGATGTTGGTTTGTATATATTGTTTCTTAGTTTGAATATAAAGTAAAGTGAATTGCATTCAGGAAAATAAGTTAAAGATAAATAAAACTCTAGGATTAAAAAAGATAAAAAAGGGAAATAAAACTCTTTATTATCATAAGTTTTATCAAGAAACTCGTAAATTTTACTTAGAAATTCTATTTATTTAATTATCTTTGGTATTTTATATAAAAAAAGTTTTTTTTCATGTTTTAAAAGTTTACTAAACTATGTAACTTTAAAAAGATGTTTTTGTCATTTAAATAGTTTTCAAAATATTTATCTCATTAATAGAATTTCAGATAAAAGAAAAATGTATTGAATTGAAGCAAAACAACTTTTGTTTTCTAAAATTATTTAATTTTGATAAATATAGAAAATTTTCTTCTTTGAATATACTGTCACAAGTCTTAATTTCATCCTTATATCTGGACTTCAGCAATAAGTAATTACAATGCATCGATTAAGTGGGAATTATTTTAAATTCTAATCTGTTTCTCAGTTAAGTGACATCTATGTGTCTTGATTATATTCTGGATTCATTGGTTAATTCACAATGTTTTTATTCCTACATATATTTGGGTCTCTGTACCATTCCTACATCTGTATCATTATCTACATCTTCCTTTGTTATTAATATTAACATTTTGTATCTGGTTTTCATATTTTGTAATTTTAGCAGCAAGTCAAGGATTTGCATAAATTTTAAATATTTTAAACCATGATTGAACTGTATTTTAAAATTAAAGCAGTATAACAATAATTGAAAATACTCCAAAATGAATAGTACTGAAAGTTCTATTTTTCTTCAGAAGACTTAATTTATTTATTTTATAGAATCTCAAAAGAAGTTTACAATAAATTATAATTCACACACATTGTTATCAAATATGAATTTTTCTTGCTAACAAAGGTATTTAATGCATTCTTAATATAAAAATTCATATTTATTTTTGAATATACATTTTTCTTTTATTTCTACAGAGTTATGACAAAATATTAATAAACCCGAACAGTACAGTGATGTAATTTTCCAGTAAATGAGTTGATTTAAATCTCATATTTTTAAGTTATTTTTAACATCAGTAATAAGTATTTATTTTTATTTAGGGGTGTAAGTTGCTTGTTTCTTATAATTATATTTTGTTTATTCTTGCATATTATTAAAATAACAATTTTATCCAAGGGACATTAAAAAACTGCTGCATTCTTGTTTGATAGTTTAATTGTTTGCAATTTGCAAAATAACATTATTAAGAAAACTAATTACATTTTAAGCATACTTTATTTTTTAGAACAGTTAAAGTGAAGAAATGTATGTTATTGCCTCCAAAATATTTAAAATAAGCTTGTGAAATATCTTGTGAAATTGTACTATAGTAAAAAAGATTTTCATGAAAGGAATTATTCTATAAACTTGAGAGACAAAAATAATTTTAAAAAATTATATTGACAGTAGACATACCCCTGTTATGAAAATAAACAGTTGCTCTTTAATCTGTTACCATACAATTTGTTAAAAGTTATTCCTTATATTATAAATGTTTTTAGGAAAGATGGCTAACAGAAAGGGATTAAATTAATAACTCTAAACATTATAATTATGGAGAGAAAGAATCAATACCATATAAAATTCCTATATAGTTACACATAACTATTAAAACTTTGTTGCTAAATTTCATTTACTTAGAGCAAGGTTTCTATCTTTTAATCATTCAAAGATTTATATTCTTTGAATGATTAAAAGATAGAAACCTTGCTCTAAAAATTTCATTCAAAAAAGCATTTATATTTAATATTCTTAGTTTAACTATGAAAAATCAATGAAAACAAATTAAAATTTGTTGTTGATTCTATTTTATTTAGATTTTGCTGGTAAGCTAGGAGAAATTTGCTGCTACTTACAAAAGGATATAAATATCAATAAAGCTATGCAAGATATTATTTTAGAAGCTGTATGCAAAGTTGTAGAGTATGTAGGACTACATATAAAATTTATTAGCTGTATTATTAATTTCTGTTTTTATTTAAGTTTACAAATTATTAATATATATAGATGGAACATGAATTTTTATTTTATATTTGTTATAATTTCAAAAACAGTAGAAGTTACTATTTGTGCAATTATTATTTAATTTACTTATTGTTTAGAAACTTGTTTTATAAATTTTATGTTTTAAATTTAAATTTTAATGAATAAATATAATTAATGGACAGTTTTTAGTTTTGATTTTCTAATCATCCAAGATCATTTGTTTTTTAGGAATCATTAAAATTTTAATGTATTTTCCAAAATGCTTTTAAATTTTCTGAAAATTTAATATTTGTTGTTTTTTTTTTTTTTTAATAAATCTTCTGACAAAAATGCTGCTAGCTTGCCAATTAAATATAATGTGAGGTTATAATTGACACCTGAAATTATTTAAGAAGTTCCAAAACAAAAGTATGTCCAAACAGAATTAATGAATTATGTCACATAGAAGCTTAAAAATCTTTAAACATTATGAATATGTTGGCTTTTCCTTCAAAAAAGTCTTCAAATGTATATTAATCAATGGAATCATTATTTAGAATATTTCACAATACATTTAAAGTTCAAAAATAATTGTAAAAATCTTTTTAATTCATTTTAAAAATCTTTGCAGAAATAATTCATTGTAAAAATTTTTTTTTTTTAATCTTTAACCTAGAATTTCCATTTTATTAATTGTGAATATATTTCTAATTGTTAACTTTTTTTATTCAGTTTAGAGAACTAAACTAAACTCTGTGGCATGATAGCTGATGTGGGCCTAGGCCTACAGTGCCCATCTCTATTCTCTTGACCGCGAGGCCCTGTGGTGTGAAACATATATCCCGCTTTGGTGGTTAGCCTAATACGAAACCCCTAGTGTTTTGTTACCAAGGATGCTTGGTACTCAGTTTATCAATCCATTGAAGGGATGAAAGGCTGAGTCGACTTTGCCCAGCCTGAGGATGAACCTCGGACCTGTGTCTTGGGAGTGTGAAATGCTACCACTAAGCCTCCGGGCTTCATTTGGTTTAGAGCTGCTACTATAAATATGTGACTTCATTCTGCTCAAATAATTTATTTTTATGATGAAATAACTAAAATAAATATTTTTGCAGATTGTAATTTGACAAATTCAAAACATTTCCATATAAATATTATCATTAATATTCAGAAAGCATGAGTGATAATGTTTTACAAATGTAGTCTAGTTTCTGTGAATTAAGTACAACTAAGTATTTATTCCCTTCAAGTCCTGCAGGTTGCCTCCAAGTGGCACTGAGCAGAATGGGTGAAGTACATTGAAAGTTTTCTCCTGGCATGGTTACCTACTAGGTGAAATTGGAGTGAAGTTAATCTTCTGCCTTTGGGTGCTGCATATCTCCTGACATTCAAAGATTGTAGTTATTGGATTAACTTTGGCAGATTGCTCTGAAAACAATGACATTCCCTCTAATGACCTCTAGATTTGCACAAACAGCACCTAAAAAGAAGATGGGAATTATGGTATTGATATCTTTATAAAAACACCTAGTAGCATTATCATTAAGATTAAAAATCAAAATCACTTTTTTGTTTTTGATTCAGAACTAATACAATTGAAGAGGATCTTCAAGCTGCTGATTTCTGCCCAAACTATAAGGATAAATATGTTTATGACTGACCCTTGTAGTTCTATTCATCAACTCCAAGACTGGTTTTGTATTGATGGCAGAGCTTCAATCTCTGTTCTATCCCGGCTGCAAAGGTTCTTGTCTTGCCATAATGTACGTGTACATTGAATTCCATTACACGTTGGCTTTAGTAAAAATGAAGCAGCTAATACCTTGGCAAAGGAAAAAATTTAATGGCCTTAGTATTTAATACACTGACTTTTTTGGAGATTGCTCAAAAGTCACTTCTACCATTACTTTATCTTAATGTTCTCCCCCCAACTCATGACTGGTATTATGGCAGACAACAAGATGGAGCTGTCACTTTAAAGTGTAGTTGTGTACAACGAACATCGTTATCAAGACTCATAAGTGAACTGCTGTAATGTTTTACAAGTGACCAAGGAAACAAGATCTTCCCCATGTGTAGGAAATGCAAAATGTCACACATTTTACCCCTGATCATCAGCTTTCCTTCTTAGAATTTGAAAAAGACTTGTTTCAAAGTCCTCTTGTTTTGGACTTTTTATCAGTTCATGACTTCATGGATCTAGTAAGATTATTGACTAACCAGATAGGATAAGAAACAGCAATAAAGATTTATTTTAATTAATTAAAAATGTAGCATAAATTAAAATTAATTTATAAATTAAGAAATTATGTTTTGGATACATGTGCATAGTTTTAATGTGAGAAGATTTTCATTGAAACACTTATCTAAAAGTTGGCAGATATGAAAGTAAAATATATTACACTTTCGTTTTACTTTTCTTTAATTTTCTGGTTATATTTCGCTCATAAATTAATCATTATCAATTTTATTAAACTATTTCAAAAACAAATATAAATGATTAATTAAAAATGTAGAAAATATTACAATTTAATAATTTAAAATTCACTTTAAAGAAAGAAAATGCTTTCATTAGTTGATTTTCCTTGTATGAATTTAAAATTTCCTTACTTTTATGTAATCTAATTCATGAATTTAAGTTTCATGTTAAAGTAATTTTGTTTGCTGTAACTAATTGTATTGCATTTTTAATCATAATAATGCATGTATTAATTAAAAGTAAGATTAAAAGTAAAATTAAGATTCTTTTAAATTGTATTTTGTGCTTAAGCTCTGATTCTAAGAATATTTCTTATATTTTAAAATCTAATGCTAGAATATATGTTGAATAAATAACTTATATTTTTTAAACTAATGATCTTATATAAATTGATCTTACCTTTTACAAATTATAAAAAAATGATTTAATTACAGATACAACTTTGAAGATAAACATTTGGAATTTGTATGTAATCTTCAAATTATTGCAATTTTATCATCTATGTTAAAATATGGACCAGCTATTTTTACTCAAAATATTTTAGATTACTGCATGGATACACTTTGGGGTTATCTTAAAGTATGTTATTATTATATAATAGTATTTTTTTGTTCCCATTCATTCGTTATTATTTGTCAAATAATTTTAGTTTTTTATGTAACATAATTTTGTTAATATTTTTTGTCCCATTTTTCCCCTTCACATTTTAATGTAAAATAATAATTTATGGAAATTTTAAATGCTTTGCATGTATATTCATAATGATTTATTTGCTATTACATTTTTGTTTTAAGATTTAGTTGAAAATTCTTTATTATAATTTAAGGGATTTTAATAAAAGATTTTCCTTAAAATATTCATATCTAAAAGTTGAATTGATCTTTCACAATGGCAATTTATATTCTAAATATTTGTATTTGTATACATGTTTATTTTCTAAAATCTTTTTGCAAGTTGACAATGCAGTTTTATATCATTATTTTGTATCATTCAATAAAAACATGAAAATGAAATCACTGATCAAATGCCTTGATATTTCATCATAATAGCAAAGTTACATATTCTACCCTTTATTATTATAAGTAGCGAAACTTCTGGTGAATATATTCCATTTAATTTTAAGTTACACCTGCTATGCATTTAAAATAAACAAAATTTTCCAAAAATAAATGTTCTTCAGTAATAATTGTATACTATCTGTAAATCATTTATTACGTTTCTGATTTTAGAATCAGACAAACAATTATTCTTTTTAGTAGCCTTTTAATACTTAAAAGTCATTCAACTTTTGGTTTACACAGTTACAAACATAAAGGAAAGTCAATCTTACTTATATAACAAAGTTTTAAAAAATAAAATTTTGCTTATGATTAAATATTTTTTAAATTTGCTGTTTCATAATCTTAACGTTATATAGGCTGGTAATGAGTCTACATTAGAAACCTAATTTGATTCATGAAGACCAATCCAAATTTTCAGGTAGAAATGGCTGCCAAGCTCTTAAATAGAATGTAAAAAATAAGTTTTTTTAATTTCAAATATGAGTCACTAAAATAATTTTAATTAAATATGGAAATTTCATACTTTGGTAATTTTCTCTTAATATTCATTTTAATAGTTAAATATTTTAAGGTATTTTATTTAATATTGAACCTCATATATTTTTATCCTTTTTTTCACATTCATACTTTTTATTACAGATTGGTTATTTGATTGAATATAAAAATCCCAAAGCTTTATTAGAATTGCATGAAATGAGTACAATTTTTACTATTTTATCAAGCTTTAGAAGTAATCCTGATTCATCAGAGTCTCAGCTTAATTTAGAATTACCAAATTTTAATGATGAGTTCTATAGACAAATGATTTCCTTATATCTTGATGTTGCAAGTATGAATTTTAAATTATTATTTTATTTTATATTTTATAAATCTGTATTGTAATGTGCATATAAATATTATACTAAATTATTCTAGTTAATGTATTTTTTGTATATTGTAATTCCCTTAAGGTGCACAATAAATGGAACCATTGAAAATGAATGAATTTTAATTTATGTGTTTTAAAATTTATAAATCCTAGTATACATACATATGCAATACATACTTGCATATATAAATTTTGTTTTTGTTAGACCAAAAGTAGATGAAGACCAATTTAAAATAGAATATTCAACTATGTAAAGCATTGTAAACTTTCATATCTGTTATTCTGATATTTGATGATGAAATATACTAAAAAAATTAAGGATATTTTCTGCAATATTCTATGATCAGAGGTAAATATACTTATTAATGTTGCTTTTGATTGCAAATTGAAAAATCAGCTCAAATTTGCTACTTATGCAAAAACATTTATTATGTTTTGTACAGTCTATGTGCAATGAAAGTAATAAATAAATTCCTTTACTGTAAAGAAACTTTGGATCATAATTGGCTGAAGTATATTTTACTGATTATATATGTACATGTATTAAAGTATTAAAAAATGTCTGTGTATATTATTATCTATTTATTCGACAAATCTATTACTATATCAATGCATCTATTAATACTACTGGAGCAGCAATCATAATTAGCCATGATTTGTTGAATCAACATTCATCAAAATCACTCATTCCACTGTAATATTTCAACACTGTTTGTTGTATTGAGAAATACTTATAAAGATGTAACATTAAAAACTAGATTTTAAATTATTTAGAACATTTATAAAATTTTGACTAAAACTGCTTGCTTATTTTTGTAGAAGTGAGATTGTGGTCTCGTAAAAAATTTAATTATGTTGCAATTAAGATATGAGTTATTGTGCTTTAGGAATAGAATTTCACAATGTTTCTATTCAAATTTTTAAAAAATGGTAATTAGTTCAGTAATTTGATCTATTTGACTAATGTGTTTTTATTTACTTTAGCTCTCTTAAAATAAGTATTCATATAAAATAATTAAAATATTCTTACATTAAGTAACAAATTTTGTGCAGTAATTTTTTTAAAAAAAAAGAAACAAGAAAAGTTTTTATCTTGTGTTGAAAGCTTAGTGTGCAAACATTTCTTAAGTAATCAAGAATTCAATAGTAAATTTGTGGAAAAATATTTTTCATTGTAAGCATCAAAGAATTCAGTTGAAAGAAAATCAGATTATAAGAAACTCTAATCTTATTTTTAAGTAACATTTTTGTGCTGTATTATTTTCAGTGTGACTAAAAACCAACATCTTAAAGAATCAAGCTGACAAGTTTTGAAACATGCATGATTGTTAAAAACATGATTAGTTAAGACTTCAATAATGTGTTCAATATAACTTTTACAATATGCACAAGATGTTTGGTTTTATGTTGCCCTAACTTATAAAGTTACATGTTATCAAAAACGTATAAAGCTTCAAACAATGTTAAATGTTAAAAATCATTTATTCAGTTATAATGTTCAACATTATTATTAAATAATTTGTTACTCTATAAATTTATTTTTTTAAAAAAAGCATTTTTATATAAATATCTATTAACTGGTGCAACTTTTTTAAGAGATTAATCATGGGAAGAAAAGCAAATGATGCAATAATAAAAAAATAATTTGATCTGAAATCAATATTTCAATTCATTTCAGATAACGGGTTATATTTATGTTTCAGAGTATTCAAAGAAGAAATCAAAATTATTATTTATTAAAGATTAAATTGTGCATTTATTTTTTGTTTGTTAGAAATGTTATTCCTGAGCAATCTCTCAGTTCATTTTTATCTTTTGAAGAAAATAGTCTACCCTCATCAGAACTTTTTAAAGTATCAAATTTATATATGTAAATCTAGATAGAAGCTATTATTTCAAGATGATACTCTTCCTAGTCACTTTGTTAGATATGTTCAAGCCTAATCACTTTCTTAGATTATTTGAAGTACATATATTTCATTGGTATATTATTTTAACAATACCAATAAAATATATACTTCATCAAAAAATCTCCATGATTATTGTAATGTTTGTTGCTTTTTTAATATATTTAAATAAACATTTATTTTGTTATGTTTTATCCTTCATCACCCTGGTTTATGTATAGCAAACATAAATGAGCGTTGTATTATTAAATATTTTTATTTATAGAGATGCTTTAATAAAAAAATGATAATTTTTAGATTTAAAATATGAAGTTTGAGTTTGATATTAAAATTTGAGCTCTGGATGTTTCATTAATATGGTGTGACTGATTTCAGCTGTATTGTTTCTAGAAATTTTTTCTCTTTATTTATTTTTAATATGTAAGTGAACTTTCAATCATTTTATTTCTCAATTTTTCTATTTAAAAAAGTTAATTAAATGAAAATTCTAATTTTTTCAAAAACAATTTTCTGTAACTTTTTTTTTTTTTTACACTTTTCTGTAATAACAATTCTGCTAAAATAGTTATATTTATTGTATAAGCTATGCTCAATAATTATTTTTCTGTTTTAATTTATGTATTTACTGAAATCCTTATTTCTTTTTAAAAGATATGCAAGGTTTTTATTGTTTTAAAAAGAAATAAGATTCTTTACATAAATATTTGCTGAATTTCTTACTCCTGCTATCTTTTTATAGATACCTTCAATGTATGCAAACCCCTCCCAGAAATGTGTTTTAATGTTCTCTCAAGTATTTCAGAAGCTATGGAATTTCTTCCTTCTGAATATCTTGTAAAGGCTGTTGATGAAGGCCATGAACTCCCAGGAATCAAAGATAATTCCATTTTTCAAGTGCTCATTTCATCATTAACATTTGATATTCGGCAGATTCAATTTATATCTCATTCTTTGCTTTTAAAGTAAGTTTTAAATGCTATATTGGGTATGTTTGGAATTAATAAAAAATTAAATAATGATGTGTTTCTTAATTTTTTTATTATAGAATTATGAAGCATTTGCCAAATACTTTACAGAATACCCAGAAAACATTAACTGACGAGGATAAAGATGAAGATATTGAAAAAATCCCAATTTGGTAATGTTTTCATTCAATTAAATTTCAAGTTCCTAAAAATATTTCCAAAATGCATTTTTTGGCATGTTTTCTGAAATTATTTACTCTCTATATTATCAAAGATAGTTGTTAATAAATTATAATATATTAAAATACTTTATATATCATCACTTAGGTAATGTAGGATTTATCAAAAAAATATATAAATCTTTATTATTATTTTTCTTTTTTTTTATCAGGAACTTATTCTAAGATATATCTAGATAATAAACTATCTAAGACAAATGTCTTAGATAATCTATTATTTTGATATTTTAGCTGCACCTGCTAACAATATTTAGAATTTTGAGGAATTTTTAATTGAATTTCAATAATTTATTTAGTTTATGGTAAATTAAAAGTTTTGATTTCTGTCAACGTTTTCTCTCTTAATTTTTTACACATGTTTTTAGTGTGCTTATCAGTGTTGTTTTTATATAAAATTCTACTTATTAACATAAGTTTATATTCGGACAATGCATAAAATTAGCTGATGGCTAAAGGTTATTTCTTTCTTTTTTTAAATATGCATTGTAAATTATTGCCTTCCAAGAATTTTTTTTATAACAGTGAACCATATTTGTGTTTTATGAGTGGAACCACAGAAAATTCTCAAATACACTCCTGACATATGGTGGGACAGTAATTTTCAGAGCATGTGTGAATGGTTCAAACCACTGTTGAACAACAGTTGATAGGTGTTATACTTCTGCATTCATGCTTATCAGGGTGGGTGCTTAGGAGTTTTTATTGTTTCCCTTCTTGCAATGTATGAATGTAACCTACATTGTATAAAAAGTCCTCCTGGAAGACAATTTAGTCAGTGGATGCTAAAATTTCTTGCAATGGCCATTAAGCTGTCCACTGCATGAAGTCAAAACTCCCAAATCCTGTTTTCAATGCAATTTTTGCATCATTGATAAAATTAATGGAACTTTTAGTTGCTGAAGGTTGTGTAACTTTAATACTAAACTGTTTTTCTTAATAATAATTGTTGTTTAAATTATCATTTTCTTTTGATTTAACATAATTAATGGTTTAAGTTTATCTGCAAGAATTTTTATTTGTGATGTACAGTTTTTGTTAATATTTGGATTTATTAAATCGCAAATCATCTCAATTTATTTTATGTTGATTTCATAAACGTTTTGCTTCAGTTTATTATTGAAAATTGAAAGATCATAATCGTTAATTCAAAATTATACTTTTGAGAGATGTATTATGCAAAAAAGCTTTTACCAATTACATGAAATGTATATGAATCATATATAAGTTTAAATATGTTGTATTGAATAGTGAAGTACTTAAATATTAAACATATTTGATGTGACTTTATATTAGTATTATTTATTTGTTTAAACTGAAACCCATATAGATATTCAAATGTATTTGCTTTTTTATGTAAATTATTAGATTTGTGTGTGCAATAATTATTGAACGTTAATTAGTTTGATAGCACACATGAAATCCTTGATTGATTATTAAATACTCTTTTGACTTAACCTGTTCTTAAAACCTAAAATATGTATTATTATGGAAATTCTTTTATAAAAAAAATAAAGCTCATTTTTGTATTTTATGTTGTGTAAAAATTGTCTTTTAATTTATTTTTCCTTATTTTAAAAATGTGTCACAGTTAATTAAGCATTTTTCTCTTGTTGCTCATAAGCTGTTAAAATTCAAAATCGGGAACAGAATTTAAAAATCACTGTGCATCATTTATCTGTGAAATATATGAAATTCTTATGCTGAGTATTGCAGAAGTTTTCCTTAGTAGAAAAGCTATCAAATTATAGAAGCTAGTGCATAATTTGATGCAGTGAGTTGTGTTCAACTTCACATAACTGTAGAATTTGTAATGGTGTTGTGCATAAAAAATTATGCACTCTTTTATTTGATGGTCTATGAAGGTTATTGCAGTCGATTTTCTTGAGTAATTCTTGTGATTACTTATTACTGTGTATCATTATCATTAAAATTCATAATAAATAAATTCTCAATTTTACCACTCATTTTTTTTCTTTTGCTGTCCTTTATAAAAATGATTAATTAGAAACTTTTTAGAAATATTTTCAATGTGTTTAGAAAATGCAGTTATAGAAACTATATTAAAATATAACTTTGGTGTTTTCTGATTTTAATAAAAGTAATGTTAAACACTTTACAGCTTATTACCTCTAGTCAATCTTCTAACTTTTCTAACGGAAATAGTGGAAAGCATGTTGTCAGATTTCAGAATAGGAGATCTTTGTGTTGTTCTTCCTGAGACTGATGCATATGTTTATACAATGGCATATTTACTTTCATGGATAGAAATGTTAGAATTTATATCATCATCTCCATCTCAAGTAATATATTTTTATTTTTAAAATTTTTTCTCGTCTTTATGTTCTAAAGAAAATGTACATATTTTCTTTCTATTTTTTAAGGTTCGCTCAATTTATGCAGCTCATCTTGAAGAACACATGCTAATGTCAAAGCTTTTTTCTTGCATATTTCGTCTAATGCCTTGCAATCCAATGTTATGCTTAAAAAAGGGATTGAATGTAGAAACGCCAAAAAAAGATGATCTTAAATTATTATTCATTTCTCCAGTTTTAAATTCTGGTGAGATTTTATTCAATTAGCTTGATTTATATGCCAAAATTTAAAAAATTGTTTTCATATTATATATATATATATATATATATATATATATATATATATATATATATATATATATATACTTTTATCCACCCTGTTTTTTTATCGCTAACTTTTAGTGTCTAGTAGACTAACAGCTATGATCATAAAAAATTGACGGAATTTGCAGTGTATTGAAAATGGCTATATGTTACAAGATTAGACATCTTGTCTTGCCCATAGTGATAAAATTAGGATGCTAATGAATCTATTTAAAAAACTAAGCTAACTAGAAGGTAAAAAGTCAATTCTAAAAATGTAGAATATTAACGACTTAATACCAAGGAACATGCCAAATAGGAAATACTTCCAACTTGAACAAAAACATTTTTCATCTTAAAGCCCTATAATAATGGTTATGATAAAACTATGTTATAACTCATACACAAATCAAAGCATTATGTGTGAGTTTCTTTTCATTTGTCTGTTCAAGTTGCTGTTAGATATTTAATCATTACCCTTCATTCTTTGTAATTCAACTTTGTAATTATTTTAAATTTTTCATATAGTGTTCAAAATTAGACTGCTAATTTCAAAATTTTATTTTTAGGGTTGCTGCAATTCAACTTTTCTTGTTGTAAATAGCCATTTTCCTACACACTCTAACATTCCTTTTTATGACCATAATTTTTATCATTCCAAATAGGGTATAATAGAAAACTTTACTGGGCAGTTATTATTTTTTTCGTGTTTTTTTTTACCCCTATAGGCAGCAGATTTTTTCCTTACCTCTATAAGGGAATGTGGAACTGTTGAAAAGCTAATTTATTTAAAAAAGGAACTGCATTCTTTTTATTAAATTTTCTAATGAATTTAAAATTGGTGTCAGGAGACTGGAAATACAGAGGAAAATTTGTTAGTTACCTGAGATTATTTTCTATAAAATTGTATAGTAAAATTATAAAAACATCAAAGAAATTTTACAGAGCATTTATTCTCATTTAAATAAAAAAATTGCAAATTGTAGTGAAAAATTTATTAAAATTGAGACAGTGATAAATTTATTATTATTGTGAAAAATTCATTATAATAGAGGACCATTCTAGTTTAAAATTAAATTTTGTTTAAAGTAGATTTGTAATAACTTATGAACTTGAGACCATTTTATATGTAAATTGCAGAAAAATTTTCCCTAAACACTTACATACAGATTCATTCAAAATATTTTTTTCTTAAAAGTATGCTTTTTTCATGCTTTTTAAAGTCAAAAATTGTATATTTGAAGCTAATTTTTTCTTATCCCAAGTCCATTTACAAAAAATGCAATAAACAAATTTTTTTCCACAAAAATAGAAGGAATTTTAAAAAATTAGATTTGTTCTATGCTAAATATTTAGTTTAATGACACAAATAATTCCTATACTGTTATGTTAAGTTCAATCCAGAACACTGATAATTACAGAAAGGTAGCAGGATTTCAGCTTTTCCTGAGAATTCCTTTAAGTGTAATCTCTGACAAATCTGTGCAATTATTGTAATACATGTGAATGAAACTTATTACATTACTAAATATTTTTTAAATTGCTGCTATATTAATGATCAGATGTGAAGAAATGATGCTTTTAACCAATACAAATTTACTTACCTTGGACTATTTTTTGATCCCAAATAAAACAGAGAATTTTATTTTTATTGTTTGCTAAATTATAAATGCAGTATTAGAAGTTATACAGAACCTCAGTGAAATATACATTTGCCTATGACAATTCATCCAGGCTCATTTTTAACTCTTACAATGGTTATGTTTATTTTTGAAGACTTATCAATATTTCAGTCTTATTTTATAGAAAATATTATATTGCTTCATCTGCTTGAGTATGGGTCTAGTGCATCATTTATTTTAATTCTTGATTATTTCAAGTAACGATTCTTGATAGCAGCAATCCAAACTAAACATTATCCAGTTACTTATATTGTTTCTTATGATCATCTCTATTAAAGTTTTTTATAACAAGATATTACTTAGCTGTAATCAAAAAATCAGTATGGTTAGTTTGAACTTTTTCATTTAAAGCATGATCTGCAAATTTAGTTGCCTTCAAATATTTTAGTGTTCATCTTAAACATTAAATTAGACTTTTTCCATAATTGATTAATATGAATTTCTATTTGGGGTCAAAAATATTTCAGGACTTTGTATGAAATCTCTGTTGTAATTGCTGAATCTTTTATTCATACTAAAAGGGGCATAACAAAGTTTTAGAGTCTTCACATCATTTATGCATTATTTTCAATAAATAATCCACTGTCACTTTTGTTTGCAGTGGTATTGAGATCTGCCCAAATATGTGGAGAGTCATACCAAGTTAAATTACCTATGACTACAGAACATAGTTAGAACATCTTTATAGTTAGCATATGATCAGTACATTAACAACACACTCTTATGTGGTATCAGTTGGATAACACCAGACTGCATATATCATGGATCAGATAACATACTCTGCTAGATATTTGGATGCTTTATTGGAAACCTGACTTCTGATTTCTCACTAATTGTAGTTAGTGATACTGTTGTAGATGTGATTAAACATAGGTTGCACCAGTAGTTCATAAAATTATCCATGGCAAATGGTCAACTATTTTCTTGGAAATAGTTGACTATTTCTATTCTTTCTGCTCACTCTTGGAATGTCTACCTGATGGTTTTGCTGAATGTGTGTTATCAAGGGTGACCCAACAAGTTACGGAGTATACTATATAATTGCTTCATGCTTTATTTATCATGACATAGTAAACATTGTTTTTTTTACTATTTAACAGAATTTTATCTCTGCATAGATGTTGCATTTTCATTTTAATATATTATTTCTTAAAATTTCTTATTCCTCTCTAATGTAGCTTTTCTTTATATTTGTAAGGAAATTCTGTCTCCTAGCAAAAGTTTCTTGGTTTAAATATTGTGATGGACATGTTTTGAAATAAAAAAAATAGTATTTTCTCTAATGCTGTATAATGTTTTCATGTCAATTAATTACATTATATAAAAAGCGTATAAAATGAACTTAGCACAAATCCAATTAAATTAATATTTTATTTCCAATAAATATGTAAAAATGTTTAAGTTTTTTAAAATTTTCTACTAAATTTTAAGGAAATTCTTGATTAAGAAATAATGCTCAATGGATTGACAAGTTTTTTATCCATGATATTTGTTAAAATAATAATTCATGCATCTGTAGATTCACCAACTTCAGAAGAAATACAAACTATTGCAAGTTATGTTTTTGCCACTTCTTTGCGTAAAGTTCCTGCTTCCATTAGAACTTGGTGGAACAATTTAGACAGAAAATCATCTGATATTGTTAATAGGTAATGTGTGTCTGATTTTTATAGTGTTTACATTAAGTTTATTGCTCATTAGTCAAATAAATTATAAATCATATTTTTAGATACACTACAAAATATATAAGTGGACTCCTTTGTATTGAAGAAATTCAAGCAGTTCATGAAAGTGAAAAACAATTTGAAAACATGGTGGTAAGTTTTTTCCCCACAAATTTAATATTTTACGCATGCTATTATTCGTTATTTTAAGTTTTATGTGTTTAATAAATTTGTATTCAGCTGGAAATTTTAAACTGTCAGCAAATTATTACGTGGAGAGACATGATTAAAACTTTTTAATAAATGTTTAATATTAATTTATTGAATTGAAAATAATTCATGTATTCAAAATATCATTAAATATATTAACAGAACAGAATATGTAACTCTAAGTTTGAAAATTATATAAATTGTAATTGTGAAAGCAATAATTAAAAAAAAAACATGAAGGTTAAGAAATTAACCATCAGAACCACAACGATAATAGGTGTTCATGCAGCAATTTATTATCTATGTCACAACTAGCCAGAATGATTCAAGACCTTCAGAACCAGATGATTTCAGCCACCTGTACTAGCTGTTCTTCCAATTCTTTGTTTGGAGGCCCAGACAGTCCTCTTCTACTGCATCTAGCCATCTTACATACATGGCAGTGCAGGCGAGCCCTGGATTTTATCTTTAGGTTAATTCATTCAAAATAACATCAGTATTCAGCCAAGGTCACAGGGTTGATTAAAGTTTGGTCACTGCAATATAACCTTCTAAGATAGCAATATAACCTTCTTCTAAGACCTGTGGACAATACATTTACACTGCTAAAAATAAATGTTTTCATTCATAAAAATTTCATGCATTTTTAGAAAATATTTTTTATTAAAATTATTAAATTCTAATTTTGTGTAGGAATTTAATTTTTTTAACATTTGAAAACATTTGTTAAAATAACAAAATTAGACAGTAAATTTAGATTTAAAATTTTTAAATGTCTGATATAAAATCAAATGAAGTTCTCACTACATATTTCTTTGATATCCTTTAATTATTTAGGTTCAAGCTCGGCCAGGTTCTAGAGAAGTCATTGCTACTTATACAATTGATGATTGTGCAATTGAATTAAGTGTTCAGCTCCCTGCTAATTACCCCTTAGGACCTATTTCTGCTGAAAGAAGAGGTAAAATAGTAATAGGTCAATTAGAATGGAGGCATTGGCTGATGCAATTGACAACAGTTCTACGCTATCAGGTATTTATCTAAAATGTATGAATTGTGTGCTCTATTTTCCGTCTTGCTGGGATATTTTCTTAACTGCTTCAATTATTATTTCAGAATGGTTCAATATTAGATGGATTAAATATTTGGAAAAGAAATTTGGATAAAAAGTTTGAAGGAGTTGAAGAATGCATGATTTGCTATTATATTTTACATAGCTCTACGTTGAAACTGCCAAAATTATCATGTCGAATTTGTAAAAAGAAGTTTCACTCAGCTTGCTTGGTAAGTTATATAAACAGCTGTCTCTTTTATAATTTTGAACTTAGTCATTTTGTGGTAATCATCAATATAATATAATAGTTAAATAGCCATGTTTTACAATAGTATATATTATATCTTATTTTGTGATTAATTTTTTATATATATATTTAAGAATGTTATTCTTTCTTTGATGCGCATAGTTTTCAGTGAATAAAACTGTTCCCATTTTCAATTAATTTTTAAATCATTAACTTTGTATTTATCATAAGTATATCATTGATTATACAGAATTCTCACTCATTTATGCATTTATCTCACTGGGAAAAAAGGGAATTATAGATACAGGTGATTATCAAAATAATGGAAACACCTTATAATTACAAAGAATCCTTTATTACTATGCTGTTGAACTGCCTTTGGCATATAATGCAACTTGAATTTACCTAGATTGGAATTTATTGATACACAAGTGCTGATTATTTAGAGGAATATTATACCATTCTTCGTTGAAATATTGTAAAAATCCTGGCAGAGGTGCTTGTGGAAAGTATCACTTCATATTGAGCTCTCTAAAATAGACTATAACAGTTCTGTTACATTGAAGTTGAGTGACTGCAGGCCGAGATGTTTAACTTCGTCCTTATGTTTATGAAACTATAAATGTACAAGTCTTATTCTATAGATAAGAGTATTAATTCTAGAAAAATTCCATCACCTGTAAGAAACAAAGGTTGCTGCATAGAATGGACTTGATCAACTATAATTTCTCAATACTTCTTTGATCTCATCCTTGCTTTCAGGCTTGATGATTGATCCAACAAAAAATCACGACATATCTGTCACATCTATGCTTAGCAGTTAGAAAAAGACAGTCATGATCAAACATTTGTGCAAGTATGCTCCAGATGTCCACCTGTCCTTTGTTAGAAAAAGTGCTGGTGTGCTTGTGAAAGTTGAGAGAAGATTGCCAGCACAGATGTGACTTTGTCACTTGATCATGGCTTAAAATTACAAGCACTTGGTGATAAGTGAGCATTCCAGACACTTTGACCATGAGGTATTGTCTGGGGCTCACCTGTATCCTATTCATGTATTAAGTGAAAAAGATGGTTAATCAGATTGTATTACTTTCTCCCACTTATCAATCGACTAGGTTTTGTGAGTGTGACACCACTATAGATGACATTTGGCATTAATACTGGTTCTGCAATATGTGGCTTGGAAATTATTATTCTGTTCTAAAAAGTTTATGAAGATGCCATCTAACTATCATCTTTGATACTAGAGAATTCAGTTGCTAATGAGATCTGTGGTCACTTTTTTGTGTTCACTTTTTAGATATAGTCTACTTCAATATCTGTTGGCTTTTCTCTTTGTTTCCCTTCTCCATTTTGCTTTGCTGATGAACTTGTCTTGCTGTGCTGATTGTTTGCTTTTATGACTTTAGTAAGATACCTTTAAAAACGCTTATAACTTAGAATTTTTGATCACATTTCCTTCAGCTAGACAGGCTACAACAATTTTGAAATTCTAAGAGATTCAACATTTTATGCTTGATTTACAAAACTTCAATAAAGCTACCATATGCTATAAGAATATCTGCATTTTTATTTGTAAAAACACTGCTAGCTATCTTGTTTTAATGCTTACTAAACATTCGAAAATGTCATTTTTACTCACAGGTGTTTTTATTTTCATAACCACCTGTATATGAATGTTGAAATAATTAATTTTATATTATATTTATTATAATTAATAAATTTTATGTTAAAAAGCATTAAATTTTCTGCGTATAAAACCAGTCATTTTGGGCTCTTTTCAATTAAAAAAAGATTTTTATATAAGAAGTAACATTATAGTTTTCATGTGAACTATAAATCCCTCTAAGTAGCTTACTCATGAACACAATAATTTTAGTTCCCCTTACAAACTAAAATTTTTAAAAAAATCATGTATAAACTGGCTTTTATTTTTTACCAGCTGATTTTTTTTAATTTATGGTTGAGAAAAGTGAATCTTTGAACTGTGAACAGCTAATTGCAATATCAAATATTGATCAATCAGTATAAGGAATAAAAAATATTTTTTTATAAATCTTATGTGAACTGACTTTGAGCTATTAGTAGGCACCACTCACAAGTATCATTCAACATGGATTATTTTTAAACCACGTGTGCAGAATTTCTTCTGCCTAATATAACTTTTGACTTTGTAACATTTGAGAGTAATCAATAGCTTCAAGTAAAAATATTGTAAAATGTTTTTTGTAAGTGAAATTAAAAATTGACATTCTAAGTGATATACTGTTATAAATGATTGCTTGTGGAAATAATATCTAAGTCATTATAATCTGTGTGTGTTATTAAATAAATCACTGTAACTGTTGGTAAAAATGCTATTTTTACCAAAAGTAATCAATTTGTAAGAGAAAATTTACTCTTACCTTAGTTATCCCAGGATTCAAATTTAAGAGTATTCCATCAACATACTATGTTAATGATTAAAGAAAAATTCACCAATATCTATAAGAAACATAGGAAAACAGATATGTTATACAAGATTTAGTTTCAGTTGGCACACACCTACATTCCTTACGTATCAAAACAAAGTAGTATTCTTTTTACCTTTCTCCACATGGGGGCATCAATACTCATTTGGCAAAGACAGTTACATTATTTTTTGATAATCGCCAAGATTTCCAAAAGTAACTGAAGAAAGACAAACAAATTTATCTGATGACTTGAGTGGATATGAGATACTCCTCTACTTCTCCCCAAAATTTCACTTCAGGAATTTTTTAATCTGGATTCAGATGTAATTTGTTCGTAAGAATTATTAAACGATTGAGGGAATAATAAATGAGAATGAAAAAGAACTTTCAAATATCAAACAATAAGTAAACGACCTAAGTGATGCAACCACCTGCATAACAAGTATGTGAATGGCTATAATGAGATTAATGTGGTGTTAGAGAAAAACAATAAAATGCTTTTCTACATCAAAAAAAATGTAGTTTTGAAATAGAAAAAGTTAATTATTATTACTTTAGCTGATTTTTCCCCAATAAAATGAAAGTAAGAATTATGCAAAATACAATTTATATTTTTCTAATAGAAAAATTATTTTAAAAGAGAGAATATTTATATAGAGAGTTAACTTTTTTAGTAGTAATATTTTATTTTATTTTTTTATTTTTAGTATAAATGGTTTGATACAAGCTACAACTCTACTTGTCCATTATGCAGAAATGAATTCTTCATTCCCATGTAAAAACCATATAAATATATAAACAAAAATTGTAAATTAAATTCATTTATGTAATTGGTATTTGAAATAAATTATTGAATGTTTTCAAATGTATATTCAATTTTATTGTGGTTGTGCATAAATATTTCTGTATTTTCTTCCTTCAATTAAATTAGTTTTTATAGCTTGTCAATAAAATACATAAAAATGAAATAATTATTAAAATAATGAAAAACTTCAATAAGAAATTACTTCAATTAAATATCTTAATTTTGTGTGCAATATATATAATTAGAGAGAAAGCCTAATCTAATTATTTAATGGAAAATCGATAGAAAACTCAATAATTGAATTTATTTGCATGTGTGAAAATATTAGTGCATAAATGTAAGAGTCTGCCCATTAATTGCAAATCCAATTCATAATTTTGCAAGTTAATTAATATTAGATTAATTAGAGTTTTATGTAATAAATTTTAATCAAAATTAATTTACAGCTAAGTTAACCTTTCAAAACTCAGAATTTTAATTTCAATGGTCTACTCAAAAAACTGAAGCTATTTTTCAGCAAAAAAAAGTCAATTCACACTAAATGTTGAAATGCTGGGTCCATCACATTTTGAAGAGATTGTTAGAAATAATGTGATAATTATTTGAAACAGAAATCAATTTTTTTTGTTTGCTTAAGTTAAATGGCAATTATAAGATTTCCACAATTTATCAATATATTGAGAAAGAAAATTGATTGGTTCACCTACAATTTCTTGCAAAAGAAATTTGTTTAAAATACAGAAACAGGATTTAAATATTTTATTAATGCTTTAACAAGTATTTAAATTGGCACAAAAATATTTTTATTCTTGATTGAATGTACATTTTAATTCAAGTATTGCAGCAATGAAATTTCGCTATGTTTTTACAAAGAAACTCATAATTTCAATTTCAACAAATAAAATTCCAGAGTGTTATTTGATTAACATTGTGATTTTTAAATAACATAATATATAGGAACTTACTACTTTATTTCTACATGCAAATATTGCATACAATTTTCTTTTCCTATAGAAAATGTTTTAATTTCTTGTAACTTAAAATTTTCTTTAAGTCAAATTCATTTAACACTACTTAAAATTAATTTTCATAGTTAAAAATTTATATATCTTTCACAAAATTTATTTATAACAATCATTAAAATATCTAAGAAATAGGTCATAAAATTATATAAAAACTTGCATCACTAAAAAGAACATCATGAATTGGTTCCCCCCCACATCACATGAAAAGCAAATTTCTTTTATACATAAAATGTCTTTAAAAATATTAATAAAGGCAACTTTTACATTACTGAGTATTAAATATACAAGTTTGTTTGCATTTGTTACATGCAAGCTCAATTGTTGAAATATACAATGTTTTAAATATAATACAATCACCATTTTAAACCTTATTTTTACTAATTACATTAATATAAATACATATACAAATAAAATCATAAAAATATATTTTGGTATTTAATGTTATATTTACATGAATGTTAATGTTGCATAAAAATATATCTCAGAAAAGTATCGCAGAAAATTTAAAAATAATTTGTTACCATGAAGCAATACTAAGAAAAATGTTGTTGTTTTCATATGACACTTGGACAAGCCAAGCTCGCTTTTGAAAGGTTTAAGCATTATTTAATAATAAATGAATCCAAGTTCATAACATATTCTCCATCTCTCAGGCAAAAACATATATATTTAAAATCAACATTTATATTATATCTAAAAATATAATTCAGTATAATAAAAATAAATATTAAAATGATATAAAAAATAAGCTTCATTATATTCATTCTGGTTTATTATCCTATATGCTTGCTATTTGTTTTTTATAAAAGAAAATATTTACATGGCACACACAATATTCATGATAAATAATTTGATATCTCACAAATGTTTTATAAATTTTAAGGCACTTTTACTATAAGATAAATATAACTGACTTGGGGTAATCTAATACTTTAATCGTCACTTTTCATTAGTATGTACCATATTTTTTACAACCTAATAAAAATTAACTTTTCATAGCTTGCATTTAATAATTCAACTAACACAAATTTATTTAAATTATCTTATAATTATATGTACCGGAATAATATCTTGGTCTGGCACAAAGAGCTTTTAGACATTAATTTTAGCTTTGATTTTAAAATATTCAGTTAATTAAAAAGTGTTGGCTTATAATAAAAATATTTTTAACAATTTTTCATATAGATTATGCTACAAATTATTATAAATTAAATGGTACATAAACATTTTCCTAAAGGTAAATTATAAAAAATAAAAATATTACTTGCAGCATTAGTTAATCATCAAAGCAAAATCACTCTTCTCAGCATTTGAAACCACATAACTGGAATCATAGATTTGTCTTGGGTATCTTTTAAATCAAATTAAAATATAATTATTCAAAAAATGTGGTTGCAACTATTAACTATTAAAAGATTGTTTTTGACTTTACTTTGGAATAAAATGAATTTTTGAAAACAACATGAGCACAATCTACACAAGAACATATAATGTAATGAAATTGAACATTGTTATGTAAAAACATCAAAGACACAAGTAGCTAAATGATGGCAAGTTCTCCAAACACACACACTTTTAATGTTAAAGATTTTATTTTCAGAGCTACAAAAATATGTATTTAGGGAAAAAGAATTGATGAAAAGAATTTTCTAAAATATCACAACAGATTAAAAAATTTTATTGTTGAATCATGCATGAAAAATTCAATTACTCTAGTCATGACAAGCTTAAAAATAGTCACATTCTTGTAGTACAAATAGTCCAAACTCAAGCCAAAGAAATGATTAGTAAATTATCTTACCAAAGATGAAATGATTATGAAATAACTAACTCTTAGATAAAGACATATAATGTGAATTTACTACCAACTAGGAGAGTAGTAATACTTGACACTTTTGAAAAGCCTGGGATTATATTATAAAAAATGAAATCAATAAGAAATGTCAAAAAATGGCAGAATTTAATAAATATTTAATGCTTTACTGACTTCCTCTTCAAGAAGGTGCAATATCATGACATGCTTGAATCTGTGATGAAATTTGCAGCAGTAATGAAATTGCATGAATAAAAATACATTTATGCACATTACTTCAATATGTGGGCAATATTATGTAATAAAAATATCAGTAATAAAATAAGCATTTCAATTTTAATTTCTTAATCAAATATTTCATCTTTGTTCAGTTTTTAAAATATTATATTTAAAGGAAAACTACAATTGTTTTGTTTTACTTTTAAATTAAATTGAATGACTAGTTCTATTCATTACATTTGATATATATATTGGATGATGAATTAAGTAAACAATATTATAAGATATATTTGTCTTTCAAAAATTACATATTAAAATATAATACTGCAATGTTTTTTTAAACCATCTAGAAATTGCCTAGGTAGCTAACAATAACAAGCAGAATATGTATAATTTAATCATGTAATAATTAAAAATTATATATATAATTCATGAATTTGCAGGTTGACTTGATATAAAGAATTAATCAGTAATTAATAAAATAAAGTTATAATTTTTCTGTTGAACTCCATAACTTTTACAGTTCAGAATTATATTTAAAAAATTAATGTCCAGAATTATATTATAAAATTAATAAATAATTAAATTTTTAATAATGAGTGTTAACAGGACTGTTTTGAACTGTTAGTGTATTCATTTTATAATTCAATTATGATCCATATTTCTTTTAAAATTCTTCTTCAGATAATGGTGATTTCATTTAATCGATAAAGATTACATATTGTGAAAATTCAAGATATCTTTAATCTATAACTAAAAGCTTAAAAATACTAGTAGTAAAAGCTTAAAATATTTCAATAATAAAGTTATATTCATTTTTATTCAAACTCTACCTTGATAATTGACATCCCCAAGACAAATCTAAGAGCCCCTTTACATATTTACTTAATTTTAAAAATAGATGCACAATATAAATGTTAAAATCATTCAACAAATAATGTTTAAGGTATTTTTTTTACAATCCTACATGAGTCAACAATATTATTTACTAAATTTAATTTATTGTATGTGTCTCTTACTGCAGCAAATAATTGATTGATAGAAATTTTTATGAATGTTTTATTGGATGAAATATTTATGAATGTTCAACAAAATAATTAATAAAATGCAAACTAAATAACTTTAAATATATACAAATATAAAATAAATAAACACAATTATACAAATTTATACATTATTGCATTGTGGAATCAGTATTTTGCACACATAACAAATATATAATTCCAAAATAATAATATAATAAACATTAACAAAAAAATTTTAAAATGAATTAAAAGTAACTACTCAATTTAACAAAAATTTTGTAAAATAAATGCGTTGGGTAATTTTAAGAAGTGAACAAAAAATTTAACAAAACAGTGAATTAATTTATAACTATCTAAAAAATGTAAACGCAAAAAAATATTTTGAACATAAAATTCTCTTATTCAAACAATTACATGGAATGCAAAAATATGAGATTCTAAAGTAGTATAATTTTTCTCTTTAAAGTAACAGATAAAAACTAATAAAATTAATTTAATATTTGAAATAAAATAATTATCACAGAAAGCTTACAAAATAAGAAAATATTTTAAGAATTAGGTTTAAACTGATTAATTTAAACCTAATTCTTAAATTTATTTAAATTAAAATGAAAAATTTAAACACTTTTCTTAGGCAGATTAATTGAATAAATAATCAAAATGAATAATTAACACTTTTAAGTAAAAATGATTTAACTGCATTAGGTATTTTGATTACCCATTAATTGGGTTAATTGTAAAAAATATCAAACTAATTTTGTTGCTTCGCATCTAAACTTTAAAAACTTAACTATGGCATAAATACTCTTTCAAGTATTATAAAAAAATTTAGCAGCCATTAAAAAGATTAGCATTAAAAATCATGTTATTTATATCAGACTTATTCAATAAAAATAGGTAAACCATTATAGCTGTCATAAATAAAAACAATAAATTATGGCAATGACTTTGAAACTTCTCATGACACAATGTGGCACAAAATCAAATGATGAAAATTAATGAAATTACTAACAATCATAAAGAAGTCATAGCTGGTGGTCTAGCATAAGCCTTTGGAATGAATCCATATTTTCTCGTTTTGGGTGCATAAGCCCACAACCATCCATCTACAGTCTGATTATTCATATCAGCATAGACCCAATCCCCTCTTCTTACACTTAAGTCATCTGGTGCTTGTGCTTTATAATCATAAAGCATTACTAATTCACTGCCATGAAAACGGAGATCTTCAGAAGGTGGTGCATTATTATGATGATTATTATTTAAAGATGAAGCTTGATGAGCCTGATTACTTGCTGTTATTTGCGCTCCAACACGATCTAATATAAAACACATTTTTCAGAATGACTAATGCTAACATTATATTACACATATATAATTAAATTTAAAACATTTCTTAGAAAATTTGTTTTCCTTCACATATAAGACTTTTTACATACATATTTACATATAATTATACAGTTATAAAAAAATATTTATAAATTAATAACCACAGCACATAATAAATTACTTAAATTTTGAATTTTTAAGAAATTTACTTTAAAAAGTATTAACAACCACATTATAATCATATGCTTAAGTCAGAAAAATAATTAAGTTATTAATTTAATACTGAATTGTTTGGAATATTGAAATTAAAAACAATATACATTATCAAATTCACAAGAAAAAACATTGAATATTTCTCTACTTTATAGTCACACAAACTGTAAATACTGAAATAATATAAGATACTAACTATATAAAAAAGAAATGAAAAATTCTATATTTATTCATATTATATAATAAAGAGAATTTTTATTTACTAAAATGAAGATTACAAAAGGAAATACTATGAGACCAGTAACATTATAAAAAAAAACTAGGCTTTTACAAAAAAGGAGAAAGAAAATTGCATGTTGAGTTTGTAATGGTTAAATGATATTGTTAAATCTTTATTAAACTAATTTTATTATTTAACTAACTCACAAACATTTGAGTATATTAATGACACTTAAATAAAATATTTAAAATCTTTTATAAATTACAAATTCACATTAAAAAATAACCCTCATGATTTACTGGATAAAAAGATAGGAGTAAAATGAACCTATGATTAAGATTTTTAATTCTTAAAACAATACATTTTTTTAAATATGCATTATAAAAATAACACTTTGGTTAAACTACTATCATATTTTCATTTAATATTATAAATAAATCTTTCTCCATTTGATTTTCAAACAAGGAAACATTTTCTTCTAAATTTAAAACCATTACTTTTAACCATAATATTTAATATTACTAACTGTTTAGTGATAATTATTGAAAGGTAATACAGATAGACTAATTATGTGAAATTTAGTGGCAGAAGATGTTACTAGGGCAAATGGTGCCAAGCACAAAAAGCTAGCAGTTACATCCTTCCAACAATGCAATTACATCTGTTTTACAATACAATTCATCTTCCCATCAATAACATTTTTAATTATGTAAAAATTTTTAATAAAAATTTATTTTTGATATTAATTTCCCAGAAAAGTAACTCAATATTTCAAATAAAATTATTCTGACATAGCAAAAAAACTTTCATTGTAAGTGTTAATGACAAATGTAGAATATAGAATAAAAGTTTCTATGATATAGCAATAGATAAAATAAATATTTTAATCAATTCATGTTAATATTAGTTACCTCAAAATATAAATGAATTTTATTCCACAAGTTAAAATTTCCAAAATTGTATTTGAATTTTTTTCATTATTATCAATGAAAAACATTTTGTTAATTATTATAACAAGTTTAAAAATTAACAAAGCCCATAACAAAAACATTAAAAAAATGATAAAAAGTAATGGATAAAATTTTTCTTATATATATTTTTCTCAATTTAGAAAATGTTTAATAACTTATTTTTAGTAAAACCCATTTAAACTTTCTATAGGACAGATCAACAGACAATACAATTACACAATAAATAATTAGATAAACTAAAACAGTAATGAAACAAAATAAGAAATTGGAAAACTTATTACAGTAGACACTCTCTTTTACAAACTCATAGGGAACGGTAAAACAGTTTGTAAAATAGAATAATAAATTAAATTATTGAGATCTGATTTTTTTTATCAAACTACTTTTATGTAAACAAAATATCAGAATTATTTAGAATGTGCCATAAGAAACACATGCAAAATAAGATTCATATTTAAAAACAATAATACTTTCAATTTATTGATTGCACTTCGCCAAACAATTTTCTAAAGCTCAAACCAACTCTTTAAATTTTTCAGAGCAAACCATATGATGCTTTGAAATCTTTTATGTTGAGCTTCATAACAAAGAGGTTGGATTCCTTTTTAATGACATTCTTATTAACAGAAATGTTCATTCCTCTCACTTTTCTCAGCTAAACTGGAAAAAACAGAAAAAAAGCTTTTTCCAGTTTAGGATGTTTTGCTTCTCTATAATATTTCGAGAGGGAGATCAATGTTTCCTTTTTCATATTTTTTTTTAAGTTTTTAAATTTTCATGTGGCTGTTCTTTGAAGTTCCATATTTTTTGGCAATTTTTGTCTTTAATATTTTTTTATCTACTTTCAGTATTTTCTTTTTACTTCAACTGTGCATTCGTTTCTTCAACTGTGACAAATCTTCACCAGAATTAACTCAGTTTCTCTCAACAAGTGAAACTTTATAAATTGAGCTACTTCCAATGAAATTAAACCAACAACAGAACAAGAGACCATTAACTTTTAAAAAATTTCTATGTTCTAACATTTGAGGAGAAGAAAAGAATCTTTCAGCCTTTCTGTGTCCTTACATACGGAAAAAATAGAAGTTGAATTCAACACCACAGTTCTTTCCTATTGAATGTCTGATACCTATTAGCTTTTGACTATTGTTCCCACAATGTCTGAAATGCTTGATCATGTTCCTTCATTGATCAAGAATGAATCAAGTTCTCAGCATAATATAAAAAGAAATCAAATAAAAAATAGAAAAAAATTTCAGATCATTAAAATTGGAAAAGAAAATTATTTGTTAAAATAGAAAGTTCGCAAAAGAGATTTTTCAAATTTTTGATTTGTAAGTGGGAAGAAAAATTATAATTTGTGTCTATGGTGTCAGGATAGGGACTAGCCACAACTATGTAAAAACATAATTGTTCATAAATTAGAGATTCGTAAAAATGAGCATCTACTGTTAGATAGGCAAATATGTATTAAAGAATGACTTGTATTTCTCAAAAATTGTAATTTTCAATTTTCAATAATATTTTTGAAATTTAGCAACAAATATGCATAATGCAATTCAACATATTTTGCATGGACAATGTTAGTTCAAAAACTATTAATAACTGGATTGAATTTAGCTTTAAAAATAATCTTAGCATTTAACAAAAATCAAATCTGATTTTTGTTAAATGCAAAGATTGTTTTTATAAAATTTAAATTATTAAAATTCCCTTTGAATCATCAGAATTTTCAGAGTAAAAGCCTTTAGAATTAAGGCAGTAAAAATTGTAAAACAAATTATTTGCATCTTTTCTTTTGACTAGCTTCAGCTTCAAAATAAGTATTTCAAAATTTTTCAATGGTTTACTTTTATTTCAAATTAATTTAGATACTTATTCAGAAAATGTCTCTTTAAAAATGCATAGTCATAAATGCAACAAAGAGTGTAAGTTTGATAATTGTGCTGGTGATATCATTACACATAATCATTGACATTCTTTATAAATATATTAGATTTCATAATAAGTCTCAAATATGTAAAAGAAAATTATTTTATTTTTATTAAAATAACTTTATAATTATCAAAATAGCAAAAATTGCAACTATCAAAATAATCACTATTATAAAACTTAAACTATTTTTATCTATAATGCAAATAATTGTAAAAAATTTTATTTCTAACCTTGTAATAATTTCATTTAAACTTACACAGCAATACTGAAACACATATAAAAGCACATATGAAATTTTTAATAACATTAAGCTATACATAAATTATTTTGATAATAAAAATTAAATAGATATCAATATTAAATATTAATCTAGAGAAATATGGATGTAAATAAAATTACCTTGAATCACATCAGCTGGATATACAAAAGCACTAGGAACAAATCCTTCTTGCCCATCCGATCTTACAATCCAAAACCAATCATGATCTTCTCTATTTAAAACAGTAACAAATTCTCCTCTTTCCACACTAACATCATTTTCATCTCTTGCAATAAAAGTATACAAAACAATAAATCTGCCAGCAGGATCTTTAAAAAAGGGATGAACATCTGGAAGAGAACTTTGTGAAGAAGAACTAGGATTGTTTTGATTCAATGATAAAACATTATTATTAGAACTAGTTTCAGGAACCACTCCATAACTTTCTACATCAGAATGTTGTCCACTATCAGCACTTTGAGTTCCTCTTGACGAAATTTGATCAATTTCTTGCTCTCGCTCATTCCTGGGTAGTTTTTTATGCTTGATATTCAACGCTAACTCTGCAAAATGAGAACCATATGATGCACAGTAAGAATGTGGAATAAAACCCTCTTGACCATTTTCAGCTATCACATATACCCAGTCATTTTCTTGATACAACATATTTACACTCTGGCCTCTTTTGACTTCAAGTTCATCATCCACACAAGGAGTGAAGTCATGCAAAACAACCATTTTTGAATCAGGTGATAAACCATTCTCCTTTTCAATGCCCACACGTACTAAAGTTTCTATACTGGCACTTCCCGTGATGCGACCAATGCTTGGTGTCCGACTTGATAACTTATCCCCTTCTAAAATAAATAGATTATAATTTAAAAAAATTGGAAATAGGAAATTTTCCTATTATAAATTTCATTTTAAATAGTATAAAATTGATATATTTCTACGGAGATTCAAGAAAAACTATATTCTAAAACTCATATATTTCCCCCTTAATAAAACATTAACCCTCACGCAAAAGAAATTTTTAATACATATTGATTTTTCTAGTTACTGATCAAATTTCAGATAAATTTGAATTTTCATAATTTTAAAAAATACATAGCTATTATGCAGTATTGATTAAATACTTTTATAGGTAAAAAATGATTATTAATGAATATTAACATTTACAAAAATAAAATATTTGTTCTATTATGTAAAATAATTACTAAGAAAATCCAAAAGTTTTCCATCATCAAAAGTACATGCATAAAAAATATTCTAGTTTGCAATGATAGTTAATCAAATCAATAGCTAAATTCAGAAGGAAATTGACTTTCTTTAAAAAAAAATTAGTTTTCTCTTAAGAAATGAGGGAAATAAATGTATTTCACCAAATTTTTATGAATTTTGCACCAAAATTGGTACATCAAAATATGATTAATTTTATAACATTATTTTTATGAGTCTGTAGTGATCCCTTCACATGTACTAATTAGTAATGGAAATAAGCATTTTCTCCTCTCTGCTATCTGGTAAGGCTGAAACAAATTCCCACACTCCAAGGTACGGATGCACTGGTCTAGTAAGAAATGCACTTTCGACCCCCTTTTCATCTTGAAGGAAGGTAGGTGTGCAAGGGAGAACATGATATTCCAGTTGATCACTCAATGAGAGAAGCACATAGGACCCAGCCACTTAGTACGCGACCAGCTATAAGATGTAATAGTGTAATAAATAATTTCCCTTTTTAACTAGAGTCTTAATTCTGTACTTCACTCTGAATACTGACCACTAATCCCTAAAGTGCTGAGCAGAGAATTTATGAACCTTATATCTATGCTCAATTTTCTTCAATAAAATTGAATAATTATGGAGTCAGTTGCTGTTGCCATACCAACATCCCTAAAAACTGACCCCTTATTGTGGTTTCATATGATTTAAAGTACCTTCGTACTAGTGACTCCAAAACCTATAACTGAATCGAAAATGAAATATAATTACGTTATAACTCATCTTCCTCCAGAAAGAGCAAATATCATTAGAGATGGGATTATTTTCCCAGACTCTACAGACCCGTAGCAGAGTCTGAAGGTAAAACTAGTAAAACAATGTTCAGAAAGTAAAACCCAAGAAATTCGGCGATTGTTAGCAGGAGAAAATCTAGGTGATCAGAAGCCTTTGGAATTCTTGGGGAGCATAAAATGTTGAGAAGAAAACCACAACAATAATGATTCCCTACTCCTAGAACTTTTTAATCAAGCAATGCCAATTCCAGTTCAGATTATCCTAGCATCGTCAAAGTCTGAGCTCCAACAAAGTTGCAGAAGTCGCCGATACAATTCTTCAAATTCCTCCTCATAATGCTTTTGCTGTCTCCAGTCAAAACCTTACACAAGCATCATTCAATCAAGTTCCCTATACAAGCACCATTCTCTGTAGAAAAGAAATCAAGCTCTGATTCTCTCTATGAAGAAATAAAGGAGCTGTGTAAAGAAAGTGCTGAGTTATGTTCCTGATCTAGAAGCAAGAATCAGCCCCAGGAGAATTTCCATCATCGGCAGCGATCTTCTTCACAAGAAAAAATCTGCTTCGATCATGCCCACTTTAAATAAAAGGCTAGAAAATGTACACATCCAAACTCATTCCAGGGAAACACTACTCTGAGAGAGTAGCATTGACAGATTCCTCCTCCGAGAATTACACATCTCATCGCGTGTTTATAACTGACAAAAATACAGGTATGTGTTTTCTTGTTGATTCTAGGAGTGATGCTTCTATAATTGTAGCTTCTAGACAAGAACGCACACTCTCCGTTCTTCAAACGTTTTGAGCGGCTAACGGCGCCTTTATCAATGTGTACAGTAATAAATCTATAACAGTTAATTTTGGTTTAAGAAGGAATTTTACTTTCTCATTTTATATTTGCAATGTTTCAAGTGCAATATTAGGAGTACAGATTTTTTATATCGCTTTAATTTATCTTACCTAAGAAATAAGCATCTTGTAGAAAATACAAAGAATTTAAAAGTACGTGGTAAAATATTTTCTGTAAAATATGTTTTCCTAAATAATATATATGGTAAAATATTGTCAAAATACCCTGATATTACAAAATTACCAGATCCTGATATGCCTATAAAAAATAATAAAGTTCATTATATAAATAGTAAAGGTCCATTAGTTGCAGCTAAGCCTAGACATTTAGCACCTGATCGTCTAAAAAGCATGAAAGCAGAATTTCAGCGCATGATTCTAAAATGGCTTTTTGATGGTCACTAGGCCATATGTAACTATCAAAAAGCCAATATGCCTCACCCTTACATATCATACCTTAAAAGTTTACTGTTCAGTGGAGACCGGCAGGTGATTTTCATACCCTTAATGCACTAACTGCTAAAGAGCATTATCCAATTCCTTGTATAACTGATTTTACTTCAGATTTGCATGGAAAATAAGTGTTCAGTCATGTTGATCTTGTCAAGGCATATCATCAAATTTGAATTAATCTAGCAGATGTACACAAGACTGCTTCTTACACTCCCTTTGGTCTTTTTAAAAGTCTGCGCATGCAATTTGGTCTTTGTAATGCTTCAACTTTCCAACGCTTTACTGACGAAGTAACACGAGACTTACCTTTTGTATACGCATTTGTTGATGATTTACTTATAGTCTCTAGTTCAGAAAGCGAGCACCTGACATTTCTAGGTCTATTATTTTCAAAATTAAATTAATATGGATTGTATATTAACACAAAAAATGTGAGCTTGGTAAATCAACTATTAAATTTCTAGGATTTAAAGTAGCTAATAGAGATATCAAACCTTTACCAGAGCGAGTAAGATGCATTTTAGAATTTCCTTGACCAAATACTCTAACTCAATTAAGTCAATATATAGGACTTTTAATTTTTATCATAGATGTATTCCAAAAGCAACTGACAATCTAGCACTTTTAATAAAATTTTTGAAAGTTTTATTAAAAGTGCTAGAATTTCTGGAAACACCCTTGTTTCAGTGCAAATAACAAGGAGCAATTAAATTGGGATGAACAAGCAAATATTTCTTTTGAAAATTTAAAACAAGCTATTGCTAAAGCAACACTATTAAGACATCCCATCCCAGGAGCAGAACTAAGTTTATGGGTAAATGGTTCAAATGTAGCAATTGGTGGCTCCTTAATGCAAATGTCAAATAACAATTGTGAACCTATAGCCTTTTATTCAGTTAAATTAAGCAAATCTAAAAGAAATTGGTCCACTCATGACCACAAGTTATATGCCATATATTTCTCTGTAAAAAAAAATTTAGACACATGTTAGAAAGTAGCTCTTTTCTCATATTTAGTGACCAAAAACCTCCTATCAATACATTTAAACAAATCCTGACAAATGCAGTCTCCAGCAATTATGTCACTTAGATTTCATTTCCCAATTTTCCACTGACATTCATTACACAAAAGGATCTAACACTGTAGCAGATGTGCTTTCTCGTATTGAGATAGACAAAATATCTACTTCAGTACTTGATTTTAAAGAATTTGCCACAGCTCAATCAAAAGATGAAGAATTACAAAATCTTTTACTGAGAATAATACTTCCTTAAAGTTAGAGAAACATTACTTTATTCTTAAAAATATTAATTTATATTGCGACATTTCGCAAGTTACCACTCGTCCATTTGTCCCAAAAAGTATGCACATAAAAATCTTTGAAAATTTACATTTTCTTTCTCACTCAGGTATTTCAACTTCCATTGATTTAATAACAAAACGTTTTCTTTGGCCTGGCATGCGCAAACACATTAAAGATATGGTTCGCAGTTGTGTTAAATGCCAAAAAGCTAAGATAACTCAGCATACACTTACATATTGATTTTATTGGTCCTCTTCCTCCTTCTGAGGGAAAACAATATTGTTTGACCATCATTGACAGATTTACAAGATGCCCTGAACTCATTCCAATAGAAGACATGACTGTAAAAACAACCACTTGAGCATTAGCACACGGTTGCATTTCAAGATTTGGATTACTGTCACTATAACTACAGATCAAGATAGATAGTAGAATTGCATCTATTTCACAAACTCACAAATATGTTAGGTTGCAATAGAATTCGAACCTCGCCTTATAATCCTCAAGCTAATGGCATTACCAAACAAATACATTGACATCTTAAATTCTCCTTAAAAGATCATTATGAAACAAATTGGACAGAAATTTTACCTATTGTATTATTAGGTTTACACACTGCTCTTAAAAACGACATAAAAGCAACTAGTGCACAACTAGTTTATGGTACCACACTTAGATTACCATGTGACCTTGTCTCAAACAATTTAAATAATCAGACTGTCAACTCAACTTATGTGTCAAACTTAATATAATGAGAGAATTGAATCCAATCACCACCAATCATGGTAAACTCGAAACATATGTAAATTCTTCACTAAAAACCTGCACTCACGTATTTTTAAGGTTAGATAAAGTTAACCCACCATTAGCACCTCCTTACACTGAACCACATTTAGTTATTAGTAGAACAGATAAAAATTTTGTTTTGGACATTAATGGCAAACATTACACCGTTTCCATCGATCAGTTAAGACTAACATAACAAGTCTCAGATGAAATAGATAATGTCGACTTAACCATGTCAAACAAAATTACTAATAGTTCTGACATTCAAACTCATTCACAACCACTGAAAAGCACTAGATGTGGCAGGAAAGTTCATTTTCCAAAACATTTAGTCACTGAATATGTAATACAGATAATAAAGTATTGGTATATATATCATAACTTATAAATTATATTGTAAATTGATAAATTGAAATATGTGTAAAATCTTAAAAATTATATAACTTATGGCTTATTCTGTTAATTAAAATCATAAGTGTATATCAAAAATTTTGTAATGATCCATATTATGTAAACAGTAACATGTTTTGCATGTATATATATTTGTATAATTTTCTTTTTAACGTGAACCAAGTCGCTAGGGGCATAGTCTGGAGTGATCCCTTTCTCATGTACTAATTAGTAATGGAAATAAGCATTTTCCTCTCTCTGCCATCTGGTAAGGGTGAAACAAATTCCCACACTCCAAGGTACGGACGCACTGGTCTAGTAAGAAATGCACTTTCAACCCCCTTTTCCTCTTGAAGGAAGGTAGGCGTGCGAGGGAGAACACAATATTCCAGTTGACCACTCAACAAAGGAAGTACGAAGGACCCAGCCACTTAGTATGCGACCAGCTATGAGATGTAATAGAATAATAAATAATTTCACTTTTTAACTGGAGTTTTAATTCTGTACTTTACTCTGAACATTGACCACTAATCCCTGAGAGTCCCATGTTCTGATTCAAAATTAAAAAATTCTACCTAAAAGATACACAGATTGTTAATTTTTAATGCAAATTACATAAAATGACTTTTAAGTTTAACTTTAAGAACAGAAGGTAAGACAGTTAAAAAGTTGTTTCAAACATGAAATATAATTTTTCATACAATTCAAATACTAAATGACAGATAGACTTGATACAACTGTTATCACAGGTTAGAAAGAATATCAGCAAGGATAGGTTATTTTGAGTCTTGAAAATTATGATTCATGCTTTGTAAACCCCATCCATAAATTTTCTATAACTTTGTAACTCACTGCAAAATTATAAAACAAAAAAAAATATAATGAAAATAGAAATGTTTATTTCCATTAAACATAAATTATCAAACCATTTCAAGCTATAATTTATTATCATGCAATATAGAAATAATATTAATCTTAGATTGCAATCTAAACAGAAACATGTGTTCATTAGAATATCAACATTTATTATTTTGGTCACATCACATTATAATGCAAATAGATCTATTTGTCATGGCTGTAAAATCCTACAATCCAGAGCAGATTTGGTTTACCATTCTAGAACCCAAGAAGAGTTTGATTCCCAGCATGGGAAATTTATAGTCAGCAGTTTCCACCCAAACTGGTAGAACCCTTCTTGAGTTAGAAACAGGGAATCTTGGTGGTGTATACCCCTCCTTTCCACATGCAAATATAAAAAATACCTATTCTTCCTCATCATAATTATACAAAATTTTCAGAAATTCCCACCTTACTTTCAATTGATTGCATCAATAGAATACAAAAACTAAGTAATAACATTCTTTCAATAAATATAAATTGTAGTGGAATATTTATTTTTTCATAAAATTACATCATAACACTTAAACAAGTACTTTTTAATAATTACAGATTTTAAGCTTCTATACAGCTTTTCCATAAAACACTGCTGAATTTGAGATTAAATCTATAAAGAACAATAAATATTACATTGATATTGCGAGTTAATGAATATACTTTGAAGATCTGTAAATTTGTGACATTTCAAAATCTTTATCAAGAAATATATTTGGAAATGAAAATGATTTAAACAAACAAGATATATGAATCCTGCACTTCAAATCATTTGTATTTCTGAGAGACAGAGTTTGTTATTCCATACTTGTTTAGGCATGGAACAACAAGCTTTCAAAATTGTATAAGTTTTTTGTAGTTTGTACTTTAGGAAATAAGGATAATTCTGAAGAATTTCCATTCATTGATTACTTGTGTTGGCAATGTTACTGCTCCAATACAAGTATTCACTCAATACAAAACTTACTTATCACATGTAGGACCCCTGACATGATATTTGCAGTTCATAAATATACAAAGAACCATTACTGAAGATGGTATCTGATGAAGGATGCTACTAATGAAAAGGCTACAAAAGCAGTTCATCAGAGCTATTGGTTGAAAATTTAAAGAATTTGCCATGTTTCAGGACCAGAATTACAATAATTTCCATCAAAAGTGATGGAAATATATCATCAGTTCAGATCCTATTAAACAAATGAAGTACATTCAATAAAGAATTTGGACTCCGATGCCGAAGCATGAAATAACAGATTCCATCAGGTCCTGGACTGGTATTATTGGCCTGCTGCATTGCTTTCTTTAATTCCATCATCCAAAATTTGCAGTTGTAAAGCAAAACTTGCTTATGGTTGAAATGGATTGGTGTTCGCACAGGGTAACTCTTAGTACTGAAAAATGAATGGCAATATGTGTCAGAGCTTGTGACACTAGCAATGGTTTTACCAAAGACGTTAGAAATGTCCTTAAGAGAAGAGTATACAGTAGCTTCGGATTTCAAAATAGAAATGGAAATTTCCCAACAAATTCCATTGGCAGCTTCCACTTTTCACCACAACTGTTTACTGGATGTTTTAGATGTAATTGATGATACCCAGCAAGACCAAGATTCCTACTGACTTCGACAACAAGTCTCTTAAAAGTAATTAGATTCTTTGTTATGGGGTACCTCTTAAACAATCCTCATAACTTCCTCTGTTTTCTGTAAGTATTTAGACATTATTCATTCCACTAAGGAATTATTATTTTACAATGCCTATGTATTGTTGATGAACTTTAAGCAATTGCAGTATCAGTTGCATACATAGTTTCAGTGACCTTTTGAATGATCTTGTTAATATTTTCAAACATGACCATTGTTTAATAAATAACTGTGTAAATAGCACCCAATATACCTGACTGTATATGTAAGTAGGTACACATTGTTGCACACAACTACCTCCAGTCTGGGAGATGACCAGAGGATAATGATCACTGTTGTGTAATTTTTTACTGATAAATCATACAGCGGCAGTAATAATGACAAACAAATGGCCATATCTAGTGAATGAAAGGTTCTTGTGGGTACATGGAAATCTGTCTCCACATCAGTATTAAGCAAACAGAGACAGTTATCTCAAATAAACTGTTCTGTCGACTGGCTGTGAGAATAGATATCATCACTTCCCCACAAAGAATTATGGCTCTTAAAATTAACAAGTAACAAAAATGGTGTGGGTAGTTGGTTAACTAAATTATTCAGTTCCTCTTGGCAGATAACATGTATTGGCAAATATAAACTAAAATCACAAAATACAGACTGTAACAAAGCAAGTCATGTGATTTCTCACAGCTACAGCTAGTAGAGTAGTATTTAAAGGATGGGCAATGCAGGGAAAATTATTCAATGCAAATATGCATACACCTATTCAGACACTGTACTATCAACATCAATCTTTTTAAAAGCATTTAAACCTGATAGCCAAAAAGCTTATTTACTTTACATCTCAACCATTTCTCAGTCTTCGAGCTCTGTAGTTTCGTAATTCTAATATTGACTCTATCCTGTTGTTCACTCAATATTCGAAAATCTGAAATTTTTAGATGCATGGCAGCAGGCAGTCAAAATATATGCAGTCATCAAATGACTTATTACATCATTAAAATAATTCTCCAATCCGTCTATTTCATCAATAATCCACTTCGTGTGTCAGCATGTTTTGCCGAATGTGAAGAATAGACAAAATGAAACCAATATTTCAGAATTGAGAATGGCAATATCTTAAAGTATTTTAGTTTCAATCTATGCAAATAAGTAGTGTATATATAAAGTGAAGTAGTTTGGTTATACCTCACAAACAGCAAGTTTGTCAAGTACTAGAACAGGCATACAAAGGTATGCCTAAAATTGCTAAGATGGAAGTTCGATTCAATTTGCTTACCAAATACTGCTTCTTCCTAAGCATATTCACTTGTCTTCGCAATCAATTCTTATTTCTCATTAGCAATTATAGATTCGGAAATTTTTTAATTTACGGCAGGTATTTCTATGAAGTTTATTTAATATAGATAGTATTGAAATTAGTTTAACCTTACATTTTTGTTTTATATTGCCTGTTGTTTATTTCCATTAATTAATTAATATATTTTGAGATTGTATATTACTATTGAACTGCTATTACATATGTCAGCCTTAATTTAACTAAACTATAATTTTGTCAAATAATTTTTGTAAATATCTGTAGTGTCTGTTCTGTCAGAAGAAAGCAAAACTCAAACAAATACAAACATTTATTTTAATTTAAAATTATTAATTGATAGTATTGTATATTACAATTATAATTAAAAGAAATTTGACTATGGCCCTACTCGGCCAACAGAACAAACACCCAAGGAGAGCCAGCTGAACCTCCTCGTTCGCTGGTCAAAGACAATCCCTTCTCTCCCCTTGGAGCGGACTCCCTCCTCTCCTCTCTCCCCATGACTACAGCGCCATCATGTGAAGAGAATGAGGAGTATCCTAACACTACAATATCTATTGTTGTTGAATAAATTTAATTTCATTTATAAAATTCTGTCAGTATTACTTCAACACACTAGTTGTAGCTGTAGGTATTTGCACGATAGTCAGTCAACAAAACCCATGCAAAGTAATGTTATTTGTTGACCTCAGGAAAGTTTCCTGAAATGCTACACACGTAGGGTTACAATCTGAGGTTATAGACTTGATGTCACCATGATGTGAATATAAGTTATGCAGTTCCTTTCCTGGAGCAGGAAGGCATGTCATTGGTCAACTTTTGTAATGATATATCGTAGTCCGAGGAAGGATGTAGAGATACCGCATCAGCCTCTAGGGAGAGCCCTCTTTAACAGTTTTTAGTTTAAAACCCTTTAAGAATTTAGATTTATAAGAAGCAATGTCTTTCATTTACAGCACTATACAACCTTTAATATTAATGTACAGTAATGAATTATTAACTACAGTTTCCATATCATATTTTGGGCAAAAATTTGAATTTGTCTCACTTTGAGACATTTTTGTAAATAATCAAATGAATAATGTAGATAATTAATAAAATAATTTGATCCTAGCAGAGCCCACACCTGTAATTGTGGCTTACACCAATTTTTTTTTTTTTTAATTTGTCACAAAGGGGGTGGGCTTACGGATTTTACCAATGAAATTACTACTTTTCTATACCCTCAAATAAGCTTAAAAATAAATTACTGTAGTTTTGATTACATCTATGATCATTGCTAAAAGTTATAGATCACTTTAAAATAAATTAAAACACATTTTAAACTGTATTAAGAGTGAAGATAAAGTGATCTAGAAAATAATTTCATTGCTTGATTTCAAATATAATTTTTTTTCGAATAAGAAGAGATAATTTTTTGACTATTGCATTGAATTTTGTGATTTAATATTTTCTTATAAAAACAAAGGTAAAAATGAATAAAATTTTGAAAATGTTTTTATTGAGTGATTAGTTAATTTTTAATTAATAATTACTGACATTAATTTACACTATAAAAAATTTTTACATTGTGAATTCCTATTTAAAAGTAAATAAGTTATTATGGAATTATAGGTGATAAAAAAAATACAACATCTTTGTGTATGTTTAGACATATTATAACAGATTGATAAATTCACAATTCAAAATCACATAAATAAAGCTATTAATAACAATTAAATAATCATATCAGACTTAGAAAATAAAAAAAATTCAGTTTTTACATCAAAATCTATTTGTCAACAATATTTTTATGAAATTATTGAATTATAGCATAACAAAAACAACTTTTAGAACTGGAAATATGATAGGAATTAAATAATAACTATGAAATGGATGATGTACATTTCTGACATTTAATAACAATAAACCATGTAAAAAATATTTACTTTATAGTTATACTATTACAATATACATTTTAAACAGACATTAAAAACTTAAGCTAAAATACATTGATCATTAATGCAAGAAATCTTTAAATGTGTCTAACTATTATCAATAAATGTTATCATTTTAAACATCATATTTATTTCATCAAATTACAACGATAATGAAATGAATATGAAATCTTATTATAAAAAGATGTATAAAAATTATATAAAGCAAATTTTTGACAAAAACAACAACCTTTCTTTCGTTTGCCCCGTCGAATTCGAACTGGACATAGAAACGCCATTTCAAGAAGGGTCAAGAAAACAAAAAATTATTCTGGTTATGTTAAATTTATATTATTTAAATACATATTTCAAATGATTAACACCAAAGTTTAAATAATGAGCATGATTCACACATTTAAACATAACGATTTTCACCGCATAAGTCATTTAAAGAAATTCCTAATCAAAAATTAGTATTCTTAAAACATAAATACACATTTCACGTTCACAATTGCCCATAGGCACATCTTAAAAGCAAGTTTGTCACCATCAACTAAAAACAAACAAATAAAAAAATAAAGAAAATGATTAATTTTTTGGAAACACAGTTGTAGATAAATAATTTTTTTCCTTTTTTGAAAATTTTTTCCTAAAATGTTAAAAATGTATCAATAAAATTTTATTACACTATAAAAATTAATTATTTAGATGATATAAAATTTCATGTGAATTAATCAACTAATAAAGTAGAAGCAATATCGGCAGGTTTCATTACACGGTTTCCTTGATAGTGCATCAGCATTTCCTTGAAGAGTTCCTTTACGTGACGTATTTCAAACTCCTGGAGTCGTTGAATCCATCTGGTTACCTGTCCTTCAGGATTTGCAATACTTTAAAAACCCTTAACAAATTTCCTGTAATACCTGCATAGTCCAAGAAAACTTCTTAATTGGTGGACATCTTCTGGATGACTCCAGTCCTTAACTGCAGAAATCTTTTCAGGATCTGTTCTTACACCTTCAGCAGAGATAATGTGTCCCAGATAGCTTACTTCACGTCGGAATCAATTACATTTGCAAGGATTCAGCTTCAGGTTGGCCATTTTTAATTTTTCCAGCACCTTTCGGATGTTTCTTAAATAGTCTTCGAATGTGCGCCCTACAATAATGATATCGTCCAAATATACCAAACAGGCTTCGTAGGAAAGTCCTCGTACAGTCGGTCTAAAAAATGTGTGAGCACCGGTACCCTTTCGAATTTCGATCACATCGGAAAATGCGGATCTTTGAAAAGAACGAAACACACGTGAAATTCAAATTAAATCCGAACGAGTATTTCTTGTATCACGTAAAATTAAAACTAGGCGAACGATTGTAGATTCTGAAATCAAGATGTCACGTACTTGGAAAAAGACAAATTTCACAAGCGTTGCGTGCGTCCTGTCAAGTCCGTTGCTCATCTGACCAGATGTGTCTTTCGCCTTGTACGGAAATGATAAAATATGAAATATGTTTCACGTTTCATATTTCAAATTTCGAACTTTTGGGTTTAAGAAGAGACGGCATTTCGCTCGAGCTTCAGTTCCACCGAGTCTCTGGATCTTTCCCATTGAACTCAGTGGTCTTGGTTATCGAACAGTCTCACAGCAATCGTGCTACTCGTATAATAAAGAGGCCGACGGAAACTAAACAATGGATACGATTTGCGCGATCATGGACATGGACGGATTCGCACACGATGGAAATTTCTTGTGTCGAGAACTCGGACTGATTGAAGCCACCAACGAAAATCCAGTTCCGTACGGATTTCGATTCGACCTTTGTGACATTTATCTGAGCCCGAAAGATTGGCGGACTGCAAAATATGGCAGCAAACGAATTCATGGACTGAGATTTCGACCCGACTTTAACGAACGGGACGTCAAGCCATTGAACGAGCTCGAAGACATTGTGGAATCGTTTTACAACGAAACGAAAAACGCAAATAAAGATGTCGTGGCATACAAAGGCGGTCGAAACGAAAAAGAACTATTGGACGCTTTAAATATTCCAAATATCAATTTGGAAATCCACGGTTGTCCGAAATTCAATGTGTTGGCGAATCAAGAAGACTACAGAAAATGGCAATGCAATTGGCACACGGAAATTATGGAATCGGAAAAATGTCATTGTGCTATGGTCAAAGTGTTTGTTTTCAACAGGTTCGTTCAAAGCGAATTAATGCGACGATAATCGTTGAAACAATTGTCACAACAAGCGTTTGTCGTTGAAAAGAATATCCAAAGATTTTCATGTTGATAACGACTTCCTGCTTGTCATGTATAAAAGGGAAGAGTCGAACCAAAACGTGTCACAATTGCTTCTCAGTTTTTCAAAGCGTGCGAATTGTTTTCTTCTCTTACGAAAATGAGTTTCAGTACAAATTACGTTGCAAGACTAAAGACTATTCAAAACGACAAGTGCGAAACAGTTGCCAGTGAATTGCAATTCATTAGCGTTGTGGACGGATCCAAGATATCGGTCTTGTCCGGATTGACGTCTTTCCAACTGCCAAAGACAAATGACGACGACGTGAAAAGATTCGTTGTACCATTCAATGAAATTGGAAACTTTTTAAAAGAACATTTATTTCAAGAAGAAATAATAATTGCAAGCGATCAGCCATGGACATTAAGCTATTTGCGATGCTACCTTCCATTGGTTCAACATTTTCCAAAGCACATCATTGACGAACTTTTAAAATTCGACTAGTCGGCCTGTGGAAATGGTTAGCCCTTTAGCCATCGTAATAAAAAATAAATTAAAGGGGTAAAAAAATCGCAGAGAGCAGCACATATGTGCGCTGCTCTCTGCGATTTTTTTACGACACACAACGAACCAATTTTGGAACGATTGTCACAACAAGTTTTTTCTTTTCTTTTCTAACGTACGCCGTTGAAAACAAGAGCCAAAGATATTCATGTTGATAAAGACTCGTCTCGTATAAAAAGGAACAGTCGAACATTAAATTTGGAACGTCGGGATCGTCACAAGTTTTCTTTTCTAGCGTACGACGTTGAAAACAAGAGCCAAAGATCTTCATGTTGATAACAACTTCCGGCTTGTCCTGTATAAAAGGAAGAGTCGAAACGGATGCTTCTCACATTTACTTCTCAGCTTTCAACACGTTCAGATCGTTTTTATTTTCTCTTCTCCGTTTAGAACATGTCAGTGAACGTGAATTTTGTGGCAAGAATCAAGCTGATTCAAGAAGCCGGCGAAACTGTTGCTGGTGAATTAGAATTCACGAGCACATTCGACGGAGACAAGATCTCAGTCGTGTCCGGCTTGAGTTTTTTCGAAATGCCAAAGACAAACGACGGTCGAAAATTCGTCGTTCCCATCAAAGATTTGGACGAATTCTTGAAGGACCACTTGTACCAAAAATATCTGAAAGGAGACGATGGCTGGGAGTCCAGCATCGCCAGTGACGAGCCGTGGACAGTCAGTTATCTTCGAAACATATTGCCAGCCGTGTTTTATTTTCCCAAGGCAACGATTGACGAACTGCTGAAAATCTAAGAACGTGCCTTGAAAGGTTAGCCCTTTAGCCTTAGAAATTAAAGGGGTAAAAAATTCGCAGAGAGTTGCACTCGTGTGCGCTCTCTGCGAATTTTTTACGACGCACAATTAACCAAGAATGGGACACGTTCATTTAATTTCTCAATGCCAAAAGAAGACGTTCGACCGATTTCTTCACAGACTTGATTCATGTCACTCGAGAGAAAGAATTGCGCTTCTTGGCCACACGATCAGTTGGGACCAGTTCTCAAGATTCTGCTACTTTATTCGTGAGCCACGTCGGAACAATAAAGGAATACGCATCGTACAAACAGTTTCAGAATATCCAGGAATTCGGAAACAAGCTTCTGTGTAAAATTCACGTTCCTTGTGCCACTGTTTCAATTGAAACCGTGTGTGGAGAACGTATCAATCGAAACGACCAAGTCGTCCATGAACGAAACTCGTTTAAGATGGCCACCCAGATTTTGGGAAAATGAAACGAGCGATCATCTCGACAAGAATAAAGACACACGTGGACGTTTGCAAGGACCATGATACGACCAACGAGCACACCAGATCACAAGCTTCTTCAAACGGTGGACGAGCTCTCTCAGCAAGAATCAAGAGACACGAGTCGTTCGTCAGCGGACGAAGCGTGACGACCATTTACACAGCCCACCGTATACCCAAGCTTTAGAAAACGGAACTCGAATGCTGTTTCGGAAGAAGCGCTTGAGCTGAGGCTCAGCAAGAATCAAGAGACACCAGTCTCACGTCGGCGGACGAAGCCTGAAGAACATTTACATAGGCCACCGTATGCCCAAGCTTTGGAAAACGGAACTCGAATGCTGTTTTAGAAGAAGCGCTTGTGCTAAAGATTACACGTGACGATTCTCTCAGCAAGAATCAAGAGACACCAGTCACTCGTCAGCGGACGAAGCGTCAAGAACATTTACAGAGGCCACCCAAGCTTTGTTTCGGAAGAAGCGCTAGTGCTGAGGCTCAGCAAGAATCAAGAGACAACAGTCGCTCGTCAACGAACGAAGCGTGAAGAACATTTACAGAGGCCACCGTATGCCCAAGCTTTAGAAAACGGAACTCGAATGCTGTTTTGGAAGAAGCGCTTGTGCTGAGGCTCAGCAAGAATCAAGAGACACCAGTTGCTCGTCAGCGGACGAAGCGTCAAGAACATTTACAGTGGCCACCGTATGCCCAAGCTTTGTTTCGGAAGAAGCGCTTGAGCTGAGGCTCAGCAAGAATCAAGAGACACCAGTTGCTCGTCAGCGGACGAAGCGTCAAGAACATTTACAGTGGCCACCGTACGCCCAAGCTTTGTTTCGGAAGACCATTTCCAGAATCCGTTGCTTTCGCCAGAACGAATACAATCCTATAGATGAGAATCGTTCTTCAATGGACGTGTAGAATAAGCAGAGAATCAAGTACGAAAGACGTGTCAGAAGAATTGTAATAAAACAAGACAATAGAGCTGAGAACTAGAACTACAGAGAATATTGGAACGAGAAAAAAAATAGTATACAAGTAAAAAAAAAAAATTTTTTTTTTACTTGTATACTATTTTCTTTTCTCGTTCCAATATTCTTTATCTTTCTAATTCTCTTGTCTTGTTGTATGTCCTAGTTCTATTTTCAAATTGCTTTCAATGGTAGCTGCCACTGAATTTCTTTTTAGCTACAGCTTTATTTTAAATACGACTTTGGGCCCGATCCAGATGGCCACAAACCAACGTCATTTTATAAACGAGTGGCGTCACCCAATGACGTCATCACTTACGTTCTAATCGTACACGCAAAGCGCTTCATCCAAACTGAGAATTTCTCATAAAGTTTTTCATATTGCCTACCTACTAATAATGGAACACGCCACTGGTATTTTTTTCAGCTGGACTTTTATTTTAAATTCGATTTCGGACCCGATCCAGATGGCCACAAAACCAACGTCATTTCATAAACGAGTGACGTCACCCATCACGTGATCTATGACGTCATCTCTTTCGTTCTAGTTGTACACGCAAAGCGCTTCATCCAAACTGAGAATGTCTCAAGAATAAAGAGTGTTATATTCCGCGTCTTGAAATGGGATGTCTTTATTCTCGATCGATCGTTTTCTTTTCCTCTTGGCACGAGTCTCAGGATTGGCTTCGGGTTCCCATCAAGACAGTCCAAGCGAACAAATTCCAATGACTCGAGTGGTCTTCAGCTGGCAGTCCAATCCAGACTTTGTATCACTTTATTCGTGAGACAAGTGGCTCGAGTCGAACAGCAAGAGATCAGCTCGTTTGTCTAATGGACCGTCAAACGAGTCGCAATGTGTCGTGCGAGACTCTTTATTCCAACACGCGATCAGTTCGAGCGAACGAATCCATTCCGAAACGACACCTATGAAGCCAGCTTCTTCGATCAAGACGAGTGTTCCACTTTATTCATGAATCAAGATACGCTTGGCATGCTTCAGACCGATTGTGTTGCTCGGACATAGAACAAGATTCGGCTCAACAAGTTGTATAGAATCGGACGAGACCAATTCCAAACTGACCAAGTCTCAGCGCTTCCAATCATTGGAATGACAGTCGACTGGGAACGAATCAATTCCGAAACGACACCATGAAGACGCGAAGCCAGCTTGTTCGATCAAGACGAGTGTTCCACTTTATTCATGAACGCTTGGCTCGGTACCAACTGATTGTCGGATGGCTCGACAAGCGAACGTTGTTGAAGAATCCTGGCTGTCTGACGGGTTTCCTGCCTAGGTCCGATCGAGACAGTTGGTCCACTTCGTATTCCTTTATTTAGGCTGACTTTATCAATTCGACCCAAATATCAACGGAAATCAAGAGACACGAGCGCTTTGCAATTCCCAATGTTCGAACTTGTACAACAGGAAATGCAACCGGAAACCGGAAACGCCTGCACTGTAAAGATAATCGACCGGAAACCGGAAACGTTCACGCCACGCAATTTAAAGATGTTCGACCGGAAACCGGAAACGACCACATCCGTTTCATTTCAAAGATTCGAACAAGCCGTTTTATCTTCTAATTTCAGATTTCCGGAATCATTTATATTTAAACAAGTGTCGGCCAGTTGTTGCTCATTCTGAATTTTTGAATTCGTGCTGTCAACATGTCTTCTTCTTGTTCTTTTAAAATTTGCGATTGCTGTCACAAGAAAATTGTGAATTCTCGTCCTTATTTGTTGTCGTGTGGACATTATTTCCATACATATTGTCTGATGCTATTCAACATATACAGAGGCGAAAATAAATGTTGTCCGAAATGTTCTGCGGACTTTGAGTCTATGGAATATGAGCTTCTAAAGCTCGATTTTCCACCCGTGCCGCCAGAAGACGTGGAAGATGAACTGAGATCAATCGACGAACCGGAGCCGGCTTGCATGACATGCGAAATTCCGTTCGTTCGAGGCAAATGCAAGTCGTTTTGTGAACCGTTCGTGCTCTGGATATGCGAGCACAAGTTTCACCACATGTGCATCAAGTCTTGGGTGAACGATGGAAATCGGCAGTGTCCGCACTGTGACACGCCGATAACTTCGATGGACTTGGCGTTTCTCGATATTTATCCAGAGCCACAGTCGACCAAAAACATCTGTCATTGTCCATGGTCCAGTGACGATGAAATGGACGTGGATTCATGGAGCGACAGCTTAGAAGATCTTTGAAGAATATATATTTTTTGTCTTTCCACTTTCACAAAATAAATGAAAGTGGGTAGAAAAATGGCCTCGGGTCTGGCTTTGCGGCCACGGCTCGAGGCCATTTTTTTACGTCGCTTTATAAACCAATATTGAGAAAAGCCGTCCGCTTTTCTCTTGATGACATGAGTTTTGTTCCACACGGCTGGTTCGTGTCCAACAAGCTTCTTTATTACTGGGTTCTCGTTCCACATTGCTGGTACATGTCCAATAAGCTTCTGTCATGAGTTTTGTTCCACACGGCTGGCTCATGTCCAACAAGCTTCTTTATTACTGGGTTCTTGTTCCACATTGCTGGTTCATGTCCAGCAAGCTTCTTTATTACTGGGTTCGAGTTCCACATTGCTGGTTCAGGACCAACAAGTTTCTTTCATGAGTTTTGTTCCACACGGCTGGTTCGTGTCCAACATGCTTCTTTATTACTGGTTCTCGTTCCGCATTGCTGGTTCATGTCCAACATGCTTCTTTATTACTGGTTCTCGTTTCGCATTGCTGGTTCACGTCCAACAAGCTTCTTTATTACTGGTTCTCGTTTCGCATTGCTGGTTCATGTCCAACAAGCTTCTTTACTACTGTGTGAGTTCTTGTTCCACACGGCTGGTTTCGTGTCCAACAAGCTTCTTTATTACTGTGTGAGTTCTTGTTTTTTAAAATACACGCATTTCGAAATGACTCGGTAGTGGATGAACGACTTTATTATTATAAAACGTGTGACTCAAGACTTTTTGTGTTTCCCTAAGCTTGTTAAATAAATCGTCGTAAAAAAACAACAAGAGCCCGGTTCGACAGGCTCTTCTTGTTTTTCTACCCGTCGGACGTTTCGCAAAAGACACACAATTTTCACAAGACCCAAGTCATTCTGAAACGCCAATAATTTTCCAGTTCCTTGTTCCAGTACTCTGCAGGCATCTTGGTAACCGGTCTTTCCGAAGCCAACAGCAAGTCTCTTTCCGAGTGCGGCCGTTTACAAAACTGGCACGGTTGATTCTTGTGAAACAGTAAGCAAGTGGCGTGAACCAGTCTCTTGCAACAATCCAGTCGGAACGGAACGAGCATCGACTCGTGGATCTCGTAGTGCTGCTTGAATCTGATGTGTCAGTACGCGCACGACGACATTCTTCCTTTATCTAGAGAGAAGCCAAGACGAAAATTATTTTCAAAACTGTTTCTGTTTCACAAGAATCACACTGTTTCACAAGACTGTTTCACAAGAATCAACCGTGCCAGTTTTGTAAACGGCCGCACTCGGAAAGAGACTTGCTGTTGGCTTCGGAAAGACCGGTCACCAAGATGCCTGCAGAGTACTGGAACAAGGAACTGGAAAATTATTGGCGTTTCAGAATGACTTGGGTCTTGTGAAAATTGTGTGTCTTTTGCGAAACGTCCGACGGGTAGAAAAACAAGAAGAGCCTGTCGAACCGGGCTCTTGTTGTTTTTTTACGACGATTTATTTAACAAGCTTAGGGAAACACAAAAAGTCTTGAGTCACACGTTTTATAATAATAAAGTCGTTCATCCACTACCGAGTCATTTCGAAATGCGTGTATTTTAAAAAACAAGAACTCACACAGTAATAAAGAAGCTTGTTGGACACGAAACCAGCCGTGTGGAACAAGAACTCACACAGTAGTAAAGAAGCTTGTTGGACATGAACCAGCAATGCGAAACGAGAACCAGTAATAAAGAAGCTTGTTGGACGTGAACCAGCAATGCGAAACGAGAACCAGTAATAAAGAAGCATGTTGGACATGAACCAGCAATGCGGAACGAGAACCAGTAATAAAGAAGCATGTTGGACACGAACCAGCCGTGTGGAACAAAACTCATGAAAGAAACTTGTTGGTCCTGAACCAGCAATGTGGAACTCGAACCCAGTAATAAAGAAGCTTGTTGGACATGAACCAGCAATGTGGAACAAGAACCCAGTAATAAAGAAGCTTGTTGGACATGAGCCAGCCGTGTGGAACAAAACTCATGACAGAAGCTTATTGGACATGTACCAGCAATGTGGAACGAGAACCCAGTAATAAAGAAGCTTGTTGGACACGAACCAGCCGTGTGGAACAAAACTCATGTCATCAAGAGAAAAAGCTTTTCTCAATATTGGTTTATAAAGCGACGTAAAAAAATGGCCTCGAGCCGTGGCCGCAAAGCCAGACCCGAGGCCATTTTTCTACCCACTTTCATTTATTTTGTGAAAGTGGAAAGACAAAAAATATATATTCTTCAAAGATCTTCTAAGCTGTCGCTCCATGAATCCACGTCCATTTCATCGTCACTGGACCATGGACAATGACAGATGTTTTTGGTCGACTGTGGCTCTGGATAAATATCGAGAAACGCCAAGTCCATCGAAGTTATCGGCGTGTCACAGTGCGGACACTGCCGATTTCCATCGTTCACCCAAGACTTGATGCACATGTGGTGAAACTTGTGCTCGCATATCCAGAGCACGAACGGTTCACAAAACGACTTGCATTTGCCTCGAACGAACGGAATTTCGCATGTCATGCAAGCCGGCTCCGGTTCGTCGATTGATCTCAGTTCATCTTCCACGTCTTCTGGCGGCACGGGTGGAAAATCGAGCTTTAGAAGCTCATATTCCATAGACTCAAAGTCCGCAGAACATTTCGGACAACATTTATTTTCGCCTCTGTATATGTTGAATAGCATCAGACAATATGTATGGAAATAATGTCCACACGACAACAAATAAGGACGAGAATTCACAATTTTCTTGTGACAGCAATCGCAAATTTTAAAAGAACAAGAAGAAGACATGTTGACAGCACGAATTCAAAAATTCAGAATGAGCAACAACTGGCCGACACTTGTTTAAATATAAATGATTCCGGAAATCTGAAATTAGAAGATAAAACGGCTTGTTCGAATCTTTGAAATGAAACGGATGTGGTCGTTTCCGGTTTCCGGTCGAACATCTTTAAATTGCGTGGCGTGAACGTTTCCGGTTTCCGGTCGATTATCTTTACAGTGCAGGCGTTTCCGGTTTCCGGTTGCATTTCCTGTTGTACAAGTTCGAACATTGGGAATTGCAAAGCGCTCGTGTCTCTTGATTTCCGTTGATATTTGGGTCGAATTGATAAAGTCAGCCTAAATAAAGGAATACGAAGTGGACCAACTGTCTCGATCGGACCTAGGCAGGAAACCCGTCAGACAGCCAGGATTCTTCAACAACGTTCGCTTGTCGAGCCATCCGACAATCAGTTGGTACCGAGCCAAGCGTTCATGAATAAAGTGGAACACTCGTCTTGATCGAACAAGCTGGCTTCGCGTCTTCATGGTGTCGTTTCGGAATTGATTCGTTCCCAGTCGACTGTCATTCCAATGATTGGAAGCGCTGAGACTTGGTCAGTTTGGAATTGGTCTCGTCCGATTCTATACAACTTGTTGAGCCGAATCTTGTTCTATGTCCGAGCAACACAATCGGTCTGAAGCATGCCAAGCGTATCTTGATTCATGAATAAAGTGGAACACTCGTCTTGATCGAAGAAGCTGGCTTCATAGGTGTCGTTTCGGAATGGATTCGTTCGCTCGAACTGATCGCGTGTTGGAATAAAGAGTCTCGCACGACACATTGCGACTCGTTTGACGGTCCATTAGACAAACGAGCTGATCTCTTGCTGTTCGACTCGAGCCACTTGTCTCACGAATAAAGTGATACAAAGTCTGGATTGGACTGCCAGCTGAAGACCACTCGAGTCATTGGAATTTGTTCGCTTGGACTGTCTTGATGGGAACCCGAAGCCAATCCTGAGACTCGTGCCAAGAGGAAAAGAAAACGATCGATCGAGAATAAAGACATCCCATTTCAAGACGCGGAATATAACACTCTTTATTCTTGAGACATTCTCAGTTTGGATGAAGCGCTTTGCGTGTACAACTAGAACGAAAGAGATGACGTCATAGATCACGTGATGGGTGACGTCACTCGTTTATGAAATGACGTTGGTTTTGTGGCCATCTGGATCGGGTCCGAAATCGAATTTAAAATAAAAGTCCAGCTGAAAAAAATACCAGTGGCGTGTTCCATTATTAGTAGGTAGGCAATATGAAAAACTTTATGAGAAATTCTCAGTTTGGATGAAGCGCTTTGCGTGTACGATTAGAACGTAAGTGATGACGTCATTGGGTGACGCCACTCGTTTATAAAATGACGTTGGTTTGTGGCCATCTGGATCGGGCCCAAAGTCGTATTTAAAATAAAGCTGTAGCTAAAAAGAAATTCAGTGGCAGCTACCATTGAAAGCAATTTGAAAATAGAACTAGGACATACAACAAGACAAGAGAATTAGAAAGATAAAGAATATTGGAACGAGAAAAGAAAATAGTATACAAGTAAAAAAAAAAAATTTTTTTTTTTTACTTGTATACTATTTTTTTTCTCGTTCCAATATTCTCTGTAGTTCTAGTTCTCAGCTCTATTGTCTTGTTTTATTACAATTCTTCTGACACGTCTTTCGTACTTGATTCTCTGCTTATTCTACACGTCCATTGAAGAACGATTCTCATCTATAGGATTGTATTCGTTCTGGCGAAAGCAACGGATTCTGGAAATGGTCTTCCGAAACAAAGCTTGGGCGTACGGTGGCCACTGTAAATGTTCTTGACGCTTCGTCCGCTGACGAGCAACTGGTGTCTCTTGATTCTTGCTGAGCCTCAGCTCAAGCGCTTCTTCCGAAACAAAGCTTGGGCATACGGTGGCCACTGTAAATGTTCTTGACGCTTCGTCCGCTGACGAGCAACTGGTGTCTCTTGATTCTTGCTGAGCCTCAGCACAAGCGCTTCTTCCAAAACAGCATTCGAGTTCCGTTTTCTAAAGCTTGGGCATACGGTGGCCTCTGTAAATGTTCTTCACGCTTCGTTCGTTGACGAGCGACTGTTGTCTCTTGATTCTTGCTGAGCCTCAGCACTAGCGCTTCTTCCGAAACAAAGCTTGGGTGGCCTCTGTAAATGTTCTTGACGCTTCGTCCGCTGACGAGTGACTGGTGTCTTTTGATTCTTGCTGAGAGAATCGTCACGTGTAATCTTTAGCACAAGCGCTTCTTCTAAAACAGCATTTCGAGTTCCGTTTTCCAAAGCTTGGGCATACGGTGGCCTATGTAAATGTTCTTCAGGCTTCGTCCGCCGACGTGAGACTGGTGTCTCTTGATTCTTGCTGAGCCTCAGCTCAAGCGCTTCTTCCGAAACAGCATTCGAGTTCCGTTTTCTAAAGCTTGGGTATACGGTGGGCTGTGTAAATGGTCTTCACGCTTCGTCCGCTGACGAGCGACTCGTGTCTCTTGATTCTTGCTGAGAGAGCTCGTCCACCGTTTGAATAAGCTTGTGATCTGGTGTGCTCGTTGGTCGTATCGAGGTCCTTGCAAACGTCCTCGTGTGTCTTTATTCTTGTCGAGATGATCGCTCGTTTCATTTTCCCAAAATCTGGGTGGCCATCTTAAATGAGTTTCGTTTATGGACGACTTGATCGTTTCGATTGACACGTTCTCCACCACACGGTTTCAATTGAAACAGTGGCACAAGGAACGTGAATTTTACACAGAAGCTTGTTTCCGAATTCCTGGATATTCTGAAACTGTTTGTACGATGCGTATTCCTTTATTGTTCCGACGTGGCTCACGAATAAAGTAGCAGAATCTTGAGAACTGGTCCCAAGTGATCGTGTGGCCAAGAAGCGCAATTCTTTCTCTCGAGTGACATGAATCAAGTCTGTGAAGAAATCGGTCGAACGTCTTCTTTTGGCATTGAGAAATTAAATGAACGTGTCCCATTCTTGGTTAATTGTGCGTCGTAAAAAATTCGCAGAGAGCGCACACGAGTGCAACTCTCTGCGAATTTTTTACCCCTTTAATTTCTAAGGCTAAAGGGCTAACCTTTCAAGGCACGTTCTTAGATTTTCAGCAGTTCGTCAATCGTTGCCTTGGGAAAATAAAACACGGCTGGCAATATGTTTCGAAGATAACTGACTGTCCACGGCTCGTCACTGGCGATGCTGGACTCCCAGCCATCGTCTCCTTTCAGATATTTTTGGTACAAGTGGTCCTTCAAGAATTCGTCCAAATCTTTGATGGGAACGACGAATTTTCGACCGTCGTTTGTCTTTGGCATTTCGAAAAAACTCAAGCCGGACACGACTGAGATCTTGTCTCCGTCGAATGTGCTCGTGAATTCTAATTCACCAGCAACAGTTTCGCCGGCTTCTTGAATCAGCTTGATTCTTGCCACAAAATTCACGTTCACTGACATGTTCTAAACGGAGAAGAGAAAATAAAAACGATCTGAACGTGTTGAAAGCTGAGAAGAAAATGTGAGAAGCATCCGTTTCGACTCTTCCTTTTATACAGGACAAGCCGGAAGTTGTTATCAACATGAAGATCTTTGGCTCTTGTTTTCAACGTCGTACGCTAGAAAAGAAAACTTGTGACGATCGACGTTCCAAATTTAATGTTCGACTGTTCCTTTTTATACGAGACGAGTCGTTATCAACATGAATATCTTTGGCTCTTGTTTTCAACGGCGTACGTTAGAAAAGAAAAGAAAAAACTTGTTGTGACAATCGTTCCAAAATTGGTTCGTTGTGTGTCGTAAAAAAATCGCAGAGAGCAGCGCACATATGTGCTGCTCTCTGCGATTTTTTTACCCCTTTAATTTATTTTTTATTACGATGGCTAAAGGGCTAACCATTTCCACAGGCCGACTAGTCGAATTTTAAAAGTTCGTCAATGATGTGCTTTGGAAAATGTTGAACCAATGGAAGGTAGCATCGCAAATAGCTTAATGTCCATGGCTGATCGCTTGCAATTATTATTTCTTCTTGAAATAAATGTTCTTTTAAAAAGTTTCCAATTTCATTGAATGGTACAACGAATCTTTTCACGTCGTCGTCATTTGTCTTTGGCAGTTGGAAAGACGTCAATCCGGACAAGACCGATATCTTGGATCCGTCCACAACGCTAATGAATTGCAATTCACTGGCAACTGTTTCGCACTTGTCGTTTTGAATAGTCTTTAGTCTTGCAACGTAATTTGTACTGAAACTCATTTTCGTAAGAGAAGAAAACAATTCGCACGCTTTGAAAAACTGAGAAGCAATTGTGACACGTTTTGGTTCGGCTCTTCCCTTTTATACATGACAAGCAGGAAGTCGTTATCAACATGAAAATCTTTGGATCTTGTTTTCAACGACAAACGCTTGTTGTGACAATTGTTTCAACGATTATCGTCGCATTAATTCGTTTTGAACGAACCTGTTGAAAACAAACACTTTGACCATAGCACAATGACATTTTTCCGATTCCATAATTTCCGTGTGCCAATTGCATTGCCATTTTCTGTAGTCTTCTTGATTCGCCAACACATTGAATTTCGGACAACCGTGGATTTCCAAATTGATATTTGGAATATTTAAAGCGTCCAATAGTTCTTTTTCGTTTCGACCGCCTTTGTATGCCACGACATCTTTATTTGCGTTTTTCGTTTCGTTGTAAAATGATTCCACAATGTCTTCGAGCTCGTTCAATGGCTTGACGTCCCGTTCGTTAAAGTCGGGTCTAAATCTCAGCCCGTGAATTCGTTTGCTGCCATATTTTGCAGTCCGCCAATCTTTCGGGCTCAGATAAATGTCACAAAGGTCGAATCGAAATCCGTACGGAACTGGATTTTCGTTGGTGGCTTCAATCAGTCCGAGTTCTCGACACAAGAAATTTCCATCGTGTGCGAATCCGTCCATGTCCATGATCGCGCAAATCGTATCCATTGTTTAGTTTTTCCGTCGGCCTCCTCTTTATTATACGAGTAGCACGATTGCTGTGAGATTGTTCGATAACCAAGACCACTGAGTTCAATGGTCCAGAGACTCGGTGGAACTGAAGCTCGAGCGAAATGCCGTGTCTTCTTAAACTCAAAGGTTCGAAATTTGAAATATGAAACATGAAACATATTTCATATTTTATCATTTCCGTACAAGGCGAAAGACACATCTGGTCAGATGAGCAACGGACTTGACAGGACGCACTCAACGCTTGTGAAATTTGTCTTTTTCCAAGTACGTGACATCTTGATTTCAGAATCTACAATCGTTCGCCTAGTTTTAATTTTACGTGATACAAGAAATACTCGTTCGGATTTAATTTGAATTTCACGTGTGTTTCGTTCCTTTCAAAGATCCGCATTTTCCGATGTGATCGAAATTCGAAAGGGTACCGGTGCTCACACATTTATTAGACCGACTGTAATACTGTCTTCATCAGGCGCTCAAACGTTGCAGGTGCATTGCAAAGCTCAAATGGCATAATCTTGAACTGCCAAAGTCCTTGTCCTGTGGTGAACACAGTCTTTTCTCGATCCTCAGGATGTATTTCTACTTGCCAATAACCACTCTTGGGATCCAAAGTCGAAAACCATTGTTTTCCGGATAAAGCATCAAGTGTATCGTCAATCCTAGGAAGAGGGTAACTATCTTTTTTAGTGATGTTGTTTAACTGACGATACTCAACGCAGAATCGTTTAGAACCATCTTTCTTCTGAACTAAAACAATAGGCAAAACCCAAGGACTCTCTGATGGCTCAATAATGTCATTCTGCTGCATTTCCATCAGAAGATTATCCATCTCTTCCTGCTTAGTGAATGGCAGTCTTCTCGGATGTTGTTTAATAGGTGGATGATTTCCTGAATTGATTCTGTGCTGTATCATTTTGGTTCGCCCAACATCATCTGATTTCTTGGAAAAGAGATCTCCGAATTCTAATAATAGATTTCTTGCAGAATTCCTCTGTTTCTCATCTAACTCTGCTCTTTGAAGGAGTTCATTAATTAGAGTGTCAAGAGGCTCAGATAGTGTGGCTTGACAATTTCGGTTAATACAGGTCACTGGAGTGCAAGTCGCCAGGACTTCTCCTTCTTTTATTAGTTTTAACCTAATTGCTTAGATTCGCAACTCTTACCGGGATTACATTTCGTGAAAGGTCGACGAGTGAAGAAGCTACTAGTACTCCTTTAACGCTATTGTCAGAATCTGGATATTCAGTCAATCCATAATGAAAATTATTATCTTCTGAAAAAGCTTCGGAAACTATTGCCTCAGTTCTTGGTGGTAATGTTGTTTCACTCTTTGCAGTTATATGATGGACTGTTTAAATATCTGAATATTTCATCTTAAAAAATCGCTATGTCTTCAGAACATGAATGTAGTTCATTATTTTTAAAATCTAACTTGAAATGGTTTTCTTTGAGGAAATTCTGTCCGAGAAAAAATTCGTCATTTATATCATCGACATATGCCATATGATGGTACACAACATTGCATTACCAAATGCAATGTTTAGATTGACTTTTCCATGCACTTTAATCTTATCACCTGCCACAGTTTGGAGGGTAATGCAGGGTGGCGTCCAAATGAGTTTTTCACAAAGTTTGCGAGCCAAATCTGTCCTAATGATAGTTACGTTGGCTCCAGTATCCATTATCATTCTGCAGAAAACTTCGTTGACATGTCCTATAACTAAAAGTCCGTTGTCACCGCCACTTACAGAAGAAATGTGAAACAATTTGAAATGGGGGCTTCTGACTCTCTGGACATCTCCACCCCCGAGATGGCCACATATTAGTTTCCCTGTTGTGGTGGAATATCATTTCCACCATCTTTTCGTTTCGGGCAGTCTCTATGCACGTATCCGACTGCACCGCAAGTCCAACACTGAATTTTCGTGTTTCTGCCACCTTTACTCAATTCTAAGTTACGGAATTTTTGCCGCAGTTCTTCGATTTGCTTTCTAAGATCATAGTCAGTATCAGTAGCAGAGACGGCTCTGATTGAGTGATGGTCTTAACGCGCGGCCTGCTGGGCAGCCTCTATCTTATGTGCGTAGACTAGGGCAGATCCGATATCTTTGACATCGGCGAGTCTAAGTGTTTTTTGTATCTCCGGATCCGCACACTATCGATGAAGTGATGGAGAGCCAGATTTTGACGTGTCTCAGCTGGGCAGTCCGAAAATGCTAGATGGGAAAGTCGCTGAAAATCGGCAGCCAATTCTTGTAGACTTTCACCTGCTTTTTGATAGGGTGACTTTGCCTGTAATCTGCTATATTCTTTAGTGCACTTTTCTCCAAACCGAAGCTCAAGCGCACTTGATAGGGCTTGGAAATCTTGCCTCTGCTCTTCCAGAAGCGTCTCGAGGATATCGGCCACGTCTCCTCATAAAGAAGCCGCCAGGTGAAAAGCTTGGGTTCGGGGATTCCATCCATTAGCTTCAGCTACCATCATAAACTGGGTCTTGTATACTTGCCAGGATGATTTCCCATCAAATGTTGAGAGTTTAATATTGGCTAGGGAAGGCACAACTGCCACGTTGGGTTCCTCATGTCTGTTTGAAATTTGCTTCTTTAAGCTTTCAATCTCCTTAATCATATTGTCTAATGCTTCTTCAACGTTTTCTTCTATCTCCAGAACTTTAGTTTCAACTGAAGTTACCTTATCTTCCATTGCATTCATCTTCTCCTGAATGATGTTGGAGAATTCTTCTTTAACACTTACAATGTCCTTCTTAAGTTCTTTTTTAACCTCCTCCTGTCCAGATTTTATCTCTTTCATCATCTCGGTTTTGATCTCTTCTTGTCCAGCTTTCATCTCTTCTTGTCTAGCTTTCATCTCTTCTTGTCCAGCTTTCATCTCTTCTTGTCCAGCTTTCATCTCTTCTTGTCCAGCTTTCATCTCTTCTTGTCCAGCTTTCATCTCTTCTTGTCCAGCTTTCATCTCTTCCGGACCAGCTTCCATCTCATCCTGTCCAGCTGCTATCTCAGTCATCTGCTCCGCTAATTTTTCGAGAAGACTTTTCATTAAATCCATTTTTCTTGTGACACGCTGCATTAACTCTTCAACCCCGATTCTGACACCAGTTGTACCGAGCTTCAAGGGTTCGTGTCGATTAAGAGTTGAATAAAGCAACCACTTAATGAACACAAGACTTTTATTCGTAAAAATTTCACTAGATATAAGAAATTCCCGCTGTAACAATCGCAATTATACAGCTACAATTCGTCAGATATAACAAGAAACAGCTTCCAATCACAGGTCTCAAATACCTCAGACAGAGAACAACCAGCAGTCGCAACTAATCGTCTTCACTCACTGACTGTCTTCACAAAACTGCCTCTTCCATGTCGGGCTGCGGTATTTATACCTGACTTGGCGGAGAAATCTACCAGTTTCGCCAAGGTTCTGGAAGCTTCTAGGCTATCAAGCTAAATATTGTTCCTAGAGCTTAGGTGATGAATGTTTCCAGAAGTATCTATTTCTTGCCAAGTCGCCAAGAATCTCGAGAACTGTCGCCAAGTCACCAAATTATTAGGAAACCCGCTTTTAAACTACAACACATCTAAATACAGCAATTTTTTTTACCCAGAATGTAAGTATTTAGGATCTGTCTGAGATATTTTAAGACAAATACAATCATTATTTATAAATTTGTAACACTGCTATAATTACAAGCATAAATAATACCTTGCTTAATATTTGAAATGATTTAGAGTTCAATCGCGCGAAAAATATATTTCCTGAAATTTTGGAATAAATGCATAAAATTAAAAATTAGTTAAAGAAGAAAATGATGAACTATTGAGATAAATAATAACAAGAGTTAGAATGTGGGTTACTATATATCATTCATTAACAAATTATCCTAATATCGCCAATAAGAGCGATTCCCCGCAATATATGGTAATCTCCATCAGGATTATTTAAGTAAAAATTAAAAAAATTTTTTAAATTAACGGGATCATCACTGATTGCACTCTTCTTAAAAATTATGATTTTAACGGATAAAATAAAAATATTTTCGAAAACAGAAATAAATACCTAAAAATATTTAGATAAAATTTTTGTGATTGCATTGATTTTCAATGGGAAGAGAGAAAACCGGAAGTATTTGAGCTGGCTTCCGGTCAACTGAGGTTAGTTTTTTTTTTACATTTAAAACTCCATCCATAGAACAATATTTGGAACTGTAAAATACTAGAATAAATCAAATGCATCTTAAAAAGAATTTTAAATAAAACTCATAAATTTAATTTACACCAGCATGTATGCTATGATTTTTGTACACGAGTGGAAATTTTCGAATGTCTGTGTAATACTAAAGGAAATAGCAATTAATAAAATTGTTTGATGGAGATAATATCGTGTTGGTGATATTTGTTTTAACATAACATAATAATCTCCTCAAGACAATGAGCCCAGCTGACACACTCTTCTTTTCCGCTTAATTAATTATCTATCAATGAAATAATGACAAATATTCCCTCTATAAATATGGATATTACAATATCAGGAAATCAAAGCTATATTAATTATCATAAAAGGGATCGGAATATAAAAATGGAGCTTCGTTGCATAAAATTTTCCTTACATCTAAAGTAACTAAAGTACTCCCAAAGAATTTTCAGAGAAGTGTAAAAAATAAAATTAAAAAAAATCCGAAATATAAAAAAATCTTCAGATTTAATGCATTCAAGAGATGGAAGAAATGTTATTTCAACTTCAATTACAAAAGTTTCTTTAAAAATAATTGGAATTAATGATCTGCAATCTTCCCCAATGGAACGCCGAATTGTTAGGGATAGTATTACACCGAAATTCTTAATTCACTGTGTACCGTGTTCAACCAATGCTTCCTAATTAAACAGCCGAAGAAATAACATCAGAATATAACATCACTATATTTACAGCAAAAAAGTTTTTTTAAACAAAAGTCATAACTATTCGACTTGTTCTTTTCTAATATCAATTTTGGAAAGGCAACTAACTTATAATCAATATCAAAATTTATAAAATTACGAGTTTTGTTGATAGACCGAGGCAATGCAATAAATTTTTTAAATACAATCATAAATGTAATTCTGATAATCTCTGTGTAAATTGTGGCCAAAACAAATATGAACATCTTTGTCAAAATATAGTCAAATATAGCAATTGCAATTTCGAACATATGAAGCTGATTACAACATTTGAGGAAATTGAGAGCAAGAAATCGAATTTCAGAGAATCAAATTCTTGTGGCTTAAAAATTATACATCAATAAAATTTTTAAAGTTATTTTTCGATTAAAATATAAATTTTGATAAACAGAAAAATTTGTACAACTCGTAAAGATCATCTGTGTTCCTGCCCGGCAAAATATTTTTGAAACAAAACGAGTGATAAACTAGCAAGATATATATATATATATATATATATATATATATATATAATGTTTCAGAATTCATACAGATTTTTGGAATTTAAGCATAATTTAAGTTTTGTGCAATAGAGTGCAGAAAAGTCATCAATACTTCAATTATTTATTTATTTATTAACGCAATTAAAAACTAGTCTAATAAAGAACTAAGATCGGAAAGCAAGAAACGACAGAATGAGATGACATCTGATAGCGATGACACTAAAGACCCAGTCTAGAAGTTAACCGCCCAAAATAGATAAACCATCTCAGTAGATAAACTATATTGATACTGTAATCGCTTGGGCTTGACAATCAATTGGCGAAAAAAGATCGAAATTTGGCGATGTAAGCAAAACCAGTAGTCAAGAGGGTATATCCCTTATATATATATATATATATATATGAATTTCTTGGTTTTTGAAGAGAGGACATTTTATTTGCTAGATTTATAACACGAATCCAGCCCATTTATATCGTTGCAATTTAACAGAGTCAGAAATTTATCAAATATGCAATGTTTACAGTGATATGGATCATATTTTATTTCAGTGATGTAAATATACACACCAAACAAACAGACTTCGGAATTCGAAATTTTTAGCAAATAATTTGACTTTCAAAGAACGATTGCAAATTATAGCGAATAATAAGACTAATGTAAGATTTTCACAATTCCTCAACATGGTGGACGTATTTTGGACGAAAATTAAAGTTTTGGAAATTTGAAATAATTGTTTCAAACTTTCCAATGCTAAGGTTTCAATGGGCTTCAATCCATCAATGCTGGGAAAAAAATTTGCTTCGAAAAATATTTTTAGAATTTTTTGATAATTCCTTATCTTTATTTTTTTGTTTTTGTTTTTGCATTTGTTTCTTTTTCTTTCTTAAAAAATCAAATCAAAATTGCATTGTTCTTTTTTGTGATCCGATGACTACACTCGACAAAGGATGAATGATGTGCTAAAACACCAATTCAATTATGATATGCCGAACCATATCAATTCAAATATGCTGTATTAAAAATCCCCATGTAAAAGAATATATTAAAATAGACATTTCTTATTAAAAAAGAAAAAGACAGTTCATTTCTAATGGCAACTGAGGATTTAAAAAACTGTTTTGAAAACCAAAACAATGAAGTTGCGTATTATTCAAAATGATCATTCTATTACTACTTCGCATGAGTCTGATATCAATAATTTAGAATCGTCAAATTTAATTTATTAATTTTTACATCTAATTTGTTAATTTATTAACATTAATTATAAATAATAATTAAATAATTTTATTTCAAACTTGTAATATAATTTCAAATTTAAAATGAAGCGCTATAATAAATAAACTGCCATTTATTTAAGAATGTTTTTTAGATAATTTTACTTCAATAATAGCAATCTAAGCAAAATGGTTAATGATTAAAAAAGGTGAAAACTTCCATTTAAATTAGGGTAATTATAACTCATAACAGACAAGATTCAATAATGAAATAAACAACTTTTATTACTTTTATTGAATATAAGAATTTAAAAAATTTGATCGTTAAAATTATTAATAAAGTAGGCAGTTATTGAAGGAAAAGTTTAAAAAGTTTATTAAATAATGATAATTGTTTTAAAAATAATGTTATTTTATAAGTAAGAAAACAGAAACTTTAATATATTGCTTCTAAAATAAATGATTAAAAATCAACCGTAAAACCTTAAATTTCACCTGAATATCAATATCCATTTTAAGTTAATTAGGCAGCCCGAAATTTTAATGTGTAAGCATTCTTTGTAGTATATCTAGAAATATGTTACTACGGTATCACATTTCTATAGAAAAACCCCAATTTGCATAGGAAACTGCAAATTCTATACATTAAAAAATAAAACAATGTGGAATAAAATGAAGAATTGAAATCTCTGTTATAGTGATTCCATTAATTTATATTTGCTTTCCCAGCATCAATCAAAATGCAAAAAAATGTGTATAATTAATTATTCTATGATTTAGGAGAGCTGCAGAAGACCATAAATAATAATTTAATTTATTTGGTGCAAAAAAATTCTAATGTAAATAAACTATTTTCAGATATTAAGTCCGCTATAGATAAGTGTGCGTAGTGATATCAGTTCAGTATGTTAGATATAAATTCAGTAAAAATCATTATTATTTATAGAGCTTTTTTCTCTATTAAGTTCTACTATACTTTATCAGTTATGAATGTGCATTTAAATGATTTCCACTGTTTATTATGGAGTTCTGTTTACCCGCTCAGCATAATGCCTCCTCAAACGACAATTTCAAGACTTCCATAATGGTTTTTCCTCGGGTGTTTCAGGGAAGAAATCATATTCCGACATCTCTTCAAATCAATGACATTGCGAATCACTTATAGCATTGAAACGACTCTCCTTTGGAAAGTGAACATGACTTCATTGATGAGATGTTCAGTTTTTGTGCTCTTTTAATCACTCTAAGCCGTAGTGAAAGTAGCCAACTTTCATAAGGATGCAGCATTCAATACCGTTGGAGAATACAACACTTTTATGAAGTCGCCTAGAGCCTGTTGTTGTACACAGTTGGTAAGAAATGGCACTTTTTGACTGTTTTCAGCCTCTTTTCATATTCATTTCTTAGAACGATATATTGGTCATTCACCACAGTTGTTTTCTTGGAGCGGCCATAATCAATCATTCTAATAGCTGTTATTATGATTTGGAGGTTTTCAAAGTGTGCGAAACGACACTTTTATTGATTCCGAAATCTTCCACGTGTGTAGTCATCAAGGTGATTTCTTCTAACCATATTTCTCAGAAGAAATTCGCTTGTAATTTTCACAAGCAACCTTAAATGCGTCTGCATACTTTGTTTTAAAAGATAATGCCTTCCTTATTATTATTGTAATCTTGAGTTGTGAGCACTATCCTCACGCGTTTTGCATATGCTCCCGTCACAATGTAATGTAATGCGTTATTTGCACATGACATTTGCTTGCATATGACTTTTGTACTCAATTACGTGTTTATAATCCTGAACGCAAGAAATGCTGATCAAAATAACCATGATATTGCTGGAAACCGCTATATCACGATTATTTTCTTAAAATTTAAATTTTGGGACTCCAGTGAAATTTTCAGACTGACAACTTTTGTAAACTGTTTGGTGAAGAAGAAAGTCACTTTGACTGGAAGTAAAATTTCGATATTAAAACGATTAAAACTTAATTAAATGTGTCATATGAGAAGTAAATAGGGTATGTTATTTCTGTATTTGGAGCTATGTACATAAGATTGTTTGAAAATAACCGTTATAACAATTTAATAAATATTTGCTTCCCACCTCCATCATTGTGGGAATTACATTGAAAACATATTTTTAGTTTTCCATTTAACGTGTTAGTCTTTGTTGTCGATAATTTATTTTGAAATTTCCTAATACATTGTTTTTCTAATTTTTCAATTTCATTCAATCAAATTTCCCTTCTTGCAGAAATGTTCGAATACTTTAAGGAAATCTGAAACTTTTACAAGGATAGTCCTCTAGCTATTCCTTTCATCATTTGTTAAGGAAAAGATAAGATTATTGATGTCCAAATGGTGAAAAGGAAAGTCTATGATATACGAAAAATTAAAGGTTAGTCCAAGTATGGCTCTTTGTGTGGTACTCTCTGTAATAGTTCTCGAAAAGTCACAGGGGTAATTTTGATGTCTAATTTCGAAATTTTAACTTTGATGGTAATTCCTACAAGGAATAAGGAAATTTTTATTGATAGTTATGTTAGTTAATTTATTGGTTAAACCTCAGTGTCAGACTTTATCGAAATGCATATACATCGATCATTATGTGACATGATAAGAACAAATGACTACTTAATTTTATTGCTGACTTCAATAACTTATAGAATTTTCAAATTACTCTATAATAAATAAACATTTTTTCAAAATATAGATTGCTCATTTGGGAAATAGTTAATCAATAACTCTGAAACACAATATGTTCTTTAAGTTGTTTTGGAAAAAAGTTGTGATTTTCCATGAATTTAGTAATTACGAGATTTTAAATGAGCTATTGAATATATTTACAAGCTTTTTGTTTAAATTTGTTTGAAAATATTTTGATAATAAAATTTATAGTTTTCACATATCATTTAGTGACTTTTAAATATTTTAATAAAAATCTCCAAAATTGGTTTTAGTCGGAGATTTTATTGGGGTGCTTATTTGAAAAGTTAAAACAATTTCTTTTTAACTTTTTTCACAACAGTTTTATGGTTTTCATGATCATGAAAGTGGTTTTGTGAGAACTGAGTTTCGTATGAATCGGCAAATGTTTTGATTTTTATCTAATGATATAAACAAGTTCGTTTTCATTATTAATTGGTTTATTAATATTTTTTTATATTTTAAGGATTTTGACATTTTTCAAAATAAAAGCCTGAGTTATAGAATGACGCAACTTTCCAATTCAATGCTTTTAGTTAAAAACACATTTTTATTACTTATATTTAGTATAAAATGTTCTTAAATGTTGCAATATTATTTGTAAACTGAATCAATGAAACGCGTGTAAGAAAACAAAGGGGGATAAAAAATTCAAAGATATTTTTAAAAATAGCGTAAAAACTATCAGCCATAACTAATATATTATTAAATTCAAAAATTTAAAACCATACAAGTTTAGAAACTTCAGGTGCATACTCGAAGTGGTATTATATCATTGATTGTTGAAAGAAATATTTAAATAACTATTGAAATGCATTAAAAACAGTGGAGAAATAATATGATCTTGGAAATTGTTTTTATACAGCTGTTTAATAATTAAATATTGTTAGTAATAATAGTAATAACAAAAAATTTGCACTGATAAATGTTATATTTAAAGGAATTAAGCCAATTTATTCATTGAATCATTTCGTTACTGAATAACTTTAAATTTGTGTGTATTTATATTTTTAAAATACATTATGTAAAAGGAGATTTTTTATTGGAATGAAAATTTCAACGAACTCTGATAATGCCAAATGATTAATAAAACTTCATGAAAAATATAATTATGCTTATTAAATTTAATTTATGCAACTAAACAAATAGAAAGTATAAGCCTTAAGTAAAAAGATTGTTATTTTCTCTGAAATAATATTTCATCTGAAAAAATTTATAAGCTCTTAAAAATCCTTTAATTACAATTGCTTAAAGCGTTCATAAACTCGTAAAAGTGCATTAATAGGCAATAATAATTTTTTTCTTTTTTATAAACCTACTTTTATAATTTTCCAATGCATACTCAGAATAGATCATTCTTTTGTTAAATAAAATCGACAAAGTCAATTAACCACCTGAAATGATGAGATTACAAGTAACACCTAATAACTTACCTTATACCGGTGATTTCCAGTACCGGTATATGTTAGTGATTAGGCTGTATGTAAGTGACTGGCTCCAGTAGTTTGCGCAAGGCCTAAGCCTTTTAAATATATAAACACACTTTTTTACTAGCATATTTGTTTGAAGGCTTCATGTAGATACTTCGCCAACAATCAACTACTCATCTCAAAAGAAAAACAATAGTAAATATTTCCTCATCATTTCATCACCTAGTTAAATGCAGGGGGTTTGTTAAAAGGTAATGGTTCGTGAAAGGGTTATAAATTTCGTTAAAATAATGGGTTTGTTATCCTGGGTTAACTGGAATGTTCCATAGAATTCAAATGATATGGCATATGTAGAGATGGCAAAAGTGGTTATTTTAGGATAACTAGCTATCGGCGTTACATTCCAAGGAAATAGCATGTTCTAAAAAGTGTTATGAAAAAATGTTTTTTGAAAAGTTATTCCAAGAAATCCGTTCACTTTGGCCTTTTTGGAAATTCTGAATGGAGCGAAAGGAAGCTTTCGAGGGGTGACAAACTGGTTTTTTGAGGAAATGAGGTGTAGGGAGAATTTTAATAGCTGAGCATTGAAAATCACGTAATTTAATCCCTTAAAGAAATTTTAACGATTTTTTTTATATTTTGTATTTAATCTTTTTAGAAATTTCCTGTTATATTCTACGGAGATTCTGCATTGAAGTCTAAACTGATTTTCATTTACACATTTTTTTTATTTTTTAAAAAATTGCAATGCATTAAACATCGATTTATAATTTTTTTGCAGTCAATTGATTTTCTCAATTCAAAATTCTTAAACTTATGGTAACATCAGTACCAAACACCTAATTTTCAAATCGTGAAATCATAGTAACGATAATTTAACTAGCAATATACTCTAAACTAACTTATTTTTAATAATTAATTATATTTTACTGTTTCTTATAAATTTCCTTTTAAAATTCTAACCTTTGTTCACGAATACCAGTTTTCATATAAATAATCTGTGTAATAAAAGGAAAATTGAATGTATACAGATGTCATATACTATAAAATTACATATTTATGAGCATAAATGTAAACAATATTTTATTTAAAAATTAAGAATTGTGCGTGTAAGCCTGATTATTTAGCACCTACAAGAAAATATTCGAATTCAAGAGTTTGACTTTCTGAAAAGTTATATTTTACTTCGTATACATGATTTTATTGTTCTATGTAACTTAATTGGATGCAAAATTTACCTTAAATATTTTTACTGGATGCCATTACTCCTCAGTGAGGAGTAAAAATAGGAGAGCTGTGTGGCATTAATGAAATGAATTTAAAGTGCTAGCAATTAAACACTATTTTTAAATAAAAATATATGAAAATTGCTTCTATAAAATAGATAAACACATTACTACAGTAAATAATTCATATGTAATTTTTATTATTGACACAATACATAAATTTACACTTTTTAAAACTATTTACCAATAAATTCTTTTTGTCATAAATATAGGATTTTATATACTGATAATTTTTTTAATTTGCATTGTTTGGTCTGCAAGTATCTTTTGATATTATAAGAGCTTTAATAAATGAAATTAATAAACTGATTTAAAATTTTTACTTTCAATACTAAAAGCAGTTATTACTTTTCATTTCTTTTTGTGATTGTTGAGGAATATATATGCTACATAATTACAGTTATTTGCTTATTATAGTCTATCAATTTAATGTCATTCTTACTTTTGGCAGAATTGTAGTTCTTACTTGTTTAAAATTTAATCGAGGAAAAGTTACTTTAATATGTAAATGCTTAAAGTAATGTTTCTAATAAATAGACTCAAATACTTCAATTATTATCAAAGCAAACTTTTTTCAAAATCTTCATAAGAGTATAAATAATTAAAAAGGGACATTTCAGAAAGTTTCTTGTGTAAATAGAATTAAATGTCAGATAATTTCCTTTACAATTATATAAAATTAAATATTAAAAATCTTAACAATAAAGTTAATTCTATTTAAAGAATTGAAGTAAAATTAAATTGGAATATAAAATTACAAGATAGGTAATTTTACGAACAATTATATTTGTGTCCCAATTCTAAAATATCAAACATAACTTGAAAAATAAATGTTGGAAATACAGATTTTGTTGCTACAGTACATAAGATATTAATTTTATCATTTTATTTTTATAAATAAATAAATAAAATTGTACTTATTAATTTATTATAATTAATTTAAAATAACTAATTTTGTAAGACGTAATATCAAGTTTTTTAATAATTAGTCTAATTACTTTACAAACCATTTAGAGATATATCTGATTAAAAATAGAGCAATAATAATTTTTCTGTCAACATAAATATTATAAAGGGTCTTCTTTTAAGAAATATAAAGTAATTCATTTATTCGAATATACATCAATTACAGTTTTGGGATTGTAAAATTCATTTTATTGTCCCAACGATGTATTAAATGCAAAAATTATTATAATATAAACAATTATATTATTTTTAATATTTTAATTATATTAACTATTATTTGAAAATAATTATGATAGATTAACAAATAATGAAAATAATAACATCAAATATATATTTTTATATTCTATAGATTTTTAAAGTATATCCAAATTTAATCGAATAGTATATAAATTTCTTTTAATTTATAAATAATTATTTTTCTCTAAATATTTCACACAAAATTTAAAATATTTCACGCTTGTTTTGATTTTTGAATATAATTTTGAGTTGGTAAAATGTTTTTCAGCTTAATAAAAATTTCACTAAAATTCATGAGAAAATATAAAATTTAATAAAAAGCTGAAGATAAAATGTTCTCACAGTATTCTTTTAAAATGAATCTTTAAAAATAACCACTCTTAGAAATATTTTCATCGTTTTTACCATGAAATCTATATATTCATACATCCACTTTCTGTTTTTCAACATTTAACTTTCCCTCTTCACTGTGGAGAGCCGAAGAGGAGCAGTGGTCCAAGCGAGAGCTTCTGGAATGTGTTCGGCCAATGGCAAACGAGGAAGAATTCGCCGAAAAACTGACTCCAGCAAAACTGGCGAACAAGTGACGTCCGGAAACGTCACAAAATAGATGTTCCGAGAGAAATGTTAAGTTTTTCGTTAGTTAGTTAGAAATATCTAGTGTTTTAAGTTAGAAATATCTAGCGGGGCACCGGCGACAAAGCAAGTATTTACCTTTTTCTTTTGTTTTTTTCTCCCTTCGAAATAATGTTTGCGATTAACTTTTATCAATATTTTTATGATGAAGATGAATTCATGAAATATCTTCGCAAAAGTCATCAAATTAATTTTTGAATATTAAATATTACCTTTCTATTAAATTATTTATTAAAAATTAAAACAATTATTTATTAATGATGATAAAATAAAGAAAATTTATTTAATAAAAATTAACATTTTTTACAAAATTTTAGAAAGTTTAGTAATTTTATGAAATTATATAGATCGAGGATATCTGAGGGATTCAGAAGATAGAACTTATTTTGACAAACATAAAAAAGTTCTATTCTAGGTAATAAGTCATATATTTTACAAAACATTTGAAAAATCTGAGATGGGTTACAATTTGTATTAATACTAAACGTGGGTATTTTAATGAGAAGGAAATAAATTAAAATTCAAAATCTTATTTTTTTATATTTAAATATATCTTAAAAATTAGTTTAGATAAATTACACAGAAAAACATATGCTACATTTAAGTATACTGCATTTAACATTATTTAAAACATTGATTCTTGTGCTTGATATATATAACTGAAACAGTAATTTTGCTACATATTTTATATTGCTAAGGTTGCTTAGGTGTAATAGATTTTTAATAAAATTATTTCAATATTAAAATTTAAAAATTTTTTGAATTGAAGTAACGTTTATTAACAATCCATGTATATATTGCTGAGCCAAATTAAGTTTAAATATAAAGACGCAACAATGTAAGCAATTTTTGATTGAGGATTAAAGTCCCAGAAAGCATTTATTAAAGTTTTTATGTGTAAGTGTAATTATCATTTATTTTTGATTACACAGATAAAAGTATTGCATATACTTTTAGCTGTGAATGAATATATACATATATATATATATATATATATATATATATATATATATATATATATATATATATATATATATATATATATATATATATATAAAAGAAATTTAATAAAAATTAATTATCATTGCAGAATCAAGAATTACTTTAAGTATTTAAAGATTCAGGAAAACATTATTATATTTTTTTGTTTTTCATAAAATAATTTACATGAAATATATTTTAATACTATTTGAATTGTGTTGACAATTTGCTTACCATTTGTTTAAAAACTTGTAGTAACTTTTATTTAAAAATTTATAGTTATTATAAAAAAATTATCAAAAATATTTATTTTAAAAATATAATTATATTATATTCAAAGCAATGATGTAATTCAACGAGCTTGATTAAATATAGATTTTGAAATAGACGCAAGTTTTGTTGAATAATGATCGATAGTTTTCAATATTTTCAAAAAAAAGAAAAGAAATCAAATTTAAAAAAGGTACTTATGTGTTAGCGTCACCTCAGCTAATTTTGTTCCAAAACTTAAGTAGAATTAGCACGTAACCTATAATTTGAACATTTTTTCTACTATTTTTATAATTCTGAAAAAAATTTTCTAACTATAGGAAATTTTATTTTTAAATTTCATTCAACTTAAGAAGCCGTGGGGACGCTAACACGTAAGTACCAAAGAAAAAAATGTCAAGAAATTACACATTCTGAGTTTCAATATATATGTCAGATGTATATCCATTTATAAACAGTCATAATTTCCCAAAACTGATATTGCCCATCAGTCAAAATATAAATAATAATTCAATATTATGCAAATAGTTCTATTGGTTCAACAGAACAATGACATCACAGAGACAACTCTAGTGTTCCCTGTTAATGCAACAATGAGAGCCCAAATGACATGACGTCATAATTTCTTGTTCGCGAATTCACGAAGATTTCTCTGAGTAAGATCTTTTCCAGGGTGCTCCGTGGCTGAGTGGTCTAAAGCATCACCGCTAATCGCTTGAGAGCGTAGGAGTGTGGGTTCGATTCTCACCATAGCCCTGGGTGTTTTCTTCATTATTCTTCTGTGGTTGTACATCTGTCATTGTGCTATTTGTCCTATTATCGACGAAGACTTACAAGCGGATCTCAAGAATCAAGCATACAAGTCTGAATATATGTAATGTAATAAAATAAATAAATAAATAAAATAAATAGATTTTTTCCAGCTAAATCTCCAGTAGTTTGCGCCTATATGGTTACAATATCTTTAATACAATTATGACGTCTTTAAAGTTCCAACATAACGAGGACATCTTTAAAGTTCCGGATGTTCCGAAATAACGTAAGGTAGAAACGTTTCACAATAGAGTAACGACTTGAGCAGTTATTAACACCGGAACGATTTGAGCATTATGGTAATGTGGAACTGCTGGAAAATCTAGAAAGAAAAACGTAATCTTAATAACCTATTTTTTCAGGAATGTGTTATTTTTTAAAGAGTTATTATTTAATAATTGTTCTTAAATAACAAAATTATTCAATAACAACAATTTCTAGCGTAGAGTGAAGAATAAATTGCCAGCTCAGGTGTTAACCAGCTCATTTGGCTGTGTTTCTATATTTTGAGTCAGTTGGCTATGTTTGGCTATTTAAAAGGAAACAATCAAGCAACCAACAAAAATAAAAAGTGAATAATTTGAAATTTTCAATCGTGTGTATAAAAAACTTTCGTTTTTGTGCTTTTCCTGAATAATTTCCTTTAGTAAATACTTTCATTGTTTTTTAGAAATCTCAAAATCATTAACTGAAAGTCAAACATATTAGATTTTTTTGCTGCAATTCTATTTTTTATTCATAACATTGAATTTAAGTTTTTAAAAGAAATTAAGTTGGAAAATTTTATAGTTGATTTATCTGCTGTAATTGTAAAAAATTAAAATATCGTGTTCATATTAATAAAACATCGTGGTATTCTGGAATTATTTAAAATTTAAGATATTGTGATTTCAGACCACGAAAGAGAATAAGTGTAAAAGTTATGATTATGGGATTTTAGATCACACTCGAAAGATAATAAGTAAAAATTAAGATTATGGGATTTCAAACCACTAAAGAGAATAATGTTATGAGAAGTATATTATTGTGCGCATATATTGTAATAATTCTACTTTAACCAGTTCAAAATTTGGCGCAGGTGCTGTATAATTCATGATGCCAAATTCTGAATTTTTTTGGCAATGAAGAAATGTTGCCGAGATGACATATCGTGACGTGCGCGATGGCGTAAATTCTAGGGTTACCAAAATAGAATTTTCTGCATAATTCTTATAGGTCTCCATATGTATGACATAATAAAAACAAGGTTGCCAGATACATAAGAAAATCCGCCAAAAAATAGCCAATTTCAGAATTTGGCATCATAGATTATACGGCACCTGTGCCCAAAATTTGAAATAAATAGAGAATTAAGCATAGAATCTTAAAAGGGAATGCTCATGAATCATAAAGATACTAATCTTGCTAAAAATTCCTATAACTTTCTTTGGTGAAAAATTATTAGAAATAAAAGCTGTAAACAAAAGAAATACTTTAAAACATTTAAACAAAATAAATTGAATTGCTATCCTAAAAGTCAGTAATTTTTATGTGAAATAATTCTACTCGTGTTATGCTATAATCATTAAAGCCTTGATTAAAATTGTCAATGCTGTTCAAAATAATTAAAATTGTGTGAATATATACCTGTGTTTTTTTAAATAAGTGTTTTAAAAGGCCATATTGCAAATAAGTATTTCTTTTTAGGAGATATTGTGTAAATTTTTTTGATTGCTAAAATAGAAATCTAAAGTCTTATGCGTTTGACATATATTGATTATGGTACTAAAAATGTTCACCGTGGTGAAAGGGTTTTCTATGAATGCTCATATCTGGAAAAAAGTTGCTATTAAAAGTGAATAACAAATTGTTTTTATTTATTTTTATCTATTGATAAACATTTATTTTTTTTAAAAAAAATTAGTTTTATATGGCATTCTTTTATTATCATTTTAATATTTCTTTCTTTAAAAAATTCAAAGCAGATATAAATTACAAGATGGCTTTAAAGAAATTGAAATAATGATTGCTTAAAGAAAGTAAAAATAATTGAATTATTATTTTTAATTTATTTTTATGAACTAATATTAAATAATAATGCTATTTATGAAGAAGCATTAGAGCATATATTTCTTGGTGAAAGATTCTTGTCTTAACTGTAGAATAAAAAAAGAAAAATCGTGTTTCAAATTTATTTTAACACAAATATTCCCATATATTTTAGTTAATTTACAAAATTCTTGTATACTTAATTTGTGTAAATCAACAAATGTATCATGGTTTCAACAAATGATCTATCATATTCAAAAATTCACTCTGCTTATCATCCATAATTGTCAGTATATAATGAAATAACACTCATCTGTAACTTGATGTGGATTTTCTTTTTTTCACTACTGAGTTTGTGTGCTCCAAATTTCATTTTCTTTTTTATTGATTCTGTTTAATACTTGTTTTCCACTTGCTGTAGCTTTCACAATTTGAAAATTGTTCATTAAGAAAACTGCTATAGATTTATTCCAAACAAAGGGTTTATGCAGAATCTTAATACATGGTGTGATTGTCAGATGAGCCAAATATGTAAATCACTGCATCAGAATAGATTCTTTCATGTTATGATTTTCAACTTGCAAATGAGTATCTGTGATGTGAGGAATTCTGATATAGAAATTTTATTCGAATGTTAAATATTATATCAAACACTGCACCTGATATTGGTTTGTTTTGTGATATTTCATTAATTTGAAACAATGCTATATTAATAATTATTTTTATCCAGCTATTTTGTGAAAAAATTTCATCATTTTCTCTCAGAAACGAAATAAAACCATCAGTATGTTGTAAATAAAAATAATGATGTTAAACAAGTTTTAGTTATATGAATGATTTTTTCTCAGTAAAGTTGTAACTAAATTTGATTAATATATTTTCACTAAATGGAAATATTGTTGACTTCACATGTGTTCTTCGTTTGGTAAGAGATAATATTTCATAGATAATGAATCACATTCATTTGTTATAATGAAGGAAGCTCTGGAAATGCTATTAATGTAAAATCCCTCAGACCAATAAAGTAAGCTCAAATTACACTAAATCCTTTTTATAGTTTCTAAGAGCATATTTAAAGAGATGTAAAGCAAAAAATTAGTTTAAAAGAATGTTGAAATAAGTGTTTTAGAACATGATTAAAAATGTGTGTCACAGTTTACTTGCCAAAATAAACAGGAAATTCATTATTTTAGCAACAGCTTCAAAGAATATTTAAATCTAAAAATAGCATTCAATATGGGAGCCAAAATAATAGTATTCAATTCTGTAGTAGGTAGATCGCAAATCTTTATCATTTTGAATTGTAAAATCATAGAATAATAAAAGGGAACTCTTTTTAAAGAAACATAAATGATCTATCAAAATAACAATTATGTATTTGATATATAATTTTCTATTGTTGGCAAAGAAAGTATGTTGCTTATTGCAACATTATTTTCCTGATTGATGGAATTCTACACATGTTCCCAGAAACTTGAGCAATCATCTTAATAGATATAGTGACAGAAATTAAATGAAAACCCTACAGTGCATTCTTCTTCTAGGAGTTGGACTAAACTACGAACTTTGTTTGTAAGATTGGTATACTGCCATTAGGCCATAGTAAATCTAATTTTAATTAGTTTAACATTTTATAGTGGATAAAATGGCAACTAAAATCCATTGTAAGTTTTTTATCACTTACAGTATTTTACTTTTTAGAAAACTTTCATATTGATATATCAAAGCCATATTTATGTGTTTCAATGAAAGTAACTTAAAAAAAGTAAATAAATAAATAAAAGCTTAGTGAAAGAATAATTACAAAAATATTTTCAAAGATATTGTAGAAAACAATGGATAGATTTACTGAATAGATTTGTCAGAATATCCTACATGATCCAGATTCATAAGAATTCATGAAATCAATTTATTTTTATTTCTATCAGCTTTAGTGCAAATTGCAATTTATTGTAGTTATATATCTTTTATTGCCTTCATAGAAGTATTCAAAAATTTCTTGCAGTATTTATATATATTTATATTAAATTACTGAAAAAAAAAAGAATTTACACCTATATTAAATACAAAAACAGATTAAAATTGAACATATTTTGTTAAATATTACAAGTTATTTATGATGTAACTAATAAGAATTAAATAAGAATGAATTTTTTAATTTTAAATAAGAAAGTAAATTTTTCACCAAATATTTGCCTTGTGATTAACAAGTGATAATATTTTTTACTTAGAAAATTATTATAATTGCACTTCTAATTAAAGGTTTTAAATATGAAATAAGTGCTGGTGGCCTTTTAGGATTATGCTTTTTTGAAGGAAAATTTCATTTATTACCTTAGTTACTGTTAAACAACATTTGATAAAATATTGCATTTTTTATTTCTGCTTAAATGTCTGCTTTGGAATGAGTGCATGAAAATTTTATAACTTTACAGTTTATAAATGTGCCTCACCCCAAAATTGATAAAATTCTTTCAGAATATATATATATATATATATATATATATATATATATATATCATACATACATATCATCGATCATATCAGCAAATATTTTTTTGCCATTTAATGATTCTATTTAACACCATAAAATTTACAAATAAAATCTTATCTAGTTGTTACAGTTAAAATATAAGTTAACTATTCTGCTTTTCCTGCATATTTTGGAAAAAAAAATTGTTAAAATTTTTAAAATTTGGCGACATATTTTTATGGTGATGAAGGTAAACAGGACAATACGTGAGTATCAAAAAAAGCTTTAATTATTAGATCATTCACATTGCTATGCTTAATAATGAATTAAAAAATTTTATAGGCAAGTCTAGTTTGTTCAATTTCTGTATTATGTCTTTGACTTTTGTAATTTAGGATTCTTTGGTTAATAATCTTTCATTATTCTGAAGCATTTATTTATTTATAAAATATACTAGTGTAAATTATGAAACATATACTCATCTTGAATTTACATTTTATTAATTTTGTAGTTTTAAAATATAAATCAAAATTTTATAAATTTCTTAATTTAAAACAATTATTAAATTATTTCATAAATTTATTTTTTGTTATAAATGTATCAGTAGAAATATTTGACGTAACTTTGTTCCGTGTAATTAAAAAGAAGGTAGAATGTTATTTATAAATAAGATTAAATCAAATTTAATTCTTAAAAATTGTATTTCTTATAATACATATTAAACTAAATTAGATGTTTGGTTAAAAAAATTATTTTTAATATTTAATTATGTTCAGTTATATAAGTTGAAAATTAGTATAAATTGTTATTTTATAATAAACTGCTTAGTAAGTACTGTCTTGATAATTTTCTTTTTTATTTCAGAAATAGATATGAAATACTTATTGCTAAGAAATAATCAACAGATAAGACTTCTTCACAGATTCTCCAATTATAGAACTAAACAACTGTTTCCAGATTTCAAAAATAGAAATTTTTTAAAGCTTGAAACATCCTTTAGTCTTCTCCCTCCATCACGAAACTTTACTTGGACTGGATTTTATGCAACATTATCCCAATCAACACCTGTGACATTTTTACAAAACAATTTAATTGAATTGCATCAATTTTCAGGTTTACCATGGTGGATGATTATAGTTCTTACTACTTTGGGTATCAGATCCCTTATCATATTTCCATTAGCTGTACATCAAAATCAAGTTATTGCAAGATTGGCCAAAATAAATTCTGGAATGGGGGAGCTTGCAACAGAATTAAATAAAGAAGTGAATGTTGCACGTAGATTGTATAAATGGGATGAAAAACATGCTAAAAAAGTTTTTCGATATCAAGTAGGTATGTTTAAAAAACTTTAAATGCAATATTTTAAAAATATTAATGTTGTTTCTTAGAGTTATTCAACTACTTTTATGTTTTCAAAAATAAAATTTTTTGTTTTATGAAAGCATAAAATATTTTTTGACATTAAATTTATAAACTTGTTTGTTTGATAACTCTTTGTACAAACTTAGAATTGTAAAAAATTTAAATATTTTCATAAAATAGAACAACTTTAAAAAAAATTTTTTTCTAAAGAAGTTTGTAGAAAATTAACTAAGAGTTGCAAATGATAATATAGCCAATAAAAATATTTTGAATATATTTACATAAACTTATTAATAACTGTAAATTGTGTTGAAATTCAAAATTTCCTTGTTATCTGGAATTTTCTTAAATTCATAAATAATTCACAAAAAGGAAATTTATTATCTTAGTTATTTATTTTTAATAGTTATAACAATCATTATTTAGACTACAGCAATCATTATTTAGACTCAAAATGCTAGGATTCAAATAACTGTAATTGTTATTTTTAATTACCAATAAATTAAAAATAACGACTATACTTAAATGAATCACAGTATATTGAACCAAGTAAGCCTATACAAACACAGTTAGGACTAATCATAGGTAATTAATAAATCCTTTCTGTAAAAGGCATGAATTTGAAGCATAAAAAGGCATAAACTGTAAAATTAAAACTGAATTAGTTTTCCACCTGAGAACCACCTGAAAAATACTATTAAACTTTGCATACATTTACTTTTTATGAATTATTTTTATTACTTTTATTATTTTTTATTACTCTTTTTATTTATTTTTTATTGCATTCTATGAATTATTATAACTTTTTTTAGGTAAAATTTGGAAACATAAATATATTCATATCAAAAATTTTATAAATTATTATTGCTTTTATATGTTGCTACATTTAAATTATTTATCTTAGTAGTCAAATACTCTCTCATTTTTTAAATGTTAACAAATAAATGTTTTTCATCACAATCATTACAGAATAACTTCTTTGGTTTTCCTATATCTCTCATGTCATTTTTTACATTCCTTTTTCACAGAAAACTTGAAATGACTTCATAAAATGCTTATGAGCACATTGACAATTATTGTATATAAGAATTTATTGACTTATTAAAACTATTTAAGGTAATACATTTGCTTATTATGTTTTAAAAAGTTAGTGCATAATTTCATTGTACTAATTTATTAAGCTTAATCTGGTAAATGCAATTTTTTCACATCTTGCTGAAAATTTTATCAGCTAATCAAATGAGTTGATTATCCATCTTTCCTGCTGAAATATTTACCTGTGAATCGTAGTCTTGGTTTAAAATTGTTTAACTGTTAGTATTCCTGTATGATATTTTGTTGTTAATTATTTCATTTTTCTATGGTATATTTTTCTTTTATTATTTATGCAAATGAGTGTTTTCATTATTCCCAAAATACTATTGCTATTAAGATGATTCAAAATTTTAAGTTTGTACTTAACAGATGTTGCACTTTTGCCTTCTGCATTTACATCTGTGGAGTAGGGTGCTTGGAGTTTTCTGAATTTCCTTCTTTGTGACACTTGAATACAGCTTGTTGTCTGTGAAAATTCATGCTGGGAGAGAGTTTATGTAGTGGACATTAAAATACTTTACATTAGCATGCTTATTACACAGTATTAAAACATTCATATATTTATAAATGAAATGAATAACATTTTATTTTAATATGATTTATTCTTTAATCCTATTTAGATCACAAGCTTATATTTAATAAATCTGATCTTGTAATGTGATAAATAATATTGATAGTAAATATAAAATGGTAAATCAGAACAATTGTTCTTTATTCTTCTTTTCTAATTTATATTTGCATTTTGGTTACTTTTTTGCAATTTTACAGTGCAAACTTTATAATGCACTATTGAACAAATTTTACTTGCATTATTATTGAGAGTAAGTAAAAAATATTTATGGTATTGGATGAATTGCGAAGTATTGTTTATATCTCTTTCAGCAAATGTATTTTCTTTTCAAATATGCCATTGACCAGAATTATATTGGAAATTTGATGAAAAAATTCCAGACTTCAGTATTCGATAATTTCATAACTAAAGAGATTTGTAATCATATTATACCTCGTTTTATTATTTTTAATTTATGTATATACATATGAAGCTTCATTTTATGATTCAAATTATTATTTTCAAGTGTTACTACTGTCTGTTTACTATAAGAGTAGATCCTGCCATGTACTCTAATTAGTGTTGGTTGCTATATCAAAAGCTGTTCATTTCAGATGTAGATTATGAATTGGTAGCACTTTAAGTTATTTTAAAGGTTTTTAATATCTAAATTGGTGCCTTTCTTTTAGCTCCTTCTATCAAAAATAAAATGTCTTGTTTCCATGGCACAGACATATTGCCGGGAATTTTTCTTGCTGTAGATAAACCATAAATAAATTTTTTGTAGTCTACACTTTTATTTGTCAAACTGAAGACTTTCATGATTTCTTATTAAAAACTTAAATTTCAGTCAGAAGAAGTTTTTTTTTTTTTTAATTTTTTTCGATTTTTGTTTATTTAGGTATGCCATATATAAAAAATATTGAATATAAATTCTGCTTTTGTTTTCATTACATTAATTTAATATTAGTCTTTTTTATTCATAAGTACTGGGATCTCTAAAATCTAGATACATGTTTTTCCATTCTAAAATCTAAATTAAATAAACATATTGTAAGTCAACAGTCGACTATAAATTCATTGAACCAGATGTAAAATTATTTTAATGAAACACAGCAAAGCAGATATATTGAGTTAGCATGTAAGTATATATATTACTAATTTGGTTTCTTTTTCTAGTTTTTCTAAATTAAATACATAAAAATTTGTGTCATTTACAACGTTATTTCAATGTGCTTTATGTACTTTTCATATATTTGTAATTTTATTTAATGTTTTTTTAATATAATAGTTTTTTAATAAATAGTTTTACTTCAACTAATATTTACAGTTCTTTGTAAATGTTCTTATTGTTATTAAATTATTTTTTTGCCTGTAGTAGGTTTTAAATTTTAATTTGTTAATGCATTGCAATCACACTGTTGAAAAGAAAAGTATTTTTCTTTGATAACTGTGTGTGGCTTGAAATAATGGAGAAAAGAAAAGAAGTTTTCTGCCATTTATTTTAACTTTTTATCTTAGTTGTTATAATATTTGGTGTCAAGCAATGGTTTCTTAAACATAAAGTGCACAACACCTTTTGAAAAAGTGTCAAGGGAATCTTGAAAAGAATGTCCAACATTATTTTTTTTCCATTCAAATAAAATAGTGAAATAATAATGAAAATGTGAAATGTATACATTTTTTGATATTAAAAATTTTTAAAATTATGTTATGAACATTTATATCTGTATATTTTTGTGTCTAAATAATTTTATTTATCTTGTTTTCTAAGTTTATTAATTGCTGTTACAGCTGAAGTTATTACATAATGATCTTGTTGTCAAGAACAATTGTCACCCATTCAAAACTTTTCTTCTTGTTATGATCCAAATTCCCATATGGGTCTGTTTTTCTGTTTCATTAAGAAATATAACTGCTATGTCCAGTACTGCAACTCAAGGTGAGAAGATTTTTACGATAAAAAATGGACTTAGTTATGATTTTCTTAAGTTAGCTATTTCAATCATGTGTAAAAAATTAAAAAAAAACTATTAAAAGATATAATAAAGTAGAATTTTAAATTTTTGTAAAAGTTTTAAATATCAGTGTATTTACTTGTTTTATAACTTAAATACTATGGAAATGCAATTAACTCATTCAAAAAACATTATAAATGTAAATTTAACATATAATATCAATATCAATTATCAATATGCTTATAATATGTGCATTATTTAAGAAAAATGTCGTGCACAAATCTGCAATTTATAAAATAGTAGTTCATCAGTATAAAAAATTTAATCCTAAAGCTGTATTAAAAATATAATTGAGTCTAAAATTATTTATGTCTGTTCAGACATTTAGAAAATCCTTTTTCCTATATTGAGTTCATTTTTTACTATCAAAAGAATTGACATAGAAGTCTTAAAAATGGATAAAATAGTAATTTCTCATTAAATAATTATGTTATTTATAGTTTTTAAACTGTTTCAAGCCAAAAACTGGACATCTTCACCATTTAACCTTTCATATAAATTTTTTATTAACTTTTAACCATTTTCCAAAATACACATTTAATCTGGAACAAATTTGAAAATGTTTGCCATTTTCATTTTTCTTTGAAAAATTTAACTACTATTTGCTTTGTGATTGAGTAAATGTTTATTCATTATATAAGTAATAGGATAAAAGAGCATTTGGAAAGATGTTGAACATTAATTTAAGCTTTAAAGCTTAATATAATATTTTTGATAGCACTTACAAAATTCATTAGCTGTTATTAAAAAATGTCTCATTTACATCTATCACATAATGTAAGGGAAGAAAATGAAATATAAAATAGAGATACTATTTTTTGATTTTATTATTATATCATAAATTTATGTAGGTTTTATTTTACAAAAAATGTTATTTTCTTGATGATACTTATGAACTACATTGTACATTACATGCTTATAATACAAAAGTGTATATATATATATATATATATATATATATATATATATATATATATATATATATATATATATATATATATATATATATATATATATATATATATACTAACATATATTTATAAAAAATCTTCATTTGTTTCCAATTTCAGGGAATGATATTACAAACTTGAATTTACAAACTGAAGGAATTTTATGGTTCTCTGATTTAACTTGTCCAGATCCGATTTTTATACCCCTGATGCTGATGTTTGTCAATTTATCGCTTATTGAAGTAAATTAAGGGAGTTTCTTATATTTTATTAATATTTGTAATAGGCACAGCACTTTATTTTAAAAACATTATTCATAGAAATCAATCTTTTACATTTTAATTTTGATATTGTACAAATGCAAGAATAAAATAAACCAAAAAGGAAATAATTATTATTTGTGCTAATTTTTCCTAAGTTAAATCTACTTTTTTTGTTTATGATCTTATAGCTGTTTGAATCATCAGTGCATTTATATTTGTATACTTAAAAATATTATTAACTTATTATATAATTAAAAATATTATAAATTTAGTACTGCAAGAGTAGTATTTTGGTTTTGTTTGCAACTTTATGTAATTTTTTTACATATGAGTGTTAATTTAACTGTACAAAATAGAAGATTAAATAATTTTAATTGTATGTTTGATGAAAAAGATTAACTTAAATTGCTTGAAACAATTCAGTGATTGAATAAATATGCTTTGAACATGATTATTTAATCCATGGGAAGGCTTAGATGCTTTTTTCAAAAAGATAAAAATATATGAAGATAATTATTGCATTAAAAATTAAGTGTTTTAAATGTATTAAAATTAGTTTGTAAATTAATCTGTTGTGCTAGATTGGGATTAAAAATGTAGTTAACATTTTATTGATTCATAACTGCCAACTTATATGATTTTGCTATACCATGTACAACTTTGTTGAATTGTAGTGTTACAGCTAAGTGATAAAATTGTAGGGGTTGTGAAGTTAATCTAAAATTATAAAGCTTTTTCTCTAGTTTATTGAGTCTGGTTGGAAAATGATCTTGGAATGATATACTACATATATAAAAAGAGCTTTTAAGAAGAGGGGAAAATAATCTGAATTGTAAGACATATTTCTTAAAAAAACTTGGCCTTTTTTAATTTTAAAATCCACATTTATCCACTTTTAACTTAGTTTGATTCTATCTAGAATGATTAGTGAATAATCGATTTAGACAATTAAAGGTTAATAAAGGATTATTTAAAGTAAATATGTCCTTTTTTTTAAACATGAGAAGTCTCTCTTAAGTATTGGAAGTGCAGTGTAATCAATGGTCCTCTATCATATTTAAAATCTTGAAATTTCATTTTGTTGGAAATATTTTTTAATATAAATTGTTAAACTGTTAAATTGTATTTTTTAATTGTTTGCATTTACTATAGTATATGCTTTTCAGTGTCAACATGTAAGAGTTGTTTCATCCTCAAATGATAATTTTTCTGCAAATAAATGTTTTCGTCAGTATAAAAAGATTGAAAAAATTGTATGGTATTAAAATTTTAAATATTGACATGTATGTTGATAGTCTGATGATTTTGTGGAACAAACTTAAGTTGTGATATATATCAATATAAAATGTTTTAATGGAATTTTTTTATTATTATTATTATAAAAGATGATAACTAATAAGAGAACTAATTTCAGACTTCAATCTAAATCCTTTCAGGCCCCATGTACCTGCTGTATAAATGTAAAAGATATTAAATGTAAAATTTTCTTAAATTTAAAGGTATATTTCACTTGTTAAAATTTATCAAAGAAACCGCACAGAGTTTTCATGCTTAAAAGTTAAATTTTTAACTGTTGCATTTGTACTGATACATCACTTATATGCATAAAAATAAAATTGATTCTGATGTTTTATAAGAAAAAGGTATAAAAAGTGAAGGGAAATTAGGGAAAATATTCTCAATAATATTATTTCAACCCACAGACAGATGGTCAGTATTTTGGCCTTTGGCTCAACAGTTTATTGGGTTTGCTTTTCACTGTGGGTTTGAATGTTTGTCATGGCTCAGAATTCTCACTTTGAACTTTAAATCCCAATCTAATTGGACCTTATGCGAAAAAGAACTGTTGACCACAAGACAAATAAACCAAATTATCAATAATGCTAATATTCAAAATTATTTAAGTTATACTCCAGGATAAAAAGGTTGTTTTACACAAAAATGTATATGATGACTTAAGAGATTTAGACTATTTATGCTGTAATTTAGATTTGGGCTTTACTTAACCATTTTTGTATTTAGATTGTAAATTGGGGTTTGAAGGCATTACCACCTCTTCTCCTGATGAAATTTATAATTACTTTTGTTAATAAAAGTAAAATAATTTTTTTAAAATTCAGTTTAATATCTTGTTGGCATTTTCTTTTCAAGATATTATGAGTATTATACCAATATCCAATATATAATATTCAATGGATTTCTTTTAGTGCATAAAAATATTTTTTTCATGAATTTTAAGTATTTTTTTTCTGAAATATAGTTTATTTTTGAGTTATGTTTTCATTTTACTTAGTTTTACTGAATTTATATGCTTTATATCATAAGATATGGGTCAACATTTTGTGACTGATATTTATGGATACCATTTGCTGTTTAATTTATTATGTTTATACTGATATAGCATATCTATGCAGTTTTGAAACATTTTAAGCCAATTTCTCTTAGGTGTATCATTTATGCAAATGTATTTTTTTCTAGAAAATTTATATTTTTGGGCATTGAAAAAGCTATTGACATTAATGTATGGTTTCACCTATTTTTTCCCTCAAAAATATGCTTTATTGTTTTCTTAAATAGCTAGAAATATTAAGTATATTCTGTTTTAATGTAGAAAATTAGATGCTAACTTATAACTTTTAATGTCTAAACAGTTTCTTAACAGAATGCAATAAAGATAATTACAAAATGAAAATTCTTAATATTTTCCTCAAACCTTCTATGTTTATTTGCTCATATTTTATGTAAGTTTCATGGCTATTTATTATCATAATGCATAAATTAATATTTAAAAATTTAATAATTCTTGTAAGTTATTTGTTTTAAATTTTTTAAAGTGACTGGATTTATAGAGAAAATATTTTCAGGATTATTTCAGATATTCTTTCCATCAGTATAAAAATAGGATATATCAGAATACTTTTAGGAAGATACATGTTTATCTAAAATGCTATCATAGAATGGAGTAAAAGTGAAAAAGCATTTGTCCCACAGAGATTGATTTTGCATTATTGAACTTAATTTCAAGGCATATAATTTTATACTTTTTTTTTTACATAAGTTGTTATATAAAAACTTATAATTTAGAATGTATTTAATACCGTTTTTCTTTTACTTTATTTGAAAATATGATAAATAATAATATTTTGGCCTCGATAAATTATTTTTGAAAGCTCTGTTTGAATAATTTAAAAGTTTTAAATATAATTAACTTTTGAATTAATAAAAAAATGAAAGCTATTTACAAGAAAAAGTTGAAAATGTTTTGATAGAATATGTAAAATCTCAAAGCATGAATTAATAATCATAAAATGTAATTTTGTTGTATTAGTTAATCAGAATCACAATGAATATCATTTATTAGTTTTTTTTTATTAATTGAGTAATCATTTTCATATATGCTACTAATTTACTTATTTATGATGTGAATAAATTGTCTTATAAGAAAGGTAAAATATCAAAAAAAAAAAAAGTTCTTAACATATTTTAAGTATGGATACATTTAAAGTACACTTACATGCAACTTTCATAACTTTGCAGAGTGATCTCACAAAACAGTGAGAAGTTATGAGATAATAAAAATATCATTTTGACCTTAAATTCAAAACTTTTTAATACATATTTGTATTATAATTAACAATATTATGACAAAGAACTCTATTTCATATTATTTTCATGATATTGAATTATTTAAGTCACTGTATATAATCATTATATTTGTTTCTGCATCTTATTTTTTTAATAATCTTTTTGAAAACTAATATTTTAAAACATAACTTTTTAATTTATTTTTTTATTTGATCTAGTTTTGTTAATACATATAGAGTAGTTTACTAGCTTTATTTTACACAAAAAATCAAAATATTGTTTTGATGAGAAACTTAATCTATTTTATAATATTTAATGTAGAGAATTTTTTATTGAAATTTTAGTTTTAATGTAACATTGGTAGTAAATTTACTATATACACATATGGTTTATGTTCAAAATTTATAGACATTTTATTTCTTTATTCATTTTTTTTCACACATTATTCATTTCATTACAATTGGAATGCTCTAATAATCAATTTAAATATGTATGTTGAAGTAGAAGTGTATCAAAGAAGAGACTTTTGCTAAATATATATTTTATACTGCTTTTTTATTAATGTAGATTTATTAAAACTATATATAAATGTTAATTTTAGGAAGTATTTTAGGTACTTTTCCATTATACATCGTACAATAATTGCCATAATAGGAAAAAAATCATAAATTATTGTCGTAAATATCCAATGACAGGCTTTGTGTATTGATTAAAAAGGCTTACAATTTAAAAACTACTAAAATATAATACATAGATTTTATATTTACATTTTATATAGTAAATAATTATTACTTAATTGCCGAAACTTATTTAAACACCAATGTTTATTTCTGGCGGAAACTACTTATCAATTGCATGGGTAATTGATTGGGTAAGTATAATGTTATAGTACCTTTTTCAATAAAATAAAAGTAAATTTTGCTATTTTTTGCCCTTGGTGATTTGTGATTATGTAATGCTCCTTTTAACCAACAAAATTATCACCAAACAATCTTTGGCACCAACTAACTTTAACTTTTTTCAGCATTCAACTTGTTTACCCTTGTTTTTAATTTTTTAGTCAATTTTTGCTCAAAAAAATTCGATTTGTATCTATTAGATTTAAAATAAAATTTTAAGTCAATAAAATCATCATATCTATGTTATTTTATTTTTATATATATTATTCCTTTAGAATCAAAAGTGGGGGTATAATGGAAAACTCCCTAAACTATTTTAGTATTAATTGTGTTCCAACTTAAAGATCCTGCTTAACTTAAATAGTAAAAATAAATTTAAAAAATTCAGTAAATGTTGTTATAGTATTTAAAAATATTTTTTTTATTATTTAGCTATATAAATTCAATAAATAATTTATTCATTTATTAAAATTCCTATTATTTCTAATTATTAAGTATCTGTTAATTGTTTGTGTACATTTTAGATTCATTCTCTGCGGCGCATTGGGAAAGAAACATTATTGCAAAAAATTTTGCTTAATAGTTCTAGAATTATATCAGTTGTTGTTGGAATAGCTGCTACTATAAATCCATCTGTAAGTGTTTTATTTGATATTTCATAGTTATTTCAATAATCGCATGCTACATATAAACTATTTTTATTTGTGTAAATATGTAATGTCCAGTAATTGGAAATTGTCTATGAATATGAGAAAATGTTCACTTTATTTAAAAATAAGGATTGGTTTATGTTAAAGAGCTACACTGATATTAAAAACCTAGCACAATATTCATTCATAGGTCTTAAGAGAAATAAGAACAAAATATGGATATAATCTAGTTTTTAAAAAGAGTAATTTTTTTTAAATAATTAAAGAACTGTTCAATAAACTCTAAAGGAAATTATTTCAGTTTTAATGAATATTTTTAAAAATAATAATTGAAGGAGAAAAGGAATTAATTTTAACAAAATCAAAAAAAATTATTTTAAATGGAACTATGATATTTTTGTTTTTAATTAATACTTTTATTGTTTGTTTTACTCCAATTTTAATATCTTATTGGGTAATTTTTAATATTATATCAAATATTTCTCTTATTTGAGTAGCAGCTTTAATCTGCACTTTTTAGATATATATATGTATATTTATCAGATTTAGCAATTTTTTTCCTGTTTATAAGTTAAAGTTTTTGAATTTTTTTTTAATTTACAAAGAAATTAAAATAAACCAATCCTAAAGTGTATAATTTGTCAGACTTTTATCTATATTACAAGAGGGACATCATGTAAAAATCTTAGTAAAGCATTATTTAACTTTGTCACTCATTAAAAAAATCTGTGTAATAAAATGGGTTTTACTTTATTTTAAAATATCTTAATTTTAAAAATTCTTCAAATTGTAATTTGTTACTTTCAAAGTATGCTGCTCAAAACAATTAAAGAATATTGAGCATCCAAAGAATTGTTTGTTGATTGATACATTATTGATTAATGTGATAGGCTATATGAGATAAAAATGACATTTATTTGGGAGAAAAAATCCATTTTATAAGCATTTGTGTATAAAAGAAAAAAACACAATTTGTGCATTGAAGAAAAACAAAATAGGTTAAAAAAAGTCATAAAATAAAAATTGTTTTTAGTATGAGGTATTGTTTCCCTGATAGCCAGCAATGTTGAACACCTTTAAGGCATCAAGTGAATGAGGGTATTAACAAGGTCTGGGGTATTATGTCCCTTTCCTTCAGAAGAGCACTTTCCAGTTCTTGGAGAATTTTTCAGGATGGTCTATCAAATCATCTGCATAGAATGTCCAAAATATGCTCTATTTGGTTCATGTCCAGAAAACACACTAGCCATTCTAGTTATATGATTCCTTCCCCAAAAGGAAATTGTTCACTAAATTAGTTTGATATGGCCTACAATAGTTGTTCATTAAGATATAAAGTCACTTCCATTTGCTGCTGAGTAAGGGACTAGAATAGAATAGGGCTGAATCTCATCCCTATATTGATGATTGGTCAGAGCTCTATTTTATAAAATAGAGCTTAAGGAGATATTATCAAAAAAATGATAAGGAGATATTATCATACACCATCACTCCCCTACTACCAAAACTAACTTTTGTGCATGAACACAGGATTTTTTTTTCTAATGCTATGTTCTTTCCTGATCAAAATATACCTATTATTAGAATGAAGGAAAAACAGGATCTACCAAAGAAAAGAATATTGTGCCATTTATTTCTCCTGCAGTTCAAATGCTGTAGTGCTCTGTTCCCTGAGCATGATGGTGCCTTTTTGTTTATGCGACACACACCATTGGTTGGTGTTCAGTTCAACGAGTTCCATTGCATATTGTGTTGTTTCTTATTGATCTTGATGAAATCATATCGTACAGCTTTGTATTTCAATGAGCTCTAGAAAATGCAATAAATTTTCAGGAATTCAAAAGTAATTCTACATTATTGTACCCTTGTATAGTATATGAATGAAAAAGCCAAAAGTATAAATTTGATTTCTGTTTAATTTTCATGATGTATTTTTAAAATTTTACTGTTGCCTCATAATAGTAAAATTCTTTTGCTAAAAGCAATGCAAAGAGTCAAAAGCTTATAAATATACACTTATTAAAAATATCAAAGCATGTTGTAAGCAAATATTTCAGAAAATGCACAACTAATTCAGCAATGAACATATTTTTTGTATTTTTGACTTCAAAATATTGAATTGCATATGAGTAAAATCATTTTCTTAAATACCCAATTTTTTACACTTTTAAAATTCATAAAAATCATAGTGTTTACAATGCAGTATGTCCTTTCTAACAATATATGGGGTTTGCAACTAAGTGATTGCCGATTTTTTGGATAGATGGACTTTACACTTTCTTTTGTTTTGTTTATGTGGTCAAAGTATCTAACCTATATTTTTTTCTTATTGTTTGGACTTCTACCATTAATTTAGTTAACAAATTAAATTGATTAGTGCAGTAGTTTTGTTTTTATCCCAATTTAAAAATGGAAGAACAGGACGTGCACTTCAGATGTATTATATTACTTCCAAAGAGACAAGAACGCATCACAAGCACAAAAAAAGTTATGTGCTGTATATGGAAATGAAGCCTTGAAAGAAAGGCAGTGTAGAAATTGGTTTGCTAGATTTCGTTCTGGTGAATTTTCACTGAAGAATGTTTAACAATCTGGCCGTCCAGTCGAAGTTGATGAACCCATATCAAGGTTATTATTGATTCAGATCGTCATAACACAACATGTGATATTGCAAAGAAACTCAATGTATAACATGCATTTGTTTCGTTCCATACAGAAATCCTTAAATGGTAAAATTTTTAATAATGCTGATGTTGCCAGATCACATTTAATTCAGTTTTTTGATAGCAAAGATCAGAAATTTTACGAACGAGGAATTTTTGCACTGCCAGAACAATGGCAAAAGGTCATCAATAAGAATGGACAGTATCAAATTGAATAAATTATATTTTTAAACAAAAATTTTGAATTTTCCTTCTTATTTGAAATTGGCAATCACTTAGTTGCTAACTCAACATATAAACTACATTATGTAATTTTAAAATCCCATCTAATTTTGATGATTTTTTTCAAGAAAATTTAAAGAATTTTTGTTTTGTTAGTTTGAAGAAAGTCTTAATATGATAAAAATAATATATATATATATATATATATATATATATATATATATATATATATATATGTTCATGTCCTGTTTTTGCATTAAGAATGAGAATGTATAATATGCACTAAGAATGAGAAATATAATAATATATTTTTGAAAATAGTAAATCGTCATTCATATTTGAAAAGTTTATACTTCCAATAAAAACAATGAAATTTTCAAAAAAGTTGCATTTCAAGTTTTATAAAGTATAATTTTATAAAATTGGGCAAAATATTACTTAATAGCTATGGTTTCCATCTTGCGTAGAGTGCTTTATATTGAGATAATATTGTATATATAGAGAACAAATGAAGAACAATGAAATATCTTTAAACACATTGTAGTTTGTTTAAAAATTAACTTGCTTGTAAAAATGTTTTCTAAAATAAGCATAAATAGCATTACTGAACTGTTTATGTTTTGTAAGTGTATCAAATTATTGAAACTTGTATTAATTTTCTTAAAATTAAAAAAATATGTTTGTATGAATTGATTAGATGGTGAATAATTTTAAATCCTATGTTTGCTTTTAAAATCATAAATAATGTTTAATTATTTGGTAAGCATTCTACTTTATGATTTATGTTCCATTGTCTTTTTTATTACAAAATATCAAAATAATAAATCATTTTTTTACTAGAAATTTGTAGCTACAAATTGTTTATTGCAGATTTTTGGATTATGAAATTATTCCAATATGCTGATATTTGATAAAAAATAAAAGATGTTTTTTGTATTAACTATAAAATTCATCAATCATTTGAAAATATTTCATGTGATTTTCTACAGAAACAGTACATTTCTTGAAAGTTAAAAAAATCAAATTACTTCTTCATAACAGTAACAGTATATTACTTAAAAATCTGCATGCTTTTGTATAATAATAGAAATTTTCTTGTTTAAATCTTAAAAATATGATCAATGGAAATTTGGATGTAAATATAAGTGATCATACATTGATTTTTGTCATGAAAGTAAAATTTCAATGATTAAAAAATATTGAAAAAGGTGGCAATAGTGGAATGAAGCAACTAAACTATTATTTAAATCATATTTTGCTTTGAAAAAAATTTCTGAATTTTCTTCAAATATTTTTAAAACAAAAAGTTTTAATGTTTCAAATCTTTTGTTCTTATTTAATAAAAGAAAAATTTCAATTAAATTTTGATTGAAAAAATTCCATTTTGTCAAATTTTTCTTATTGAATAAAAGGAAAGAAGATATCAATTAAAAAAAAACCTGTGTTTGTTAATTTTAGAATTACTCTGTTAAAATTAAATCTATTAAAAAGATTAATTATTATGCATTTGATAACTTCTTCACATCAGTAATTTATTTTGTTCCAGTTTCTATCATTATGTTATCTTTTTACAATAATTATAACATAAATATTAAAAATAAAATGATATATATTAACATATATTTTTAATATACATGTTTCTTTTAAAGGTTAGCCTGACTAATAACAATTGAATTAATTTTTTTCCAATTAAATAAATTGATTAATCATTTATTAATTATTCTCTACATACTCCAGAAATATTTTTCTGTAGAATTGTTATATTGAATTTTATAATACTATTTACCAAGTAAAAATTATTTTTAAATACAAATTAATTAAATCAAGTGAAATTTTGTGTGATCAAATACATTAAAATGAGGATTACTATGAATGCACTTGTTTGCAGTTTATTTAAGCATTATAAAGAGCAATTGAATTACACTGAATTTTCCATTAAGAAAAAAATTGGAATGTGCAAAGAATATGAAAAAATTTAAATTATGATTATTTAAAAAACAAGGAAATTTTTTCTGGGCACTCTTTAGTATAATATATTTTAATTTAGTATTGGATAAATTTTTATGAAATGCACTTTGATACTACAAGCAAATATTTGTACATATAATATGTATGTATGGTTTGTCCAAATTGTGTGTCTGAAAATTAATAAATTAATGCTCTAACTAAAGATTTTACTTTTACAGTCTGTAACATTGTATTGGCTGTGCTCAAGTACATTTGGAATTGGGCAAAGTTTACTTTTAATGATGCCAAGAGCTAAAGAACTTCTGAGAATACCTAGGACAGAAAAAGAAAGTGCTACTCCATTTATAGATATTGCTAACAATTTCAAAGCAAGATTTAAGAAGAAATAGTTTTATCAAATACTTTATAAATACAACTATTTTCTATAATTTGAAGCTACCTAGTGAGCTTTTTTTATGTTATGCAAGGAAAACAAGAAAGTTCTTGCTGTTTTTAATGACTCAAAAGAACAGGACTTCTAGGAAGTGTAGCCTGTTATTAATCCTCAAAGTAATCACTATTGGCATCTATTCACTTTTTGGCAATGTATCTCCATTTGTGCAATCCCATTGTTGCAAAACTTAGAGGTTTTGGATGCAAAAAGTTTGTGAATGCTAAACAAAATGTGCTTCATTGGTGAATGATTTTCCATAAAGATGATTGTCCAGGGAATGGAAGATGTAATAATCTGATGGTGTAATGTCAGACGAGTAAGGAGGGTGGCACAAAATCTCCCAATCATGATATTCCTGGCCATCCATGTGACAAGAACAGTACACCCTTGCAATTAACCTGCACTAGCTCCTTCTGTTGCAATGCCTGTTGCACAGTACAGGTTCGAAGTAAAAATTTGTCCCATCGGTAGCAGCTGATAAAGAATCACTCGAGACTAGCCCTCCAGCAACTAAGTAAATTTACATGAGTGCATTTTCTGACCTGAATTTGTGAAACTAATGCCTTGCTATACGTTTATTCATAGTACTATCCCCAAACGCTTGACATATTCGACAACTTGATGCAGCTGTTGGTTAGCCCACTTTGAAGTCGTAAAGCAAACAACACCAAACAAGCTTCTTTGATACATCCATTTCTCTTCGTTACTGCATGAGTTACTATTTATGAATGCATGTGGTGGACGCTTTATAATGACTGATTTTATTACTCTCGATTGACTGGTGTCTCAACCATGTCATACATTAGTTTGCTTATTTAGTCTCATTTCATTCAATGACAATGTGAAAACAGCAAGAACTTTCTTATTTATAATATTTACCAATTACAATATTAGTAAGTGTTATTCTTTTATTCATCCTTAGTTCTGCAATGTGCTAGATGGCACAAGTATCTTTTCATTTTATTTTAATGTTAATAAATTAAAATAACATTTAAATTATAAATTATTGATTTAAATATTATCATACAACCTCATTGTTAAACTGTCTGGCTTTTGTGTAAATAATTAAAGGTCTCACACAACTCCTTTTTATTTGTGTTCATTATAAATTTATTAATGAAAAATGTATAAATTTATTTAAATGCATAAGTTTATTAGTAAAAAATGCTATGGGATTGTTTCTTTCCAAACAAAAATTTTAAATATGTTTAATGTATTCATTTGAAATAAAATTTTTTAAAGCTTTTATTAATTAAATATTTGCAATTAGGATGATAGAATTTATTTAAGTCAAAAATCGCTTTCTAACATCAATGATTAAAAAATTAAAAGAATCAATTGCAATATTCTTGAATTAAAAGAATCCATTGCAATTTATTGAAATACACTCACTTCCAAAAGTTAAACACAAAGATGTAAAATGCAAAAAACATCAACAAATACTGCTTTGATTGACACAAAATTCAGCAGGAAAGTAGCATATATATTTATGCATAAAATAAAATCAAAAATTATGTACAGAAATGAAAAAAATATTAAATATTTGTAAGTTATCAGATAATGACATACTGGAGATTTAAACAGAACTATGTATAAAGGGAAAATAAAGAGCATAAAATGAAAAAAAGACATTAATAGGGTATGTGATCCCCCATCTGTATACAAAGTTTACACCTTGTGACCATGCTTTCAATTAGGTGGTGGTCTACCACCACTGGCCAATCTTCGTGTAGAGCAGTTTCCAGCTCAATAAGAGTGGCTGGAGGTGGGAAATGTGAAGATACAGCACGGCCTAAATATTTTCAGTGGGATTAAAGTCGGGCGAATATGCTGGCCACGCCATACGCACAATCTCTTCACCCTCCAGGTAGTTATTGACAATGTCAACTCTATTGGGACGATTGTTATCGTCCATTAAAACAAAACTAGGGCCAACTACTGCAGCGTACAATCTCACAATGGGCTCTAAGACTTCATCTCGATACCGGGATAGACGTCACAGAACCCCGTTTGAAGATAGGTTGGTCATTGCGGTATTCTAATGAAATCTCTGCCCATACCATAATGCTTCCGTCTTGGAATGCATGATGTTTTGGGGCTGATTGCGTGTTCCTTGTTCATGCCATATCCTTATACGTTTGTCCTCTGGCTCAAGAACCATAGATGTCACACGTGTGGAGGTCGATCTACGATTCCACTTGGCTAAAATCGCAATATATCGATCTTCCGCGGGGTTTGTTAGGTCTTAGGCGACCAGTTACAGGCCTTCAGACAACTGTCTGTGTAGTTAGGAATTGTTTCCATAAACATGAAATTGCAGAATGATTAACGCTGAAAAAAAGAGTAACATCTGACATCGACTGTTCTGCTTCAATGGGCTCCACAGCACGCCAGCGCTCAGAATCTTTCATTCATCTTTTGGAAGTCATAGAAACACGTATGTCTTGAAAACAAATCATATGAAAGTATTAAACACCTATCAACCTCTGTAACCCTTCATGAAGCTGGTATCTTATAAGACTGCCCTTTTTGCATATTTCTTGACATGAAAGCGTGATTGGCTGTTACCTAACATATTTGCATACTTTCATTTACCTCTGCAGCGATTTGCATCCTCTTCAATTCTGATTGGCTTTCGAAAATTAGCGTTTTCCTCTCCGTGCTTAACTATTGGAAGTGAGTGTATTTCATCATTATGAAATATTTCAGGTTTAGGTCTTTGACTTGTAGAATGCGGGAACTTTTGCCATAGTCTAATGTATCTGAAATTAACATATCATGTTTCAAAATTATTTTGTAGCCTTATAGAAGATAATCATAGGTTGATTATATCATAAGTGTAAAATTTTAAATAAAACTATCTGTATGCTTTCAAAATTTTTTATAGATAATTTTGATTTTATTAAACATAGAACATATTTTTCTTTAAATTTACTATTGAATAGAGGAAGTTATTGTTTTTTATGGTTTTAATTTGTTTTTAATACTCATTCATTGTCAAACTTCTGTTAAAAGTGTATTTTCTAAGAATAACAATTTGATTGTGAAAAATGTAAAACTTAGTAACTGTCATTTTTATCAACCAAAATAAATAAATAAAATAAGAGGGGTCAATAATCTAATAATCAACAAGAATATGCTTTGTTTTGCTGCATAAGCAAAAGTATCTAATCATATTTTAATGAACAAAATCATAAAGAACCACTTAATATGAAGTTCATATGCAAAGTAAATATGTGGTTCATAGATAAAGAAGTATTCAATATGTGGTTCATATGTGTTAACATTCTTCATATGTGAAAGATATTCCATGTATTAAGAATGCATATTATATATATAGAAAAGTCAAAGATGAGTTTAATAAAATCGAGGATGCTGAAAAATATGAAAGAACTGACAAATTAACTTTAATTACAAAGTTAATAAGTCTTACCGTGAAGTTTCAGTAAAGAGAAAATAAATGTCTATAATGTTTTAAAATGAAAATACATTGAATATTATTATATATATTTTTATTTTTACAAAATCCAAACATCAGATTTTAAGTCATTAGTTCACAGGCCCTCTAATACTTCTTGACAATCTTCTCATATTGTGAAAGTACAGTACAATAATTTAAATTTTCAAAAATTATTGGTTGGTTAGAGTCACACAAAACACTGAGGAATCCACCTCTCTAATTTTATAGGGATGGTCCTGTAAGTAGTCAAGTCCAGTCAGTCCTCGAAATAATTATATAAATAGATTGCTCTGGAATATACATATGTTGTAGTTTAAGAAAATTTATATTTATAAACAAAAGAAAACTATTTTTTTATTAAATAGTAATGATCTGGATTTAAAAAAAAAAGAAAATTTTTTTATCATTTCAATTTTTTTTTTAATAATTCTGATTTTAACATAGTTTTTATTAATCTTCACTGATTTTAACATAGTTTTTATTAATCTTCAAGAAGTTCACAATAAATTAATAAAAAAGAGATAACTGTAAACAAATTTTTAAGCTTTAAAATTATCAAATATTAAATCCAACATTTAAGTAATTAATGCAAAAAGTTTGAATGCTTAAATGGAATTGTTTCTGATGTACTTTTGAGCTGATTTAATACTTTTGAAAACATTAACTTAAAATATAATTTAAATTAAAAATATACTTAATAATTCTTACAATTATGTTTAATTATCATCATTTAACAGTAGAAGTGAAAAATACATGTATATATTTATAGATAAATGTGGGCAAAAATAATTGGTAAAACATTATTGTTCAATATGCAAATGCCGATACTTCCTGGAAAAAAAGTTTCTTTAGCTCCTGAAAAATTCCTGAAATTTGTCGTTGGAGAATCTGTACAAACCAGTAATTATTAATAACCTATAAACTTATGAAAGTATAAAAAATTTCCATGTTTTTGGAGAACGTGCAATTTTTTGGGAAAATATCTTTGAGAAAAAGTGTTAGAAAAAACCTAATTTTGTCCAAAATCCGAAATTTTCATTTAATTTTGTCATTGCTATTCCTAAACATACAATCTGCTGTATGTTATGCTATTTACTCTAGCCCATTACTAATGTTTTAATAAGGAATTGGAGTAAATGACGAACGTACTTATATTGTATATGCATACTAAGTGATGATAAAAATTGTGTTAAAACAAAGTCTAATATACTTCTGCTGGTAATATGAATATGTGTTCCTCTTTAAACGAGTATATTATATTTTCTTAGTATTTCACAAATAGCTAGAAAGCACAATGACATTAAATCATTATTTAATGTTTCATTTTTCGTACCCATTGATTTTCAACAAGGGGTTCAAGATCATTGCATACAAAATGTCACTATGTACTTTTCAAATCTACTTTTCTTTCTTATCATTTCCAATCCACCTCTATTGTTGCTCATTTTTCTAATTCTTGATCACATTCATTATTTTATTTCTTTTTTAAAGTTATATAAACATTAATATTTGTTACAAGCAGTTGGCTTTTTGTATAAAGTAGCCTGGGTCCAGAAATCACTTTCAATTCCATATTTTTTGTAAAATGTAAAAAAAAACATACATTATTAATACATGTTTATTTAATGTGTAATTTAAAAAATAATTGCTAATACATGAATTGCTTCAGAAACATTTAAATTTTTTGCAGTTTATTTTTAGATTCTTACTATAGCTAGTGTTTTGAAACATTTTTTACATATTTGAAGATAAATTTTTGTTAATTTCCTGAAAGAATGCTCAACACTTGCTGCAGTAACTGGTAATGTTAAGAAAAAAGTTTCTTGTGATCCTACATCCCTTTTATTCTAAATCAAATCTTGCAGCAAACCCTGGATTAGGTTATAATTTATATCTTTGTCATAAAATTTAGCAAAGCTTTTGAAATATTTTTTAATTTGTGTTTCTGTAAAGGTTTTATATTAATTAATTTTAAATACAAAATCGAATTTCATATACATTTAAGTCCATCTTCTAATGGTACAGTAACAGCATGAATTACAGTTTTAATATCATTAAAATTCCTCAATCAAGAAGCCCGTGGCATTGTCCGCGCTCCTAAAACACGGGTCCGATGTTCGATCCTCGGGTTTTGTAAGGTCGTCTCAGCTTTTCATTCCTTCAGTGGGTCAATAAATTGAGTACCAAGCATCCTTGAGAACTGGGGATTTTCGTGTTAGGCTGATCTCCTAACCGGGATATATGCTTCGCAGCCCGGGGTCCTCTGTCAGGAAAACAGATATGTGCAGTGTAGGCCTTGGCCCACATATGAGCTGTTGTGCCATAGGTTTAGTTTAGTATCAAAGTTTCTCTTATAGATTTCCAATTTGAAATTCTACAATTTCAGAATAGTTATTTCTTTTTTCAGGAAAATGTTCTGAAATATTCAAATTATGTGTCGGTGTTCTTAGTTCATTTAAAAATATGTTAACTTTTATTTTGAATCCCAGTTTTAATTTTATTGATTAAAAATTACAATAAAAATAATTGTGATTTTCTTTGAAGTAGTGTATTGATGGTGTTAATTTTGGATAATATTGCAAATCGTATTATTTAATATAACATAAATAGCATTTTTTATTCTGAATCGAATATACTTTTAGCTCGGAATATCGTTGTACTATCATTACTTATATTAAATTCATTATTAGAATTAGTGGTTTATTCAAAAGGTGTAGATTGTATTATTCGAATATATTTTGGCTTTTCAACGAATGTGATATTGTTTACGAGTAATATTGAATGTTTTTCCAGAATTTTAAATCTAATAAATTAAATAACTAAATACCCTTATTTATGCCTTACATCGTACATAATGTCGACATTCACCATACATTATTGGTGAACGTTTAACATGTCGAAGTTTTTATGGTAATCACTTTAACTATTATGACACTTTGAATTGCACTGGTGTCCTTTGCATTTACAATTGCATTCATTTTGTAATGGCCGCATGTATATCCTTGCCGCACGCTTCTTGATAGCTGTAGCTGCTTCGCTTGGCGACATTTCTTGAGATCTCATCTATGGAAAGTAATTTTTCTTTATAAATTATGAACTGATTAGGTGTATAAATTTGCTTCAGGGAACCATTTTTATTTACCAGTTTATTAGATCTATTCCAACAACAACAGCTAACACATTCCAGCCATCTGTACGACCACGGTCAGGGACTTGTATTCACATAGTACCAGCAATTTCAACAGAAAGAAATTGTTTTTGTGAGGTTCGCAAAATTTTTGTTGCTTGCAGAAAATTCACGGCTGCTCCTTTTACAGAAATTAACTTTTATTTTTCAGTCACAGAACTTGATGTGATGACGTGGTAGATAGCACATGTGCCTCTTCCAATTTTTTTTTTATTGTTTTCGTGACCACTGCAGAAATCTTTTTAGAAGTATTAACAATTTTTCAAAGTGTTTAACTCAAGACTTTATATATATAGTTTTTAACTCAAATTGGGGGTTTAACTCAAAACTTATTATTGGTTTCACAACAATACCTTTCTTAGGTGCTCTGTGTTTCATTTGAAACTTTTTGCATGAATTTAAATATTACATTACAGTTGCATTTGTTATATTTTTGCATTTAACTTGCAATTTTTTAAGCATACGTATTCTTCCTCTGTGGTCTATTCTGGTGTGATTTTCATATAGTATACTGAATAATTCCTCATTGTTAACATACTACTATATTTTCGTTTCTCTTGGTTTCAGTAGTACAATTAACTTCTCTTCATTAATTTTTAAAACGTCAAAACATTTTAATCGTATGTTATCGAAAAGTTTGTTGCACTAAGCTTTAGCAGAAACCACTTCATAATGTATTTTAGAAATATTAAAACAATTTTCTTCCTTTAAACAATTTGTATAACAAACATTAAACAATTTATATAACAAAATGTGAAAACAAATGTTTTCAATTTAAACAATGTAATAATATATTCGATCTTTCACCGATGCATTATCAATGTATCTGTATGTGTTGACATTCACTGGTGAAAGTCGACATTCTCCAATTTCGATCTTTCCCGGTAATATATATATATTTTTAGAGATCGAAAACCATAACTTTTATAGCGTTTCTGATTTACTAAACAATAAAAACCTTCTCAGGAAAGAAAGTAAATATATATCCTTCTATCTATTGCTATTTTGAAAGCATCTTTTTGCACAAAGACAAAAATTCTAAGAATCAGCCGATAAATAAAGCTTCTAAAAATATAAATGTTTTGAAAATAAAATTTTTATGCGATTTTCCTTACGGTGAAATAAAGTTGTCTAAAAAAACTTGCGAACAGCCTCTGTTGCACATCTTTTCAATTTGTCGCAATGGCCTTTTTGGTTAGGGCGGCCTTCTCATTAGGCAGGCCGCAAACTCGGTAGACAATCCGATTGAGACGACGTCTTATAGTAGACAAATGTAATCTCCTTGATGCCTTTGTGTGACGTAGCTAAAACGTTGTATCTGACGTCATGGAATTTTAAACCAATGAGAGCGCTGTCTCGCGGAAAGTTGCCAGATATTTCGAACCTGCTCGAAATCTAGAAACGTCTCGTGCTCCACCCCTTTTCTGACGTAACTAAGACCTCAATGACGTCATTTGGTCTGATGCGATTCTCGCGAGACGCTCTGTGCATCTCGCGAGACAAGTCTCATGCGATCATCTACGTATTTGCGGATTGCCTTATTGGAAGGTAGTAATTTCGAATCCCGGCTTAACCAAAGATCCGTTCAGTTCGCTAAAGGTGGCTGGGGCACGTTAAATAGGTTTTAGGTAGCAATGACCTACAAGGGAAATAATACCTCTGTGGATGGCAGGCCAAGTATTAACCCTTTGGATGCACATTTATTCGAATAATTTTTTGCATTTGGAGCACATTTACTTTTTTGGGGTAGAGTAATTGGTAAGAACAGCATATTTTATGCAATTATTAGAGTTTATTGGCTCCCAACCTTTTGTTTCTTTTTTTCTTTCCAAAACCTTTTTCTATCACTTGTCTGGCATATCTATTTGTCTCTTCCACTATGCTATTCCAAAAATCTTCATTTAGGACTTCATTCACAACATCTAAAGGTTTAGGATTAGCACCTAACCTTCGCAGACACAAAGGATTTATTCCAGACACTTCAAGAAACCGTTTTACATTAGGTACATTGTCTTTTTCTTCCCAAATCCATTGATCTAATTTCTCTGAAGAAGATTCACTATCACTGCTTGATAAGTATCTTGTACGTCTTTTGCATCTTGGTTTTATCTCACTACCATCACCACTATTATTGTTACTTTGAAATAAACAAGAATGAACATGTTAAATACTGTCTCATTTTCAACGACGTATCAGAATGTCATGTGCGACTTAGGTCAAATTAATGCATGACGTTCTGATACGTCCAATGCGGTCAAAAGGTTAAGGGTCTTCTGCTTGGTCCCTGCTTCACAATCTTTAAGACTCCATCCGACTGCTTCTGTCTAACTGGTAGAACCCAACTTAGGGCTAAGTATAGAAAAATATGCTGACGTAACAACAACTTTTCAATTTGATTTATGGTAGAACAAAAGTTGCAAAATTTAAATTAAAGAATTCGAATATTTTTTACTTTAAAATGTGACAAAAACCATTTTAATGTTTTCATTCAACATATATATTTTACAGCTCAAAATTTTGATGCAAACTTTAATGAAGGAGCATTATAACTTAATTTAAACATACACACTTATAAGGTTAAGAACTGTATAATAAGGCACAGCCACAGAAACGTCATGAGAAAGTTGTAATAAAGTTGCTAAAAAAAGGAGCAAAACAGATTATTGGAAATTTTTATTACTTATAAATACGCATTTGGCTATTAAATTTGTTAGATCAAGAGAAAATGAAAATGACAAAATTATAAATATTAAACAGGAGTATTATACTAGGAATGAAAACTAAAATTTTATAGAAATTCGAAATTATAGATACTGAAAAATCAGTGTCAGAACAATTACCTATGTTTCTAATCACAGCACATATGCTTTTTGGCATTCAGTCAGAAACAGGGCATCATGTACAGTCATAGCTGTTGAAAATTAAACCAATGAATAGCTGATGGGGACTTATAAAAATTTCTTAAGATTTCTTTATGCTTACCCATTCATTTAATTATAAATATGCATATATTTTGTATTTAATAAAAATATTAAAAATAGTTATAAAATATGCAAAAAACTTTTTTTAAATCATATTGTTATTAAAAAATAAAATGTAGGGAGCTAAATAATAAAGTATTCAATTAAAAAATTTATATACCATTTAAAATTAATTTTTTCGTATGAAAACTCTACTTCCATGTAGGCTTCGAATGAGAAAAGAAAAAGATAAATATCCTAAAAATCTTTGAAGGAATCTGATGTCAGATTTTGATAAGAGGTGGAAATGGTGTCGCAAGTCAAAGATAAATAGTACTGAGGGAATAATACTTATGAGAATATCAAATAAAAGGTTTGCGATCATCAAAATATGAGTGCATTTTCAGCTTGCTAAACATGATATAGAGTATTCTGAGTTACAGTTACAGTATTGCTATATCAACATACGAATTATTTTCTGCAGCATTCAACTTTTTTATATTCCATGTTATAGTGAAAGAAAGTTATGCACAAAACATAACTTCCCTCACAATAGCTGTTATCTATTCGACGCATATTTTTACAAATTGTGATCCAAAAAATCCTGCATGTGACGATAAAGATCAACAGCCATTACTGTTCTAGATTATTGTGTTATCTAAGGAAATCTGGCAAAATTGAAAAAAGGACATTAAAATAATTATTGGAAAGATTGAAAATTTGGATATCAGATTTTGTTGAAGGACAACGTTGAGATGATCTTTGGTGCGGGCATTTGTGGCTAACATGAAAAACATGAAAATTCTATAGGAAAAATTCTAAAAGAGAGAATTGAAAATTAGGCATCATAACTTTTACTAAGACCATAAATTCACAAACTGACATCATTTCTAAATTTTGTGGTATTGACATTTTGGGTATTAGAGATCCCGCTGAGAAAATTTAAATTGGTTGTTTTAAATTATATTAATATGAAAGTTTCAAAAGATGGCAAGTGATGCTATAAGACTCGTGTGTTATGGTTATAAAAACGTAATATTGAAAAACGTAACGTAAAAACGTAATAATGATTTCGGATAATAAAAGTATTGTTGAGAAAAAATGCATTTTTATTTTTTGCAAATTTGGACATGAAAATAGATATAAAAATATGATTAGATTTTCCAAGAATTTGAAGACTGGAAAGCAACTAAGTTTTTTCCAGAGTTTGTTCTCACAAAATCTTGTCATTTGCTGCAAAGAAGAATATTTAAAGAATATTCAGCAACTCGAAATGAGACAGTATTTGAAACACCATTTTATGAAAGGATAATCTTTCACAAATAAATTGTTGAAAAAGGCTTTAATCTTTTAAAAACTTATCTATTTGGATTATCAGAATTTGACAAATAAAATTGATATAGTATCTGATATAAAAAAAGCATTTTTACAAACTTTTATTCACAAAAAAAGACCATGATTTTCTAAGCTCTTTGATAGGAAGCATTTGAGATGCAATAAATTAAAATGTTCAAACCTACTTGCATTTTATTTGAATTTACATGTAATCTGGCAACAAATGTAAACTCATGTTTTGTTGTCTGCTGACATTAAATCAATTATGGGGAAAATGGTGGATTGTTCTAAATTGCGAAATGCGTAACTTTTGAACTCTGATAATTGTGTCATTTTTAAAAGTTTTCTTTAACACTTTTCTCTTTTTTCGTATTGAAATTAACACCTGATTTTGGCTTAGTGTTTGATTGATTAAAATTGAGTATTTCTGTTCTTTTACTTATATTATTTAAACTTCTATAATTTTTTATAATGGCTTTAGAATGAGTGAACCAGAGACTGATATAATTTATACGAATTGTGATTTGCGCATTACAAAAATAAACCAAAAACAAACAGACTTTCGAAGATTCAATCCCACTACTAATCTGGTTAACTGCGGAAAGTAGCATTATTAAGTTCTTCATTTTCCTATCTCCAACTGATAGTACTGCATCTATCTCAAGAAAACTTTAAAATTTAAAACAAGAAATAATACAACTTCTAAGGAATCATAAGAAAATAATGCAAACACAACACACCCATCAAGGTAAACTTCTATTCGAAACAAATTGCCCAGGATACTGCTGTAGAAATAAGCAAGATAACCAACATTCTTGGAGTACAAGTTAACGCCATGTTTCAATCTGAATACATATCTTTAAGATTTCTTATAAAAGAAATACATGTAGAACTACCTTTACTTCTTGTTGCAGAAGAAATTACTCAAAATGGCTTAATGATGTTAGGATTATAAATATTTACGAAAAATAATTCTGAAAAACTGAGTGAAAATATGTTGGTGAGCGTTATTGGACATTTTTTACCTTAAACTATTAGTTTATTCTATTTCATCATTCCAATTTCTCCTTTCATTGATAATATTCATCAAAGCGTAAAAGGCTATAAATTGACTCACTCTACGAAAAAATGCAAACAAAACTTCTTCCTAGGTAAAAACTGTGGAACATTTCATAAAGATTCTCCATATGCAAATGAAACACCTAAATGTATGAACTGTCAGGGAAACTGTATGAACTGCCATGACATCTCCTGACCTACGGGCTTAAAGAGAAAAAAAAATTTACAGTTTTAAAGCATGAAGCACCTTTCATTTATTGAGGCGAGAAGACGTTAAAATAAATCTTTAAAAACCAGTTACTCCAGTGTAACATAAAATCATCTCTCTCTTTTGCCGAATCAGGTTGAAATAACTGAGATGGATTCTATATTTGAAGCAAAATTACTTGCGATACAGGCTAGATAAGATAAATGGTTCAACAAATGTTCTCATTCACATGAAAGAATGTATGCAGGCATGTTTAAATCCAGCTAGATCAGTATCTAGATTTCCTTTAAGAAAAAGTTGACTAGTTGGTTGGATGGGTTTTATGGCGCAAGGTACCACTTTCTTGACTAGAGCATCCAACTAATTAAAAAGTTAATTCCAATTAATTCCTTGGAGCAACAAATTATATTATTCTAACAACCTATTATGAAATTTTCTCATTCAAATAGTAAGTATGCAGAACCATACATTGAAGAAAAAATTAAGCAGGAAGAAGGTGTAAAAAACATTAATATAAATTTATAATAAATTCTTTTAAAACGAGTATACTTTTTTTCATTTCAAAAATAACTAATAGGGATTATATATATATATATATATATATATATATATATATATATATATATATATATATATATATATATATATATATATATATATATATATATATATATATATATATATATATATATATATATATATATATATATATAAATAATATATATATATATATATATATATATAATATATATATATATATATATATATATATATATATATATATATATATATATAATATATATATATATATATATATATATATATATATATATATATATATATATATATATATATATATATATAATGTTCAACCCAATTTCTTGGAATGCCAGAAGCATTCTATCTAAGCATCCGTACGTAAAATTTCCGTACTTTCACTCTTCCTATGTCCTAGCACAGAGACCTTTATTCATGTTCGCGCCACAAAGTCATAAAAATTCTTTTTTAAATAGGTAATGTGCCACAATAAAATTTCATTCGAAATTTTAGTGTGGCGAAACTACACGTAAGAATATTTAAATAAGCAAACAAAAACATTTCATTTAAAAAATTTTTATTTATCAATGTTTTACAAAAAGCAATATGTTAGAAACAAAATTCACGTTAAGAACAATTGTTTTTAATGTGATTTTTGTTGCGGTGAACAAGATGATAAAGAATTAATAACTGGTTCATATTTAGTTAATTTTAACAGTACGCGTGCAGAGTTCGACTCATCCGTAATTTCAATTCCTATATTTATTTTTTTATAAAATTTAATTTAGAGATTAACATGCCCACGTCAATGAAAATACTGATAAAATTGCCTTTGCTAATATTTTTAAACAATTAATCGTGTCAGAAATTGAATTCCATGTAGTTAGAATCTCATCTTCTGCACTTTTATTTATTTTATCCAATTATCTTTGGATAATTTTTTCTTTGTTTTCGAAATCATCGAATAAGTATGATGCATATATATTGCAGCAAAGCATCCTTTAAAAAATTCGCCTTCATTAAAAGGATTCGCATATTGAGGAATAGTTTTTGAAACTTGATAACTAGCAGCAGTAGTAATTGATTGAGTTCCAATAAATTGGGTTGTTCGGAAAGTAATTTCATTTTTTTTCTGCGTGAAAATGAAAGACAATTTTCGTATAATAAACAAATACTTTATTAAATTATATATTAACCGTTCTGGTCCAACACCTTTTTTATCTTTCTGGTAGTAGCATAATTTCACGCTCATAAATTTTTGGGTGTTTGCTGGCAAAAACTGATCGAGGTGTTTTTTGACCGCCTCATTTGAGGTGAAGGTTTTACCGTCTAAAATAGTTTGGAGTGACCGGAACAAATAATAACCTGATGATGCCAGGTCTGGAAAATATGATGGGTGTGGTATTATATCCCATTCAAGCTGTAAAAGCTTTTGGCGAGTGACCAAACTTGAGTGAGATCTCGCGTTGTCTTGGTGAAGCACTACACCTTTCTTGTTGATTAGTTCTGGCCTTTTCTGTTAAAGTGCATCATTCAGTTTGTCCAGCTGATGACAGTAGACTTCCGAATTAATCGTTGTGTTATATCTGGTAAAAGCTATATAAAAAAAACGATTCCTTTAGCTTTAAAATATCACCAAACAGACAGCATCACCTTTTTTTTGGTGAATATCAGCTTTGGAAATAGTTTAAGCCAGTTCATCTTTTTTGTTCCATGAACTCTTTCGTTTGACATTGTTGTATACAACCCATTTTTCGTTCCCAGTGATGATGCGCTTCAAAAACGGATCATTTTCGTGACTTTTGAGAAGCGAATCGCAGACGTCAATGCGGCGACACAGATTTCTCTCTGTGAGAATAGGGGGAACCCATACATCGAGCTTCGAGGATAATCCCAGGCCTTTCAAGTGTTCATAAACTGTTGTTATTTGCTGGTTCACATCAATTAATTCTTTTATCGCGTCTTTATCAGCTTCAACCTTTCCGAACGAGGTGCATCTTCGACATCAAAATTGCCGAATCAAAATTTAGCGAACCAGTTCTGGCACTGGTGTACTGTCAACAACCTTTCTCCATACACATCGGTCCATTTCTTTCTGGCTTGAACAGTATTTTTACCCTTTCTGTAGTAAAACAGTAAGATTTTTCGCGAAAATGCTGCTTATCGCTCTCCGCATATAAAAGGGCACCAACCAAAAACTACTGCGTAGAATTAATTGGAATTTTTCCCACACAAGCCTTCCTATATGAGCTCTCAAAGCATATAATAAATATACAACTTAAGTGTGAAGTTGGGTGCAAAAAATACAATTAAATCTTCTGTCGGGAAAAAACGAAATTACTTTCCGAACAACCCAATATTTCATTAAAGAAGTAGTTTGAGCATTTTTATTTTTTATGGCACGTGATATATATTACTTTTGCTCTTCTACACTTCGATCATTACTGAGGATATTCTTCAGACTACAGTTTTAGAACATAAAATACAAATTGCTTTACTGCCTTTTTCAATCATACAGTATCTATCATTCCACCATGCTTGAAATTCTATGCTACAATATATTTAGGATAATTTCGATTTCTTCACAGAACTAGCCATAATAAGAAATTCTAAAAAAATATATTGTAATAATATTGTTATAAAATAAATAATTTATTCTGTATTCGTTTTCTAGAACATATTTCGTCACATATTAAAGTACTAAAAATATTACCAACACAAGGAAATAATAAATTTTATATTAATTCTTGATAATTTTAATAATTATATCTATATTTTACACTGATTTAATGATAAAATAATTTCTCATATTATTAAAGTATTTTATTGTTCAGAAATAAGCAAAATAAATTATTAGTTTAGTAACTTTTAATACCTTAAGGTTATTAAGGTTAAAACTTCAGACGTGATGCAATGTGTTCTTGCAAACGAATTAAGAATATAAAACAAGAAATAATATGTAAAAATATTTAACCTAAAAACCACACTATATCTATTTACAATAAACGGATATATTTTTTAACAAGTCACTGAAGTTTCAAAGACGATGGTTTACTAAAAATGACGAATACAGTCTGTCGTCTGATTCGAGCGCTGCTATGGCAACAACATGCAATAACATTAGAAAGCAAAACTGGATACGCAAAAAATTTTATCTAATGCGCATCTTTTTATATATCTTCAGGAGAATTCATGCGATATTTTAATAATACAATGTATAATTTGATGGTTCAAGTTAACATTGTATGATAGGTATTCAGCACTACAAATTTATATTATAAATTAAATGTAGATTATAATTCTTAATTAGTTTCCATCAAAAAAATAAGTTATAAAAAATAATTTTGTTTTTGTGCGTGCCATCAAAATTTCCATACGTGCCACTTGTGGCACGCGTACCATTGGTTCACCATCCCTGTTCTAGCAATTCAAAAAATGTTTCTAAGAAGTTCCGACTTATTTCAAATTTATAATAAAATCATAATCAGATTAAATATAGACCAGATGGTAGTGGTAGAGGTCTTTTTTGCTGTTGATAAAGCTCTACCTGTGCAAGTATTAAATCTCTCTCTCTCAGAATATAACGATATTGAAATTTTAGCTATAAAAGTTACTATATCAAAATCATCTCTAACTTCAGTAAATGTATTCATCCCTCCAGGTAAATTTTCAGGTTCTTGGATAAACAGCGTCTTATCAAACATTCATCCTCCCTTCATAACAACTGGAGGTTTTAATGTACGAAGTTTGGCACTTGGTAGCTATACAAACTCTTTTGAATCTTCAGAATTCCTCGATTGGATACTAGATAGCAACATTTGTCTTTTAAATACCTCTCAGCCTACCCATTTCGGACTCCACCACAGACCATCCCTTATCGATTATAACTTGTATCTCCTGATATTTTTCCTTTTTGTACTTTCTCAGTCGATTCAGATAGTTATGGTAGTGACCATGTCCCTGTTCAAACAAGTGTCAAAATCTACAATAAAGTTTATTCGAAAGGTACTTCCCGCAATATAATTTTATGGACTGGCTTTTTCAATTCAATTAACACTCAAATTGCTAATAACGGATTAGTTTCTGTTGACCAATTCCAAATTTTATGCAAAAACTATCTTGATAAATCAAAGAAAAAATAAAACATTCCATTAAAGTCTTATCTTCCGTGGTGGACATCGGAATGCTGTTATCCATTGGGTCAAAAAAGGAAACTTTGGAGAAAAGCGAAAGGTTCTTTTAATCAGACTTTGTGTATACAGTACTAACGAATTTCTGCGAAACTTCAACAGCTTCTTCTAACTCTTTTCAGAAATTTCTGGGATAAAACTATAAAAAATGCTGGTATATCTATAGATATGTATTCTATTCTTAAAAATAGATCTTCTGACTCACCAACTCACCATCTTCTAATTTCTGACGAAACTTCAATGATTTCAGACTTTGTACATCGGGGTAACTTATTTACCAAATTTTATGCTCGTCAATCTGAGAGAGAAACTGAAGTACTACCTCTCGATTTAAGTTCAAACTTTGATTTAGAATATAATTCTCCATTCTCACTCTCAGAACTCCAGTTGATGATTTCTAAATGCAAAAATACTGCAGCTGGTCCTGATTTAATATCAGCTAAAATTCTGAAAGGTTTATCAATCAAGGCTTTACGATTCATAAACAACTCTTGGTTAAGAGGTATTGTTCTACTGTCTTGGAAAAAATTTATCATAATTCCAGTAATAAAGCTTGGGAAAGATACAATATCGATAGATTCTTTTTTCCCAATATCTCTTACAAGTGATCTAGTAAAGTCACTTAACGCATGATCTTAAACTGTCTTATTAATCACTTCCATCCAAATCATCTTGAAATATGCCTTATAGAGGCTGTGATAGTGTTCTTTCTATGCTTCATCATCATATTACTGCTTTACGACCACAGAGAAAATAAATTATTTGCGCCACTGTGGACATATCTCATGTTTACGATTCAATGTGGCTAGACGGTCTTATTTGTAAACTCCTCTCATTTGAAATCAGAGAAAATGCTGTTCATTGGATATTGGACTCTTTATCAGATAGAAATTCTAGAGTAAAATGGCATGGAATTTTTTCTTAACCCATCTTCTCTAATAGAGGATTTCTTTAAGGCAGTATTCTCTCTCCCTTTTTTTATGATTTATATTTCAGATATTTATGAAGTCCTCTCTCCTGACATTCACTGTTTTATTTACGCTGATGACATAATCTTTTTAGCTACTCTTTCCTCACAAGAAAGCCTTCAGCGCAAAATGTAGATTACAATCATAAAACTTGAACAATGGTGTAAAAACTAAAACTAAAAAAAATGATTCTGCAAAATGTTTAGTTATAGATTTCTCTTCCAAAAAATCTCCTGCAAATTTTGAACTAGCTGTCAACTAATAATCTATTTCTTGTTGTATATAAAAATCCTGACTCTCTATTTTACTATTAGTTTAACCTTGAAAAATAATTTTTAAATAAAAAGCCTTTAAAAAGAGAATTAATGTGTTAAAAGCTATTTCAGGTAACAGATGGGGAACAAAAATTAGTCACTTCAAATTGTTTAGCCCTTCATTACAAATAGCCTGGACTATGGATGTCATCTTTTTGCACCAGTGAGCTTATCAGACCGAAAAATCTTGGATCGAATATATCCCTCAGTTCTTAGAATTGCTATAGGTTTTCCATGTTGAAATAAATTCCCTTTCTTCTTAAAGAAACAGGAATCTTACCTCTTTCTGTAAGACAAAACTATCTCTATTGAGAGATAGGAACATGTACATTAGAATCTTTGCACTCTCCACCCGATTTCCGTGTGGTAGGTTGTGAGAAACAATGGTATACGACTATATCTCTGGAGCTCTTCCTCTGTCTTTGCGAGCAAAACGTATGGTGCAAAGAAAATAGAATTCAAGAATCAGATATTTTAAGAGTTCCTTCAAAATCTGCCTCTGGTAATATTAATTTCAAGACCTTACTTAGAAAATAATTTTTCATACTAAAAATATTCCTACAAATACTATTAATGACTTCTTTAAACTACATAATACTTCTGAATGGTCCAATCACATATTGTTATTTACTGATGCGTCTGAAATGGGCAATAAACCAAGAATCGCTGCATATAATAGCAGAAATATCGCCTTTGTCTCTGGATAAATCAATAATATAAATTCAGTTTTTTACAACAAAGGCTTTTGCTTTATATTTGGTGGTGACACAATTCTGTACTTCTTCAAATTATATCATGTTACCAGGCTCCTTATCCTATCTAAGCAGTTTCAAAACTCTCACAACCTCTTCCCTAACCATAGTTCAACCCATCGGATTAGCTTTAGTAAATGCAGCTAATATTTGCGAATCGGTTCTATTAGTTTGGATTAATATAGTTTGGAACGGAATTGCTGGAAACCAAAAAGTAGATGCTCTTACAAAATCAGCCTTTAATAAAAGTATTATTCTGCCCTTGATTTAACTTGAAGATCTTATCCATAAGCTAAGAATCATTTTTATCAATTATAATAACAACGAACAGAATAAAAGTAAATGTATCTAAATTTTCGAACATGTCTTCTATCATGAAAATTCACAGCAATTATATTAGTTCTCGTCTTGAAGAAGTGTGGCTAGCTAGAGTTAGAACTAGATCTTTTCCGGTAAATGCTAAATTACATAAATTCAGACTTTCTTCAACAAATAAATGCTCTTGTAGAGAGAAGAAAAAACATGGATTACTTAATGCTATTGTGTCCTCGATATGATCAAGCAAGAAATTCTTTAGGAGAAAAACTTGGTATCGGAGCTCTTTCCTTCTCTTGGATCTTAGATTTGTCAATGACTCCTAAAGAGAAAATTGATGCAACAATTTCTTTTTTGAAACAAATTAATAGGCTCTAATTGTTTTATTGTCTTTGTTTTCCAGTCGTTCTAACTTCTCTTTCACTTACCAACAAACGCTTTATTTATCTTCTTCGTTCAGGATCTATCATATTTTTTCAATCAATTTTTGTTAGGTTTCAATTCAAAACTCAATCTTACCTAATTCTCTAATAAGCCTCTGAGCATAAAGCTCCAAAACCAAACCTAAATCAATTATAGAAAAAAAAATTCTTCAGAAATGCAAAGAACTGCTGACATTTTGAAAAGGTAATTTTATTGTGACAACTTTATTAAATATCCTATTGTTGTTTATTGAGAATAAAAACATGAATAAAAGACATGACGTTTTAGAATTTTTTTTCGGAAAATGGAATCGCATTAATCAGTTTTAACAGATGAATTTTCATCTTGATGTGAAAATATACTTTCCGATAAAATCTCACAACAATCAAAGCTTTTTTCATTTGCTTGAGTATTGGTTTTTAATACTGTTTCCTTAAATTTTATTTCACTTAATAGTGTTCGAAAGGAAACGATAGTTCAACATTAAGAACAGAATGTCTTTTTGCAAAGTGTAATTACTCATCGCAACATTCTCTAATATTCAATGATTTGAAAAGAAGTTACACAAACGAACTCAAAAAAGAATGTTATAATAATTGCATTTTATTGAGTTGGTCTCTTTACTTTAACAATAATCGTTGAATAAAGACCTTAAGTATCTTCCCATCAATTTTTAATCTCATCGATAAAGATTAAGTTATGGTCACATGTCATGCATGGTATACAGTTCAAGATCAAATTTAGAGAGCCTTTTATTTTGATATTCGATTATTTCTGATATTAACATAAATAAAACAGTAGTTTCAAATCTCACCTCTCCCGTTAAAATTACTAAGAAAATAAATATGCAACTTTTTAAGATATTAGCAATATATATTCTTACAAGAAATATAATTAATGTACTTTATTAATGAATTCATTATGGTAGTTTATCGGTCACTTTTAATAAGCTCTTATTAATGATAACAGTTTAATAAGTCGACATTAACCAATCTATAGAAAATAACCCCTAAAGACTAAATAAAATGCATTCAATCGTCTAATTATTAATGACAATAAGAGTTTAGTTTAAAACTTGATCTAGAAATCTAAATTCACGTTACGATACAGTTTGATTCACCTTAAAACAGTACTAATAATAGATGAAATTAATTCTAATAATAGATAATAATCTTAATAATGGATGGTACTAATAATAGATGATAAAACAGTACTAATAATAGATGAAATTAATTCTAATAATAGATTAAATTAATTCTAATAATAGATAATAATTTTAATAATGGATGGAATTAAAATTAATTGAAATAAATCATCGAATAACAAAAATTATATTTCAGGATTAAAACTGCTTCTTGATGGTTTATTTCACTATATTTCTTAGTGATCAGATAACAAGCTTGAGATCTAACATCTCACTCTGACAATTCCATTATTATGTGAAACGTAAAATTATTTTATTGGTCTCATATTTTCATTAATTGCTTAAGTTCGTCAAATATTTTATTTTTAAAATTGTCTTTTTGGTATTACAGCACAACCAAACATTAGTAGCCAATATATAATGAAGAAAAGAAAGGAAATATTTTACTTTTCTTTGTAACATAAATGCAATGGAATAAATTGTTTGAAATAATTAGATACGCGCTTCATTTAACAAAAGTTGCTTAATGGTTCAAAGTCGGCAGATTTCTTATCACCATTCAAAGTCTATAAAATTCATATCAGATATATGTTTCAGGACATTATATAAAATAGTGAAAGAGAGGAAATTTCTAAGCACTAATACAATATGATTTTAATCATTTAAAATCTGAATATAAACATTATAACAAATTGAAAGGCTTGTGGGATTAATTATTTGCTTATAAAAATATTAAATATTGCTGGGAAAATTCTGACAGTTGTTAATTGCTTGAAACTTGTCGCATATTGAACAATTGTGATCAGAGGGATTTATTCAACTAAGGTATCTTTTCAATTATCTTACTTTTTATGTTTAAAGGTGAAAACTCCTTCAAAAGTAAAAGTGAAAGGGCTTTAATGAAATCCATGTTAATATCTGTACTTCAAGTGTTCTATTATGATTAGGCAATATTGAAATTTTTGATTTGTGTGTGTATAAACATTATATTCGCCAATTTTATGTTGTATTCTGTGTATATATCCAATTTTTCCAGGGAAGTTTAGAAATACAAGAAACTTGCAACCATAATACTCAAATTTAACCTGAAAACTTCTTAAATATTTTCAAGAAAGTTCTAAAAGGGTATGTGAAAACAAATAATTGCTTCAGTATAATATTATATAAATTTTATGTTGACATATTTCAAGTTTTTGTTAAAATAAAGTTCCATTAAAGACTCATATTAAAGGTATACTCATATTAAACTCATATCAAATGGCTCATAATGAAGCTCAAATGCTTATATCAAAGGCTTTTCATCAAATAACTTTTAAGATTATGGTAAACAAAAATCTATATACACAATTATAAAAGCTTTTACAAAGCTAAGTAAATTAAATAAAGAAAAAACTACATTTATTTAGAATGAGCTCATATGAAAAAGAATAATTACTGATAAACTACTTTATAGCCTCAGATTGTTATGTAGTATTATATATATAATATGATGTTATAATATTTTCAAACCATTTAATTCTTAAGATTTTTTGATGCTCTTCCTTTCTGTGGAAAATAGAGAATTAAGAAAAAATGGCGAGATAGCCAATAGCTGTTAAGACTGTGTTGACAACGATGAAACTATTTATATATTTTCAAAAAGACAAAATCAAAAAAGTGTCATTATGATATGTATAAACAATTAGTGCCCAAAATAAGTTTGAACTTATTTTGATAATTTTTATTTGTCACGGAAAAATGTTAGCGAATAATAATTTGTAGGTGATGTTTAAACAAAAATTGATAATAATTTAGTCATTAAATGAATCCAACACAGAGTCTTATTATCATATATAATATTTTAATAGTTAAGAATTCACAAATAAAGATGTTCAAAAAGATTTTCGTGAAGACGAGGAATATTACTTAAGTATATGTTTTACTTTGCTCTAGATTTGTAGTCTTATATTATTATGTGTTAAGTTTGAAAATTGCTTATTTTCTTCGATAAAGCTTCTGGAATATTAGATAAGTACACTTCCTTTTTGCATGTTCAGTTCTTCTTAAATTGGCATATGTTTGTCAATGTTATATTTTTCTATTTAAGTATTTGGTTTTTTGTTTCAGTTGAGAACACAATTAGTTGTGTGTGTCCGATGGTGATTGCTCTCGAAGATGTAAGTAAGAAAAATTTTAAGTCCTTTAATTAAGGTTTTAATTTTAGTTCACTTTACAGATCGCGTAATTTAATGAATACGAGGTGTGGCTATTAAATAACGAGACTGACGCTGCGGCGGCAAAAGTGCGCATACGTAGTCCGCCATTGACTGTCAGCAGTTTAGTGTGAAGCTTTCTCTTAAAAATGCCCTAAGCCTCATTTGCGTAAGTAACACGGTTTAGTCATAACCTTCATTTCCGTTAACATTGTTATTTTATTTTGGCGAAAAAAAGGTTAATGTAATAATAGAGCAACGAATTGTTGTTAAATTTCACTTCAAACTTGGAAAAACCGGTATTGAAACTTATAATTTATTGAAAGAAGTGTACGGCAGTGAATGCTTATCCCGTGCACGAGTTTTTGAATGGTTCAAACGTTTTAAAGATGGCCAACTAGACGTTGAAGATGATTCGCGGCCAGGTCGCCCTTCAACGTCAAAAACGGATGAAAATGTCGAAAAAGTTGCTTGTTTGATTCGGTCTGATCGTCGATTGAGTATTCATGCAATAGCTGAAACTGTAAACATTGATAAAGAATGTGTACGGCAAATTTTACATGACAATTTGAACATGAAAAAAGTGTGCGCCAAAATGGTGCCAAAAACTCTCACGTTTGAACAACAAGTAACTCACAAAACTGTTTGTACTGACATTTTGAATGCCATTAAAAATGACCCAAATTTATTAGAAAAGGTAATAAGATGTGATGAGTCCTGGTTTTTTACGTATGATCCGGAAACATGGCGCCAATCCACGCATTGGAAGACTCCAACTTCACCAAGAGCAAAAAAAGCAAGAATGAGCAAGTAAAAATTTAAAGTAGTGATGATTGTTTTTGTCAATATTCATGGAATTGTGTACCTTCACTGGGTTCCTGAAGGTCAAACAATCAATCAACATTACTACCTTGAGGTACTTGGCAATCTACGATAAAGAATAAGAAAAAAACGACTCGAAATGTGAGAGGAAAAATCATGGCTTTTCCACCAAGACAATGCGCCAGCTCATTCCGCAGTATCTGTCAAGAGATTCCTGGCTAAACACAGCATCCCACTGTTAGAGCATCCACCTTACTCGCCAGACCTGGCACCATGTGACTTCTATCTGTTCCCTGAGGGGAAATCTGCATTAAAAGGAACAAGATTTAAGTCCGTGAATGCTGTTAAAGAGAAAGCGGCAAGAGTACCGAAGGAGTTGACAAAAGATGACTTCCAGCACTGTTTCCAACAATGGAAAATTCGCATGGAGTGTTGCAGGGATAGAGAAGGGGTGTGCATTGAAGGCGATAGTAAATAATTATGTATAAAATAAGAATAAAACTTTTTACTACGACAGTCTCGTTATTTAATAGCCACACCTCGTATAAGTTATGTACTAGAAATCCATGGATAAAAAAGTGGTGAAATCTTTATAAAGCATCAATCGTAAGTGTGTAATTAGTTAAAAAATATGGGCTCCTTGGGCCGAAAATTTGAACTAATTATTATCATTAGTTTGTTTTCATTTCCATTTTCATTGTCCTAAACAAAGTTTTCCTAATTTCCTGAACAATAGTTTCATCTGCAAGCAGTTTTAAAATAGGGTCGTTTAATTTAAGAAACCTTGTGTGTATATATTTAGGATGGTTTATAGCTTATGTGCATGATGGTATTCACGAATCTCAATTTTTTCATAGTTGTCTAAATAAAATGAAATTCCTTTAAAATATGTAATAATATTAAATAAAAGATCTATTTTTCAAATTAAAAAAGTTCTTATATAAATACAGTTTTTAATTGCCAAATTTAACGTAAATGGCGTGCTTTATATAATTATTTGTTATCTGAAAAAACAAAGTGTAATTATATTTCGAAGGATATTTACATCTTGAAACATTATATTGTTCAATATTAATATTTTGAAGAAAATTTTATTATTGTATTTTTATTGTATTTTATTTATTCATAAATATATTCGTCTTTAAATTTCTTCTCTTTCTGATGAAACTAGATACAGTAAAATTAAGAAGTATTAAAAAGATATCCTCCTTAAAAAAAAGGGTATTAAATTTGTTCTCTAAGCTATCCAAATTTTATTTACAAATATAAATGTCATTATTGGAGCCATATTTCTCTAAAAAGTAAGCAAATGTGTTAATAAAATGAGGTAAATCTAATACTTACTTCCCATTTTAAAGAGTTCAGCAAATTGATTTTTTTTTTACCTTAGAGGGGGAACTATTTATTTTCTATATATTTGTTATTTAAAACAAACAAAAAAAAAATCCATAGAATTATTATATATTGTTTCAGTTTCACTCTTAAGTGAAAGGGTCTATATTCTTATCTCGGGTTAATAGGAGCACCCTTAGTCTATTATCATGCTATACTGATGAAATAGTATTGGCTGAGATAAGGACATTATCAGTGTATTATGGTCAAGAATTCTTTTCTCCCTTCTAGTAGATTCACTCTCAAACGAGAAAGGGATTCCATGTTATGATTTCACAACAGCATAAAACGTCCACAGTACCATGTTTTTGTTTTCTTGAAATGAGATTAGATGAAAGTCTAGAAACTAAAAAGAAATTTCGATTAAATTCAAGGAAAACATATAAATTTGCTCTCCTTTTTTTGGAGAGTTTAGTATATCATCAGTTCCTGCAGTGTAAGTATCACTACTGCAAATTTTGAATTTTTTTTTAAGGAAATAATTTGTTAATAATGTTTTTTTTTAAAGAAATAATAAGTTTTGTACATTGGATATTGTAAAATAAATTGAATATTATAGATTAACTTAATTTTTTTATATAACAGACCTTAAAAATTTTCTTTAGTACCAATTTTATATCAACTTATATTTATATGCAATTTTTTGTTACCTCAAATCGATTGCTATGGATTAATGCGAATCTATGTTTTCTTAATTATAAAATCAAATTGCCTTACATTAACTAAAATTGTTAATTTAATGCTCATAAATGTTTATATTTTTCAAAAACATTTCTGTTTAACAAATCAATTTTATTGTTTCGCAATTAGCCCCTGATACTGGAAATCGCTTTCAAAATATTACAGTTTCAAATATTTAATTTTCTTCATTTATTGGAGTGCTATTATATACATAGGTGTTTGTTGATAATACATTTTCTCAATTTTTCTTTATTGAGAACTTTTTCTAAAAGCGTAATTGCGTATAGCAACATAGACAAATAGTACTTTAATGCTATTTTATTATAGCTTATAAAGAATTATCATGGAAATTAAAAAACTAGGTTAACGTAACATATGAATATAAAGAAAAAGTAAAGAAAAATATTTTAAATGTATGCAAAAATTCATAATCAAAACTTTTATTTTAATAAATTAAATACTTTTTAATTTCAAGAATATATATGTATTTAAAAACTTTAAGAAAGTAGATTTCATTTAATGTAACTAGAAAATAATTGCACAAGTATTATTTTCTAGTTAGCAAACAAGCACAAAGAATTCTATCATATAATTAAACGTAAAACCATAATATATGAATCTGAAATCTCTTTTTTTAGAGCAAGTATATTCATAATTATTCATTTATACTGATTCGATACATTTGTTTTTCCTGCATTTCATATAAGCATTTCCTATTAGTTTGTTTCTATGATTTCGACGATTGATGTTTCTTAAACTTTATTTTGAAACCTAATCAATTTATATATTTATAGTATTTTAGCAATTATTTCACAAATAATTCTTTTATTATTCAATATTTACATAAATAGTGGTTTTCTTTTATCTTTTTAAAATCTTGAGTTAATTTTCAGCATTATTGAGTTAATTTTCAACATTATTAAGTAGTTTTTTCATGTTGAAGTTTTAACGAAAGTTTTATTTCATAAAAATTGCCTCAGATTTCATTACAAAGTATATTAAGGAAATTAATATTAAACAACCTGTGAAAAAATTTAAAATTTTAAACATTGGAAGACAATCAACGAATAATCTTTCTTCTAAATGCCAAGAAACCAAATTAATTTTTCTATCTACCTTGCCGGATAGTTGAACTGCTGAAAATGGTTTTAAAATCTTTATTTGTGTCGCATATTCGCTTCTGGGAGGATTTTTCATACGTATTCAAGTAGTGGGCCATATTCATCACTGACAAAAAAAAAAACCTAGAATACCCCTCTCCTATTGGTTAATAGTGTCTGAATTGTTAGGGATTACCATAGGGGGAAGACCGGACTCTGAACTTCACTGAGCTCTTCAAATTAGAGAATTAAATGAAAAGATTTCTATAACTTTGTTACAAAACAAATGTTTATTATTAAAATGAGCACAAATTTTAATAGTTCTCTTCTGTCATCAAAGTGTTTTCTATACAAAGCCTTCATATGCGCAGATATAATTTGATTTTAAATGCAGTTTTTATAATAATTCCACCAAGATATATATCTTGATAGTGATGCTTGGAATATGGAATATTTTTTAAAGGATCAGTAAGATAAAACTGATCCTTTAAGAAATATTCTATAAATTGAAGATCTGAAAGAATTTTTCTATTTTGAAGAAAGAGTATGTCGATCGGTAATTTCGGCTAAATCGAGCGGCTGTTTATTAAATTTTGAACAATGTTTAAAATTTAATAAAATGGTTTTGCTGCCATTATATGAAGAAAAATGATCTCCAATATGGGAAGACATCAGATACCTTTGCATTAAATACTGAAAATAGCAATTTAATTATAAATGAAAAAATAAATCTGATTGAGATGGGTTATCCTTATGAAGTCTATGAATTGTGTTAATGAAAATTAAAGATCAATGTATAATCTTTTGACTGTAGTCCGAAATGCAAAAATAAGGTTTACTTATTTTGCATATTTTAACTAATCTTAACGATGAAGCCTATTTTAAAATTGTTTTTATTAAGTAAGTATGCACTATTTTGTCTTAAAAAGGTACTCAAGATTTTATTGCATTACGAGTGGATTTAGTAATGTTAAAATGGAATTTTTTTATCATGATTTCAGAAATACAATATTTTATTACACATAATATTGTAAGAAAATTAATATAAAACTAGTTACATTAGATTGAAAATTGTAAATTTAACGATCAGCGAAGTCTACAATTTGGTGCCTATTACTCTAAAATGCTAGCTGGGTAACTTCAGGTTAGAATAATTAGAATTGATAATTAAAAGAGTATGAACGAGAGACAGATAAATAGATTCAAAGATGTAAAATTAATTATTGGAATATTGTTTAACATGCTATTGATTTGGACATAATGTTAATGAAAAGAGAATGATTTATTTATTTTTTTTTTGACGTTACATATGAGAAGTTGCATAGCAAGTATTTTATCTCAGATTGAGTTGAAAACATAATTTTAAAAATTGCATACATTTTGGTAAACAAAAATTAAAAATAAAAATAATATTTGTGAGTGTGAAAGAATTCTTGAAGAGTGTAAGCATTTACGTCATAGCCATTTTATTAGGTGAAATATGACTATGATATAGATTTGACTAAACTTTACTTAAGTAATTAAGTAAAAATTACTTAAGTAAAGTTTAGTCAAATCTATATCGTAGTCATATTTGTCAATTTATAAATTATTGAGAATAATTTATAAATTGATTATATTAAATGTAAGACTCTATATCACCTAGAATTTATTTAAAACATCTAGCTGTGTAGCTGTTTTGAAGCTTACATTGTTCTTAATTTTTTTAACGTCCCTAGCTCTTTTAGCAGTAGAGATGTAAGGCAATCAAGAGAACAATCTTTGAATTTATTAACAATATCAATATAGAAGATGAAGAATTATATTAATTAAACTAGAGCAAATATTTCGGGAAGATTTACTAGCGTATTATACAAATAACATAATATTAAAAATTTTAATTTTATCTTGCAGTTTTTATGTTTTAGTAAAAGGAAATATTAAATGTCGCCACACCTTTTCATTCAACTTGAATTTATGTTAGTTTTTTATACTTTGTCACCGACGTATAAATAATAAGAAAAAATCTAACAATATAAGTTACACACACTCTCTTTGTGAAATTCAGCAATTATTTATGTAGGAACTTTTCAGTAAATTTTGCACAAAATCACCAATTCTGAAGCTACAGAAATTATTAAAAACTGTCAATATCTCTCTCTCTCTCTCTCTCTCTCTCTCTATATATATATATATATATATATATATATATATATATATATATATATATATATATATATATATATATATATATATATATATATATATATATATATATATATATATATATATATATATATATATATATGTAACAAATTGCATTTTTTTGAAGAATATTTGCAAGATAAATTTATTTATCTAAAAAAAATGAAATTTGGACACAAATGTGCTGATTCATAGAGAAAATGATTATTTTTTAAAAAAAATATTTCATGTAAAATTGCATCTTAACTTATAATAATTTTTGTTGGAAAAAATTTTTCAAATAAAAACTCTTTGATCGCGAGACTTTTGGCGGGATTTGAGAGTTTTACCTTTCGCCAAGAACTTCATATAGCAAATAGTAATCATGGCTATGTGTGGTAACCCTCTTGTCGTTTACAAACGAACAGTTGATGTCGATAGATCGGGTCACAGAGAAAATTTGTGTATGTTATTGCTGAACGCGTAATTTTATGACTTATGTTAATATTTTCGGGCATAATACATTAGCAATGTGAGTGACGATCCAAGACCAATATTTACTAATTGATTACTATAAATATTAGATGGCTATCATTACTGCGCCTACCCCATAACAGCCTTTACCATGTAAGATTTTTCTTCAATACAGGACTCGGGAAGAATTTTAATTATGTGCATGTTTTAATAGTTACTTGACGGGTTCAAAATCGTTTTTAAAAAATTAACTTTTGATGAAAGTTTCTTTTATTTATGTGTTAAAACTAATATTAACAAATATAAAACACATATCACAAATTTTCTGTATAAACTATATAGTTTTATTAAAATAATCTAGTTCATTAATTTATTTTGTGGTCATTCTTCTCATTGCAAAATGTTTAGAGATTTTTGTAAACATTTTATACTATTGATGCTGTTTAATAGATATTTTGTAATTATATTTATTTCATTTTTTTAAATTTTGACTTTATTAATTTTTTTTTTGGAAACAGCTGATTTCTAAAAAATCAGTATAGGAATTTTTAAAAATATTTGCTTTTGTGCTTTATAAATTGTATCTTTCTTTATTATAATTCCTTACTTAATTTAAGGTGAATCAAGAAAGTATTTATTTCAAAAAAACTTCTCTTTGTGCAAAATTAATTTCTGCTGTAATGCTCCATAATTTTTAAAAATTGTTATTTCTTATTTCCAATCCTATGTGAACATAAAATTTTCATATACATTCATGGTGCAGTTTAAAAAGTAAATTGTAATATAAATCACATCCTTAGAAAAAAAAGCATCCTTAAATTTTAATGTTTTTATTTTGCAAATAGAGTTAAAAGTAAAAATGATTCATATAATAATTTGTTTCTTCCGTATTTTGTATATGTGTACATTAATTAAAGCTTTTTTTGTGCTTTAATTTTGTTTTTCACAATTCATATTTTAGATTTTATTTATGCTTACATTATTAAAACAATGTACTTCTCACTTATCTTAATGCAAATAAAATTTTTTACTATTTTTATTAAAAGATTACTGTACATTTTTATGAAAGCAGTTAATTTTAAAAATGATAAATGGATTAAATAATGAAGTGAAAGGATATAAGTGCTAATGAATATTGCATTAATATGTATAATATAGATGTAATTGCATTGATTTTAACAAATATTTCATTTATAATAAATATTTAAAGCAAGTTCTTAAAAATAATACAGTGATTATTTTCTATCATATTTAATGCATTTATAAGTCTTCAATATATTTTTATAGTGACATACTTTTTTTGTTTATTAAAAAATTCTAAAAGTACTAAGTAATCAAAGTTTTGATGAAGTTTGTGTTCTTTGTAGTTAAAAAAATATTTCTTTGTTGAATCAAAATACAAAAGTTTAGATTTATCTTCTTGAATGTGTTATAATTTGTTCATTGTCTCAGATTTATTGATAAATTAAAATCAAAATTTACTGACTTTTAACTATATTGTACAGTTTTATTTTAATTGGAATAAATCTAATTATTTTGTGTAATAGTGCTGTAGGTATTAACCATATAAAATAATTTCTATAGTGTAATGTGGTATTATATAAGAGTTAATTTTTCATGAAATATATATACATTAACTAATTATATTAAGAAAAAAGAATAAGTTATTTTTTTCATTGCAAAATTATTATTTGTTACTCTGTTTTAATTTAAAGAATTCTTTTTTCTTTTCTCTAAATTAGAAAAAATTGAAGTTCTCAGACATTTTCATTATTGGAAAAAGGGTTTTCATCATCAATATTTTCTCTAATGGAAAGACTATTAGGTGGTATTCCATTTTCTATAAATAACTTTTAATTATTCATTATAAAAAAGTAATTTACACAATGATACTGTATAAAAAGCTAAAAACAGCTGTTTAAAAATTATAATATTTAGCTATATAGTTTTGAAAATACCTTATAAAATGGAAAGTTAAATTTCAATTTATGTAGCATTGCATGTATTAAATGTGGTCAGTTATATGTATTTTATATATGTTGTCCTATGTGTATTTTTAACTTACAATTTTAAAATTTGTGACTAATTGATTTGATGTCAAATTTATGTTGTTGAGCTTGTAGCTGAAGGGTTAGTGCTTAGGCCTTTCATTCAAATATTCTACTTCAAACATGAGTTGCTTGCATGAGGGACCAAGCAGAAGACCCTCCAGTTTTTGACTTGGCACCTCCAGAAATATCATTTCGCTTGGAGCATATTGCGACTGCAACCTATTTAACATATCTGAGCCACCTTTTGTGAATTTGATAGCTCTTCAATTAAGTCGCGATTCGAACTCATTATTTTCCAACAATGAAAATGATGTAATAACCAACCAGGCCACCACTGTGTCATAATGGATTATGGGGTTAATAAATGTTGATTCTAGTAATACATTGTCGTTTATTCATCATTCAATTAAAAGCTATGAATATATATTTCATATTTAAAATTATAAATTATGTGAATAGAGGGAGAAAACAAGTTGAAATAATTTTATAGCTCAATTCTAACTAGAATATAGCAATAAATTGTTTATTAGTTATTTTAATTAATTACTATCAGTATTTCTATGGAACAAATTATGTATTTGAATAAAAATAAAATCTGACTTAATTGTGTTAAATTTTAAATTTTAAAATTTTTTACTTTTATAATTTTAAAATATAAATCAAGATTATATTATATGCAATTTTTTGTAACTTTGAATTTCAATTATCCTGTCAATATTTTTTTATAATTCTAAGGACTTGAAATTTAAATGTGTGTATTATGTGTTACAATACATATCTTTGAATTGTCAAGTTTGCTTAGTGGAAAATTGAAAAAGACTATAATATGAGAATTCTTATGTGTCAGTACTTGTTTAAATGTTGTCTATGGTTATAAAAACTGCATATATTGCAGTCTTCAAATTTCAGTCATATTTGATTTAACAAATGATTCATTTATGAATATCATAAAGCCTAGAACACCAAATTAGGATTTTCATTTTACAATTGTACTGATCAATATGCTTGATCATACCTAGTATACAAACTATGAATTTGCCTGATAAAGCATAGTTGCAAAAGTATTTTTATCTAATGATTTTTAATTTATTCTTTCTTAAATTTGTAAAATCTTTATATTAAAAGTTTTATACATTTGAATAATTTTTCAGGTATCTATTTATTTTCCCTCTTGAAAATACACCCTTCACTTTGAATAATTTTTATAATGTCTTATATAACTGATGTATAAGTTTTAATGTATTAATTATGTAATGTCTAAATATTTTCCAAATTATTAGAAAATAAATCAAAACATGAATTTAAAAATATTTTAAATATTTAATTTTTTATGTTTTAGTTTGCTATATATGTGTATCTTTCTTTTCAACTTAAATGTTAATGTCTTTCTGCTTTTCAGTAAAAGTTTATTTATTAATAATACAGATCTTATGCATGGTATCATTTATAGATTTAGAAATGCAGAATTAAATGCATATTTCTTAGAACTTTTGTGATTAATCAAAATTCTAAATTTTAGAATACAAAAACATATTTAAGCTGATCTTGATTGTAAAGCAATTTATTCATCATTATATATATATATATATATATATATATATATATATATATATATATATATAATAATAGTTGTATAAAAGTGTTTTAAAATTTTTAGGAACTGATACCAGCAAGGTGATAAAAAAAAGAAAGGCTGGCATCAAAGAGTAAGTTCTTTTTAATTTTATGTGTGCATGTTAGAGTAATTTAAGTTTTTTCTTCAAAAGTAAAATTTGTTTAGCATGTATTTTTCTTTAGAAATATTTATTTTGAATAATCATTTATCTGATGATTTACAAGAGGACAAGATAATTAGCAACAAATATCAAAACTGTTATTGATTTTATTTACACATATTTTGTTTGCCATATTGATTACTAGTTTTTCAATTTAAATATGGATTTGAATATTGCATTATTTTTGAAATTCCTTTCATTAAACAGCAAAAGCAATAATCTATCACCAAATATCAATAATAATAATTTGAAATATTTTTAATAAAGAATTGATATTATAAAAATAAAATTATGAATTAAATGGAAAGCTTCTCAGGATTTGATAAATATTTTAAGGACCACTTGAGCAAATCAACTGTCTTAAAGATATAAAAAATATAGTTTTGAAATTATTAATTTTTATTCTATTCTTGCAATTTTCTGTTATTTATGTTGTCTTAATTCCTGGAAAGAAATCATAGAGGGAAAATTAATAATAGATATAAAAAATAGTCGTACATGCGATACCTTATAAGTTAAATCATGTGACTAAAGTTTATTGTAATATATTAATTAATATAAACCTTATAATAAATTTTAAACCTAATATTGGAGTATTTTCATATTATGGTTTATTATCCCCAGTTTTAAACAATTATAGAAAAATATTTTTAATTAAGATCTTTTGTAGAATTAAGGCTGTAAGATCTACATAGATCTTACTTGTGAGATATAAAACTTATGTAATTTTTATGTTTGTATTTTATAAAATCATATATCTTTAAAATAATAACTTTTAAATTCCAAAGTTTTTAATATTTTATTCTGTTATTAATCTTTAATGTTGATTTTATTATTTTGATAATCTTGAACTCTTTATTAAGTGAATATTTAAAAATTATTATTTATGATTTTAAACTGAAAATGTAGAGTGTTTAATAGCTGAATTCAATAGAAATGTATATTCTATTGAATAGTTATTGTAATAACTCTTGGAATAAAAAGCAATGATCTCAGAAAATTATTTATTTAAAACTCATGAGAACAGAGCACAAGACAAGAACAGTTTTAAAATATACAAAAAGACAGAATATAACAACTGACATTAAATTGGAAAAAGCAATATTTTATTACTCACTTAATGGCAGCTGGAGTTTGAATCTTATTTTCTGTTATTGTTGCCCTTTGATCACAGCTAATAATTTGAATGACAAAATACTTCTGTTACTATGCTTTAATAATATTTCTTGACTCTACATAATATTTTATATCAAAGTGTTATTTTACAATTTTTTTAAATACATTCATGAATTATTATTTGTATGTCATATATATAGTTTTACAAATTATAAATACATATAAAATTTTTCTAAATTTCTCACAAATTTTAATTTTTTATCATAAAACTATCATAATCTAAATGTAATAAAGATTTATATAATAAAAATAAAATCTTAGAAAAATTTATATTAATTCATAAGGGTAGGATGCATTGGTTTATTTTTTGTGATTAAAATGCTGACCATTAAAAGGAATTCTTTTTCATAGTATAAAATTATTATTTATTGAACTTTGTTTCTTACCTGGTTTTTCAAAATGATCATTTTTGCTTAAAATTTGATAGTTCTTCAAAGCTGCCATTCAAATTTGTTATCGTAATATAAGGGTTTAGTTTTTGATTTTAAGAACAATTATTGTGTGATATATAATATAATTTTTATATATTCTATTTTGTGATATTTTAAATTTGTAATTTATGATTTTTGTTTTTGCATAAATTTTTGCATACCCAATTATTTTTTTATAATCTTGAAAATTAATAAATTCATATTTTTAAAATAGTCTTATTTAATTGAAAAAAGGATAAACCTCCTAAATTGTGCATCTAGAATGTTTAGTAAAAGACAGTTTTTGGATTTTTACTTTCAAAAAATTTTTCTTATAAATATTGGCTTTTATTTGATGTTGGAAAGATAGATTGTAAAATTTTGTGTACATTTTTTTATATTAAGTACTAAGGAAATATAGTAGATTAAAAGCATTCATTTTACTAGTTTCAGTAGGTAAATTATTTATGAGTCTTTCATGCATAATAATGTCAAATTTTTAATTTGAAATGGGACAAATATCAAAGTACTAATTTTAAATTATTAAGTTTTTAATTTATAATTGATTATTAAAAATATAATGAATTAAAATTTGACTGGAAACTAGAATTTGTCAAATTTGTATGCATTTTGTTAGAACTCATCTTATGATATTGCACATATTTTCTGTACTTTAATTTTAATATTTTGCTTTCGAGTAAATATAAATTTGAATTTTTTGTAGAAGATAGTTTTATTAATGTATATATGAGCCAGTAAATTCTACAAAGTTATTGCTTTTTTAAATATGATTTATAAAGATTTAAGTATTTTGTGATTTTTATATTCTTTGTCTAAGTTTCCTCATAAAATTCTGCATGGGTTCTATAATATTATTTTTATATAGTTAAATTGAATTCATTAATAATGGATGTTGTAGAAATCTCGGTTGTGTAATTTTGTGTTTTGCAGGTATTTTAATTTTGGCAAATTGTTATAACCAAATATGATATGAGATAATGATTATTTATTTTCAAAAGTTAATATTGCCATTTTTATTCTAAATTTATTCTTTAATTGATAAGTAAACAGTTGATTTCTATTGAGGTTTGCATTGTTTATTATTAACCAATCATTAATTTTAAGCAGTGCCAAAGAAAAGATTGGTGCATTTGAAAATTAGTGATAAAACTAGTTGAAATGGCTTGTTCTTATATTCTGTTTGAGAATCATTAAACTTTCAATTCTAGTTTCTAATTTTGTTATTGAATTTTGAAGTAGAAAGTGTTTCTAAATGAAAAATAATATGAAACTGATTACAAGTCTTTCACATAATAGTATTTATAATTTTTTCATTATAGATGAATTTTTTCTTGTAAATAAAATTTTTCTTCAATGAGTCATATTTTTGTAATAGCTGAGTAATCTTATCAACAGTTGTGTTTAAATCTGGATTAATCAGTTTTATTGAATCATTTGACAAACCTATATGAGTGTTATATTCTATTTCAGAATTTTTCTGAGTGTCATTCTTATAGTGAAACAAACATTAATATTGATTGTTGCTACTATGCGTCAAACTTACTTTGTTTCTCGTACAATGCATCAAGCAAAATATTCATCACGAGACTAAGTGAACAGCTATAGAATTCCTTGTAATATGTTGATAACCATTATGTTACTGAAAAATTAATATTAAGTGCCCTAATATGAGTGACTCACAAAGGTTAAGTTGTTGAATTGTCAGGTAATGATGGTATTGCATATCATGAGAACAAACCTCCTTCAGCTAATAATTAGGAATTCCAGTAATTTTAATGATTCCTTTGAAATTTTGTAGAATTTTGATTTATGTGTTTCATATAATTTGTTTTCATATGTTTACAAAAAATTGAAGCTAATTTTTTTGTGAAAATATCGATGTAACTTTTTGACAAACTAAATTTCTTTTTTAATTCTACAAATTTATGGATGGGGCCATACCTGTGTATGCAAAGTATAAAATATATTTTATAATGAATGACTTTATAAGAAATGTTTTTCATTATTTAATCTAAATAAAAAAAATTCAATATATATTCTTGCAAAAATATTGCATTTGTGTTTTCAATTTGAATTAATTTGACCTAACTGCTGTTAATAATTTTGCATAATTATAATAAATTGTTAAAAAAATAAATAAAGGTGAATCATTTCATTCACTAAAAAAGTATATTAAATAGATATCAACTCTTATTTGTTACTCTTGTTTTTTAATAGAAAAATATTTAAAAAACGACTCTCTTATATTTAAAAACTTATTTACATGCTTCATACTCTATTTTATATGTGGAATATTTAATTGTGATTTCAAATTAATAATTTACTATATAAACTTTTTAAGTTCAAAATCTTTTACTCAAAACTTTAGTGATCTATTGACACTTCACTTTATATTTTTACTTTTTTTGATAAATGTTTTAAATTTTTCTTAAAAATTCCAGCTTATTTTTGTATTAAAATAAATTATATTTTGTATCAAAATTTGAAAGAAATATAGTTTTCAAAGTTCATGTGTAGTTTTTCCTATTTTCAGTTAAGTCCAGTGCCTGACTTTAATGTGTATTTTAGAATATCTTGGTTTTTTATTTCAATCCCTTGTTAAATTTGGGCAAATGTACATCTTTATATTTTAGTGAAATTAGTACATTTATCTATTACTTATTCATCTATAACTTCTATTTTAATTATTTTGTTCTTGTTTCTGTATTTTATTCAATATTTATTACTTATAATTATTAAAATTTTAATGGTTTGAAGTTTTAAAATACATTAAACCTGTATTTCTGTTTTATTAACAAGCTACATGTGTATTTAGGAATATCTTGGTATTGGTTTTTCAAAGTTTAAAGACATTCACATTTCTAATTCTTGCTATAAATATTAAGTTGTTTTATGGATTTTTGTAAACTTCTTTATTGACACTACAGCCCAATGTGAGCCTTAGCCTGCTGCACAATATTCCTCCAGACAGCTCTGTCCATGAATTTAATTTATAAACTAATTAAAAAATGACTATATATTTTTAATAGTTTTTTTTAAACAATTTTATTTTTTATTTGAACTAAGGAATCAATACTACTATATATTTAAATAAAAAGAAATATTCAAATGGTATGAAAATATTTTTATAATATGTGATGTATTAAATTATTTGATAAATGCAGTTTTTATAATATGTATCAAATTTATTAAAAGCGATGTACTTTTTTCTAAAATATATATTTAAGACTTGCTCAATTACTGAATTATACTTAATGAAAGTATAAAAATTAATTTTTGTACCTGAGGAACATATATATATATATTTTTCACATAAAATTTAATATAATAGAAACCAATGTGGTTAGAATTGTTTTCCCTAACGTTTTAGTGCAGCATGAGGGGGGAAAATGAAACAATAAAAATGCAGTATTGTTGCAAATAAAAGATGTAGATGGTTGAGCATTAAAGTAAATTATGAATGCATTAATTGAGTTGAATATATATACACACATGCTAAAGATATCAATATTTTGCTTGACTAGTTAACTCATAATAATTACATTTCATTATTTCTAAATATGTAATTATCTTGATTCAAGATAAATATTATATAAATATGATTTTATTGTTTGTCCCTATAATTAAGGCTCTTATTTGAAGAACATATAATAATTTCTTAAAGAGAAGATTTTAAATATTTTAGCTCTAAAATATAAATAAATATGTCTTTATAAACATTAGCACATATACTAGATAACTAAATATGTGTGCGTTTAAATGATTTATTGCTATCAACCAAAACTTGAAATAAACTTGTAATTATTATTGCTTAATTTTTATTGTTTTTATCATTAGAAATAAATCTTTACTTTAAGTACTCATTAGTTACATGGATATTTAAAATGATGATTATTTTTATCTTTAGTCTTTATTTTTATTATTTGCATTTAACATGCCACTTGAGCAAGAATGTTTGTAAATGATTTTGAATCAATTTCAAAGTGAAGATTTTTATCTAGTCAGTGTTTATATGTCAAAGTAACAAAATGACAAACCAAATTAAATTCTATATTTTTTCATGCCTATTGATTTTTTTTAAGAATTTTTTAATTTGATTACTGTTCCAACAGATATAATATCTGTATTTAGAAAAATTTTCTCTGAGAACTTTATGTAATTCAAAGCATTTAAAAGCAGTATATTTTGATAAAGTGTTGTGTGTATAAATATTTTAATGATCTATAGTTTTACAGTGAATCATTCTAACAACGTGCTTCCAAAATTTAGATCATTCTATTCCCCCTTTTATATACAATTTGTTAACAAAGCTGATAGTCACTAATAGTATAAATAATAGATCTTATTTACATTGAAACACTTTATTCTCACTTGACAGTCATAGTATTATTGTATCTAGCAAATATATAAAAATTAAGTTGATAGTAATTGTATTTGATTATTGAACTTTACTGTATCAACTCGTAGGCATACAACTCTTTTCATATATGTTATGCTCTTTAAAAATATATTCACAATAATTGCTTTGTATATAATCTGACACCTATTTCTATAATAATGTTAGCCGAGAAGTTTGATTAAAAAATGATTATCTTTAATGATAGAATTATTTACAAATAAATAAATAAAATAAAACATTCATTACATGAAAATTTTGAGTAATTTTATTTTACAAGTTTTGCTTGATTAACCTTAAGTTAATACTGTAAAAATAATAGAAATTTTTAAAAATTTAATTGACATCTTTACAGATAATCATTTATAGTTTTGATATATTTTATTCAGCTGGATAAGCTTTGACATAAAAAGGAAAGAAATTTTGAAATTTAATTAAATTAATAGATGAAGAATCCTTAGATATTTTTAATAGTTTGCTATTTATTATTGTCTTTTTGTTTATGAAATAGGATGTAAACTTTATGATTAATATTTTATGAATCTAGAATAAAGTTAAATAATTAAAGGCTAGAATATATTTCTTTCTTATATAACATAGAGATTTTTATATAATTTTATTCTATCCTTTTTAAGTACAAAATTTAAATTTTCATAAAGGTGTGTTAATATTTATTTTATTTGTAAGGGAAGTAAAGCATGAACTAATAAAATTTTTAATAATGTTAATGGTAAATGTTATTATATTTCTGCTCAAAAATTGCAAATAATTTGTTGCTTAAACAAATATGTCAAACAGATTTTTATCTCTCTAAAAATAAATGTGAAAATAATTTTTTTTTTATTCTTTCAGAGGAATAGTTTTAATTAAGACTGATATTTAGTTATTAAAATTAGCTTAGCAATATGTCAAAAATTATAATTAAATAAAATTATGTATAGTGATAATTTCTGTAGAAGTTTGTTATGCCTGATTTATATTATTAATCCGAATACAAGTGTTATTACTCATCAAAGGCAGTCCTACACCATTCTAATTAAGAGTTTTCCATAAATCTAAGGCACTTCTATTATTTTGATAAACAACTCTAAGTAGAATATACTTGTATTACTTAAAAAAAAGTTTTACGAAGTTTTATCCAACACTGTTGAATTAGTATCTTCATATCATACTGTTTTATCAAAATTAATATTAATATTTTGCAGTCTGTTTTGAAAAGTATTGTATATTAATAAATGTAACTCTATTTATATATCAATGTTATTTTACATCTTACAGTATGGCAAAAAATAAAGTTGTCAAACGATGAGAGAGAAGGCAGTATGTATTTATATAAGCATTAAACTTTGTGAATTACAGCTAAATATCTATATTTTGTATATAAAACTATAATTTTTATTTAAATTTAGTGTATATATTTAGAGTATTTATATAAATAATATATACTAGAGAAATAGTTTATTTTGCCTAAATTTCAATTATGTGTAAATATTTCACATCAAAGCAAATATGCAAATGTAATTCTGTAGGTTCTTGAGACATGAAATATTTAATTACAAATTAATATGATTATATATATATATATATATATATATATATATATATATATATATATATACATATATATATATATATATATATACACACACACACATAAAATGACAGCAAGAACAAAAAACATACAAAATTAATAGCTCTTAATATATAAACTAAAAAATTGCAATGAGTATTTTGACTTTTTATATTTGTATAATTTATTCAGCTTCTGAATTGTTGCATAGGAGTGAAACAATTGTAGTTTAAACGACACTTTGTTACTAGTAAATATTGTCAAGCAAGAAATTTTATTAAATGTTAGCTGGTGTATGTTCAATTTTGAATTTAATAAATTGTTAATTCCAGAAAATTAATCTTTAAATACTTATGCCATGTGCTTTTATCTGTATCTGAAGTACACAGAAACTCTACACTTGAAAAGTGTTAGTGTTTCAGAGATGTTATTGACTATACCTTAATTTAAACATCAATTATATTTTTATGACTAATATGCATAGTAATTTCCCTGATGCGTTTTTTACATTGAAATTACAATGCATATTATCATAAAAATATAATTAATGCTGATTTTAACATTATCATAGAATTTTGATAAAGAAATAGCATAGTTGTATTTACAGTTTTATCCATTTTTTGGAATAGTGAGGATATTTTTACTATTTTTTGAAAGTTAAACAATGTTACATTGTAATATCAGTGTTTCCATTAGCTGATATTTTATCATAAAGGGACATTTTTAAAGGTTATGCTCTTTTTTTTATTTATCTTTGTAGCTGCAAGTCCCATGAATTTGCTATTCTTATCACAAATTAATAATTGAGTCTGGTTAACATGTTTAAAAAAATTAATTTAAGGTATTAAAACCTATAAATACGATAAAAACTCCTTATATTTTCATGGATTAACAAGAAACTCATAGATTGAAATATTGCACAAATTATTTAAACTATATTTAATATAGAAATAAATTTTTAAAAAAAATTTTTCTCTTTAATTTTAGCCATTAGTAACTTTTATTTCGTTCTAAACAAACAAACTTACTTGCTAAATGCCAATCTAAGCTTTATGGGATTTCTTATTTTAAATGTGTTTTTGATAGAAAATAAAATGAAAAAAGGGTTATTAATAAAAAGAAACTTTAATAGAAATAGAAAAGTTCGATTTATGTTCAACAGATGGCAGCACTAACAGTTTTTATTTATAATATTGTATGTTTGAAATTTAAGTGCCTTATTTATTATGTTCTTCCATATGTTTGAGAACTCGATTTCTTACAAATAAGCATAGTTATAGATCTATATTTCTCATTTTTGTATCCTTTATAAAAATGGCTCCAATATATATATATATATATATATATATATATATATATATATATATATATATATATATATATATATATATATATATATATATATAACTCAAAAAATTTACATCTTGCATTTTTTTGCTATACACATTTAGAAAAAAACATAAGATATCTTATGACTGTAGAAGTCTGCTTCCTACTGGCTTAGTGTAATTTGTAATGAAAATTCTTTCATAAGAATGCTGAACTAACCATCATTTTTAAAATCAAATGCATTTGATGCTTACAAGGCACCTATTTATTTTAGGAAGGCGAAAATAATCATTCCAAATCAAACAGGACAGAACTAGAGCTTTTTAAAAACTAATCATTTTTAACTAAATGCTAATTTCTTGCAAAATTGTATAAATATTTTATATTCAATTGCTGATTGTAATGATGATAATAAACAGAGGTATGATCTTTTTGGACATGATTAAAAGTGTAATGTCTATTAACAATCACGGGGCTTTACCTGAAATTCGACTAGGTACATTGGAGATAAAATAAATCATAAACTACTACATTACATACGCAGGTCACTCATAGAAACTAACATCAATTAAATTTCATTGCTGATATATTTTATAGAAAAGCATTGTTCTTATTGCCACTTATGAATTCAACTGATTTGGAACGTGAAATCAAGTCAAATATTTTACATTTAATTAGAATCATTCAAGTTTCATGAATATTTCCTATGGATAATGTATCATAATCACGTGTCACCAGAGTGGAATTCCGGAAACTTTTCAAACACCACCATAACATATTTGCATGTAGAAATACCACCATCTCCCTTTGAACAGAACCATGATCGAAATCAGGACTTGTCCATATTTTTTTCGGGAGATTTATATTTTCTTACCGTGTGGTTAAGGCTGTTGTAATGTATTTTAATATCTACCACGTAAGTTGTTTTCTGGAACGACTTTTCATAGATTCTACTCACTGTTGCAAGAGAAGAAAACCTGGAAAACAAACATATATCTGATATGCGTATATGCAAAACGTGGAAGTGCAACGCACTTTCCCTTAGTTAAAAAGCAATTGGCGATGATAGTGAAATTTGTCGCTCTAAAGGACGTTGTCCTACCATTTGACCGCGGTGAGCTCTGCTGGGTTGTTATTGGTTTCTATAGTGCCATTATTGGGTTCGCTGAATGCTTAGTTGTTTACTTATTTGTGGTAAACTAAGCATTCAGCGAACGGTATGTCTATACGGTATGGACACTTTTGAGGACAGGAATGGAACTTTTACAGGAATGGACACTTTTGAAGACATATACGGTATGTCTTCAAAAGTGTCCATTCCTGTAAAAGATATTTTATCATATAAAACTTACGATGTGGAGTTGTACATAACTATATCAAATGGTTAACAATTAAAAAACCATTATCACGTGTCAAATGATTTTAAGCTGCACTTATTAATTAATAATAATTAATAATTTTAACACATGAGCTATCATCTTTTCCAAATCACTCCAACATAGAAATATAAGGATGTTCGAACATTTAACGTGAAGTAATTTCCGCCGTTAATTAGCACCTTTACCAACGTGTTTTGTTGTGCAATCTCCTTGTGGTGCAAGTCTTTTTTGTTGGCATGAATCTTCCGATCTGAATTTTTAAACCAATGCCTTGCATTACATTCATTCATACTTATCTCCAAACCCTTGAGATATTTAGTGATTTGATGCCGTTCTGATAAGCTGAATCTGAAATCGAAGCAAACAACCCCGGATGAGCTACATGGGCACTTCTTTTTGTCTTTGATTTTGTCCTTTAGTTTCGACTGATGTGAGAAACCGGTTGATTTGGCATTATATATTAATTAGTGTTCCCATTTTCTTCTAATAAGTTTTTAAACCACGTGATACACTAATTTGCATACCCGTGATGAAGTGAAAATGGCTAAGACTTTATTGGTTACTTTGTACTTTGGCTAGCTTCTAATTTAAAGTGATCAAACAGTAATTTAAACTGATTTCATATTGATTGGTCTTCGTTCGTGTTCATTGTCACCTCTGCGTTTGATGGATCGTGCATTTACTGTTAACAAATAATTATTCATTCCTCAAGTTATTGTTCACGAAATTTTCCAATCTGTATGGTGCCAGCTGTAATTCAATTTGAATTAATCATAGTCTTTCCATTCACTTAAATGCTATATCATAAATGAAATATTGTGTAATGTCATTTATTCTTCACATTTAATCTATTGAAATGGACAGACACAGAGATAATAGTGTTGAATTATCACAGTCTACTCTAATATGTATTATTCTAAATTTTATATCGATAAAATAAATGTCCATTTGAAAAATGTTTTATAATGGTAAATTTTAATAAAATCTCATTTGTTTGCAGTCCTATCGTCTTCCTACAATAATTTTTTATTCAATGAAAGTATAAAATGCTTTTTCAATTTCTGCAGTACTTATTTGATTTCTATATTCAACTGCAACATGAAACTACCATTCATAACTGAAATTTATATTCAAAGCTAATAGTTGATCATTCAGCAGTATAGCTTTCATGCCAATAGCTCGACTCCCATATTAGAGTCTAATTATTGACATGAAATGCTTGTAAGCTTTCAAACATGTTCAAATCTTAATCTAGGAGATTTTCTGTTAAAAATGAGGATTGGAGTATCAAACTAAATCAACTAATTTATCATCCCTGCTTAGATCTTTGAAAAACAATAAGGTTGATAATTTCAAATGTTAATGTAATGCTCAATATATATATATATATATATATATATATATATATATATATATATATATATATATATATATATATATATATATATATATATGAGTCTGTGTACCACTTCCTTACCATTTGAGAAATGGATTAAAGTTTGATTGAGACCATTCTTGCAGCAATATGTTGCACATAAAAACTTATTGATATATTATTTAACATTAATCGCTGTTAAAACAAAATGCAACCAAACATAGTTTAAATATAAAAATAAAATAGAAAATGAATTTTTGACATCAGGAAGTATAAAAGTAATGTTAATAGCATCTCGCTTTTATCTACGTGCATATGTTTGTAAATATTATACTGATACATGTTGAGAGTAGTGTTGCAAGGATGGGAAAAAACCCGGTTTATATTCCCGGGTATAAACCGGGTTTTTTCCCCATGGAAATTTTGAAAATTCCCGGAAATTTTAAAAGCTCCCGCATTTTCAAAATTGTGGGAAAATTTGAATTTTCTTAAAATTTTAAGTTTTTAACTGTTAAAAGGAGACGTTTCAAGTTGTGTTCATTGCAGTTGTTACTCGTGATGTTTATTATTTGAATTTGTATTTTTTAAATTTTTGGACTGAGAAATCGCTTAGATATGCTGTCTTTCAATATATTGAAATATATATATTCTTTGAAAATATTATTCTACGAATATTTATAAACTTAAAGTTAAATTAAACGCAGTAGATTAGCTTGATAACTGATTCTAAAATTGCATACGAAACTTTTTTATAACGTTAATCGTTAGTGTATAGAGATATTCATTTTGTTTTTCATTAGATATCTGGAATCATTTTTGATCAATTTAGATAAAAGTAATAGCTTGTTTGTACATCTATAGTTGAAAACATTTAATAAGTAATTTTTAACTATTGTGCTTTTATTTTCTGTAATTAAATCAGATGAATACTATATTCAATAGTATATTTTTTACAATTTTAATGCTCATATTTTATGCTTTTCACTGCTTTTGTGAATGCTTATTGTAGAAAATTCCCTAGCTTTAAAAATCGGGAAATTTACATCTCTATTTGAGAGGAAGCGAAAATGTAACCGAATGGTTATCGTTTTGTCCATCGGTTTAATAATTCATGGGGTTTGTTCTTTTCTCCAGATTGGATGTTTTGTGGTCGTGTTTGGATTTCATCATTAAACTGGCTTCCGATCTAATTAGCTTTAATAAGTGGTCTTTGAGCGACAAATAAAATTGAAATAAATTGAACTATAAATGCAATGAACAACATGAACGCATTATCTGAAAATTATTTAAACTGAATTGTTATTGTAATGTACCGAGTTATGCAAATAATGCTGCGAGCATTGCATTCTGGAACACATGAAGCTTGTTGTAAGGGACGGGATCTTGGTGAATCAATAGTTGTGTTACTTCATTGGCATAAATAGTTTTGCAAATTACATTTCTATAACAAAGGAAACTTTTAGCATGGGAAATGCTTAAGATCCTATATCTTTCTAATGACAAACAGATGCATCAGACGTATGACGATAAAGCACTGGAGAATTGGTCATCGGTGCACCAATTTGCAGTGGGTTGGCACTGTATACCGGTTGTGGCAAAGATGACTGGAAGAAGGGAGTGCGAAACTTCCGACGTGTGACAGCGCAGTATTATTTCGTTGGTCTACGCATGTTGCTACTATATCAAAAGTGAAAGATCGTTCCTGCGAATGCGCAGACTAACGCATCCGCAAAAATGATATTTCGCTTTCATTGCTTGCTGTAGTAAATTTGCAGATCATTTCCGTCGATATTTTGCGGCTGGTGCAGGCTATTCTTGTTGTACCATATCTAATAAAACCATTATTCTCAGATTGCCATTTCAGATCCTACATTCTGTCTTTTAAAATAACTCACTGACTGACGAGAGCAGATACCTTTGTCAGCAATGTTCTCGAAGTAGTCTCGTACGTATCAATATGGTTTGATGTAATGTTTTTAAACAAATTAAATTTTTATTTAAGCTATGCTAATCATTAATTAAGAATCTAATATCGACTTATTAATAGTCTAATTCGGTCGCAATTGTGGAGTGCCTTACCATAGACAATTCAACATCATGATGGCTATACGGTTTGCTTTTTCTCCACGAGAGCTAATTGGACCAGGGCATACAGTTTAAATGGAATTCCTAACCACTATCGAATATCCACGGCCTGAATGGGGTACCATCGGCCACGATTACAGCTCACAACTAGCCAGTAACGTTGGCCGTATGACGACTCTGGTGTGTGGATGATGTGCTTCATCCTGAAAGTTATCCCTTCAAGAGTTGTCGAATACCATTTATTAACAGGTTAACGTCCAATCGTACATAGCACGAATCAACCAACAATAATCAAAATGTTTGATCGTAATTGAGTTGTGACCGCTATATTCAAAAGCTGTTTAATTCATAATTTACCCTTTAGAATATAGATATGTCAGTAGTTTGTTCTTTTGAGTAGAAAAGTAAGATTCTGTTATGACCCGTCTAAAGTTCATTAAGAAAGGTATATAAAATGAAGTTATTTTTCCAAATTATCACACATCATTAAAAGATTTTCATATAACGAACATTATATGGAATTCATATATTAATTATGAACTTTTTGTGAACAAAAATTACCTAACGGAATGTATCATTGAAAAATATTCGCAGCATCTAAGTTATTATAATTAAAATATTGCTCATGAAAGAAGACTATATATCATTTTTATAGCTTGACTTTAATGAATTTGAATGGATTTGCACTGTACATAAATTTTCGAGGTCTTGATTCTTGAGGCCGCAGAAGAGCTGTCTCTTAAAAGAGCTTATTAATGTCAATCCTTCATTTGAGTCTAATCTCTTGCTGTTGGTGCGGAGTGGAACTTTAGATCGAAAAATATCATTTAGTGGTTGGCTTTTTCACTTTACCAAAATAAAAAAAAATCGGTTGATTGCGTTTAGAATTATTCATTGGTGAATAGGCAATCGTCAATGAGCCTTTCCGGAAAAAGATAACGAGCAGCTTAGTTTTGAATATTGTGAGATAGCTTATGTTATGAGTATTTTATTCTAATATGCCGATTATTATCTTTCTTTATTTTCGATTATTATCTTTTCTTTTAAACTATTTACAATTCACTATATTTTTTATAACATTTCTTTACATTAATAAGTCTAGTGATTCCATAAATATAAATTCTTTTAAAAATTTGAAATGTTTAAAAAATCGCGCAGCATTAAATAAGTGATATTTGAATAATTTTTTCTTACAGTGATTTTACTATATGGATATTATATACATGTAAGTCATTTAAGCGTATATTTTACACTATTAATTTTAGCCCTTTTTTTCAATATACTTTTTGTACTGGTATCTATAGGCTGAAAATTTGTATTTGCAGTCAATCATAATTTCTTAAAGACTATTCAATTTTTTTCTCTCTGAAACTAATCAATTTCGTGATACTTGAATTCCTTCCTCATTTTCTTTTTCACATAGTTTAAATTAAAATTGCAAAGTTAAAGATGATAAGTTTTTTGTTATAAAAAATTGGATTAACTCTTCGTAATGGTGAAATTACAATTTTCACTCCGAAAAAGAATATTTTAACACAAATATAATGGTTTTTGAAAAGAAAACACTAAATTAATGAGCTACTCTTTTAATTTTTTTATTATCACTAACTGTCGTGCAAATTTGACGGTCGAGCTTTTGTTTTCTTAATGTCCAGTGTGGGGGAATATAACGATTGGTCAGCTTAAAACGAAAGGACATCTAAGGAATAAAAGATGAAGAAGCGTCCTTGGCCTTCCGCTTCGTCCCTCCACTTCCCGAACAGGTTCTTTTTCCACCTGGCCTCGTGTTTTCCCGCCTCATCACCCATTCAAGACGCCTTATTGGCTAGATTTCTACCTTGATGGGCGGAGCTCTGTTCACCGCCAGGTAAGGGACTATCAAGATATTTGGGGACTCGTTACAAATTGAATTTCGGAACTTTTACAAATACTTTTTTGTTCTATCATCAGTAATTGATTTCATTAATGCACTGTTGTACTGCATTTTTTTTTACGGTAAAGTAGCGATTTATATTTGTATGAATAGCATTTTTTAAAGTTTGAGTCTGTAGTTTTTTCAATCTAATAATTTTACTTTGTATATCTTCAGTAATCACTGAATAACATATAATTGATTTAATTTAATTTTAACTTTTTCAATATATAGAATTTCTGTCTGTCAATTTTATTGGATGATTTGGTAAATAGTTTTTGTTTGCGCATAATGGTATACATGGTTCTGTAAAAAGTAGGTTTAATTTTGAGGTATATATATACTCGTACACACATAAATTAGAAAAAAAGAAAAAAGAAAAAGAACGTGTTCATTTTTGTTTGATAATTAGTGGGAGGAATAGTTTCGTATGATTTTTAAATTTCAATCGAATTAAACTTTGATGGGTGCACATTTCATAGATTTCCTAGTAATATACCATGAACTACTATTAATTATTTGGAGGTATTTAGTATTGTACATGCAGATGTTATTTTTTTATGAAGCTTATTCATTATTTTTATACATTCCAAACTGTTAAAAACTGTTTTTTTAATCAAAGTTCTGTAAAGTTTATTTTCCTCTTTCTGCCTTTTGGAACATAATATTCTCGGTTTTTGATTTGTGACACATTTATCGGTTATCAGTGATGCCCTCTTACTTAGGACGACGGGTTATTTCATGGCACAAATACAAATAGCCTACTTATTGTCCATCTTTTGATCAAGTTGTTTGATAAGAGCCTTTTCCACGTGCTAATGAATTCCTCCCCCCCCCGCGTTAAACTAAGAGACGGATTGGATTTCAAGAGTATGGAAAACTTTTAACATATGAAATTTTTATTAATTTTATTTTTGTGAAAACAAACTTGATGTGTAAAGACTATCGTGCAAATATTTCTCTTTCTTGAAAAATCTTGTTCGTTTACCTCAAATAGGAACATATTAACAAAAGAGTAAGCTGAAGGGAAGGGACATTCCTGAATCAAAAATTTATTACCTCTTCTTCGCACTGTTCCTGATTCTGAAAAAAAAATTATAATTAAAAATTTCATTTAAAAATGATTTTTCTTAAAGTTTATGGTGTACTTTTGTGCAAAAGTTAAATGAGATAGTTTATCTGATGTTACATCATGCAAAAATATTCTAAATGGACACAAATAATAACATGATATTTCCAAAACGTAAGATCAAGGGTAAATTAACAAAATTTATCAAAATGAAAATTTAAAGAATAAAAAGAAATGTTATTGAAAAAATAAATTTGAAACTGCTCTAAAAATTAAAATGTGCTGCTAAAAAAGCGGAAAAATCTCAAGCATCCACCCCAATAGACATGATTGCACATAGCAGAAGCGAAGCATCCATCTGTTTTTTTAAATAGTGAGTGACTGTTATTGAACGCAGTATCTTTTGATCCGAAAATCGCTGTTTTTTTTTTTTTTTTTTTACTTGGCCTCAATGAATTCAAGGATAATGCATGAAAGATTCATTATAAAAATACATTTTGATTGCTTTTGCTTTTCTAGAATATCTTGAAAATCAGAATAAACATACTTTAGCAAAATCTTAATGAATTTGTACCTTTCGCAAATTTCCACTGTCACTTGTTTTCAAATTTTGGATAAGGAATTCTGCTGTTATTAAAAAGTTAAAGAAAAATATTGAGTTCTTAATTCGTTATAACTTAAAAGTATTTGTCCCATGTGATGGACCGATTGGGATCGGTATGATATACGGCACACGGTGAATTATTGAATGAAACATCGGCACAGGTGCCGTATAATCCATGATGCCAAATTCTGAGATTGACGATTTTTTGGCGGATTTTCTTATGTATCTGGCAACCTCGTTTTTATTACGTCATACATATGGAGACCTATAAGAATTATGCAGAAAATTCTATTTTGGTAGCCCTAGTGTTTACGTCATAGCGCTCGTCACAGTGCGTCATCTTGGCAACATTTCTTCATCGCCAAAAAAAATTCAGAATTTGGAATAATACGGCACCTGTTCCTTTTTAGATTATAAAATAAATACTTTTCTTTGAGACATACAAATATGTCTTATAACACCTGTGAAAAATTCCCTCAAGACAAATCGAATGTTTACTTTGAACAGTTGTGCGTTCCTTGCTTATTCCAGAAGATTTATTATCAGTTTTGTATTATTCAATGTAGATTACGATCAATTTTGTTATTACTGTTATATAAAGTGGATTACTCGTAATCCAGGTACACAAAGATACACACAGCACATCTTTGTTTAAATGAGCTACGAGATGCAGAATTATATTCCTTCATAAAGTTCAATGGGAAAAACCAAACCTTCCTGGTGCTTTAGAGACTCCTCTCTAAACATTGCTATCACACACCGTCTGAAAGGGTTCAACGTTCCGATGAGATTTGAAGCATTGTATTACCTAGTGAAATATTTTATAAAAACATGATCAAACAATTAACCGAAAAAAAAGAGAAATATTAAAGAGAAGATATAGAAGGCTTGTATTTAAAAAATTGCTATATTTCCTTCAATATTTCTAATGTGAATTTTGTATATTTATTTAGATTTATATCAAAAATCGTTTCAGTGCCATTTCAAAACTTAGCAACGAGTATGGATGCATTGATTTTTATCAATGAATTTATGAATTCATCCTCATAAGCTAACTAACCCAAATTGATCATAATTATAATACGATTATGTTAATGTCAGTTCTTATAGCCCTCCTAATCAAAGTAATAAAAATTTAAAGTAACATTTACGTTTTTACTATTTATAAAATAGATAATAAAGCTGAGAACTTTAAATTTAATATAACTAAAGCAATAATATTCATTAGTGACTTTTTATCGCTTAAATACATTGGAAAATGGAATAATAATTATCTGTAAATTTGATAATATTTTTCTTTCAATCAAACATTATTTTGAAGAATTCATAAAAGTTCTTAATTATATATCATTTAGAAAATAGTGTGTATTTTAGTAATGATTTTGGTTCAGTATAGTGAAATATTTTATGACTTTAATACGCAGAATTATCAGGAATTATAATGAAAGAATAAAAGGTAAATAAAGAAAAAATACTTTGAATTGATATCTGCATATCTTATTCTTAAGATTATTATTTTATTGTTCCAAGATTGAAAATTATTTGAGAACTGTACTAATCTAAAGTGCAATTATTTCAGTTACCATTTAATATTCGTTTTAAAAGCTTAAGTATTGCAATTTTACTTTTTCTTACATGAAATTAATTATTCAAATTTATTTTTAAATTAATTTTATATTAAACTCCTCAACATTGGAATTAGTGCACCAAGAATTTGTATATGAATTCTAACTTCACATCTATATAAGTTCTTGTATATGTGGGTATGAAGTTTAATTAATATTAGTAAATGATTAAAATTTCAGGTCTAAAGAAGAATAAAAGTGACCAAAAATTCACTAAGGAATTGAATGTTGTCGTAGAATTACAATTTTGTAGTATTTCCTACTACAAAGGATGCAAATAAGCTTTCATATCAGAATAATATGTACTATTTTTAACTTAATGTTTCCTATAATAATTTAATGCCTCGATTAAGGTTGAATATGAGTACTATGCTAATTATCGAAAAATGTTAACGTATTGCAAGTTCAGATTTGGTACCTTTTCTGTATTTAGTTAGCTAGTTTTCATAGTGCGCGTTGGTCATTGTTTTGTTTGGAAATAGTTCCTAGGAGCTTCATTTATTTTTGATTTCTCTAGAGTCACTTTATGCACATGGCAGCTAATTTGACATGTTCCTACAGTTTAAAGTGGATTCCGAATTAAACATAGATGTTTAAAACCATATAAAGTGGTTACAAATATCCATGCTTAAAATAGGATCAAATCCACGAGCTGTTGAATCGAAGTTTTCTTGCACTAACCGTTTAGTTCAATAGAAGCATTACTATGAAGCACAACACTAGGGTGAACTTATTGCCGCGCTGAAACTTCTTCCATCAGTACTTGGAAATCAAAACAGCGTTTTAGACCATTGCTGTGATGAGGAGTGCATTGCACTATATGAAAAGTAAAATTGCTGCTTATGGAACTTCCACACGTCCAATAGAATGAAGTTTTCTATTGTGATTTTCAGAATTAATATTAAGCTTGATAGTAATTATGTTCAGGTTTGAGTATCTCTTATGTTTTACTCTTTCTCTTGATTAATCATTGGATCTTACTTTTCACGTGGAATGATGAATTGCCTCAGCTGAACAAGACTTCGGTCGTGACCGCCATTTGTTTTAATCGTCTAACCTTGGAATAGAAGGTGATTAACAATTTATTATGCAATATAGGACATTCCACACTGTTATTTCCGTTCTTCCTTGTGTCACAATCCTCATGGTCTTATCACAAGCCGCATATTCTTCGATTACTCGGCAAAATTATCATAGAAATATCTGTAACGAGTTCATTTCTTTATATGCAATTTTGACTGAAGATATTAAAATTTTGTCTGAAGATTTTGTCTTGATTGAGCATTTATGTGACTTCCTGGGCCATTATGTTGTACATATACATATTTGCCTAATTTAAAATGATATTTGAACACTTTGTGATCAAAATTTCCCATGGTTTGAATCAAAAATACCTGACAGAAATCATTGCACCAGGGTTTTTCATTAAAAACAGATTAATAGAGTTCTGGGATCGATACTGGAATCTGAATTCCAAGCATCGTAGTCGAAACCTATTAAAAATTATATGAACATCCCCCGCCGCGTATTTCTTTCTGGAATAACTTTTTCCTTCATAACCCGTCTTATTCATTTGTTGTGAGAAAGGAAACATGGTGCCCTCTTAAGCAATCATCCCAATATATTTTTATGCATAAAGCCGAAATGTAACACTTATTCTTTGTTCAATGAGTGGGATCTAAACTAAGATCATTCACTTCAATCAGCGAAGTCTTATTTTTATGTCACACTGAGTCCTCATCGGATTTACGATTTTTTTACTAATTTTTTTATTTGAAATTTTAATCGTTTTATGTTGAACGTGTCGACACATGAGTTTTAGTTCAATTCTGATCATTTGTAATTTACTATACAATTCCAGTCTTGTATTAAATTTGTTCCTGTTTTTTCAATCTCTTAGTAGTGATAAAGAAAAATAATTTTGCTTATAACTTGTTTAAAACATGTTGATGTGCTTGAAACATATGATTGTTTTCATATATTTTAATTTGTAACAGTTCTGATATTTTTTATGCAACTTATATATTTTAAAATAATTTTAATTATGTGCAATTTAATCAAAATAATTTTTATAAGCTTTTGTAGAAGGGCATACTAGTGAGTTTTAATGTAAAATTCAAATCATTTGAAATTTCAATCATTTTACGAACTTATTTCTCATTCAAACTTTAATTAAGGTTTTTAATTGTTAATAGTTAATGTCATTTGCAGCCTAAGCTTTGTTTTTGTTGCTTATTTCAATGCTGCTCAATCTTCAAAATTTCATGGCGAATAAAAAATACCACTATTTTATTCTAGTAATAATACAAGTTATTCTTATGAAAATAGAGAAGAAAAGAAATTAGGAAAAAGCTTATCTAAAGCACCGTAATTACAAGAAAGGTTATTCACCTATCTGAAGAGACATTTGATTCAAATAAATCATACAAAATATTGTTCGATAGACTTCCCATTGCTTTATTTATATCTCGATTCTATGTTTGATTTCTCAGTAAGAATCTTGTTCGAGGGCTATAAATAAGAGCATTTTAGAAATATGTGTCTGTTCCCTATGGAATCGGCGCCGTGTTGCGGTGGTGAATGTCTGCTTTTGCCCATCGTACTCATTCGCGGTGAGTTAGTGCTAATGGTGAGTGGCTGCGTTGCTACGATCCTCTTTAAGCAGTAATATTTGGATCCTTATTCAGTGGTGGCCAGTGATTTTTGGTTGCTCACGACGGATTATGGGTAGAACTAAATTCCATTGAGATACCCTAGGGATCTGTCATGTTCGCATACGCGGGTCCCCCGCATTACACGCCCCCTACTTCGTACATCGCTCCCACTGTGGGGACTATGCCTAGCGTCGGGGGTATGACAGGAGTTGCCTCAACTCCTACACAATTACCTGGATCTGCTTCCCCCCACAGCAAGAGACGCCGATTTGTGTGAGTATTCAGTTTGGTGTTTTTATTGACTTTTCCTTATTTACTCTGGCTTGTGTCGCGGAAGCATGGTTTTGGGAAAAGTTGTGAGATTTTTGAAAACATGTTTAACTCGAACAAGTTTTCTTATGTTTTTTTTTTATCTGATATATATTTTAACTAATTTTTTCTCTTTATAATTTAAAGTATTTAACTTCCATTATTTGAGATAATGTTTATAATTTATAGTTTTTGTTTATCAGTTGTGTAATATACTTTTATACGGTAAATATTATTGTAGTTACAGTGATACGTTTATCAAATAATCTCATTTATTTACTTATTTTTTTAATAAACGTATGATTAAATATCATGCATGTCATTTGTATAAGTTCACATTCATATGTATTTTTATACATCAAAACATTTTTCTACGAAGCCTTTTCTGTTATTTAAAATTTTTTGTATCTTAAACAATAATTAAATGTAAAATCTAATATAAAGCTTTCATTTTAAAAAAATTTCATAAATTTAAATTGTAATTTTTGATAACGTTACATTAATTGTGAACTCCAGCTTATTTTTTACATTTGTTTCTGACGTGCAAATTGAAATGTTAATTGATCATAGTAAATTTTTTCTTTAATATAAAATGGAGTTAATATATATATATATATATGTAAGGTAATTACTACCATATTATAATTGCTTATGAACAATGTAATTTTAAATGATGATATTAAAATCATATTAAATTAAAAATTTTCCTATATGATCCTTCTTAACAATGCACTATTTTGGTTTTAACATAGTTCCTATAATCCTTGATTACACATAATACACTATTTCTGTACTTAATTTCTACAGTAAGTATTCAAACTAGTTAGCAAACCACTATGATTATAATCAATTATGTAAAATGAAAATATTATACCAAACATTTATTAAAATATAAATAATATATTTTTATGAGGGTTGATTCTATAAATAATATTATTTCTGATAATGTCCAATAAATTTGTCCATTTCATTTTATTCCTGATTCATGTAGTTCAAATAATAAATTATATGTGAAAAAGCAAAATTGTTTTATTAAGGAATTAAAATTATGGAAAAATCCTGTATACGTATAAGTCAACACACTGAAGACATTCACAATAATTTTGGAAATCTTGTGATTTGCAAATAATATTCTGATAAATTTTTTTTAAATGATTTATTTGCTTATACGATCCACTTTTATACGATTTTTTTGACGAATAATACACTTTCATAATTATTTAAAATGAAAGGTCTGAATGGAAGTTATGTTACCCATTTCTTCAGATTTATTTACTAGACTAATATTTAGGAAAATTTTCTGTCTTTTAAATTTTCAGAATTAACATGCAAGCTGAAAAAAATTGTTAAAAAAGGGAAATAGTTTTTTTTTTTTCTGTATGTGACGTACATTTCTCATTTTAGATTTTTCTTTCCCTTTTTTTTCTCTTTGCTATTTGCACCTGCTTGACCTCATAGATCTTAAAGCTGTACTGAAGGATGTAATTCTTATCATGTAGTAGAACGAAATGAGGAAAGGAATATTTTTCTCCAAAAACAAAATTACATTATCTTTCTGCGCAGGTGTAAAGAATAAATTATTTTGTGGATAATTTAAACCGTAACAGAAAAATAATTCGAAGTTAGTTTTATCTTGATATTATATATCTATATTGTGCATGCACATATGCACATCTACTTTATTGAATCCATATAGTTATCATCTGCATAAAATGAATGCTCTTTCGATTATATTATTTAAAGTATTTAAATTAATATTATCGATAATTAATCGCGTATTTAAAATTTCCCTAAATTAAAAGAGGTAACAGGAAGCTTTTATTTCTTTATTTACACTGAAAGAAATGAAAAATATTGAAATACTAGTATTTTAGTTTTTTTGTTTGTTCTATTGACAAAATCAAGTAATTTTAAAGATGTAGATTGTCTCTGATTGGAGCATTTTGATTGAGATAAATAAATGTGCTTAATCTATGTATCTATATTGTATTAAATAATTTCAGACAATTAGATGAATTGCTGTAAAAAGTAGTTTGCCATTAACAGAGTATTTTATTTAAAATTAATTTCCTTTTTCTCAAAAATTACAAAAAAAAAATAATAATAATAATCAATTTGAGTTTTTTTTATTTTTAAATTTATGTGAATGAGTTTTATAAATAATTTTGAAATTTACGAGGATTCTTGAAATGAAAATTGGGCCGAATGTTCATGTGTAATCCGGTTTTTATTTAGAAAAATTTTAGGGGCAAAATTTTGTTTTCATCCTTTAAAAAATATATCTTATAGCTTTTGTATGTGTAAAATTTTCGAAGTATTCCTGATTGAGTTTATAAATTTATTTATAAGAGTACGGTAGATTTTTTGTTATTAGTTATTTACGCATTTGTGTTTTTTTTTTTTTTTCAGTATTTTTGACGTTTCAGTTGTCTTGTAACTCTGCCATTGAAAAAAAAAAATACCGCATTTATATTTTAACTGAGCTTTTTTTTACCATCCAGATTTAAGAATCATTAAAAGCTATCTTTATTTGCTTAATATCCTTACATGTAGAAATCAAAAATAATTATCCTGAGTAGTGTGTTAAACGTTAGATATTTTAATCTAGTTCAAAACTTCCTTTATTATCAAGACACCTATACCAGACATCTTCAAAAATTGTTTACAACCATGATCATACCTCATAGGTGGGATATACCCATTATTTGTATAATATCTAATTAGAATATTGTGGGACCATAGTGAAAATTTTCAGAACTGATTTTAAATTCAATATTAAAAGCCTGTATTTTTGAATTTATTTGTAATTTAAAATCGAATGAACATTTACGAAATGATAAATTTTTAAAGAAAAGTTTACATTTTGATAAAATAAATTGTAATAAATTCTATGAATTTGCAATTCATAGAATTTTTTGACCTACGTATTACAAATTCGTAATTATTAAGGCAAACCTATATTTCATCATCAAGCATTTGGTGTTAAAAAGGGTGATGATTTTTCCTTCAAATATTGTATTTTATTTTGCTCAGTAGATACCGTGATTGGAATTCTCGGTCTAATTTCTTTTATAATACAGAGCTCATTCAAAATGTAGTAAATTGAATTTTATGTAACTGAATTAAAATGATGACATTCAATATACAAAGTGTAGTAGTATACATAAATACGTAAGTTTATTTAGGTTAAAGAAAATATAAAGTAATTATTGAAAATTTTTAATAATTTGAAATAAATAAAATGTTTTGGAATATAAAACGTGATAATATATATGATAATATATTATAATATATATATATATATATATATATTACAAATTGTTAACAATTAGGGAATATTGATAAATTTTTAATCTTTTTTTTCTGATAATCTCAACTATACAAACTAATTTATGTAAGCATGTAAAATTATCTTAAAAATGTAGATTTCACTTTAAAAAATAAATAAAAATAATAATGTAATAATGCACATTTTGCATTATTATCAAACGGAGAGCCGCATGTGGTTCTGATGTTTTGCTTTTCCCTTTGTTCAGTTTTATAACTATCGTTGTTTTGTTGTAACTTGTTATTTTGTACAGTGATTGAATAGGAACTACAATCTTGCAATTTTGCTATTCCAAAATTTACTTTCATTAGTCTGAAATTAAAAAATGTATTTAGGGTCCTATTTGCAGTTATGTGCCATATGTACTCACCACGAATTAATATTTTTAATGACTTAAATATTTCTTTTCTGCATATAAGAAAGAAAAGAAATTTGCATGATCCACTATTTAAAACAACTGAATATCAAACTCGACAAGTTACAAAACGGGGAGGTAAATGAGATTATGCAGTCTTTGAAACACTATCATCTTAAAGTTGTTTTTAAATTAGAATTGTTTGAAATAACAATAATAATAACACTTTTGTCCAATTTTATTGTTTAGAATTTTAATGAGATGTATTTCGAACTTATAAAGCATGTCTCGACGATTATTTATGATGTCTTAGTATTAATGTGGAGCAATATCTTTCTTATCATATACATTAAAATATTTTAAGAGTTTGAGAAGAAATTAGCAAAAATTGCTTATTTTCTTATACTAAATTTATTTGAAGTAAATGATTATTTATCTCTTTCTTTAAGATGCAAATTGTGTTGAGCAATGTTTTTCTAAAAGTCCACGCATGTTAGTAAATAATTATGTTTGAACCTGACGTATTACTTTTGAGAAATAACTGGTGTCAGAATGATAATAAATTTTGTTTTAATGTATACGAAAGAGTTTTTTTCAACGTAACTAAGGTAGGATCTCATTAAGTAATATTTTTTGCTTGTTTACATGCTCTGCTGGTTATCAGAAGTTTGCAGAATACAGATTTGAATAATAAAATATTTACTTGCTCATAAATAATTTGTTCGTGCTGAGAGTTAGAATGTGATTTTTTTTGTTTCCTTATTACAATTTGATTTTATTCACCAACCACACTCTTATAAAAATCGAATAGCTAAATTCTCCCTAAAATGAATTTATTTTATTTTTCATGAGTTCCGGAAAAATATCGATGTTTAACTTTTTGTTTTCCAAAAAATATTTTTTATGATATTCATCCAAAAATAGCTCATTTTTACTTTGTTATATCGAAAAGATTGTGAAAGAATATTTTATGAAGGCTCATATATATATATATATATATATATATATATATATATATATATATATATATATATATATATATATATATATATATATATATATATATATATATGTATGTATGTATATATATATATATAAGTGAACGATCGATTTAAATTTTTGACAGAAAATGCTTTTTGGCCATTGTTATTTAAAATATACGTTGGTCAAAAAATAGGCAATTTCTATTAGGAAAAATTAAAAAAATAGTGAATGACACATTATTACTAGAGCTACCTATTTTCTATGATATTAATTTATCTAATTTTGTAAAAAGTAATTCTAAGGACAAGTCACAATTGCTTATATGCTTGAATTGTTTTCATTTACTGATACTTTTGTAAATTCGAGTATTTTTTAAAAAAATGTTATGGTTTATTGAAGATTTCGGAATACTATTAGCATTTAAGTTCTAAAACTTTTCTTGGGATTCATAAATTCGAGCATTATATTTCATGTAATAACATGGCAAAAACAAAATATTTATGGTATCACAATCAAAAATGATTTATTCCTGTATCATCGTATTTTTATCAATTATAATATAAAAGAATACAGTAGACTTTTTTGATTTGGTTTTGTCTTTATTTTTATTTGTAATTCACTATTGGAAATTATAATATTGTTATTTTAAATACATTAATATTTTTTCTAGATAAGATAATTAGCTTTTATTCTCTTAATCATAAAAAAAATGATTCCAGAAAAGAATAATTGACATCAGACGAGAGCTTGTAGAAAAATATATTTTTTTAAATATTTTTAATTTTCATCCGAGGAGAGGCTTATAAAGGGCTCTGCTTTTCGCATTAATTTTTGTTACTTTGAAAAATATAGAAAGATTTAAAAAATGTAATTTTCCTGTTCGACTGATGTTAATGGAACAGCAGAACGTTAATTTAACTTGTATGCTGATGTATGTGTGAAATGTGCATAGTAATATCCTATGATTGACTCATGAATTTATATGGGACAAAGTTTACTTGAAATTATCATTTTTACGAATTCATGCAGTGAAAATTTCCATTATATATTTTTCAATATATTATTTCACTTATAGTATAACATAACGATTAAAACATGAATCTGACTAAATACTATTTAGCCATTTGATGATCTTGCTCAATATAGTTATTCATGTCGTAAATGAGCATTTGTAAATCAGAAAAAAAAATAATATTGAAACAATTTTAAATTTCCATTTTTGTTATTTGTCGAAATTATTTGCGATTCTAGTATGTGCCATATTTGCGAATATTTTTCAGCTTGTATACATTAGGAATTGAATGATAATTAACAGCAGTGGAGTAAGTAATCTTCTCATCAACCACCGTCGATTGCTAATTCAAATATGACAACTTTTATATGTCATTTCCCCTAAAAATTCATTAGAATAATTTGATGCCTTTATATTGTAAGAAACTTGGAACAAATAATATTTTTCTGATTTACATGTTTAAAATGTTTTCCTGCAATGACTAAAATCATAGAATTTCAGACTCAGTAAAAAATATTTCAGAAGTAGAATAATGGAAAAAAAGATTTAATATCAATTTAAAATTAAATTTAGATTTAGTAAAAAATAAACTCTTAAATATTTGGTTACATGGAACTCTGGGTCCAGATGCTCTTTTAAAACCATTTTTCTTAAATATTTTCTTCGAAAAATGTTTTCTTTTATAAAAGTTTTAAACTAAAAGAAATACTAAAAAAAGTTATAATTTTTTTAAATATCTATTCTTTGAGGCATTGGCTATTGATTGTCATGACTACATTTGATTATTAAATCTTGTCTGCAAATCATTACACAGAAAAATTAACTGCCACATGACAATTAATGTAGTTAAAATTGTATGGTTAATAATTTCACTTCATTTTGTTGAGACAATTTTACAACATTCTGTCGTACATGAATTTAATTAAAAGATTAGATGACGAATAAATAGTAAAATTTTCTCATTTAGCAAATTGTTGCGACTTAAAAGTATTCCAGCTGCAATAATTTTCTTTCTCAAAAACAGTATAGTATAATATGTTTATTTAAATGATAAATATTTAAATTATTTGCATCTCATAAAATAATATTTTGAATTTATAAAATCTGAATTTGTTGTAATCCTTTCACTGAATATAATTTCACTGATGACTCACTGAATAGTTACGTTTAATATAATTTGACGATCCGTGAAGTTTCCCACTCATTCTACATCACTGAGTTTCTGTTAATGTAGCTATTTCATAAATTTTATTCTCGTATTCAATATTTTTATATCGATCAACGAATGTATACATGTGAGTTTTTTAAAAATGTAAGTAAAATTTATAACTCTGAATCACATCCTGTTTTAGTTATTTCGTGTGATTTCATAAATTTTTTAACATTATGGTCATGTATCAGATTTACATCTCTGTCTTTCTCTTTTTCTTTCCTCTCTCGCACAAGAATAATTTATTTCTCTTGCTTTGTTTGTCGATCGAATTTTTGTACCTTTAATATAAATAATAAATTTTTTTATTTATTTTGTATTATATATGATTTATATTTTTTCTATAATAGTTTATTTGTAAATAGTAAGTTTTTTTTAATAAAATATTTCAAAATGTTACTTTATTATTTTTTTAAAAAAAATTTGCTCAGTTAGCTTTTAAAGTATTTCGAAAACATCTAAATTTGAGACATTAATAGGTACGCTTAAAATTAAGAATCCAAGAAATACAGGAAAATTAAAATCTAAATTCAATAGTAAAATTATAATTCTTTGTTTTATTGTAGTAAAAGGATTTTTTAAAAAGTATTAAATAAAAAAGCTGAAGTACATATTGTTATGAAACAAACAAACAAATAAATGACTCCAATTTTGAAACATACACATTTAATTAAAAAATTGAACAAAATTTACAAGGAGCCATGTTTGGGTTCGCGACCATCTCACTCGCCTGCTTCGCGTACAATCAGAGTCTCTCTGAAATTAAAATTAAAAATAGGATCTCGAAATCGAAGTGCCGATGGAAAGCCACTCCAAAACAAAGAGAAAATCGCAGCTTCTTCAGACCACTTCTGGCGCCAACCATCTCGTTACTCACCCTCTCCATAAGAGGCTCTTCAAATCTCAAGTGCTGACGATGAGACATTACAGACTAAATTATTCCTTCCTTCCCCGGGGTTTTTTTTCTTTTTCTTTTTCTCATTCTAAGGAAATCAACCTGCAAATAAAAAGAAAAAAAAACACACACAAACAACAAAGAGCAAAATTTAGTATTACAGATAGCCCTGATCAATCGGACTCTGGCTGAAACACAAAATTATATGGAATTATATAATATTAAATATAAAATAAAATTATATCAAAATAGCACAAAATAATTATCTAACACAACAGAATTTTCAATCTTAACTAAACTTACAAATAGACACATTTTACTATAAAAAACATTTTTTTTTATTATGTACACATGTAACAACAATTGAAATTTGTATTAAAAAAAATTTAATTTAATATCTGAGAAAAAAAGAAAATAATTAAGTTTGGTTATTCAGCATTCTACTGAGACTATCGGCATTCTGATGTAATTTGCCCTTTCTGTGAACAATATCAAAATTTAGGCTTTGAAGCACCAAGGCCCACCTTAAAAGTCTGGGATTAGATCCTGTATGATGTTTTAACCAAACTAAAGGGTTATGATCAGTTTCGATAATAAATTTATACTGACCATCTAAATAATATTTTAATTTAGTAACAGCAAAAATTATTGCTGCACATTCCTTTTCTATAGTGCTATAATTTTTCTCAGATTTCGAAAATTTTTTACTCAGAAATAGGATAGGGTGTTCATTTTCATTTTGATCTCTCTGAGATAAAACTACACCTATTCCTAAGTTTGAGGCATCACATTGAATGATAAATTGTTTTTGAAAGTCTGGACTGTAAAGTACAGGCTTCTTTATTAAAGTGTTCTTTAATTCTATGAATGCCTTTTCGCAGTTATTATTCCATATTACAGTTCCTTTCTTGGACTTCCCTTTTAACAGGTCGGATAAAGGCGCAGCAACTACCGAAAATTCTGGTATATACTTGCGATAGTACCCAACAAGACCTAGGAAAGCTCGTACTTCGGTTTTGCTTGAGGGACGTTCGAAATCGGTAATGGCTTTCACTTTAATATCACCTGGTGTTCTTTGACCTTGTCCTACAAAGTGTCCCAAATATTTTACACGAAGTTGAGCGAATTTGCACTTAAGGGGTTTTACAGTCAATTTTGCAAATCGAATCTTCTCCAGAACACATTTAAGATGTTGGATGTGATCAGACCAGGTAAGTGAATATATAGCTATGTCATCTAAATAAGGCACAGCAAAATGTTCGCAATTTTTTAATAAATCAGCCATTAACTTACTGAAATAGTAAGGAGCATTCTTCAAACCGAATGCCATTCTCAAAGGTTTATAAACACCAAATGTCGTCGTAAATGCAGCATATCTTTGAGCCTTAGGACTCAAAGGTATCTGCCAATAACCTCGTGTTAAGTCTAATAAAGATATGAACTTCGCTTTCGAAACGGATTCAACACGCTCTTCAATATTTGGTAATGGATAATATTGCGTCCTGGTAACTTCATTTAACCTGCGATAATCAATGCACGGACGAGGTTCTTTTCCAGGAGCTTCAACTAATATTAAAGGTGATGTGTAATCGGATTCACCTGGTTCCACCACCTTCATTTTCAACATCTTGTCTACTTCCGATTTCAGAATTTCTGTCTGTCGTGGGGACATTCGATATGGTTTAGCTATAATAGATTTATTAGATTCTAACTCGATGTCCAGTTCAGCCAGTTCTGTACAACCCGGTTCATTTGAAAAAATATCAATAAATTGAATCAAAAGTCTACTCAATTGTTTCTTCTGATCGTCCTCTAACTTTTCATTAAAACAGCTTTCAGGAAAAGTCTCTAAAAGGGTAGATGAATTAATTTCAAAACTTGGGATATCTTCTTTCTCAGAATCAATATCTTCATTATCAGAATTAGAGGTAAAAATTAAATTAACATCTTCTGGACGCTGAAAATAAGGTTTTAACATATTTACATGGTATACATGTAATTTTTCCTTATCGGGAAATTGTATTACGTAATTTGTGTCCGATAGTCGTTTTACTACTTTTCCTGGACCTATCCAATGAACAGAAAATTTGTTTGATCTAGAAGGTGCAACAACTAACACAAGATCATTTTCTTTAAATTCTCTTTTCGTAGCCTTACGGTCATACCAAAGTTTCTGTTTTTCTTTAGCCTCTGTCATATTTTTCACAGCTAATTCTTGGCATCTTTTCATTCTATTTAAAAGATTAAAAACGTAAGCAATCACACTATCTTCTTCAATGGTTTTACCAGTTAGATTTTCATATAATAGTGTTATGGGTGTTCTTAAGTTCCGACCATGGACTAATTCTGCAGGAGAATATCCAGTGCTATCATGAATGCAAGTTCTAAGAGCAAAAAGTGCCTGAGGTAAAATCTTCTCCCAATCTGTACCTTTTTCTAAGCAAAGGACTTTCAGTATTCTCTTTAAAGTTCTATGCAATCTTTCAACAGGATTGCTTTGGGGATGCTGAACGGAACTATGCACAACTTTAATACCAAATTTTTCTAAAAATTCTGATGTTAGGACACTCATGAAAGATGTTCCTTGATCACTTTGCAACTCCCTAGGAAAACCCATGCGGCTAAATATCTGAAGAAAAGCATCAATCACAGTAGTAGAACGTATATCTGGTACTGGGATGGCATCTGGATACTTGGATGACATGCAAATGGCTGTTATAATATACCGGTTACCACAGGAAGTTATAGGTAAAGGACCACATGCATCAACGTTAATTCTTGTAAATATTTCCGGAATTACTGGAACCAGTTTCAAAGGAGCCCTTTTCTTATCTTGAGGCTTTCCTACTCGTTGACATTTGTCACAAGATTTAACAAAATTTTCAATTTCTTTAAAGCAGTTAGGCCAGTAGAAAGTTTTGCACAGCATATCTTTTGTTTTAGTTATACCTAAATGAGCTGCAGTTATCTCATGGCAGATCCCTTTTAGTTGGTTGCGAAACTTCTTGGGCACAACTAATAATCTTCTTACAGTTCCATCATTGTCCATTTTATTATAAAACAACAATTGATTTATTATAATATATTTATTGTCTTTTGAAGATTGTCGTTTAGCTTGCTCAAAGAGAGGTTTCAAATCTTCGCACACCTTTTGTTCCCGAGCAAATTCTTCTGGAGATGTTTTTATCAAATCCATCCCTTCAACTTCGGTTTCTAATGGTGGCAAAATTGTATTTTGCTCTAATTCTTCATTTTGTTTAGTTTGGAAGCAAGACCTAGAAGATTCTATTTCAGAATCAATAATCTCTTTATTCTTGCTATTTTCCTTCCGTCTTCTTTGAGCTCGAGTTTCTATAGCATTTATCATATGTATTTTCACCTCCTCATGCTTTTTAATTTCCTCAAATAAAGCGGCTGTTTTGTTTCCCAGTAAATATCTTCCTTGATCCAAAGAATCTCGAAGAACTGCTGCCTTTGTCAAAATGTGACCTAATTCACAATTTATTTCAACCTCGGCAATAGGTAAGCATACTAAAGTTTCATCAAGAGGTGTTCTTAGCCAAACCTTTTCCTTCGTGAACATATCAGGTTTCACGTATTTTCCACAAATCAAATCAAGAGTTGCTCCAGTGTCTCTTAAGATTGGCATTTGAATTCCATTAACAGTGCCGATACTAGTGTAAGGAGCCATCAACTCATTAAATGTACTTCTAGCAATTTCGTTGGATGCTACCGATTCTAAGTTCTTTTTTATTTTGTCACACTGAGGCCGCAAATGACTATAAGAACCACATTCATAACATCGGAGTTGTTTTCTTTTTTCGAATTCCTTTTCATGTGAATAATTAGAATTTTTATTCTCGACTCTTTTAGGAACATGAGATTTATGATTCCGAACTACTTCATTAAACTTAAAGGCACGGTTTTCATTTTGTTGACGAAAACCAAAATTATTTCGAGGGAGTTTTGTAAAATCTTTCGTCTTAAAACTATCTCTTAAACTTTCATATTCATCTATTTTCTCTGCCAGATCATACGGCGAATTTATTTTAAGCCATTCCGCCAAAAAATGTTCCTTAATTTCAATTGGCACACGACGTTTCAATTGATCTGTTACCATTAGTTCCTTAAGCTGTTCAAATGTCGTTATTTCTAATTCCGTAAGCCATTCCGTAAAGTAACTATTCAATTCTTGTGCATAATTTCTCCATGATTTGTCTGACGTTTTCTGGTGTCTAAGAAACAATTGTCTTAATTTTTCGCTATTTAACTTGAATCGTTTAAGAATAATTTCCTTCACGTAATCGTAATCATCAGCCCTTTCTGGAGGTTCTCTAGCTAACATGTTAGATATCTCTGAAGGTAAAGCACTTACAAGATAAACTACCCATTCGTTTTTTGGAATATGAGCCATTTCTGCTCTACGCTCAAAATTTATTAAGTATAAACTCATCTCATCTTTCCTTTCATCGAATTTTGGCGTTATTTGCATTAATTGAATTTTTTGAGCATGTTCAGTCCTATTTGTAACTGATTCTGTGTTCGAAATTGCAGCATTTGAAGAGATTTCTAGACGTTTCATTTCTAAAATATGTTCTCTTTCTTCACGTCTAATTCTTTCTTCTTTTTCTATTTCTTCTCGCCTAATTCTTTCTTCTTTTTCTTCTCGCCTAATTCTTTCCTCTTTTTCTAATTCTTCTCGCCTAATTCTTTCCTCTTTTTCTAGTATTTCTCGCCTAACTCTTTCCTCTTTTTCTTCCTGTTCCTTTTTAACTCTTTCCTCGATTACCCTATCTAATATACATTTTACTTCTTCCTCGTTAAAGTTTTTACTAGTTAAAATTAATTTTTTAATATCTGGGATTTTAAAAGAATCTGGAACCATTTCCCCTAACTCTTCAGCTACTTCTACTAAATCTCCCTTTTTCCCCCGTGCTAAAAAAGCCATTTTATTTATTCACGCTTTATCTCAGAAGAGATGCAATAATGAGAGAAACCACAGACTACACCCACCTATATGTAAAATTTCGTAAATAACTATAGAAATTATTTAACACACTCTACTAATATAAACATATCAATAACATTTAAAAATTTAAACGAAAACAAACTATATTGTAATACAACAAATAGTGTATAAACAGCAAATCATATATTTTGAAAAGAAGAACAAGTTTAAAATTAAATCTTCTACTCTCGATTTCAAGTTTTTTTTTTTTATCACCAAGCTAATACTTGATACTCAGATAAATTGAATTATTAATCAAAATGTATAAATTTTATAAAATCAGATTCTTATACAAATACTACTATATTAAATCAGAAATGAAATTATACATATTTTTGAATCCTTATTTAATTCAAAATATAAAACACTACAATTCTTAACAACAATATAAATTAAAAGCTTTAACTAATCTAAACCAGAAATCAGCTTTCGATTTCAAATCAATAAACTTAATTAATTAATCATACACGACATAAAAATGATAATAACGTACGATATTTTAAACAGTAAGAAAATATCTTTTCAAATCTTTATCAATGAAAATAAACATATGCGTTTCTAAATATGTAATAAACCAGTTTGATACTTTGCAAACAAAATCAAAAACACATCAATAAATCTCACATTACTTTAAATTCAAACCTATTTGTAATCATGTACTTTCGTTTTCACATAACGAAATCAAAACCTTTCTAAAGTATATATTACTTTCATAAAATCTACTTTCAGTGAAACATTCAAAAAATTATGAATATAAGTGTACTTTCGATTTTACACATTAATCTATAACAACATAGTTATTTTAACATATTCCTACGTGAATTGAAATACATCAACCACATAAAAATTATGAAATGCAAATTTATAATAAGATACACTTTTCTTATAAAAAATATTACACTGTAAATTCGAATACACGAAATACAGAAATTAGCTTTGTAACATGGAATACACCATTTACAAACTTATAAGCAAAATTAATTGATATAGCATGAACACTGTAAATTCGAATACACGAAATACAGAAATTAGCTTTGTAATATGGAATACACCATTTACAAACTTATACACAAAATTAATTGATATAACATGAAAACCACGTAAATAACATTGGAACTAAATATTCTATCAATTTATATAACATTCCAAACTATTTATTTTCAATAGTAGCCAGAGAAAGATTGATCAAAATGGCCTACCTGTATTCCAACATTGCGGCACGTAATCCATTATAGTGCACATAATTAATTTCCATAGTGGATGCTAATGCAAAGCATTAAAAAAGCATCAAACCGCTGCCACCAAAAACGTAAGTTTGTTATGAAACAAACAAACAAATAAATGACTCCAATTTTGAAACATACACATTTAATTAAAAAATTGAACAAAATTTACAAGGAGCCATGTTTGGGTTCGCGACCATCTCACTCGCCTGCTTCGCGTACAATCAGAGTCTCTCTGAAATTCAAATTAAAAATAGGATCTCGAAATCGAAGTGCCGATGGAAAGCCACTCCAAAACAAAGAGAAAATCGCAGCTTCTTCAGACCACTTCTGGCGCCAACCATCTCGTTACTCACCCTCTCCATAAGAGGCTCTTCAAATCTCAAGTGCTGACGATGAGACATTACAATATGCATATAATTATAGAGAATTTCACAGACACAATTTTGAAATAATTTGTAATATAAAAAATTGATTATAAATATTTCAGTTTCTTTTAACAGTTTATTAAAAGCAATGGAAAGACGTGCATGAATATTTATATAAGTACATATTTATACCTATAGCTTGAAAGTGAAAACTGTTTTACTTAAAGATAGAATTTTGTGATTATTGACCAAATAGTAAATAGTGCTGAAAGAGATACTCTTAAATTCGTTACCCCTTCATTGGTATGCAATTTGTAATGAATGGTTTCAGCTGGTGTCGATCTTGTCTATTTTTCTATGCGTTAAAGAATAGCTAGTTGTGTTTTAGAGCTTAAGTTCATAGAAATAGATAGGCAATAAAACAAACAAATCAATATCACGTAGCAAAATAATGATGAAACATGAACACATGTTACAAATATTCTTTATAGTTATATTGGCTAGTGTTTCAGAAAAGAAGTGTTTCTATTTCATTTGACTTGAGAAAACTTACTGGTTCTCTTATTTTTGACATTTAGCTGTAGAAAATATGAATTTCTATGCTAAATATCGATGCTATTTCTCCGATATAACTTCTTAAAATATTTGGATGAGGAAGTAAATGTATTTATTTAATTTTTCATTGTTTTTGTTTCAATGTTTTTTATTGAATTATTTTGTTTTTTCATCCTTGAAAATTCTAACTCCTTTTCCTATTGGTTAATAAATGATAAAAATTAAGATTTTTGTGGTTTTATTGTCTTGAAATCATTATATAGAATACGAAATCCTTTTTTCTTTTATTTTTGTTTAAAATTAATAAAATAATCTGCATTTAATTTTTGTATTTTAGAAAGAGGTAAACAATTAAATTTTATATCTTAATGAAATTTTCAAGATTCATCATTGTTTGTCTTAATGTATAGGAAATGCCTTGGATTTTAGGTCACTTTAGTTAATGTTAGGGGAAAAAAAAGTGTTTCTTTCTCTGTTTCTTTTAAAGCTGCTGGCAAATTTTTGCTATCCATATTCTTAGCATTTCTCTTTGTTGCCAGCCATTGATGAAACAAAATATTCCGAAAGCAGTCCTCGTGACTTCATGTTAGATAAAATGTTCAACAACTTTCATTCAAACAATGAAGAATACTGCAATCATTTATGAGAGGATTCTTCTTATGTGTCTCCTTGTGTACGATCCACCTTTCTTTGGAAACCTATCGAATATTCGCATTTTTAGTGTTATTCTTGCTGTTGAGTCAGCTGTAGCTTTGTCTTGTGATATATGTTTTTTATGTACATATCCTGCCATTATAGTATTGTATGAAAACAGAAATAATGCATTGACAGCAACATGAAAAATCCTACTGCTTAAAGTAGAAAATAATAAATTGGTATAAATTTAAATTTTAAATAACTCTTAAGTCGCAATTTTCGTGAAATGTGTTACGTTAACCTTTTCTTATTTTTATTGTAATAAAGATATTTTTATTATGCTAACCAGTAAAAAGGATTGCTAAGTATCATTGATACTGATGTCCTTGATAAATTATTCTAGTTATTCGCGTTGAAATTAATCAAAGTAATTGTTTATAATGCGTGTGTGAGTGAAAATGACTTGATAGCTTTGGATACATTTTGTAACTTTTCTTTTATGTAGAAATAAATGCGCCAAGCCGTCCTATCATTCTTAAAACTTACTTGTGGAGTATGTTTATGGATTAAGCGAGTTATTAACATCAAGCTCACCATTATTAGTTATTTAAAGGAAGCTATTTGCTTAGTTACAAATATCTCCATTTTTATTGTATAATCCTCTATTCTTTTTCTTTGGGAGATTATAGAATAATTCAGTCTTAATAACTATTATTTTCCGTGAATAATTTTCAAGGGTGTAATACATTCATGTGATTTATTCATTTATTCAGCTTGCCGTTTATAAAAGAATTCATAATCTCAATAAAGCATTAAAATGCATTTTAAATTATCCATTCCAGTTTCTATTGCACTTCCAGCAAATGTGTTAGTACTCGCTGTAATCTCCAATGCTTTCGATTGCTTTTGCACGTACCCACCGTTCTGCGTGTACACGAGGCCATTCATAAGAGGGCCGTGGTGTTTTCAAATAAACAATTAATTCCAAGGGGGGTAGCGGAGGGTTTTGAAAGTATATCCATTCTGCGAGTCGTGAGCAAGCAATAGGCCGGTGGAGGGGTCTGCAGATCCGGCAATGACGTGGTTCTTGAAGAGAAAGCTTCACCTGCTGCTCGCACCATTACTCTCAATTATGGCCATCCATCTATTCTCAGATCGATTGGTGGCAGCTGCTGCTTGCATTGAGCCGGAACTAGTCTCTCACCTCTAGTGAACTACTATCTGGTCCTGCAGAAGAGCGTAAACGCAACGCTTTTGCGTGAATCGAACAGCTAGAGACTACTGCGCTTCACGACCGCTCGAAAAATAAAATTAAAAACCTTTCTTGAGTTTGCGATTCAATTTTTTTCTCCATGAAAGGCGTTTTTTGTTGCAACATATATTTTTATTTTCACTTTGAAGGATTTATTTTTATCTGATAAGAGCTTATTTTGTCTTTTCCGATGTTAAAAATGAAAAATTGAATCATATATGAGCTCTAGAAATTCATTTGATGCCATGAAATCGAATTGTATTGTGCTATATGAATGTTAACTCTTTGTTTTTTCTTATTTTAATTGGTTTTCTATTCACTGAATTGAGTGAAATTTTTGTAGGCTTGTATTTAATATTTCGTTTTTGAAATCTCAAAATTGCATTTTAAATAACTGCTGGTGTGGTGTATAAATCGCATTAATTTTATATCTTATAATGCTTTTTGTTTTAATAAAATATTTCTTATTAAATGATGCATAAAATTAAATTTTTAGGATTTTTTTTACACTAAAATACGTATACAGATTATACAATGCAGTTTAAATTTTATGGAATGCGGTATTTAGGAGAAGCATTTCTAAAATATTCAGCATTTATCTTTATCTGTAATACATTTATTTTGCCTTTATCTTCGGAAAGATTCACAAGATTTAGTTATTTATTAGCTGAATAGACTACCATGCCGAATCTGAGGTCGGTCGTAATTAATGTTCATTCTTTGCCTGCACCAATAGATTGAAGTGGACCCTGAACAACGCCAAATTTTAGAGCTTCATTGCGTTTGTTAGACTGAAAATTATTTTGTGGTTTTCTTATTGGCTCCATACATTACCTATCTCTTTCATTAAAAACTAAACTCCATGGCACGACAGCCCATATGGGCCAAGGCCTACAGGGCCCCTAACTGTTTTCATGATCGAGGGCCCTGGGGTGCGAAGCATATGTCCCAGTTAGGTGGTCAGCCTAACGTAAGACCCCCAGTGTTTAGTTCCCAAGCATGCTTGGTACTCAGTTAATCGACCCACTGAAGGGATGAAAGGCTGAGTCAGCCTTGGCCAGCCCGAGGATAGAACCTCGGACCTGTGTCATGGGAGCGTGAAACGCTGCCACTAAGCCACGGGGCTTCATCTCTTTTATTAAGTCATTATTTTTCTGTCATTATTGTGTTTGTAAATCATGTGAGCGAAAAAAGGTACTGATTCAATTCAGTGTTCTTCAAGTTTTTTGTTATATTATACACTTCAAATTTTCTGCGATGCATAATTTTTAGTTAAATAATCGTATTTTCTATATATTTAAGTTTAAATATATTATATATAATTTGTGTTTTATACATTTAAGTTTATGCTGATTTCAGTATTTTGTTTATTAAACAAACAGTTCTAAAAAGACAAGAATTTTAAATTGATTGTTACTTTATGGAATATAATCTTTTTTATTTTTCTTATCAATGAAATCATAGTTCATGTTTATATTGAATAGGAAATTATAATTTTTAATTATTTCCCTTTATAATTATTCATGGAATTCATATAATTTTTTCATACTGAATAATAATATCTACATTTTATGCGATTCCTTTTGTTGTAGTTATTTATTAATTTATATATGAGGAAAAATTAGTTTTCAAAATTATATTCTCCGTAATAGTTGTTATATGAATAACTATAACTATATATACTATATAATAGTTGTTATATTATAACTATATACTTAATCAGTATATAACTGTAAAGATCTAAAAAATATACTAGTTATTTTTCATCAAAATTATGTCTAAATATTTGAAAAATTTCACAGTTATATTTAATTATGATATCAATGGTTTGCTCTGGAATTTTTTTCCTGAGCAATGTATTATATTAAGCTGATTTATCTTTAAACGAACTCGATTATCACAAAAGGAAAATTTCATTTTATTAGAAAAGAAGAATTGATACGCACAACTTTTTTAGCAGCTGAAAGTTGCAGCTTTTTCAGTATACTGATATCAGTTACTTTCTGGAAACATTTCTTCATATTGTAAATATTTTCAGTGGCTACCAGTGCTATCTCCTGGGAACGTTATTGGGTTCAAAAAAGGAACCGTTCCGGGAGTGATAGTAGTTGATTTTTTGAGCGTGAAAGAGTAAGAAAAAAATTATATTTTACGAATATTATTACGATGTTTATTTGTGATAATGCCTACCAATTAATTAAATGTTGCCTTAATAGCTTTAGTATTTGTTTGTGGCTACTAAATATCAAGTGGGTTTTATTTACACGTTGCAAGTGAAGAAACCAATAAAACTTCCAAATCTTTATATTAGCACATATGCTTGGAAGAAGTTGAGAAAATGTGACATAGTTGATTCATGTTGCTCTATAGTAGTTAGAATTAAAACAGAGGAAACAATAATTATTACATAATATGTTTTAAAATAATTAACTTTAATTATAAATTTTTATAACATGTAATAGGTAAGAAATAATGTGATGTATTTTTTTAAACTTAATTTTTCGTCTCATGTGCACTTTTTAAATATGATTTGTTTAATTTTTTAATTTGACTGAAATTTAAATTTGATAATTATAATGTACGAGCTGGTTATACATTAATATTGGTATTCAAAATATACTGTATTGTCTCATAAATTGAGATATTTTTTAGAAAGAACATATGATATATTTCAACTTTTTATAATTAGGTATTTCAAAGCATATTTTACTATAAATAATTAAAAAAATCTTGTTGCATAGTTCTGAAAAATAAATTTTTGTGTTTCTAAATATTATACAAATATTGATTTTCTTTTCATAAGGCTTTGCTGAAATATATATATATATATAATATGTGTGTGTCATTTTTCTAGTTTTAGATGAAACATAATTAAACTAAAAGCTTTGACGGATTTTTTTTTTGAAATACGATATTTTTTACAAGGAAATATAAAAATTCATATTTCATACTGAGTAATAAAAATACTACAGAAATCATAGAAACGCATTTACATCGATTATAGGCGAGAAGATCCTGATGAAATTCCTAATTATAAATTTTGTTCGAATACAAAAGAGATTTGTTTATAATTCTCGAATCCTGTGGTTGTCACTAATCTATATTTGCTATACCAATGAAAATATTTTATTTAAAATTCGTTCTTCATTTTTTTCTTCTAGAGTAATATTAAAGAATAAGATCTTAGAGACTTTTACTTTTAAAAATTTTTAAACAAAATGTAAGTTGAAAATAAATGAATGAAAAGTTAAAGCATGTAAAGCGCATTTTTAAAATATATTGTAATGTTACTAAAAAGTTAAAATCGAATTTTTGAATAAGATGGATATTTTTACAATTTCTTTTAATTAGCATATCAGTTTAAGACAAAAAATATCGTTAATGATATTATGAGTTTGCTTAGTAATTTATGTATCATTACCAAAGTAAATTAGACTTGCAAAAGCCAATCTCAAAAATCTTCGAAAAATGTAAATATCGAAAATTACTAGTTCATATGAAAATATTATTGCATATATTATTGCAATTTTTTAATAATATAATATTGCAATTTTATTAGGCTACTATGCCTAATAAAATTAGATTAAAGCAATATATATCAATTTAAATTAAATTAATTAAACTTAAATAAAATTCACAATGTCTGTATTTTTAAGGAATAATTGTTTAAATTCCTAGAAAATTATGAGAACTGGAAATTAGAAGGATTTGAATAATTTTCAGTTTGTTTAAAGATTGTAGGAACGACAACGATGTCTTGTTTTATCTCCTGATGTGTTCCGATATTAATTTTGAACGTGCATGATCTGTAATGAAACAATATAAATTTGTTAGAATTTTTTTCTGAAAATGTTTCTGACTGTTCATTACCATTTTAAAGCTAATGAAGTAATGAAACTGGATCTAAAATTAGTAATATGTTCTATCATTCAAATATTATGAATGTTAATTGTAGATGTGTAATTTAATTTCTCTTAAAGTAAGATTATTTTATATTTCATGAGGAGGTTATGATAAAAATTTTTACTATTCATGAAAGTTTCAAAGATCTTTTAAAAATATATTTTGATAGGTAATCTTGCATTTGTTTTTGGCCCAGCTTAAAAGATTTCATTCTTAAAAAGTATTGTATAGGTTTGATCTTAATTAACATGGTAGTTAAACGAGCAAATAGTTGATTATTTCAAATAAAGTATTTTGGTTGATTACATTAAAAATATTGTGCAGTTTTTATGCAAATTTACTTTCATTTAATTTTAAAACGCGTTAAAAAATTTTTACACCTGTACTTTAATTTTTCTGTTTTCATATAAACATTAAAATAAGAAATTCTATAAACCAAGTCTGGCCAAAAAGTAAAAATAGCATTGTCTTATTTTTAGCTCGGAAAATGACCATTGGATTTTTTTAATAACAGTAAACATTTAGAAAGATCTTTGAAACTCGGTTAATCACAAAAATAATAAAAAGAGAAAGTCTATTAAAACTCAGTATTTGTTTTTTCTTGATTTTATTCGATTGACTTATTTTCATTTGGACGGCTAAAATGTAACATGAATGATTCTTCATATTATTTATGGTATAAAAACAATTTTGCGCTAAGTAATTTGCTAGTCTGTTTTATTACTTTTTGAAGACAGGCGATTCAACCGTTTGAAGAGTGAGGATATGTATATAAAAGTGATTTCGGGAACGTTTGGACTGAGATATTTAAATTATTATTAGTCTTATAAACAGAAATTTTTATAATCCTCAGAAAGTAATCAAATAGTTTTTACATTAAAACTTTTTCTCTGAGTCATCTTTTAATATAATTTCTTTTTAAATTCTTCTTCAAATGCTTTATATTTGAATAAATATTGAACAGTTGCTGTTTCAAAATTATGTTCTAATCATTTCTTACTACATTTATACCGTACTACTATTAATTACTCGAGATTTTTTTACTCTTATTAGCAGTTTCTTTCTCACTTTATTAATTATTTTTCATGTGATATCCAAGAATCGCTTTTATTGCATTCAAATGAAAGAACAAAATTGATATAAATTAGTGATTTTTAAATATCAATTTTGTTGGTGATTTTGGTCAAACTTTCTCTTGTTATATGTGCTAAGACAATACTGTTTGTTTGCTTAATATTTCGAGTAAAATGCATCTTTGAATAAACTTTTTCTTTCAGACGTTTTAGCTTCAACTCTTTGATTTCAACCTTCATTAAGAATTGTTATAGTGTAAATTCTTCTAATAAGGTTTTTCGTAATAGTTTTGAATTTTAACGACATGGGAGAAAAAATGAGGAATATTTGCCTACAAATTTTATTATATTTTCTCTATTAAACTCTCTTCAGTGATGCGCTTATTTTTATTTAGCATAATATCGAAATAAAATGAATTCATTGGTTAACGAGTTGCAAAAGATTTAGTTGCTTATTGATTAATTTTACGAATGTTCATCATCAATTATTCCTTTGGTATATGGGAACAACTGTTTCGTATGTCTAGGATTGCAAGGGAATTGTGCCGGTGGTTTAATAAGCGGTCGATCAGCCCCCCCATTTTGATGCATTCAGCCACTCATTTCGGAAACCAGTTCTGCTGAAGTCCATTGTCTCACTGCACAAAGGAAGCGTGCGTGACAGCCCCCTGACTAGTTCCGCATGACCCTGCTTGCTGGGGGGCAAACGGCCCTTTCTACGCTTCGCTGCTTTCTCTCTAATGAGCATACATTACAGCTGTTCAATCATTGAATTAATCATTGTTTTAAAACTCAATCATTTTGCTTCTGATATGATTCACAATTTTCTTCTGTGCCACTTTTCCTCATTTGAGGTTTATAGATGTGAAGCATTTTATAAAGTATCCGCTTGTAAGCCATCGCGTTTTGTTCATGTTGCTGTTACGTATACATTTTCAAAGATTTTGCCTTTCATGATTTCTTCACTGGGGTATATTATCTGCATCTATGTAAAACCAGCCATTATTTATTTTTTTAGAATTGTATTTCATAATCATTCTCTGCGAATCCTTTGATAATATTTATTGGAATTTATATTGGGTACATTCTTTTTTTCTCAAGCATATAGATGTAAGCTAGTACAATAATAGAGCCTTGATCCCATTTCCATTGTCATTTTAATCCATTAAATTCACGTTTAAGTTAGGAAAATTCACGGTTTTTTTTGCAATCGTTCGATTACACTTCTGGATGATTGGGCTTATTGTTTCTCCAATGCTCACAAATGTTAATAAAATGTGTGCCTTTTAATATCTCAGTCATATATCATCTTTTCTTTATTAATGTTAAATTAAATCAATCGTAATGGAAACTTTATTTTAGAATATGCTGTTGTTCCTGTTTAAAAATATTTTTAGTGTAGAAGAGGGAATGAAAAAAAATTGTACTTGCATCATCCGTAGTCTTCAGTTGCTAACGCTTATCATGGAATGAAAGGCAGGAATTTAAAGTAGATACTTTTAAAAACAATCACGCTTACTTTTGGCTATAAATTAGAATTCCGGAATGCACTGAAAGTGAACAGCTATGTAGTTATTTAAACGGTGTCATGTCTTGTTTTATTGCATCATTGCCCCTTAAGTGCGAGTCACCTTGATGTTTTCTTGGCCTAAAGTCATATCTGGTATTTTTTTAGCTCTACGTGTTTATATTTAAAGCAATTTTTGAAACTTTGCAATAAATGCTTATATGAAATGTAGTAGACAGCTTTGTTGTTATACTTTAGAAATAATTAACTTTCTATGAATTATTACTATTTTTTCTTCTTTCATATCACACTACTGAAGCAATATTGATATCAGTAGATCTAATTTTTTTATAAAGTTAATATTTTTGCGGACAAAATTTACCTCATAAAAAGGTATGTTTGAGATAAGAGAAACTATTATTTTTATTTTGGATAAAAGTAGTTATAAATACAGTTTATTTTTTTTTTACTTGCGCAATCCTGCAAGAATTATATTTAAGATAATTGCCTACATTTTTTAAAGAGTTTTTATGAGCTTCAAAATTTTAATTTATGCATATTTCTGAATTAGAGAAAATACAAATAATGGTAAATATGGATTCTAAATTTGGAAAAAAACTTAAGGTTTTAGCTAAGGTAAAAACTTAAGATTTTGAGAGGAAATTTATTTCTTATATATAAAGTTTAACTACAATTGTTTTCTTTGAGTTTTGTGACGAACATATATGACGCTTAAATGGTAAGGATTATGATCTCTTTTTTTGTGAACCGACCGTTCGATCGAATGGTTCACTTTCGCTCTCCCTGGGTGAGCTGATGATTCTATCAAACCATACAGTTAATATAGGTTACTAAATCACGTTGATTCGAATATGTTGGACAATTTGTAACATTTATTTCTTGTTTAGGTCTCCACACTTTCACAAGGTGTTAAATTTCTTGTAAGACTCGACACTTGAGTGAAATAGTTTTTCTAAAAATGAAACAGATTCGGCGAGAGATTATAATTTTTTCTGCCCATACAAGGAGAATTGCCGAATACAAATGCCATGATAATTTTCTTGATTACTGGATGAAATGACGAAGTTGCTATTTAATTTCTTTTGAGGGGATGAATTTCTAATTTCTTTTATCATCGACTGAACATTATGCACCTCTGTTGACGGGAAAATTCTATTAGTTTTCATAATACTTCCGAGAAATTTAAGATATTTTTGTTTCCATATTCACCAACTTCCTTCTCTATTTCTTCGATTAAGGAATGAGGTCTCTAACCCAGGAATTTATTTATTTTCAAAAATTTAGGAAGAAAAATGTGATGAGAAAGATAAAAAAAATAAAAATTTTAGTAATTGCAGATGCAATTTTAAATTTTTACATCAATATATGGTAATTTGAATTCAATAATTAGCAAAGCAAAATGTAAACAAATGCCTGAAAATTCACGTCATTCCCCAATATGGAATTTAATGATTCTTTTCATGGCTATTAATTTGAAATTTCTGTAACACGAATGAATTACTTATAGCAATTTTAAAAACGTGTATGTAAGTTCAATTCATTTAGATTTAATTTTCCTTATGTCACATTTTTTTTATTTCGAAATTCGTACACATGTTTTCACTTGCAAATTTTGACTATTTAATTTAATAGATATCTTAAAATAACAACTTAAATTTATTAGATATCTTATAAATATAATTTATAAATTTAATAGATATCTTAAAATAACAACTTTACAAACAAAATAAAGATAGTTAGATTTTCATCATCTAACTATCTTTTCAAAAATATTGTTATTTTAATGCTTTGCGAATGATTAAAATTAGGAGAGATTTTTTTTTAAAATTCTATGTATTTAATTTTCTGGATTTATTTTTATCAAAATATATTATAATTTACCTTTGCAGCTTCATCTATTAATTGCTTTATAATTAAAAAATAGGTTAATTAATTTGTTTGTTTTGGTCTCTCTTACCAATCAGAATTTGTGATAAAATTAAAATATAATTAAATAATGATATGAAGGTATAAAATCTACGTTTTGTACATGTAAATGTTGCAGATAAAAGTGAATACTTAATCTGCAAATTTTTTGTTTGTAAATTTATGTTTAGAATGCAGACTACAGTTATTGAAATTACACAGAAAATTAATCTTGATAATTTTTAATAAACTAAAATAACCTCTTAACTCTTGTTAGTCTTTAAATTTTTAATGAGTAATTTTAGGATACACACAATGTTTATAGAATGAAGTCATAAATCTTTCCTATGTGATTTATTCTGTAATTTATTTTCTACATTATTTTATGCGAAAGAAAATTTTTAATAATTTTGTTAATTTTGCAAGTTTTTGTGAGAAGGTATTCTTATATCTTATAAAATCTCACTGCTTAATGTCGTCGGTACAAAAATAACTAATCTACCGTCAAATACTTTTTGTAATTTTTAAATAGCAATATTTAGTATAAAAATACAGAGAATTAGTTCATGCACTTGTTCTATTTTTCATGAGCCAATAGATGCTTCTGCGTATCAGTCAACAAATGAAACGATAGCGAAGGAATCAAATACTATCTCTGTTTATTTAGGCGTCAAACCTATTGATTCAGGTTGCCAGTCCTTCTTGTCCAATCATCCAACCATATTAACATTTTTTTGCTTTAGAATATGCTTTCCTCTCAGTTGGATTCTATTGAAACTTTTGATTTTATTTGCTTTATATTATTTACATCTTTCTTGCTTTTGTTATTTTATTATATGAAGTATTACATTTCGTGATACTTTAATATAGTACGTTTCAATTAAATGATTAAAATCGACGAATTATATAATATATATATATATATATATATATATATATATATATATATATATATATATATATATATATATATATATATGATGTATCTAAATTTTTAGTGCATTCTCAATTTTTTTAATGATCTTACAATTTAATTAAGTTATGCACAGTTTTATTATTTTAGTTCATTTTTAAAAAATTTTAATATATGTCCTATGGATTGTAAAGAAAATTCTTTTCATAGAGCAAATATAGCATAATATACCGAGGATATATGTAGTATGATTTTAAAATAACATTAGTTAAATTTCAGAGAAAAATAAATTAATTAAAAAAATTTTGATGATAAGAATATTAAAAATAAATTATATAAATTCGAATGAGTTGCGAAGAAAATATTAAAAATGAAGAATGTTTTGTTTTGAAATATATTATTCATTTTCCAAATAGATTTATATTATTGAAAAAATATATATAATTCCTTCAAAATTTTAAATAGTGTACTGCACTTGTTCTGTTTTATGTGTTTTACAAAATTTCATGTTTAGCTTTTTCAATTTTTTCTCTAATGTAATTCCTTTCATTTTTTCTTTTTTTAAATGTAAATATTTGTGTAGTAATAATAAAGTAACATAATTTAAAATTGGATATTGATAAAAAGTAAAAATCTTTGATGACTTGAATTTAAGGTATTTTAATGGTTTATGTGTGTAAAATTTTATTTACTTAATTATTATTTATATTATTCTATTATGTTATCATATTTCATTGAAATGCAATGACATTTCTATTATTTTCGTTTGTTGTCTTAGACTCTAAATAAAGATTTGCACAGTTGAATGGAATTACCACAAATTATATTTTGATGCAAAAATAATGAATTAATAGAGACTTCTACTATTATAAAAGGTTTTAATTAAAAAAATTTCTTTCATTTTTTAAATCATGGCTGAATACATATTTATTCCAAGAATAATTGAGAAAAATTTAAACCAAACTCTGGTAACTTTCCCCTTTAAATTTGGGTAAATTGATTAGTTCTGGAATAGTTTTTCATCAACGTTTATTGCTTATAATTCTTATTAACAGATTTTATTTAATTTCACTTGGGCAAATCATGACAACAAAATGGAATTTCTTTGTGGTATGGCATTGCTTTTACTATTGCTTGTTTCATAGTCTTCTCCGGAAAATGAATGAAACTCAAGGATGTTGTCAAAAGATGCTCATAGCGCGTATGTACGAGATCAACCAGAGTGCTACGGCAGTGTTTCTTATATCTTAAAAAAAGGCATTCCTTAGTCTATATGTATTAATTTTATCTATTTATTTTGCAATTTTAACGTATTTCACTCAAGCTTAAAATTATTATTTTAAATTTTTAATACTAAAATTCAAATGTCAATGCATCTGCGTGTCACAAAATTGTAGGAAAGTGAAAGTTTAAAGAGTAAAAATTGCAAAATTATATTCTGATTATTTTTGATATATAAATTTTCTACGTTTCTCCTACATTTCTCTACATAATTTTTTTCATTCAAATAGTTTATATAAAATTTGGCAAAATGTTTTAGATATGAAAAAAATTAATATAGAATCAGAATGAAGCGATTCCTTAATTCATTTTCGCATATAATAATTTATGAAAAAATATTTTTAAATGATAATAATAATTAATTTTGTAATGATAGTTACTTTAAAGTGTCTGAGCCGTATCTACTTTTTATTCATATCTTGATATTTTTGGAAAAAGAAATTTTGCTCTAGTATTTTCCAGTTGGAGAAATGATTATTAGAATTTTTAATGAGACAATGATGAGGTAGAGAGAATTTATTAATTTAATTTTCAATCTTTTTTATTGTTGAACAGTGAGAGACGTGTATTATATTTTTGCTTTTTTCATGCATATTTCCTAGATGAATTCTGGGAAGTTTTTTTGAATTTCTTTTTTACAAACTCGTGAGCACGGTTCTAAGCTAACGCTCGGTATCAACTTTAAGTCAAGGAACGTTTTTTTATTTATAAAATTTTAGTTTGAACAAGCAATTAAATTTTTTTTTAAAAACTAATGCCTATGATTTTGCATGTACTGTTGTTTTAAAAATTAAATTGAATCTACATTAGTCATGAATTTGCAGTCAACTTTGGTCGCATGTACATAGTTCTTAAATATTGGAAGTATCAGGAAATTCGCCGCTCAACTTGTCTAGTGGTCAGCGTGCCTGACTGCGGATAGGGAGGTCCTGGGTTCGAATCCCGGTTCGGGCATGGAGGTACTTTCTCTCTCTATCTATCCTATCTTTGTCCTTTCCTTGTATGAATGGGTTGTGAATGGTTGCCTACCCTATAAACGGGTCTCTATGGCATGTGTGTACTGAGGAAGTCGGACTCCACACCAAAATGTGATTCAGTTGGAAAAGTGGAGCAGCGCACCAAATATTGTCAGTTTAGCTGGCTGGCACACGACAACAACAACAACATCAGGAAATTCATTTTAATAAACTTATCATTGGAATATTGTGAAATCCATTCTTTTTCATTTCGTGTTAGTGATTTATTATATGTATTTCTAAAGGAAGAGAAAGAATTTGCGTGCAATGATGTGTTAATGCTGTCCACGGCAGCAATAGTTTTGTGTGTGTTATATTTCCTCATATATTATAAATCCTTCATAAATCAATAAGAGACAAAATTTCAAGGTTTCACGTTATTGAGTAGATTGATAGATGTTTTATTTTAAAATTCTTTTATGCTAATATTTTTTATTAAAGATTAAATTTTGGTGAAATCTATGATTAAAAAAGTTTAAATGGACTTAATCGGAAAACTTATAATTTTCTGTAGATTCAAGAGTTTCCATGATAAAAAAGCAGATTTAATTTTTTTCTATTTGTGACCGTCGTGTAGAATAGATGAAATTCAGTTATTAATATTGACATAATATTATGTGGATAATATTAACGATTCAAAGACTCAAAATGTGATTTGATTTTTGCCCTTCAAAGTATTTTTCTACTGCAGTAACCGCTGCTATCTCTTACAGCATCACTTGGTGGACTGCAGTAGAAACGCTTATTATTAATTTTAATAGTTATTTTACTTGAATTTTGTTGATATAGGAAAATATGCACATTATATTCTTCCTGTTTAAGCGGTGGAAATTTGTTTTAATTTATTTACTGTTTTTTGGCAGATTTTCAGTGTAATCCGTTCTATTTCGAGCTTCGTACGATCAGTTTCTTCTTTTTTAATAATTTTTATACAGAAATACTAAATGCAGACGGGTGATATATTTTTCGTAAAATCTATGTGGTTGTTGTTGTTTTCCTATGACACTTGGACAAGCCGAGCTCGCTTTTGCCTTTGGCAGAGCGAATATTAAGTCAATAGGGAGCGTCTTTCGCTTGGATCAGAGCACCACGAAGGTGAAAGTACGACTTTGCTCTTTTTAAGGTGCCTCTTAATTTTGAACCACGGTCAGGTGACGAGGACACACCTGAGCAGGCACCCTCCTCTCCACATCCACGCCACACCAACAGGACTTTGGACATCACAAATTAACGTGGACATGTCCCCAACCCACGGAGTTCCAGCAACCCAGTGAAGGAGAGTACACCGTGGTCACCCTCCCAACCACTGCCCGCGACAAATGATGCTTCACTTTGCTGAGCTTACGGGAAGCGGGTAAAATCTATGTAAAACCATTAAATTCGCGTAAAATAATTTACAATTTTTTATCTAAAATTTTGCATTTTTATTTTTAATTGTCACAATAAAAATGTATGTGGTCTCGGTGGCCTGGAAGGTTAGGGCGTCGTTCTCATTCTCGGAAGGTAGTGAGTTATCGCTGCTCAACCGAAGATGCATCGTGTTTGCTAATGGCGGCTGCGGCATGTTAAAACTGGGTGTGGACGCAATGTCCTCCTAGTGAAATGATATCTCTGTGGTGGCCAAGTGCTGCGGGTCTTGTGCTTGGTCCTTGCTTCAAAATCATGAAGACTCCACCCGGTTGCTTCTATCGAACTGATAGGGCCCAACTCAGGACTAGGTATAGAGAAGCACGCTGGTGCAACAACAATAACAATTTAGTGGGGATTATGTAAAGTCAGTACACAAGCAGTGCATACTAGATTTTTTTTCTTACTAAGCATGGAAATCACTTATTATTTTTAAGGACTCAATAATGTATGTTTTACATCATGAAACGAAATGCGTTTTTACATATTTTTTCTAATATAAAAAATTTATTTATAATTTTATTTATATATGTATTTTAAGTACAAGTAAATAGTCTAAAGTTCAAATTATTATAATGTTATTTTTAAAACATACTGAACTTCAAAGATGTGTAAGAAAATGTGATTTTTCCATTTTTTTTACTCTATATAATGGTTATTTTTTTCATTTTTATTTTACATTTCAACTTCTGTCTGTCCGTCCGTCTAGAATAAGGGATTTTTCTATATATTTTTATTGATTTGATTTATTACCTCTCTTTTTTTAGCAACTGATTTGACGAGGCGATAACTTTTTGCTTTTTTATTAATTTCTTATGATGTAGATACATATTAGAACTTAGGTACTCTTAAATAGATTGCTGAATTTTGTAAATCGGTTTTTTCCTTCTTTTTTTTAAGTCTTCAGATATCGGTGTGATAAAAAAATCAGAAAATTTTTAACGTATTCATTATTTGGTTTAGATCTATAGTAACCTTAAAGTATAAACAAACGTATAGCAAAAGGATCTGATGGATCGCTTTAGAAATTATTTAACGAGAACAGATGGTTTATTTTCTAATGATTTTCTCCAAATAATAAAAAAAGGAATTTATTCTCGTTGTTACTAATGTCAAATAGTTTTCTGTAATCTTGAAATCACCAGATTGTTCTGACGTTAGTAATAATGCTGTTTTTATTTTGTTATTTTTTAATGTACATAACTTTTATTAGAGTATCAAAAATTCTGAAAATGTTTTAAATATATTAATTTCCATAATGTATCTATATTATAATTAAACTGTTGCATTCTATTCTGATTAAAAAATCTCACTGAGATCCTAATTATAATTATTTAAATATTATAGATATAGAATTTTCATACTGTTATTGTCAAAATTCATTTATTTTTAGCATGGGTAATTTTTATACTTTCATTATTTAAAAATGATACAAAATAAATTATTTCTACAGATGTTAAACATGATGTTAAAATGACAAACAAATCTTAAAATTTGATTACTTGAGATATCAACAGCTATAAGTTTAATTGATTGGAACAGATTTGCCTTAAAAATGGGAATGAAGAATCTAATTATATGTACACCAATTTGTATTTTTTTTAATGTGACATTTTTGTTTTCATTTAAATATGCAATAAATTTCTATATTCAAAACTTCTTTAAATTTATTAGTAATTTCTATGAATTTTTGTTTTTGTGTTAAAGCTTAAAAAGAAAGTGATATCCGATATAATTGTCTTTTTTATGAGTACAACTTGATTTATGAAAATGGTTTTGATTTATAAAATGCAACTGTACTTTTCTGCTTATTTTACTTTTACTTTAAATTACTTAACTTTTATCTTCATTAATAATTTTTTTTAAAAAATAACTATACGTGAAATTATACTTAATATAAAATCTGCTAAAATTTTCGAATTGTGTTGCTTGCAGTAAAGAAAATCATATGAAAAGTATTTCCAGTTTTTGACATTCTTAATTATTGTTTATTTTATCGACTGTGTATAATTTTATGGATTTTATAGGATCTTAGAAGACTTTTTTCGCGATCGATTGTTATCCATTAATTTTGTAATTTTCTTCTTAGATTACATTATTTTAAAATCATTGTCTTTCGGCATGGATCATTGTTAAGTTTCCGTGAAAATGCTACTTTGCTACAAAAACACAACTTGGCCATTTGTCCAGATTTCGAAATGATTGAGTTTGCAATCGTAATTTATAACTTTTTCGCCTTCTGTTGGATTCAGATTGCAGAAACTATCTCATTTTTAAATTGAAACTGAATTTCCAAAGTAGCATCAGTAACTAATTTTTAAAATTAGTGTGGCTCAATATTTGTTGACTATTTTGAAAAAACAAACAAAGGCCTTCAAAATTTTATCACAATAAACATAAAATAGTACATTTTTCAATTTCATGGTGAGCATCATGTATAAAAGTAGTTATACAACTGCAGATTATCTATCTACACTTGTTGGAATCTGTTAAACTTTCGAGAAATAGTCCATGTCAAAAGTATATCATCATTTACCTGTTGTCGCTCTCTAAATTTGTCAGAATCCGATAGCGCGCATGGAATACGAAAAGGCTGTTATGTTCGTCACGTTTACATGATATTGAATCAAAAGACGTCTTTTAATATTTAGAGTGAAATGATTTATGTTTTATTTAAAACAATATTCTCAAACGTTTTTCAATGTTAATGAATAATTATTTTATATCCTATGTTCTATATATATATTTTTATTAGTAAAGTTAATTAAGCAAATTTCTTCAAGATTTAAATAGAGATGCTAATTACAAAAAGTTTTTTCTGCATAAGTTTAGTAAAACAAGTCAATAGACTTATTTGGAAAATATAAATAATTGACAAAGTAATGTAGTGATATTAATCATTTATATATTTAAATCAATATAGATTAAATAGCTGGAGCTCTCAAGACTACTATTTTACTTTGGCTCTATAGTTCTAGTAAAGTTTATATATAATTCCGATTCATCTATTAAACAGTAATATTGACTATTAAGCTAGGAAATCAATTAAATAGTAATTAATAGATAATTTTATTATTATGGTATTCATGAATTTTTAGATGCCGCGCAACTTGTCTATTGGTCAGCGTGTCTGACTGCGGATAGGGAGGTCCTGGGTTCGAATCCCGGTTCGGGCATGGATGTACTTTCTCTCTCTATCTATCCTGTCTTTGTCCTTTCCTTGTATGAATGTGGGGTGAATGATTGCCTACCCTATAAACGGGTACCTATGGCATGTGTGTACTGAGGAAGTCGGACTCCACGCCAAAATATGGTTCAATTGGAAAAGTGGAGCAGCGCACTCCATATTGCCAGCCTGGCTGGCACACGACAACAACAACAACATGAATTTATAGATCGAAAATATAAATAGAAATAAGTTATTAAGTATATTTATTCGTTGGTAAAAGTACAAGTTTATAAAAAATGATCTTATGCATAAAATACAATTATTCTGACGGTTCTTGACATAATCGACTGCAATATTTGCTATAATTTAAGATTAGGTAAAATAGTCTTATAAAGTACAATTATGTGATGATAATTCATTGACTAATTGTTTGGAGGATTTAGAATTATAAATTTTCTGAAATATCAAAGGAATTTAATTCACATGTATTCAAATTTTCATAATTGATTTTATTTACTTTTTAATAAATGATTATCCCTTTCACGGAAGCAGCTTATACGCCATGCATGACGCACATTTAAGATGTGTAACGATAATTCATTAGCTGAGATCAAATCAATTTTTCAATTCTATTTATTATTTTATTGATTAAATTAATATGAATATTAGTTTGCTTACTAAACTAGAATAAGTTTCTTGAGAGATCGGTTTTCTTTTTCGTTGTTAAGAAATGATATAAATTATGAAAAAAAAAATGTTTTTTGTATGGAAGATTCAGTCATATCATCTTCTTTATGCAACGGGCTCAAAGTCTCGCATTAAAGTAAATCAACATGAGGCATAGAGCCCAACATGAAAGATTTTTGCTTCAACCCTGCTCGTATCATTATTTATTAACAGCAATGATCCTTCCCCTGCCCTTTTTTTCAAGAAAGAATTTTTCATTTTGGAGCCTATTCATATTAAAAAAAATTGCTCAGCTGTGGTTAGAATCTGGAATAATGGAGAGCTATTCTGTGATTTATCTCCCAGAGGTGACTCGATTTTCTCTCTCAGCTCGGATGGTCTTCTGTTATTGTTCTTCCCACTCATGTCTTCTGCTGGTCTTTCCACTAACTTTTATTTAAAATCCCCATCGATATTTTCGTCTCATAAGAAGGCACCTAAAACCAATTAGAAAGAAAAATTCCGAGGTTGCTGTACTGGAATTTTATAAATATCAAAAAATTACTTTTTATTTAGTTTTTTAAATAATAAATTAGATTTTTAATTAAAATAGATGGAACTAGACTACAATTCATTATTATTGGGAACCATTATTTTTAATATCATGTTCCCACTTTATTTGTAGGTAAACGCCGTGTGCTACTATTAATAAGGGAAATATATTTTATAGGATATGTCCAACCACAAAAAAATATATTTATAGATCATTTTATTACTTTTGTGATCAAAACGATTTTAAGATTTAGAGTCTGAACTAAATCATTTTAGATTTCGCGTGTAAACGTCCTTAATGATACCATTCTAAAGCTGATTCAATGTATTGGCTGGAGAGTTACTGTTTCAATATTGATTCAATTACTTAAAATTTCAAAAGTTGTATGAAATGCTTAATCCTATTTATCAGAAGTTATGAATTCTCTACTTTGGCACATGATGACCATATTTTTGCTTAAGTGAAATTCGGAAGCTAAAAATTAATTACTTTTGGTAGATCTTAATTTTCTATGCTTTAAAATGTATTATTATTAATCAAATTTGGGACTTATAAATTATCGCTTATTTAATGTGATGATCAATGGTGTTTTAATTAATTTGTTTTTAAAAAAATTATAAGTTTATTTTTGTAATAAAGTTTTTATCATAATTCCATGTATTAGTTCATTATTTAAAATTGTTTTTTTTATTTTATGTAAAATGCAAAAATGTATCTTCGACTTAATATGTGAGTTATGATAAATTGATTACGTTTCCCAATGTGTTACCATAGCATGAAGTTTTTAAATTGTTATATTATATTGGTAAGAAACTGCATGCACAAACAATGTAAAAAATAAAGGCTCGGTACAAATAAAGGTTTATGGAATTCACTGTTAAAAAATCTTAAAACGCGATTACAAGATATTTAATAATTTATGTGTTGAATTTTTAATACAAAAATTATGTGAAAAAGGGAAATCTCCTTTTATAAAAAATTTTCATGGAATATATGTAACTTTAAAATAATATATTTATATTGCAGAGAAATAAGTTTGATGTGAAATAAATAAAATAATAATAAATACTGTGTTGAATAGCAGAAAATAAAGGGATGTAACTTTAACACTTATAAATCAAACTTGATTATTTTGGTATTGGAAATTATTGTTTAAAAAAATAACAAATAAGAGTAAAATTTCATTAAAAAGTTTAAATATTTTATTTGGAAACATTAGGATTTGAGATTTTATTGACGGAAATAAATTTGCTGCTATAATTTGTAAATAAAGAAGAATTTTTTTTTTTTAACGAAAGTACGTTAAAATTTTTTTATTAATTATGTATGTGTGTGTATATATATATATATATATATATATATATATATATATATATATATATATATATATATATATATATATATATATATATATATATATGTATATGTATATGTATATATGTATATGTATATGTATATATGTATATGTATATGTATATATGTATATATATGTATATGTATATATGTATATATATGTATATGTATATATGTATATGTATATGTATATATATATATATGTATATGTATATATATATATGTATATATATATGTGTATATGTATATATATATATGTATATATATATATATATATATATATATATATATATATATATATATATATATATATATATATATATATATATATATATTATGTACAATTATATTAAAAGAAATTTTTAAATGTTAAATATTGAAAAACAGGGCAAGCAAAGTTTTATTAATCTATTAAAAATGTATCACTTTCCAGATAAACTATGAAAAAACTTTCTATGGTAGCTAGAAAAATCTCGTTTTATTTATTTGGAGCTTTGTGATTATAAAATAGTTTTCACTTAATCCATATCAAATATTCAGTTGTTTTCCGACATATTTTTCTATTGAATTGAATGTGGATCGTTACTGTTCTCGGTATTAAAAACTGGGGCACATTTCTCGAATTAGGATCCCTTTTAGAATGCTTGCTAAAATTAGAGCGAAGTGGGCATTTTTCTTCGAAGAAAATATAACATTGAAAGTAGAACTCAACTTTGTACATCCACTCGTTCAATAAATTGGCTTGTTTTCAGTAATCGCCCTAGAAAGAAAGAATCTTTTTCGCATTGTTTTACAAGTTCAACCCGCCTTTCCATTGCTTTTGTCAGTTTCTGCCACCTGTTCATTTCCCACGCTTTACAAACCTAACTCACGGTACAATTTTCCTGTTCTGGGTTTTATTATTATTTTTTTCATTTGTACATTATGAATATCCACTCTTTTCGATTGTGGAAAAAAAGCAAATAATTTTACTTACTGTTTGATTGCATTTGAATGATTTATCATGTCAAATTATAAATTTATTTATAGTTTTAGTTATCATGAAAAATATAACAAAAAAAATGTTAGCAGTTTCTTCTATAATTTTTGTAGTTCTTAGTTATTGTAATTAAGTACTTCTCAGTTATTGTAAATTAATTCTAAATAACTTTAACAACTGTTCTAAGTTATTATTTTGAATAAAAAGTTCTTGAAATCAAATTTTCAGATTACATTTTAAAATAGTGAAAAATCTTTGGCAAAACATGCCCGAGTTTGTAATTAATAAAAATTTTAAGTCTTGGTGCTCGTATTTAGTTAAAAACTTATTAACAACCTACAAAATTGTCCATTAAAAATATAATTGGATACTTTTAATTAAAGTAATAATTTTTACACTTTTTAATTTAATTTACAGTGTGTGTGTGTAATCAATAGCAGAATATTTTGTTTTATATTTTTATATCATTCTTTGGAAATATTATTTTCCATAATGCTTATATCACATGACTTCTTTATATTAATATACCTCAGACTTATTTCCATTAATTAATGTGAAAGCAATCTTGTCTCAGTTTTTTTCACGTTGATTAATGGAAATAAGTCTAATATATATATATATATATATATATATATATATATATATATATATATATATATATATATATATATATATATATATATATATATATATATATATGTATATGTATATATATATATGTATGTATATATATATATTCATAAGAATAATTTACTGACGTCTAACAAATTATTCATCAAAATTTAATCTTCTTTTTTTATCCATCTTTGTTTTAAATTAATCTTTAAATTTCTGTTACAAGTAATAACATTAATTTAATGAAATACTTAATCCGTATTGAAGCTTGTTTGTATGACCATAGCGTTAACGCAAGAATCTGCTATAACTTCTTAATAATCGCATTTTTAAAAATATTTAAAAAAAATTTTTTTCTGATTTTTATAATTAGATAGATAAATTATTCAACTATTAATCATATTTAAATATGACAATTGTAAATTGCCACGTTGTTTTGTGTTTAAGACAAATTACTTAATCGAACTTAATCGGTATCGAACATTTGTAATAATTATCATTTGATTGTAAATTTTGTTTTTATATTTTTATGATAAAGTTTATTTAGTATTTCGTCCTCATACCTATTCTTTTTTGAATTTATCTTTTGACCCGGGTTCTTTTAGTTAAGAATTTCTTATATTCGCAAATTTCGTGAGATTCTTCCAATTTATTACATATATCTTTGTGATTCATATATATTTATTTACTATTTTGAAACACGTTATATAAATTCTATCTTAAGAAAGTAAAAATAATTTATACTTACATTGTATTATATTTTATTAATTTATTTTTCAAGTTGACGGTTTGGGAGATCTTAAAGTTTCACGAACTTGTTAAAATTTAAATGCGAGTTCAAAAAAGTTCAGAATCACTCCTATTTTTAAATATAAAAATGTAAAAATGTCTCTTTTTTATTTGAATTTTTCATTATGATTTGTTTATTATAATGAAATACATCTTTTTTATGACATTATTATTTTGGCAAAATAAAATAATACCCATGAAAAAATTTAAAAAATGTACTGTTACTTTTTAACTTTAGTTCTTTTTAACTTTAGTGAAAATTTGTTTAAAATACTAAAAAACAACAAAAGAGTATTCTTTAATAAAAATTTGTAATTTCTTTTATGACAGCAGCAGAAACGTTATCATTTTAATATATTTTTTATATTCTAACCTTCATCTAATTTTTCACATTGTTACATATATTATTTAATTTCTGATCTTGATTGTATATTACCGTTGGTTCTTTTTTTTTTAATAAACAACTTCTAAATCACTTTAAAAAAGAAACATTTATTTTAATTTTACTTTAACTCTTGAATTATGGAGAACTATATATATGTATAATAAAAAGTATAGTTTTCATGACGTTTGACGTTAACAATAAAAAATATTAATTTTTAATTCTTTTGAAATTCATGCTTATCATGGATAAGCATTTTATTCATATTTTGAAGTTAACTACAGGAATCTATTGGAAATGTTGGTAAATATCTCGCGTTGTATATGTATATGCATATGCATCGTGCCATTATAAATATCATCATAAATGTAATTTATGTCCCTTATTGAATGAAAATAATATTTAAATTTTTAAATAATGGAGAAATGTAATTTAACTATCCATTATATTTCATACAATGAGTACTATTATTTTGTTTTTAGTACGCGATTGACACACCGTTTTCACATTTCATAAATTTGATTTCTTTGCTATTAAATCGTTTTTATAATGTAAAAAATATTTCATGATTAATATTTTTAAGAGAATCATAATGTGTGTGAATCCTTACATTTTAGAAAGTAAAATTTTTTTGCTTATTTATATTGTTTGCTAAATTATGACTATTATGCAATCTGACATTTGAGGAAAACAATAAAATGGCTCAAAAGCGTATTTGAAATATTTTTCACAGCATAAAGATTTGATTAACAAGTGTGGATTATAATTAGGTTTTTTATGAAAAATTAAAATTAATTTTTTTAATTTTTATTTTTAATGGGAACTTTGCTTTTCAGAACAGATACCAATTTCCAAGCAATAAAATTTTCGTATTATTTCTTCTCTTTCACTTAGAAAGTTATATATATATGAGTTTTCTTATTTTTTATTTCATAATATGTTCCGATCAGTTATGATTAATATGAATAATAATAAAATATAACCATGTAATATAACATGTAATTTGTAATCAGCTAAAAAATTAGAGAAATATTTTTATTTTACTATTTTTTTTGTTAAAGTTTGTTTCTGTTAAGTGACAGCTTAAATTAAAAAAAATTGCTGTGTTTTTTTTTTTCAAAAGCCATTTTTATTATTTTCTGTTCCTGTCAAGAGCTACAAATTATTTTTCAGGTTCAGAAAATTTCACTTGAAATAAAGGTTAGTTTGATTTTTCTTTTTATGATGCGCCATTTAAAAGTAATATTTTTAATCAATTAATCGATATTTGATTTATACTAATTGAAATATTGAATATTTTGGAAGTTTTAAAATTCTCTTTTTATTTAACTGCATTATTTTACCTAATGAAGTAAATTTTTATAAAATAGATTCAGTTTATAAAAAAAGGTTTAAAATGATTAGTATTTAAATTTATGGAAGTTTTTACACAGTTTATATGCAAGAAAAAGAAAGTGAAATAAATTTTTTTATGTAATAAATATTTGATCGCATAATTGTACATCTGTATTGATATTTGAAAATATGAATGAAAGCTTTCTTTTATTCGTTTATTTAAAACTATTGAAATAGTATCGATGCAATATGTTAACAGCGTTTCAAATGCTGTTCAAATTTAATATTTTCAATGTTTTGTTTAGTTTTTAACTTTTGACTTAAAATATCTGGATTGAGTAAAATGTATAGGAAATATTGTAACATTTAGTTGATTATTTTTTTCACAGCTTGGAAAATATTTTGTGTATTTTTAATTATTATGTCATAATAATTTTATGATTTATTAGAATGATAATTATTTATTTATGATTTTTTCACTGGAAGATTGCTTTTGTTATTGATCTCTTAGCAATTGTAATGAAAATGGCCATCAAATGTATTGTAACAAGTGATTTGTTTACAATACATTGAAATTTATTTTGATTTAGTTTTAAACTGTTCAAATTTGGGTAATAAGTACAGCCAGTACTTTTCTGAAAACTTTTTTTATTTTTTTAATTATATCAAAAACTAGAACAGATGGTTTAATTGCTGTGTAATCATAAAATGAAGTTATCTCTCATGAATTCATATTGAAAATTAACAAGTATGTTTTGTAAAAATTAACTTGGAAAAAAATGAATATGTTGATTTGTGCCATATTTTATTAATGATTATGTTTCTTGCTTGCCAATTTTCTAAAATCATCAAATTCTAAATTATCTTAGCATATTAATATTATTATTTTTTTAATAAAATCTTAGTTTTTTACTTCATTTTTAATCTTGAGATTTCAGTATTAATTAATGTAAAAGTAGCTTTTAAAGATAAAAAATTTATCAATTTTTGTTATCACTAATTTGTTAAAATGCTTTAGAAATGTATAATATAATCAATTTGCATGTTTTTGTCTCTCTTTCATTGTAGTAATGAAAGAGATACAACGTGTATTAGTTTCATTCTATATTCTCTTTCATATCTACATCTTTATATTTTATGTTATAGATTTATGTGAACTTTTTATTTTATTTCTTGTAGCTCTGATGAGGAAGAAGGACAAGCTAAATACAATCGGATGGATGATGATTTACATCAAGACAAGGAACGTTTCGCTAGGTAAAAATTATGAACTTTCATTTAATTTCACTTGGATTCACACATGTTATTTTCGCACGAAAAGCTTAGAGCAATTTCTTGAAGAATATAAAATAAAAAAGCACTGGCGAAAATACTGGCTTCTTTATTTTATAAAATATTTTTTTCTTCAATGATACTCTAGGTTTGGGAAAAAATCTTTTTGTTATTCATAATTTATTTTGATAAAAAATAATTTTTTTTTTGATATTTTCAAATTTTATATTGTTTTATTCGTGACTTCATTTCTGGATTTTTTTTTAGTTTTATTATTAGTGAGCAATCTGTGATTATAATATTTATTTATCTGTTACCTATTAATTTTATATTTACGCAATTTCCTTACGAATCAATAGCGAAATGAAATGCATTTATGTTTGGAAAGAAAATTTAAAAACATAAGCACATTGATTATTTAATTTCAGTTCTGTTATTTTAAGGATTTCAATTTACGTTTTTCTCCTACCGTTTTAAAAATTATGTGATAGTACATTTTACTGTAATATTTTTACTTCCTTAAATGAAAGATAAAAACCCATTAATATTTGAAGTGTAAACATATTCAATGTAGTATGAATACTCTTTAAACAAAATCTCTTTTAAAGCAAAAAATAATGAAAGGTAAAACTGTATTAAAAATTGAAGTGCTAAAATATGTAACATATGTAAGTGCTAACATCTGTAACATATGTGAATATACTAACATATGTATTATGAATACTTCTTGATCAAAATCTCTTTTAAAGAATTATATTTTGTTAGTTTTTTCTATAATATCTGTAGCGTACTCAGATATACTTGAAAATTTCATTCGCGATATTACTGCATCGATAAATGCAATTAAACTGAAGGGAAAAATTGTAATGTAATTAATTATGTTAATAAATTACTATTCAATTAGATTACATAACGAAATTTATTTGTTAAAACGTAAGAATGCAATCAAACAATTGTCTAAAATCACTGTAACAAATTTGTAGATGAGTATAAATTATTTCTATGAATGTATATGGACTTGTAAATTACAAAAAATCATAAATATTATTTTGTTTTTATAAATGAGTTGTGTATATGAAGCATTTATTACTCCACATAAGGTACATTGATTTGTTAAATATAATATTACGAACTCTTAAATGTTATTTCGAAGTTTAGTAATTTTTACGAACTAATTGGAATTAAAGAGGAAAAAATCACAGGAAAAAATTCATAGAGGAAATGGATTACAGAGCTTTGAAAAATAATGCTTTTTCATGCCATATGATATAATTTAATATACAAAAATGTGAATTTCATTTTTTAAATGCAACATACTCGAAAGTGAATCAATAAAATCCATCATGCAACTTTAAGCTGTTCAGAGTATACACTGTTCTTCCATTTTATTCATGCGTTTTAGTCCGCAATATCTTTTGGAGTTTATTATAAATAAGAGTTTATTCTAATAAATTTGTTGATTTTTTAAGTTTCCATTGAATTATAAGCACTCTATATGCAAACAATGAAAGTGGCTTATGATTCTTATCTCAGAGTTCTGTTGATTCTAGAAATGTAAAACATTTTTAAAATCTTTTTCTTTTAAGAACTTCATAGGTAAAAGGTTACTCTGAAGCTTATTGATCGCAATAATTTTAACCCAGATTCCACTAACTTGGAAATCTAATTAACCGTGACGTTTAATACCATGTAGTCGATAATATTTGCATAATAGTTTGTAAGATATTTTGTTTGATCCTTTTAAAAATGTTTTATTCTGGTACTAAAAAAAGTAAAAATGTATGGTAAAAAAAAAGCAATTTTGAAATAAAACTATTGTTTATAATAGCTTTGTCTCTAAAACTTGTTTTTTTAAACACTTTTAAACGTATTTTAAATCCTTACAGTTAATGAAATACCGAATTTTAGAAAAAAACTACATTGTTATTTTTTGAAACTCTTCTTTTGCTTTGTTTCGTAATTATTCTCTAAAGTGGTTCGCGTGTCTCTTTGAAAATCTTATTATCGACTTTTTTGTTCATTAAAGAGCGTTAGTTAGGGGACTTGGTGCGCTATAAGAGTTCCTTATGGTGGCTCTTATCAGGCATCGCCTTAGGACTTAGTAATTAGCCGTCGAAAAGTGGGATTTTGAACTTTTCGGCTATTACCAGCATGCGATGCGACCAGCTAGTGAACTCAAAAATCGATTCTGTCATTAAACAAATAAACAAGCAGTTAATTTTTATTCATGTGAAAAAATGGACGATATCGTTTCCTTCTGCATTTCTAGTGTTTTTAAACTTTGTAGCATGTCTCCGTTTTTAAAATGAAGGATCCTTGATGTTTATGTCATAATTAAAATTCGTATTGTTAAAAGCATGTGTGGTTTTTCTGTTTTTCATGATGAATTCATTATAAAAAAATATGTTAGCTATGAATTTAAAATCTATTTGAATATAAGTATATAATTTATTAGGGAAAATAATAACTTTTTAAAGGTACATACTACAGACATTTTATGATTTAACATTCAATCAAATATTGTGTTTGAAGTGTAAAATTATAATATGTACCTGTGTATATTTGCGTCACAATCTAGAAGTATAATTGACAAACTTGAGAAAAGTAAGAAAATTCGAATAAAATTTTTTTATACATGATTAAAAATAATCTCATTTGATCAAATTTGTCTTTACTCTAAATTTTAATAAAAATCCTTAAGACTAAAAGGCGAACCATTTTACCGTATGAGGGGTTGTAGAAGGTATCGAAATAAAATATATATTAAAAATACTAATTAGTGCAAAATTGGATAATATTTATATAAATTGATACAAAAAAAAAATTTTATAGCTGAAATATTGAACGATTTTTTAAAATTGTCTTCTCAATTCTATTTTAAAAATTGTCTTTTTAATATCATTTTTTATAAATTTTCTTTAACCATCAGAATTAAAATGTTTTCAGTTTTGAAAATACTTTCAAAACATTGAAATTTTACTTTAAGAATCAATAATGAAGTATTTTTGATTGTGCCTGTAGTAAATTATTTTATCGCTGAAATCATTGTCGTAGATATATATAATTAGAGGTTTCTTATGTTTATATAGGTAGGGATAAATATATAGTCATTATATAGTTCAGTAATTTTTAAATTAATTTAATCTGCCAAAATCTGTTTTATTTTAGCATTTAATATTATTTGAAAAGGAAAACGTATGTGTGCGTGAAAAAAAAGTAATTGTTAATAAGTTGCCGATAAAGAAGTATAATTTTGTATGTCTGCATTCCATTCGAACATACATATGGAGTGGTGCAGGCGAGCATCGGACTGTACCTTATGGTTAACGGGCTTGGAATATTCGCCCATCACTAAGCTTCTCGTAATTATATAATGATTAAATATTCAGGTGACGAGGTAACACCTGAGCTGTCACCCTCCTCTCCACATCCGGGCCACACCAGCGGTAGAACTTTGGACGTCAGATTAACGTGGAGTCGTACCCAACCCACGGAGCTCCAGCAGCCCATTCAGGGACCCTCTCAATCACTGCGCATGGCAAATGATGCTTCTCTTTGCTGATCCCAACGAGAAGCGGTGTGAAGCTGCTGAGTCACTAGAGCTCATTCCATTCCAACATACGCCGAGCTGGAGGCCGAATGGCTATCGCTCTTGCCTTCGGTACAACAGTTCGTGGATTCGAATCCCACCTTGGGCATGGATGTTTGTAGTGGTTTGGAATCCACTTTAAACCGTAGGTCCCGGTCTAATTAGCCCTCGTGTGCAAAGAAATGACCGTTGAGCGACAAGCACACTCACACACACGCACATACAAACCAAACCATTCCAACATACATACATAACTTTGTGGGAAGATAAGGTTAACGGGTGCCGTCTCCGCAACACCTAGTGTGCTCCACACCTCTACGAGGTCCCTGAGGGCGCCACCATCGTGGCGGTCTAATTAGCCCTCGTGTGCAAAGAAATGACCGTTGAGCGACAAGCACACTCACACACACGCACATACAAACCAAACCATTCCAACATACATACATAACTTTGTGGGAAGATAAGGTTAACGGGTGCCGTCTCCGCAACACCTAGTGTGCTCCACACCTCTACGAGGTCCCTGAGGGCGCCACCATCGTGGCGGTCTAATTAGCCCTCGTGTGCAAAAAATGACCGTTGAGCGACAAACAAACCAAACCAAGCCACCATCGTGGCATTTAAAAAGACTATCAAATTGTGCTTACAAATTGGTAGCAAGAAGTTGCAAAACATTTTAAGGGGCTTTAAGCTCTGTTGAACATAAGTCAATAGCATTAAATATTTTTTCTAGTCCATTCCAACAGCATACTGAAATGTTTGGGAGAGTGTGGAGCCATGATTAGAAGCATCCTGATATAAAAAAGCATTTTAGTTCAATTTGGAAATTTGACCAATCAAATGGAAAATCCTACAGATTATATGATTGCCACAAGAGAGGAAGACGATATACCAACGATACATGAGTTTATATAAATTCATTTGAACTAGTGAATTGTATAGAAATTTGAAATATTCTAAAACTAATTCGTCATCTGTATTTTCTATAATTGTTTATATTACTGACGAAAATTCTTCTTAGCAAAATTTCGAAAACTAAAAACTTTCATTTAAGAGAATTTTAAAAACAGAAACAGAAATAATTGTTAATCATACAGCTTATTTAGTTAAATGGTTCTGAATTTCAAAGTAATTATTGACTAACATGTATAGGTATTTTAATTACTATTACGTTATATAATATGAAACCGCTTATAAAGGATCATATGTTATTATTATTAGCTTATATATTGTTGGTATTTATTCTTTACATAGTAAGGCAAAGTTCTTTAAAATAAATTATTCCTAATATCCTGATGTTGCAAACTCCGAATTTTAAAATGAATTGATCATTTTGTTGTCTTTTAAATTTTTAAATGGTTTTATTGCAAGTTACATAAGAATTCATGGGAACTGTCTGAAATGTTCCTTAAATTAATGACATTAAATAATGTCTTATATAGCATGTCACTTTGTCACCTTGGAAAATCTTTATCTTTATTAGGTTGCATAATGTCCTTGTAACCATAACTAGTGGTTTGCAATCAATTACAGATTTCATTATATGAGACGACCAAACTACTGTATAAAAATTGCGCAAACAGTGATTAATTTATCGTGCTCTGGTAGTACTTAATTTTGTAATACTCAAGCTAACTCTACCAATGTTTTTTAATCTTTATTCAGTCTCAAATATCCTAAATGCAAAACTATTTAAGTTACTTCAGATGCTGTCTCGCTAAATTTATATATATATATATATTACCCATAAAAATAAAGAAAAATAGTAATTTTTCACAAAGGAAATTTTTATTTTCGTACTGGAAAAAAAGTTGATACAACAAAGGAAAATAAAAACTAATACACGTTCATATTAATGCTGTTTTCAGGTGTCGAATTGCTGATCTAAGTATTGTAGGGATTAATGCTAAAAATCTGTTTTAGATTAATTATTTATGACACGAACTTGTATGTAATATTTAGAGTCCATCAAATTTGAAAATGTATGAAATATTTTTGAACTTTTGTAATGTTTTTCACATATTTTTTGAAGTAGTTAAAATCTGTGTAGTCCATCATCAATATTTATTTAAATTAATATTTAAGAAAATTGTTAAACACAGATTGCACTGTAAGCAAAGACGGAAAATGTAAATAAGTTAGAACAACCATTTAGTTGGATGCCTGCGCTAGGGCAGGGATGGGAAAACTTTTTTGGTCGCGGGCCAAAAATCGGGGAAAAAGTTGGCGGGCCAAGATAATTTTTTCTAAAATTTTAAAAACAGTATACTAGTTTTACAATTTAAATATGTAAGTGAAATGTGTGAAATTGCGATTTCTCATGTAAAAGTTCCTTATATTGAGGTTCGAAGTGAGATGTACTGATTCTGAATAACGAAGCTAAATGCTTGTGTCAGTCTACTTCTGAAATGATTCTTTCTAATGTTCATCATTGAAAACACTTGTTCACGTATATAAGACGAAGCAAACATAGCACTATTTTCGGGCTGGCTGGAGCTTTAAAATGCGCAGGTCTAATTCACCTATGTTGGATTCCTATGTCTGCTCCCCGAGAAAGAAATAACATTTGATGCCACCAGTCTACAGCTATAACTAACAACGAACTTCGTTTTTAATATTTTAACGATTAAAGCTGTCTGTGTTTGCTATTTATGTCGATTTATATTTTGTAGAACGAAAATAGAGGTACTGATTCTGAATAACGAAGCTAAATGCTTATGTCAGTCTACTTCTGAAATGGTTCTTTCTAATGTTCATCATTGAAAACACTTGTTCACGTATATAAGACGAAGCAAACATAGCACTATTTTCGGGCTGGCTGGAGTTTAAAATGCGCAGGTCTAATTCACCTATGTTGGATTCCTATGTCTGCTCCCCGAGAAAGAAATAACATTTGATGCCACCAGTCTACAGCTATAACTAACAACGAACTTCGTTTTTAATATTTTAACGATTAAAGCTGTCTGTGTTTGCTATTTATGTCGATTTATATTTTGTAGAACGAAAATAGAGGTACTGATTCTGAATAACGAAGCTAAATGCTTATGTCAGTCTACTTCTGAAATGGTTCTTTCTAATGTTCATCATTGAAAACACTTGTTCACGTATATAAGACGAAGCAAACATAGCACTATTTTCGGGCTGGCTGGAGCTTTAAAATGTGCAGGTCTAATTCACCTATGTTGGATTCCTATGTCTTCTCCCCGAGAAAGAAATAACATTTGATGCCACCAGTCTACAGCTATAACTAACAACGAACTTCGTTTTTAATACTTTAATAATTAAAGCTGTCTGTGTTTGCTATTTATGTCGATTTATATTTTGTAGAACGAAAATAGAGGAAGTAAAAAAGATCATCGGTCCTTTGAAAAAAAAGAAAAAAAAAAATATATTTAAGCAAAGTAGAAAAGGAGATGGATATATAATGTATTAATTATATTTTCTTTTAATTTCCGTCGGACCTACAAATTAAAATTCTATCCGCGGGCCGTAGTTTGCCCATCCCTGCTCTAGGGCGACAGTGGCAAAATGTTATCTGGAGAAATTTTTTTTGAACACATACAATCTCCTCGTGCAATATCTGGAGAAATTGCAATAAAATTTTTTTAAAAATCAAATAAATTTAATTATGCTATTGTTATTTAAAGAGTATAGTTATTCAAGTTTTGTAATTAAGATTTTTTATAATTTTATATAATTGAAGACTCTGTATTGAAGCAATCACATTTTGAATTTTGGACAACTGATAACTTTTTTCCCGCTCATATCAATTAAAATCTACAAAGAATAACCTCTTATTTTTTCAATATGAAATTCATGTGACAGCAATTAGATTGCTAATCAAAATTTAATGGTATTGGGAATAAAAACTGACGTTTATAAAAGTAACTATCAATATCTTTAAGAAATTTATTTAATAAAAAAAAAGCTTTAGTGTTATAACAAAAGGCTGTTACGTGGCAAAAATAGAATTCTATATTTACATACACTAATTATTTACAATGTATAATATGATTGGAATTCAAAATTACAAACATGCAACACTATAATGCATTTCAAAATGCTTTATTGAACAGAAATGTAGATAAAATATTTCCGACAGAAAAACTTGTTCTCGGCAACAATTTAAGAATTTTAATCTTGACCGATGAACCATAAAGTTTGCTTCGGTTCTTGACCTCCTATGTTCTAACAAAAGAAAATCGCCTGGAGAAGCTATTTTGTTGCTTCTATTTTATTATTTTTTTCCCCGTGCAATTGATAGCCTTTTTTTTACTTTGTTCTCTTTGTTAAAAACATTGAACATTTAGTTGCAAAGTTGCCGAGTCGGTTTTATGATTCGTTACTCTTTGGCAATATTGTTATAATTTCATTTTTTTCTATTAAAATTGTTCCGATGAATAAATGTTTCTTATGAAATTTTTACAGTCACTATTTATAACTCTTTTGAATAGTTAATGATATAAATAGATAAAAAAAATAATTAATAGATGCTTCTATTCTGTTGAAATCAATTACTTTAATTAATAAAAAATAACGATACGAAATAAAACATAATTCAAATACTTTATATTTTAAGCCGATTAAAAACAAGAAATTTCTATCACGACAACTGTAAATTTTTTTTTAAAATTTTTTTTATCTATTTCAAATTTAGTTTCCATTATTTATATTCGTTAAATATTGAAAACATTAAACTTAAGAGCTGCTTTATTTTATATCGGATATACGATTTAATATTTTATCTTGGTATTTTTAAAACTCCTTATTTGTGGTCATATTTATATTAAGTTTAATAGATGTGCAGAAAATTATCTAATTTGAACTACTGAAATGGTAATTAGAATTCTAAATAACTGTATTTGCTTATTTAAAAGAAAACACGTGTTGCTAAATTTAAAAAATTAAATCTGTGTAATTTAAAAAAAAATATGTGTGTGTGTGTGTGTGTGTTGACATTGGATTTTAGACTAAAATACTTCGTATTTAAAATGATTGTATCTGAAGCTTAATTCTTTAAATTTCGAAAGGAATGTCAGAAAATTTTTAAATATTTATTCTTATAAAGTAACTTGAGCAAAGTTTCTTAAAATATAAAGTAGCTTAAGAATTATCATCATTAGGTCAAAATATTTTTCAACATCTGCCAGGTCAGTGCGCAAAACAAGAATTACTGTTGTCTCTGCACTTAAAGTACTTTCAGAAGTGTTCGATTGATGACATAGGAAAGAGATTAGAGCTAAGAATTCCTTTTTTAACAAGTTAATGATGTTTTTGAAAGAGGATAACTCAACTTATCTCAGAAAACTTAAGAACCTTTTCTTCAGTTGTTAGTAGTCTATAAAATGTAATCTTTAGCATATTGATAAATTATTTTTCTATTTTCACTCAGAAATTTAGCATTTAAGAATAGATTCTTAGTGAATAAGAAATGTTTTTGGAGAAAATTATATTTAAGAAAAATTTATTTCATAAGAAATTAGTATTTTGATGTATCTATATAATATATGATGTAATCATGTTCTGGATATATTCATTATACAAAAGATGCCAATGTGTCGGTAGTTTTTGCGGGCTTTTAAAAGCTATCTTGAAATTTCATGATTAAATTAGTCAGGAGACAAAAAAAATTCTCTAACAACTAAAAAAAATGTAAAAATGTAGAAGGAGTAAAAGAAAAAGCGTAAAGGTTATATAAAGCTTTATAAAAACAAAGAGATTTTGTAAAATCATTCTAATAATTCATGTTTTTAAAGTCATATATTTGTAATTTTAAAATACATTTAAATTCAAAAAAAAATTCTTTCTATTTATTTTATCTGTTTAATACTGTAGCAATATTTATATACCTAGGATTTCTTTGCGATTTTTCATTTTTTTACATTATTTTCAATTTTATTACGTACTTTACGTGTTATTCTAGTCATAGGCAGTATCTTTTATGTTATTCTTTTTCTTAATTGTTATGCCATTGATGAAAAAATATAGAGTTGAACGTCTGTAGGAAGGATAGAGAATAATCAAATTCTTAATTCATAAAATGTGTGCTGCATGAATATCCTTAATTGACCAAGGAAATTTCGAATAGGTGTCAGGAAATGATATATATATATATATAAATAAATATTTCATAGTCAAAATAGAATAGTTATGAAAATTGCTTGTTAAAAAAACGCATTTGTGAAAGAGAGTGATATAGTAAATAAAATATAACTTCTTTAATGAGTGAAAAACATTGTGTTGTGTTGTTGTTGCTGATCCCTGTTGTCTAGCAGCGCTAGACCAAGTCCATGATATTATACACTCTCAGGAAATCAATGACCAAAAATGGTCGCTCCAGAAGATCTTCTTTATCGAGTCCCAAGCACTCAAGGATATGATCCGGAGTGGCTTGGCTTTTGAAACACTTAGCGCAAATTGGATATTTCTTTTCTTTGTTGTTAAATGCCAATGATCTTAGGTGGCCACTTCGAAAACGAGAAAAACATTGTAATTAATGGAACAAAATTAAAAGATTAATCTATTTGTTAAAAGTGAGACTTTTAAGCTAAAATTAAAATTTATTCTTTCACGTAATAAAACTTGAAAAGAACTGTAAAAACATTTTCGTTAAAAATACATAAATGGAAAAGAAAAATGCCAAATAGAATTAAAAATAAATTTTTTTCAGCAACAACATTTTTTTCTATCAGAATGAAAGCTTGAAAATTATTTTTTAAGTTTACTTTTCGCATAAAAGCATTTCATGTTAAGGTACTCTGTTTAACACGTACGCGATTTATTCTTCAGATTTTTTGAGTCATTCATGAGCAATAGATTCTGTCACAAAGTATGCTGTCTTTTTTTACGAAAGTTTTTGGGCACGAAATGATCTTTGATATCGCATATAGTTAATTAAGAAGTTAAAAGTTATTTCATCTCATTTAAAGCTTCTGAAGTTTTAAGTTAACAAAGAGAGAGAGAGAGAGAGAGAGAGTAATTTTGTGTTATTTATAATTACTAACAGCTTAAATTGCAATTCGATGTTAGTTATAATAAAAATATTTGCTTTATTATCAATTAAAATTTTATATGGAATCCCCCATAATTCACATGTATGCAAAATTTTTGATGACATATTATTTTCTGATTCTTGTATTTCCAAATTTAATTTAAAAAGAAAAGAAAAAAAGAATGGAAATAGCATTCGTCTTCTTCATTGGTACATTATCAAAGAATATTGGAATTTCAGAGGATTTATTTTCATGTGCATCTATTTCCTCTGAAGAAGTTGCAGAAGAAGCTTTTTAAGCAAACTGACTTTTATTGCAAGATTGACTTCTTCCAACATTGATTACTTAAGCTCTGGTTTCATCTTATATTATTCCTTGAACGCTTTATATTATTTCATTATACATATCTTGTAAAATATCTTACGTTCCAAACTGAGTTTCTTTGAAAAAAAAAAAGTTATCCAAGTTATTATTAGATATTGAAATCATCATTAACTTTATATTTTGACAGTTGAATTTTAGTTCTGTTTAGAATGTTTGAAAACTGGTAGAATATTATTTCGTAATTTAGTGCCTGATTTTAAACGTTGAATACATTTAACTAAGAGATCTATGAAATATCTGTTTTCATTATTTACCATTTTTCTTACGGCTAATATTAATACATTGATACTAGTTATTTTGTAAGTTGTCTTAAAAGAATCGTTTTTATTAACTTGTTGAATTTAGTATTAGGATAGTTTTAGGTGTATATATGTTCATATATGTATTTTTTTAATGTTACGCATTGCTTCCTTTTTAATCAAAATGACTTGAAGCTACTGACTTTTTTCTTGAATAAATACTAAAACTAAACTATACTATAATTGCACTAAAACATTAAAACTTTGCATCATCAGCTTTATGCATTAATTCATTATCCATCAACATTATAATATAATACTTACACATGCATATATATATATATATATATATATATATATATATATATATATATATATATATATATATACTTTTTAGAAAAAGTCGGGAAGCATGTGGTTTTTATGAAATAAGTCAACATTTGTAAAAGGAAGCAGACAGACAGCATAACATTATAACAGAGAAAAAACAGGAAAAGGAAATTCTATTAGATATCAAAAACCACAGAAAGGCGATGTAATTATAGAAATTAGGATTTTTCAAAAATCTATTTTTAATGCTTCGGTTGTGAAAGTCAGTCAAAGTATGTTTCATAGAAAATATCATGAAAATTTGCTCTACCGAAATCCATTGCTTGGCGTATATCCGGGAACCTTGAGTCCTTATAATACAGAGACTTTTATTAGGGACCATTGGACTTGCACGAAGTATCATTTCAAAGTTTTGGAGTCGATTCCAAGGAACGAATTATTAGATGTTAATTAGAACAAGGGAATCGTTATTATGGCAACTGATGGCATCCTGTTAATAGTGTGCCTCTATCAGCATTAAATTACAGTGTTATTTAGTGACAGAACTGACAATTTTTCTACAAAAGCAGTTTCTTTTGAAATCAGGAAAAACATTTTAAGCCCAACAATCTGAAGTTGACTTTATCTGAATAACCACTATGCAGCTGATGAACTAGATATGCTTTGTTTTGGGGAGACAAATGTACACAAATAACTTCACTTGCCTTTTAAGAAAATATATTGTGTTAAAATTGTCTTTTTTCTACATAAATGAACATATGAATGTATTTACATGTCATGCAAAATAATTATTTAATGGTCAAAAATTAGAGACCTCATCGCACTTTTTTTCATGCCACGCGTTCCTTTCTTTCTTTCAATACATAATGGTTTACAAATCTCATAATTTCGGAAAATTTGCTTGGAACTGGAACAATTCCACAAAACTTGTTTCGCGTAGTAGTTAGTATGTTTTCTGATGTAAATCCGTTCGAAAACTATTGGACACACATATAAAGTATTATTTGCTGGAAGACCAAAATTTCCTTTTATTGTTTTGGACATTATAATATTACTCAAAATTTTACCGATCATCTTATCACTTCAGTGCATAATGGTATGCATCAGTTATTTTTGTTCGAGGGAACCGTATCAAATCATGCAGCATTTCCAAATGATATACCTTTAGTCATTTATGTATAAACCACATCATTAATCAGAAGTATTTCAAGTTCCTTCTGTATTGCATTTTGTTACATACATACTCTATTTTATCCTCAAGTATGGTTATCGAGCAATGATTTTCTTTATGTTTTTGTTTTCTCTCAAGTTTTCTTTTAAGCAATACATACATAAAAAGTGAAAAATATGTAAACACATTCATTCACTTGTGTCTAAACACATGTATATACATATGTAAAATTTTGCTCAAAATATGTTTCTTTATGTATATCATTTTGTAAAGAAGAATTTTTCATGCTTTTGTATACTATGAAATAAGTTTTGTAATACTTTTGAAGTCATATTTATAGCGATCAACTATTTATATATAATTCTCATATTTTCAAAATATTATATAACTTTCTTACATTTTTTTTAAATTAAATTTCTCATATTTTCTACACACTTTTTAAATTATATTATCTCCTTGTGTATGTTAATTTTTCATGTATTACATTTTATAATTAAACCATGAAACAATTGTTTAATTTTTCTAATCTTTCAAAATCCATAGTTTGCTATTTTTTATTTCAGCTTATCATCTTAATCTTTCTTACTGAGGTACAATGGAATCATCTTTAAAAAAGTACGCATTACTTATTTTTGACATTCATTGGTATTTGGTCTGAAAATATATATTTATATTTGTGTATATGGGCAATGTTATAAATTTTAAATAAAACATTTTTTGCCTTTACAATTAAAACATTGAAAAAGGTGACTCTGAAAAAGGCATCATTTATATTTAACTTCATAAACTTCGAAACATAATTCGGATAACATATTTTTTTTAGTATTTGTCTGAATTAAATTTTTTTATGAAATGCTTTTTATCCTAAACTAGAACCTATGAGAAATTAAACATTCAACTTTTGTATTGATTGTCCTTTAGATTTTCAAGTCATGTTTTTTATTTTATAAGAGTATTTTACTTCCTTTGACAAAATTTAATAATAATTATTATTCTTTTAAAATTAACTTAAATTTAAAATATTTGAGTTTTTTTCTTTGTCTTACAAATATTTATTTATAATTAGAGTATTAAATGTGAAAAATGCATGATCTATTCTTATTAAAAATTGGTTTTATACGGTATAGATGTTAATTATGTGAAAAATAAAATAGTAATAATAAAAGTTTTCTAAATTTTAAAATTGTTTCTTTTATAATTTTTGCTTTTTAATAGATGTTATACTTACACTTTCTCTTTTGAATTTAATGCGCCCTTTAATGAACATTTAAACATTTCTTTTTAAAATAATTTATTATTTAATTTTATAAAGATACACATAATTTATACGTAATTCAATGAAAGAAAACTGTATTTACTTCGGATATAATCATTATGAATTCCAAGAATTTTTATAAAATTCAAATTTTAGTTCTAATAAGAAAAGTAAAATAGACGTCCATAGGTGCATAGCCATTACAAGGTATTTGTGATTTACCCAAGTTAAATGGCTTCTGAAAACAATGGGTCATATTTATATGTAGAATAGGAAATTTAGAAATTTTCAAAGATTCCCCTTATCAGAATAATGTGCTGCGTGATTCAAAAATCAAGAAAAAATTTAAAAATTAATGATTCAAAAATGATAAACAAAGATATATGGTTTCTTTTGAACTAATTTAAACGTAACTAAATTTCGTGTTACGAATACAAAATGGTATATTAAAATAATTCTGAGGTACTAAGAAATGTTTCCTAACTTTTACTATTGAAATAAAGCAACGATAAATGATAAATTGAGAACCACTACATCAGATAACAGCAGTTGAACCCGAATCCATGAAGATGCTGCAACCTTTATTAGTTTAACATTCAATATCAGTAAAAGCTCTATTGTGGAATCTCCTTTGCATATCGTCAAATGCTTGTATGTAAGTTAAATCATGAAATGGTTTTATATATTTTACAATCAAAATTATGTAGATATTTGAAGTTACAAATTTTAGACATCATGTGGACGCTACCTGCTATTATTGACTAAACTGTGTGTGTATGCTCGTTCATTCTTTCTATATAACTTTTAAACTATATTGGTTTTTGTCTTATTTTTTTATCAGTTAAAATTTATAATTAGAATATTAAATGAAAAATGAAATTTTAACAAATGGTTTATAGAATGCTTTTTGTTGGAATTGGAAGATAAATTGTTTTTTTTTCTTGCTATGCGAAAGCTTTGAAACTATAATCTTAAGATAAAATATGGTATCTTTTTTGTTGGTTTTAACTAAAAATATTTTAAGCAGAAAAATAAAATTATTTTATAATATTATGAAACATTCATTTAGTTAATGTTACAAAAAGAAAAAAAGTAGTATTTTACAAATTTTTTCCACTATCGTAATTCGCATTTTACTTCCTATGTTATGTCTTAAACTAAAATTTAATTCACTATATCTGAATCATGACAAAATAAACTTATTTTGAAGGATTTTTATATAGATTTCAATTGCAGAATGAATATTGTGTTCAATATGTAGCTAATGATTACCTTGGATCTGATATTATGCTATATTTTCCTTTCTGCTTTTACTGGATAGTTATTATCTTCATTTCGATTAATAACTTTTAAGTTATTATTGGTAATTAAGTTCAGTTAAAAAAGGAAACGGATGTGTCTCTGGATAATTCCAAAAGGTTCTCATAATTTGGGCGGAACAAAATAAATTTCCTGTTGCCTTGAATAATTGACATCCTGGTCTGTTGTCAGGTAACCGTATCGAAAAGCGCTGCAACATAATCTTGATATTACACACGCCATTTTGTTCTTTGCCCTTAAAAATGTTTCTTTTAAATCGATTTTTATCCTCACTAGCTGCTTAGAGTAACGTAAATCCACCGATTATATTTATTTACTTTCTTTCCACAATTGCTCTCGATGTGTAGTCAAAAAGATGTTATCGTATTAAATATAATGGAACAATATTTTTCTATCAGGTTTTAATTATATTTGCACGATTTCTTGATGTATGTATCTATTTGCTCAACCAAATTTATGTAGAAAGTGTTAATTTCAGAAATTCTGAAATAATATCTTAAACGTTAGCATACCTTTGAGTATTTAATGTAAATATCTTTACAAACAAATACTTACGCACTTTTTTTAAAATTTGTCTTTTATGTTTAATTTGTATCTGTAATGCGTGTGTGTTTTATCAGTCAATTGAAGAAATTTCTCTATCTCAGATTTGAGGGATTTCACACCAGTCATTTTATTTAAATAATTTATTTTTTTCATATTTAAGAATAGTTCCTTTCAAGTTTAATTTCGATACATTGAAAATTTATTTAACATATTATATATTATCTTCTTGAACAGAAATATAACATTCTTTAACAATTTTTATCTGTTTAATTAGGATTATTACTCAGTTAAAAAATGCAATTATTTTAAAGTCTTAGTTTCTTACCCTTTGCTTTTCAGTTTTTCTTTATTATATCTAAATAATAATAGTTAGATACAGATCTGTTGATTGTATTTAGACTTCTAATTATATTTCATGATGTTTACCTTTATATTGTGTTATTAAATTTTTTCATATTATATTGTACTGCAAATGCTTTACGTCTAGTATTTTACTCTGTTTTTTCAATTACACAAAAATTATTCAGATAAAAGAATGAATTTTTTCTTATGTGAAGAAAATACGTTTTTCAGAATTCAAAAGATAGATTAAAAAGAATTTTTACTATACACTGATATTTTCTTATTTTAGTTTTTAATCTTTTGAATATTCTCATATGATAACTGACGTTCCCAAATGTTTTTTTTTAAACTTACACTCTCACTTTCTTACTCCGTTATTTCACTCAGATCTGTTACTATCTGAATGAAGTAATTGAGATCTGTTTTGAATTTTGTTAGATTCTCCTAATTTTTATTTTTTTTATTGAAAGTAACTAGGTTCAGGGCTCTTTATTTATTAAATTAGGAAATTATGAATTATGAAAATTGCGTGAAATTCATTGTTTATTAGAAAGTTATCTATTTTGGATTAAGCGTCTGATTTAACTGAGAAAATTTTCTCAGATCTGAGTGCATGTATCAACAATAGAAAGATACGTTTCTATTCATTTATATTGTAAAATATTTAAGTACTTCATATTCAGGTGCTGGTTTGTTTTTAAACCATCGCATATTTCATTTATTTGCTTAATTTTTTTCAGTCAATGATTTTTCTCAATAACTATGGGGAAATAAATAAAACGTTCACTTCAATTTCATTCTCCTACTTTAAAGAATTTTCTTTGATTGCACGTTCTTAACATTATGTGAGCATTAAAAATAATTTGTTTACACTATTCTTAGTTGTATACTGAAAAAAATTATACGAAATTTTATTAATATACTTTAATATTCTTTTCAAATTACGATTATATAATCAGTCACAGTCAAATTAGAAATGGTAATTATTTGATTGGTAATTTTGGGTAAAAAAGGACACACCATTAAATAATTTGTACGTTTTAAATTCAAATTTACCTAAAGTTTGTATATACATCGTTACACTCGTTATAAATGTATTAAGGAAAAATATACATTAATAATACCTCACTGTGTAGATAATCTGGAATAATAACTTCAATAACTAACTTTTCAAAGAGCCATTTTAGTACATCTTCACTTGCATTGCAGATGTAAGTATATACTTTGGTTGTAGCATTCATTGAAATCGGCGGTACGTTAACTATTATTGAAAGAAATATAATTATTTGTGTACAGTTATTAGAATATTAATTTGTTATAGAAATCAAATGTTTCAATGAGAAATAATTAATTTTAAGAAATAATAAACTTCTTTAATGATTAAATATTTAAATTCTTAACTCAGTCTCAGAAATAAAGATAGTCAAAAATGTTATTATAAATACTTAATAAATTTATAAGAAATAATTAAATTTTCATCCCACGTCACTTTTGCGGTTATCCGAAATGCCAGTTGGTTTTAATTAATTGGAACAGTACTGACAAATTGCATTTCCCTTTTAAAATGCCTATAACATTTTCGTTGTTTATTTATTTTTGATAAATGCAAACAACTCATACGTTTCCTTCTTCAATATTTCCCCATTCTTTCAGCTTGAAATCAGGTAAGGGCCTTTATAATCTTGCAGCAAATACGGTCTGAGTGGTTCATTACAGTTACCTCTCTTAGATAAGGTTCTCTTGGGTTGCGTGCTTTTAGTGGGAAGCTTCTTTAATGTCTTCTCTCCTCTTATGCTATCGCTCCCCGAATGGTGTGTTCCCAATAATACTTTCAACCACACTTCTGATATGGCGAATCGATATCCCTTATCGTAAGAAGTATCCAAGAGGAAATAAAAAACAGTAATGGGTCTGCCCTGTTGCTGTCTTTCCTTTTCGCTTTCACTGATTTCAAATCTCTTTTCAGAGGAATGTATGACATCCCCGCTTTTTATCTTGGCTGAATGGGAGAATGGTGCCATTAAATATTTAAGTATTTAGCATGTCCCTGTTTTTGTTATGTTTTTCAGACGTTCTGAAAGCGATAACATTGCATAGAAAAGCGAAATAGCTTAAAATACATTCCAATTCGTATAATGATTAGAATCTCCTTATATTCGAATTTAGCTGCATTGTAAATAAGGTTTATAGTTATTTTTGTATACTAAAATAATATTTATAAATAAAATCATGAAATAAATGTGCCTTTTTGTGAAGATTAGTTAAATATTAAAATGCCAACTACCCACTAATTTCTGGACTCTCATTTCAGCTTCTAGGTACACATTATTTTTTTGAGGTTTCCTTTATATGATTATTGATTTTTTTTCTTTTACTATAATAATCATACCTTCTCAAATTAAGCATAGCAAAAAATGTTTCTTTATGTTATTTGTCCTATTTTTAAATTATTTTAAATATTCTGAATTTATTTTGATAGTTATATTATATTTTATGAATAGGAAACAAGTCTATTAACACTGTCAATGACGTTTCTTGGTTTAATCGAATTGCAGAATTGATAGATATTCATTTTGAATTCAATTCTATTGAAATTATTTCTACATTACAAAATTCAATGTTGACGTTTTTTACAAATTAACATTTTCTTCCTGCGTTGAATAAACCAAATGTGGCATGAAAAAGTAAGCTTTTTGAAGCTAAAGAGACACTCATTTCTTCCTAAATAAGAAATTTAGTGAAAGAACGTATGCTTACGTGCTTAAATTAACAGCTACTTTAATTCCAGGCTTGGTTAATACTAGCATACAACACATATTCAAATTGAAAAGTTCCAGTAATTTCTATAATACTTTTCTGTTTCTCGGGAACAAGGATGAAAGTCTCTTACAATTATTAAGCTTTTTTTTTTTACTTTCCTACTGGAAAGTAAATTTTGAGGTGATTTCTTTCTTTGATTTTGAAAGAAGTAATTTGAGAAGGAAAACATTATAATAGATTTTGTCTCGCAACCCTTATTCTTTAAATAACACGTTAAACCTTTTAATCTCTTTGGTGACTTTACCAGTTCTGTGTTAAGCAATTTTGTAATTAGTTTTTTATTCACTTAATAACCAATTTGTTTAGAAACCGATGCTTGAAAATATAAGTGTATTTAATGTAATAAAACTGTAAGTGATTAGTTTTAGAATTTTTCTCATCCAAATATTAAAAATTTTTGCTTTATTTAAAATTTGCCAAAAATTAAAAACCTGCGAATGAATCTAATTTTTCTGATATGAATACGATAGTAAATTTAGTTTTATATATTTTTAATAGCTGTAGAAATTATATAAGTTGCTTTACTATGATTATTACAATTACAAATATTATTCACAATTCAATCACATTCATGTGATCATCTGTCAAAAGCTAGAATTTCGCCGAACAAACCGCTGCTTAACGTATAGTATCAATTAAATGCTAGAAGATGTTCACCGGGATATTGAATGATGCCGACTTCAATGGTATGATCAATTGCGCTAAGTTATGATGTTGACGATCTATGGTGCGAACAACCTGATTAAAATGATCTCAGATTCTCAATTAGGTTAAAATCAATTGGGCTTAACAGAGAATTTATTGGCCAGGGAAGTATGGTAAACTCGTCCTGATGCTCTTTGAATCACGTGTTTACTGTGCAAGCTGTATAATTCCGCGCTCTTGCTCGTAGACGTTATCATCCCGAGGAAAAACAATTCGTATCTAGGGCTGAATATAGCAAGGGAAAAATGCACATTTGTATTGATTCATTGTAACTTTTACTCGTACAATGATGAATGGACACTGAGAGTATCATGAAAACATGACTATAATGTTCCCTCCTTCTCCAGCTTGGATCCTTCCTGCAATTGTTGGAGGGTTTTGCTTGCAGACTTTTCATACCGTATACACCTACATCCATATATCTGAAGGAGCATGAAATGTAATGCATTGGGAAAAGGCACCCGTGGCTACTCAGTGGATGTCCAGTTACATGTAAATTCCAGCCTTTACCGCTGACGTACAGCTGTTAGTGTGGGGGCAAGACGTCTATTGTGAAGGCTCTTACACAGTAACTTTTTGCTGAATAGTATTTGTGGAGACACTGTTGATAGCCCCTTGGTTAATCTGATCTGTCAGTTTTCATCTCCGCCGCTATCTTTTACTTGTGTTATCTATTGCTCCATACCCCACCATATATATATATATATATATATATATATATATATATATATATATATATATATATATATATATATATATATATATATATATATATATATATATATATATATATGCCACGCCGGTAATTTTGGATAATGCCATTTTGCCATGTATGATATATTTCTACCATGTGATTAGCCTTTATAGTTTATTTTATATTGACCATTGATCTGTAAATTAAAATTTTGCTAAAATTAAACAACTCTACTTTGACTATAACATAGTATTACACATTTATATTCTAGTTAAAGTGCAGTATTTAATTTAATAACGTAATATTTTAAGAAAAATGTATTTATAACAGTTTTATCTTGTTTTATCAGTAGCTGTTTTAACTATAATTTCATATAGCTAGTTTTTTTCCACAAAAATTTTACGATTAGTAGTTTTAAAGTGTGTGTGTGTCTTGTGAATTATTTAATAATATCATTTTACACATAATGGAGGCTACTAATAACATTTTTTAGTCTAAAAATTTGATTTACTTGTTCCTTGAGGATATTTTGTATAAACTTGAATCCACAAGATTTACAAGTTGATTGCACCTGATTGAAATTTTTGGCTAAAATGAAGCTAAAAAGAAGAGCTTATTTTTATTTAACGTTATCTAAACCAGATTTTGAAACATAAAAGAAAGTTTATACTGTCATAAATAATTAAATACTTAGCAAAATTTATTAAAAGGAGAATTTTGCTGAAGAAAAGGAAACTATTGCTGACTTTAGAATGTTTAATTTTCTTATAAAGTAATAAAGGAACTTAGTATTTGTATATTTACATGTCAAACTGTATTTAAGAGTTTAAACATTCATAAATTTTATAGAATATTTCATTTTCTTATCACTAGTGATAGAGTATTGTTCACGTTTTTTGTATAATTTATAGAATGTTTTAATATTTTTATTTATTGTATTCTATTTTTAACTTACAGAGAAAATCATTCAGAGATCGAGCGTAGACGCAGGAATAAAATGACTAGCTTCATAAGCGAATTGTCAGAAATGGTACCGACATGTAATGCTCTGGCACGGAAGCCTGATAAACTTACTATTCTAAGAATGGCAGTGGCTCATTTAAAGACATTACGAGGTAATTATTTATAGTGCCTGTTGAATGTTAATTAGTTAAAATTTCTATTTTTTAACACAACATTGAATATTTTCTTATATCATATCTGTAAGAAAAATCAGGAACTGAAGAGAATATTCAGATCCTTAAATCATGCATTTGTTAATATAAAATAACCCTCTTACAATTCTTTTATAGTAAAAGTTTTTAAATTAACAAATAAAATATAATTTGATCAAACAATTGTTTGATTTCTTTTAATCTTAGTGAATTTTCTTTGAAATTTTTATTTAGTTTTAAATGAATATTAAAATTAGCCCCCAAAAGAGTGGATAAATACTAGTTTTATAAAAAAAAAATTAATTTTTCAGATTATTTTTGGTTTTTGCTAATTTTATTTTAGGAATAAAATAAAAGTTGACTCATTTAACATTTGATGTGGTACCATAGATGGTCTAACAAGTAAAAGCTATCTTCATTCGCTTTGTTTTACCTCATAAGAGAATTTTTTTTATTTTTTTTAATAATAGTGTTACATATTCGCATGTAAAAAGGAAAGAAAATTCCTAAGCTTTTACCCTAAAATGTGTAAACACACAAAGTTGAATTACAATATTCATTTGATGTGTTCAATTGTGGTTGGATTCATATCTGGGAGTTCTACATCAAAGAATGGGATAAAATCACTTGGTCATGGTGACTCTTAATTGAATTTGAACAGAATAGATAGTCTTGAGAAATTTTTTATCAGCAGAAAAATTCCTTAACAAAATCAGGGAAGTGATTGTTTCATTTTTTCTGAAGTTACATTAACTATGTCTTTGTTATATTGCTCTAAATATGCATCACTAATCTTTGTAATTTTTTGTTTGAAAATTTGATTTTTTGATGAAGTATTGATTGAATAAGTTATTTGTGTAGTTGTCTCTCTTACCGATCGTTTTTTGTTAATTACATGTATAATTTCTTAGTGATATAATAGAAATAAATAGTGAAATTACTTGCTAAATATCTCTTGAAAATTAGAGTTGGTATACAGTTTTGGATCATATTATGTAATATCATTTGTTTCATTTGTATTGCGAAGACTCTTATTCTTGATTTCTATTTTAAATTGCTATGCTGATTGATTGATTTATTATTTCACTGATGGTCACTTCAACCATATGATAACAGAAACAAACAAAAAAAAGTTTTTCCAATAGTCCGAGGTTAAAAGACTGAATCACTTTTTTTCAATTGCATAACTTTATCCCAATTACAGGAACTCTAAGAAAAACATTATTTTTCAATTTCTTACACTTCAGTCTCATCATCTAAAATTTTAAATTAATATTTGCATTTTTTATTAATGTTTTAATAATAGTTTTGCTGTGAATGTGATGATAATGTGTTTCATAGATATTTAGAGAGCAATTATACTGTGAATACTTAAAATTTAGAGTTGTGATACACAGTAAAAAATAGGTGTTAATGTTCAGAAAGTTGCAAGTTTTGTATCATGCTTTGACGACTTTTATTCGAGTAGAGTGTCCAACTTGCACTCTACTCGAATAACTTTAAGAAACTTAGATCTGGCAATGCTGCTTGTCTTTGTTAGAACATTGTTTTTTGAAGGTTTCTGGTTTGAAACCTTGCTCTGAGACAAAACTAAGGGGTCTTTTGCATGTTATACATTCTGTTGTGTCAAGTTTGACATGGAGAAGAAAATGCCATTTCTCATTCATTGTTCAAAATTATGTGGCAGTTAATGTATGCCGTGACATTTTTTATATAGAAACAGTCTGCTAGAAACATTTTACAATAATCTTCTTAACTAACAAATTTATTTAAAGGTGAACATTTTTAAGTATATTGCTTATTAAAAAGAATAACAACTAACAATTGAAGTACAATTAATAATTTTATGAAGAAAAGAAAAATATTGTGTTCTTTATCCTTTCAATACTCCTTGGTTTTCCACATTAATGCTCTGACCTTTTACTTCAATAGTTTATAGGTTTGTGTTTCTTAATATGAATGTTTGCTGTGATTTGGAATCAATCTTATAAGATATTACTTCAAAAATTATGATTTGAAATAAAATTTGAAAAGTCCGAGATGCAGTAACTCTGAACAAAAAGTGACTAGTGTTGCACATCAAATCAAATTACTCTTTAGCTTGGAAATGAAAGAGCATTTTTAAAGTATACATCAAGTATTGAAATGCTGGTCAAATTGTGTAACTTTTTAAGCAAATGAATAAACATAAATAATTTTTTATTATTAATTTTATTGCATATAAAATGTTTTGTTAAAGTGCACCATCTTATTAAAAGTATTTTGTAGCTCTTTTATGCTTATTTACCACCATTTTTAAGTTCTAATTATTTCAAATTTTGTGGTGAGTGTTAAATTCATATACATTAAAAATATCTATATTTCCCATTGAAATTATAGTCAAATTTTTTTTACTGTTAATAATTTAGTAGCTTTAAAATAGAAAGATAATTCTTTAAATATATTGAACACATCAAATGTATATTTTGTAGTAATTATTTCTTACTTTGTTTATTTGTTATTATTGCAAAAATCATTTATAAAATTTCAATCTTTTGTTTCTTATAATTACAGTCATTTAAACTTAAAAAAATTTAGTAAATAATAATAGGCTTGTCATTTCAGGTACAGGTAATACAAGTTCTGATGGCAACTATAAACCATCCTTCTTATCTGATCAAGAGTTGAAACATTTAGTATTAGAAGCGGCTGATGGCTTTCTGTTTGTTATTGCATGTGATACTGGAAGAATAATTTATGTGTCTGATTCTCTTACTCCTGTCCTTAATCACTCACAAGTAAATTCATATAAATTATTTTGTATTTTTTTATAATTAAAATATAAATAAATGGTTCTATTTTCATTCACACCTCTTGTTAATGGAAAAACACTATATACCATGTATATTAAATAAAATTTCTAATATTTATGTTTTTAAACAAACAGTTATATTTTTGAATAAACATTTAAAAATTAGCTATAATAATTAGTTGTAGTTTTTCTAAGCATATTTTGTTGAAATAAGTTTGATTTATAAAGGGAAAAAAATAATTATTTTAGCATTTAAAAATCAAGTTTATTAACTGAGTAAAGAAACTAATTAAAGAAGTGTATCAATGGAAAATTTCAGAGTGATCAACTGTTAAAGATTGAAATATGCCTTTAATTTTAGAATATAATTATCTTTTTGTTCTCCCTCTGTATTTATGAGTATCTATAATATAATGATTTAAATTTGCTTAAATTTTATAATTTTCTGTATTTCATATTATAAGAAAGTTTATGCAGACTAAAAATTAGTAACTATATTATAGTTTACTAATTAGTTAGTATATTATAGTTTATTAATTTACTTTAAAAATTAATATAATTATTTGTAAATAAAAACATTAATTTGTAACTGTGAAGTTGTAGCTATTAAATGAAGAATATTTTTGACTTTGATTGCTTTTAATTCATGATTGTTTTATAATATATCGATATCATATTTTATGACATTAAAAGATATTTTAATAAAAAAATCTGCTAAGTTTAAACTTGCATAATTTAGATTGTATTGCATTTTTTTGCAAAAATATTCAAATTTGTTTCATTATGCAATTACTGTTTTGCAGGCTGACTGGTTTAATGCATGCTTTTTTGACATGGTACATCCAGATGATGTTGAAAAAGTCCGTGAACAGCTCTCTACTCAAGAGTCACCAAATGCTGGCCGCATTTTAGATCTAAAAAGTTAGTTTTCTTACATAATAACTAACATTATCATGATAGGTGATTTACACAGTTTTTAAAATTTGTATATTGAGTTTCAAGTAAATTAATTGAAAGATTTTATTTAACTTTGATATGGACTTACATTTAAACTAGAGAAAATTAAAAAAAAATCTAAAGCCACCATACATTTATCTTTTCTAATGCTAATAAATGAAGTTTAAAATAGATATAAAATATAATCTAGAATATAAAATATATTTCATTTTAGATGTAAGTTATGGGTCTTTTCATAATCATACAACCTTTCTAGCGAAATAAGATAAAAATGTTTTCTTGAAGATATATATTCTAAAGATTATTTGCGTATTTCTGTATTAACAAGTTCTTATTTTCATGTATTGCAGTTTTAAATTTCTATGATGTCTTCTAGAATCACATCATCCTTATAAATTCTCATTTTTGTAATCAAAATGTTGAATTCACAGTTTTCAAAAAAATAACATAAATATTAAAAAGAAGAAACTCACTTATGATATATACATGTGTGTGTATATATATATGTATATATATATATATGTATATATATATATATGTATATATATATATATATATATAGATATATATATATATAGATATATATATATATAGATGTATGTGTGTGTGTGTATGTATATATATAATATGGATTTCACTTAAAAAAGTACTAGTTTTAACATAATTGATTTTTTAATTATTATGTATATAGAGTAAAAACTTAATGATTGTTGTCCATTAAAATAATGTGCTTCTTGCTAAAATTTACTTTTATAGACAGTATTTTTGATACTTTTTATAGAGAGTTAAAAGAATCTAATTTTATAGGCTTTACTTTTCTAGGCGATATTTTTTTTAGTTTTAAATATATTACTGTCACTGAAGTTCAAATGTTATGAACTTGAGTGATGACTGAGATCTTCTTAAGTATAGTAATCTTTCTTCTTCAAGGTAATTATTGAATGGTTGATGAATGCTGTTGAAATTCCAATTATATGATTGATCAGCATGACAGCTGTGGAATTTTCTTATAAAGAAATTGTGTAATGTAACTTTTGATAGCAGGGTAACAAAATGTGATTCTATAAATATTTGCTACATAATTTAATTTTTTATATGAATCTTTATTGGCAAGTATAGAAAAAGTTTGTGTACATTAAAAAGGAACTCCTAAAATTGGAATTCTTATACTTAGCAAATCATAACATGATGAATAGAGGGCACAAAGCTGGTATTGTAAAAAAGGAATCTAAAACTTGTAAATTTATTGTGTATATTTCAAATTTCCATCTGCTTGGTAATCATAAATGAAAAAGTATTTTATTTGATACAATTAAAGCTGAATGTCTATTTATTAACACATTTGCTGCCACTGACGCACTAGTGTGTAAGCATGGTGCTACCTCACATGCCGGTGACGCTCTGGGACGACGATCGAGTATGATAAGTAAACTGCTTTATTTTTAGTTCGGATTTGGAGGTTGAACGATGAGGTTTTTGAGGCACGTTAGTGAAGCGTTATTTTTATATTTTCAGTGCTTGTTTTTTAAATTTTGTGTTTAAAATTTTTTCTGTGCATTTTTAAAAATGGCGGGCAGTACAAGTATTGCAGGACCTTCACAGCCTAAGAAAAGGAAAGTAAATAATAAACTGCCACTGATGCTCTAGAGCATCCGAAATGTTTTTACAATAAACACAAAAATAAAAGATTTTTCCTTTTTTCTGGTTTTACTATTAAAATATAAAAAACGTTTTTAATCATTAAAACAATTTTTTTAAATTCGGCTTCTGAGGATGGGTATATAAATTTTAGTGGCAGCGAATGTGTTAACAAGACTGCAAAAAGTGTTAAAAAAACTTCTCATTTAATTTAAATCTTTTCTAAAAGAAATTTTTCTCTTAAAGGATTTTATTCAAACCATTTTAGTGAATATCATCAGTGTACTAAAATTAAAGTTAAAAAAATTTTGAAATTTTTTTAAAGATTTTAAGTTTATTTAGTAAGGTTTTTTTGCCTTCATTGAAAATAATGTGATATGACAATTTGAGATTGAATGTGTTGATATATATATATATAATCAAGTTTTGAATACTTTAATATAACTTGGCACATACAATTTTAAAAAAATTAAGGTTTTTATTGTGATAATATTATTAATAAATGTGACCAAGTGTATTTTTTGTGTTTAATATTCAAAATGTTAATTTTAGCTTGCTGATTAAATTAATATTTAAAAAATTTTTATCTTTAAAACTAATATTTTACTGTGTATTATATTTTACAATATTCATTTTAGAAGTGTTCTTCTTGAATTAAATTTTACAAAATTGAAATAATTCTTGCTATAACAAGTGCCATAAATGCTGCTAAGCTTAACAAGCTGACTAATATCATAAAAGAATATTTTAGAAGTACCAGCATTGTTTTTTTAACTGCCTGTTTATTTGTTGAAATGTATGAAGGGAAGGCTGATTTTTAATATAAAGTGAAAATGAAAACTTTAACTTTTTTTTGCAAAAGCACTATTTGAGAATATCCATTGTGTGTAGCTGTTAATTTTTATTTTTATTCATTTATTTGTTGGAAATTTGTTTCGTTTTTTACCCCTTGAAATGTTGTTATGCACTTCATGTATTAATGATTTGATTTATTTTCTTCTTAGTGCTTAAGGCAAATTTTTAATGTTTTATATTATTTTACAGCTGGTACTGTCAAGAAAGAAGGTCATCAATGTAAGGATCTCTATTTTAATAAATTTTAGCTAATTTTTTCTTATATATATATATATATATATATATATATATATATATATATATATATATATTAGTCTTTCAATAAATTAAGTTTTTATTTTTTACTTAATGCTTATTATATTATTATATTGTAACTTAAAAAAAATGGGCAAAAAAATGTATTTTTTGCATATTTTTTTTCTAAAGTATATAGATAAAAGTATCTTTAGTTATATTGCTTTTGTAAATTTTAATTATATTTTCTCTTTGAAAAACAAAGCATCAATACAGAATTCTGTGGTTTTTTTTTTTTCTTTCATAACTGTTGTGATAACTGAAGTATATTTTTATTACAGACATTTACTGGAAATTTTTGAGGAAAAAATTCTTTAATTCCTCCTTTTTACTCCTTTTTTTAGACGTTCATTGTGCATTGCATTGTTGTGTTTACTCCAATTTTTCTGTAATAAAGTAAGGAATTATAGGGCATCTGGGCTCTCTGGAGATATTTAATATATTTTTTCATAAAAAGATAATTCATGATTATTTATTTATTTAATATTTCTTAGAATGTGGAAAATTGCTTAGTTTTTTTGTAGATATATTTAAACATTGATTTTTGTTGATCAAAACTAATAACTACTTAAATTTACATTCGTTATTGAAATGAATTGATCTAAAATTAAAAGAACAAAAATACTTCTTGGCCTGAATCATTTTAAATACATGATTTAGAATTAAAGATATTTGTTACATCTGAAAACTGAAGTAAATGTTGCTTAGCATTTATTTTTGGGCCATTATAAGTTTCAGTTTTATAATTTATAAGTTGAAGTCATTTATATTAATTAATTGCTAAATTTAGCATTTTTACCAACTTATTAAAAATGATGAAATTCATTAATTTTACTACAAAATTTCTGGATTCACTAGGTTTATTACAATTCTTATAGATTTAATTTTGCATTTTTAGTTATGTTTCAAAAGAGATTTGAGAAATTACTATTCTTACTACAGATAACATCATTTAATATTTCTTATTTTGCTCTTAATATTTCGATGGTAACATTCTTCCAAATTTTAAATAAATTAAAGTTTTATTAATGATTAATTTTTTTTAATTTGCAGCTTCCATGCGTCTGTGTATGGGCTCCAGAAGAGGATTTATATGTCGCATGAAGATTGGTAATTTCCAACCAGATGGTATGTGCTCTGGACACCTACATCGACTAAGAGAGCGTAATAGTTTAGGACCATCAACTGATGGCAATGCATATGCTGTCATACATTCGACAGGCTATATCAAAAATTATCCACCTTCTGGTTAGTCCTTATATGCATTATTGTATTGAATTAATTAACAAACAATATTAAAAATAATATTAATTATTGTGAACAATACTTAATAATAATATTTAAAAAATGCTAAAGTAGCAATAAAAATATTACTTCGAAGAAATTAAATAATAGGTTTCGAAGCTAAGTATTGATACTTCAGTTATATTTGTTGATATTTAATTTATTCATAAAAGTAAGCATTGTTTTATCTCAATGCATTTGTTGAAATGCTATCATAATTGTATGTCACATTAACTAGTTGTTAGTGAAACACAAATTTGAAAATGTATTTTTTGGTACAATTTATTATTAACTGATAGTATTTGAATTGAAACTATGTAAAAAATTTATAAATTTTTAAATTTTTGTCACTGTTAATTAATTTCAAGATGAAATGTTTCCATTGCTTATGGTTTAACTTCCTCCTTTTTTATTGCTTATTTTTTTTATCTTATTATATTAATTTTTTGTGTTTATAAAAAAGAATTTTCTTCATACGTACAGGGACCATCAATATTTCATTTTGACCACAATTTTATCTCATAGATCTTAGAGTGATAAAACATTGCATTAAATTGATTATCACATTAGAGTGTAAAAATATTTCTGATTCATTTGTAAAATTTTTTTATATTTTCATTTTTCAAAAAATTAATCAACATCATAAACTTTAAAATGTATATTAATATCAAAATTAGTTTCTTACATTTCTGTTTAAATAACATTTAAAGTAGCCATTATTATCAATGCTAATCTCTCATTCATATGTATTTTGTTGCTTAATAAAAATTTTTCATTTTTAATGCAAAAACACAAATTTAATACAGTATTGTAATTTAGTAAAATAACTAAAAATTCATATATAATTTAACCTAAATTTTTTTACCTGGAATTAAAATTCCTATCTCACTATTAAGAAAATTATTTAAATTCTTAACAATTATATTTAAAGTAAATATTCTAAAATAAGTGCACATGATGTGTTTTAAATATTTCAATATTGAACTCTCTTAAAGATGATATCTGATATATTATCACAAAAGTATAAATTTATAGAAAATATTACAGAATGTCTGGATTATTTTAGTTTTAGGGGAAAGTAATATTTCATAACATTACATTTAAAGCAGTATTTCATACAGTGCCATCAAAAATGTTAATATTTTTACAAAAAAAAATATATTCAATCACAATTTTTGTGATTTAAAACATTAATATGACCTACTAAATGTAAAATCATTGTGTAAATTACTATTTTTCTGATATGAATGGAAAATTTAGATGTAGCTATTCAATTGTTTTAATTTATTGTAAATTGAAAGAGTTATAAATATACACTTTTATATTAAGATGAGTATAAAATTGTTTTATATTCTAAGAAGTGTTTTATGAACCATTAAAAAATTTCATAACATATTACCTAAAGATATGAAAGTTTTAAAAAAAATGTTAAAATGTAATTTATGCTTTTTTTATTGAATTTATTATGCTCATTGAAAGTGATTTCTCTGTCCTTCTTAAAATAATTGTTAGAAATACAGATTAGTTTGTTCAGTGAGTAAATTATTCAACAATAATATTTTGTATTTCTAAATAATTTAATGGTTTCAAGCATGTATTACTAAAGTCAATGCCCCAGAATATTTAACATAAAATTTTGATAAAACAAATTAGAAACTAAATGATTGCGATGATTGAAGTAAATTATAAAATAAATCAGTGCAAATATGAGAAGCAAGCATTATGATATGAATCTAGTATTATGAATATATCCAAAAAATTTATGAAACATAGCAATGATTATTACACTCTGTTATTTTAAAATACTTTTATTAATTAAAGGTGCAAACATATTCTTCACACTCTGTGGCTATATTTAAAACATTTAATTCAGTTTGGTTTTTTTAATTGTCTGCAATTAAGAATAAAAATGTTTTCTTAATATATGGGATAGAAAATGCTAATTATGATTGTAAAATTATGGTTTGTTATGGTTTCTCTAAAAATTTCTAAATTGAAATTTAATTTTAATGTATATTTAGCACATTACTTTAACATTTTACATAGAAATTTCTAAAAGATTTTTTTTTAAATTTACAATTATCACAAGGGAAATAAGGGAAATACTACTTTAGTCCTTATAAATTAAATTTCACGAAAGGAATATCTTAACAAAATTTTCATTTATGTATATATATATTGATATATCTGTCTGCACACACACACATACATACATAAAGGTGTTATGGTATATAATATATAAATGTTTTTGAAAATTTCTTTTGAGAATTTTTTAAAATTAGTTTTTTATTCAAATTTAATGTTAGTTTTATGTATTTAAGTATGTTAAAAATGTTAATCTAAATTATGAGAGAAGTTTAATGTTTTAATATTTATATATATTTCATCCTGTTTCTGAGCTCAATTAAAATTACATATTAACACTTTTTTAGTTCATGGAAGAGCTGGCTATATTTTTTCTGCATCATTATAAAAATTTGTTTAAACTTTTTTTTAAATCGTATTCTTAATTTTTGAGAGTAAAATAAGTTTAAGAAAATGTCACTACATTGAATAAATTAGTGATAAATTATTGTAAAAATTAAACTTATTCAGTTTTTCAAGGCTTTCTCTTTTTTTTTTTATAAAATACAAATTTGATTGTGTGCATTTTAAATGTGCATTTTAAATTTATGAATATATTTGTTTCATCTTCCAAACAAATGCTACATTTGAAATTATTTGATTAGATCTTTTCCCATCAGGTGTTCCAATTGAACGCTTGGATCCAGAAGATACACATGGTGGTAGCAATTGCTGTCTTGTTGCAATTGGCAGGCTTCAAGTGACAAGTAGTCCTAATAATTCTGATCTCATGGGATCCAATTCATCAAATGAATTTATTTCTCGTCATAATGTTGAAGGAAGATTCACTTTTGTTGATCAGCGGTAAATTTATCTGCTTTCTTTGTCAAAAATATTTGTGTATTAATTTTTGAATTAAAAAATTTTTTGATGTGAATCAGATGATTAATTGCTTTATTTGGTAAAACAAAGAATATTTCGTTTTGTAATATTTTGTGGGACCTTTTTTAAATTTACCAATGTATTTTTTATTTTAAAGTATTCATAATATAATATATTAATATAGATGTGATATTTTATTGTTTATCTTGTAACATTAGTATCTTACTGTAAACAAATCATAATTAAAATGGAACATAAATGTTTCCGTGACTAGAACAAATTTCATTTAAGAATAAAATTATTTTTCAGATTTTAAACAAATTAAAATTTATAATAAAAAATAACGTTAATAGCTATTTTTTCATAAGTGTTTATTCTAAAATGATTGTTGACTGATATTAGCATAGTTAAAGTCAAGTTTCTTTCTATTTTTAATTAATTTGCATTCTTTCTATTTTAGTTCTTGTATTTTATTCTCGGGAAGATTAAAGGTTCAAACATAGTTTCTCCTGGTACTAGTTACATTTCTTTGGAAGCCATTACTGAATAGAAAAGCTATTTTAAGAAAAAATAATGAATAAATTATTTAAAATGCTGAGTACTCTATTCTATTGATTCCCAATTTTTTCCTGATAATATTCTTGTGCATGCAATCAAGAATGTTTAGATATATATTTTAAATCACTTTTCTAAATAACTGCTGCATATTTTCCAGTCTTCTCAATTTTTCGAAAAGAATAAAGTTTTTGAAACATGTATTTCATTCCTTGTCTGGTAGATATGTATATTATTAACATAATTCAAAATTGAATTTATTTGTTGTCTTTGTTAATTACAAATCATTTCTATGATGTCTAAATTAAAAAGAACAATTCTGAGAATTTTAAAAAATAATGACTTGCAAGATTAATTAATGATATTTTGAAATAATTGTACTAAGCAATAAGAAATTTATAAAGTATCACCATATTTGATTAACCTAGAAATTCCATTTAGATAAAATCAGATGTAGTTAATTTATTTATACTTAAAAAAATTAAAACATAATAATTTTTTCCATCTTTTTAGAGTTACTGGTGTTTTAGGATATCAGCCTCAAGAACTACTTGGGAAAACTGTTTTTGATTTTTTTCATCCAGAAGATCAAACTCATATGAAAGAAAGTTTTGAGCAAGTCCTCAAATTAAAAGGACAAGTTATGTCTGTGATGTATCGATTTCGTGCTGCAAAACGGGATTGGGTTTGGTTAAGAACCAGCAGCTTTTCATTTGTGAATCCATATTCAAATGAAGTAGAATACATTGTATGTACCAACTCTTGTGCAAAGTAAGTTTAAACTAATTATTTATTTCTATTAAAAGATGCTATTGATTAAAGAAAAATGATTCTATACATTAAAATGTAGTATTTATTGTAAATCACCATTAAATATGTTACAATTTATTGCTTATTTTATATTTAGTTAGCTATGTATATATTTGTGCTTAAATGGTTATATTAAATTTTAAAATTATAAAGTTTATTATTATTTGCTTCATTTATTAACCAAAAGTTATTGATATTTTTAATAATAAATAAAAATGACTGATTTTTTCTTTATTATTAAAGTTATTATTTACTTAATTTTTACTGTACTTTTCTATTAGTTTTTAACTTTTAGAAGTTAGTTTTTATGCATTAATTTTAAAATGACCCATAATATTTCATAATTGTTAAAAATTTTTCGTAATCTATATAGCTTTATAGATATCTATTTTCTCACATGTATTATTGTAAGAATTTGTTTGTCAAATATGATGCCATAAAAAGAAACAAAGGCATTAAATTTCCATTATTTGATAAAAAACAAAGCTGTTATTCAACTCTGTAAACCTAAATATCTTAAATTTCTAACTTTTTCTAAATATGAAAGGCAAAATTCAATTTATAGTAATTAAATATTTGAGAATTTAAACATTTATAGAATAAATTGGATTATAAAATTCAGAAATTATTGTGCTTTAACTAGAAAAACTTGTTGCCATACAAAAAATTTCATCATTAGAAATAAATGTCTTTTTCATACTGATAAAATAAATTAGTAAAAAAATATTATTAAATGTATTTGTTGTGACAAATGAAATTTCAATTTAAAATTTTAAAAATGATTAAAAAATTAATTTCAAGTTATTTTTCTTATCTTTGAAACTTTTCGAAATATTTGACATATTATACTCCACACCCTTGTTATTAAAATACATAGATTATAAATTCTCAATTACTCCCACATAATAAATATTGAGTTTTGTATTTTTCACTTTTTTATATTTATTTTTATACTTATCTCATTTTCAAGTTTATCTTTGATATAAATACAGTATTACAAATAGTTACTTTACTAAAGAAGATTAGATCCTTTTTCCTGAGTAACTTTTTTTATTAAACTCTTCTTTTCCTTATATATATTATGTTTTACTTACAGCAAAAAAATTAACTATTATCTTTTTTTTAATGAAATGGATATTAATTTAAGTTTAGAGAATAATGCAATTTTTGTCATATTATACATAATTTTATGCAATTGCAGAAAGTTTAGCTGTATTATATTGAATTTTTCATTTGCAGAAGTCTGCATCACCAACAAGATGTGTCTGTTTCATCAGATCAGACGTGTCCAGTGAGTTCTGAAAATATGAATCAATACAATCATTCCATGGGTCCTGGTAATTTGTTACCTACACAAACCAAACCAGAAGGTCTTGATTACAGTTTGCCAAGATCTGAAGTTTATCCTTCTGTTATTCCTCGTAAGAAACATCTACATTTTTTTAAATAATTAACTTTTATGTATAGGAATAATGGCTGTAGTTGCAAATATCAATTGATAAAATTATTTCTATCTTTTATTATTATATATTTTAACTTTTTGCAAGAATTAGTGATTTTCATAGCAAAAATTTCTTATTGAAATATTTCCATGTATTCTATTTAATGAAAATACTGATTTTTATGAATATCTGAACAAGTTCTAATTCAAATTAAATGAATTTTAATATAATTTTGAAGATTGAATTTTGTTAGGATTCCAATTTATTCACTAATTTATTTAATAATCTGTTGTTTATTAAAAATGGGTTTTCATGTTTCAAAAGAATTCACAAATAAATAAAGGATTGAATCACATATTTTTGTCATTTTTGCATAGGTTACTGTTCTTTTTCAGTCATTTTTCATTTTAAATTTGAAATGCTGTTTTTACTATGATGTAAATATTCATTATGAAATAAATACTCTTTAGTTTTAGTAATTAAAAAAAATTGGTTAATATAAACATGAACTAATAAAATTTTCTTTAGATTTATAAAGGATCACGTTATAACGATTTTAAACTACACAAATTATAAAAAAATATAATAGAAAAATTAATATCTTCAAAAATATTAATTTTTTCCCCATTATGTTAATCAAGAGCAATGTTTAGTATATTAAGCTCTAAATATGTTTTGCCATGATAAATATAAATATTAATTACCAGAAAATGAAATTGGTATCAATTTTGCAAATGGGTTTTATCAAAAATCGTAGAATAGAGTTATTTATTTTCCTGCAAATTTCCTTTACCTTGTATAAATATTTGATTTTTTTATAATATTTTTCTACATATTTTTTCAACTAATTTACTTCAGATTACAATAGTCTCAACATGGATGCATTTTAAATTTGTAATTAATTTGTATTGTTTTTTTTTCCTATAAAGTTTTCTTCTCTTTTTTGATTTTTAAATTTATAAACTTTTCAAAGGATAAAAATTGTATTTTCAAATGTACATTAAATATAACATTTTTAGTGGAAAATAATTTTGAATAAAGTTAAATACAGAACTTACAATTGTGTAAAATTCTATAAGTTTTGAATAAAACCTTAGTTATATTCATTTTATATGTCTATAAGTAAAGATTATGTCTGAAAATGTCTATCTCAGAAGAATATCTGAAATTATACTATTTGCTACATTTTCCCCTGTTAGAAGGCGTCATTTGAATATTTTATTTTTTAAATAGGATTATTTCTTTTTGCAATTATTATTATTAGATTTAAAGTGTAAATATAAAATTTTAGAAAAAAAAAAACTTTTCTTCACACTGTAAAGTAATGTTGAAGAGAAAATTACTAAATTAGTTTATTATTTACCAGATTTTGATCATTAATGCTAAATTTTTAAACTCTTGGGAAAAGTAACCAAAATTGAAGAGACTCAATTAAATACTTTTTTTCATCTGGCTTGAGAAATAGGAAACTTAATTGAGGAAATTTTCTTAGCTTGATTGCCATAAAAAGTTAAAAAAATTGCTATTTGAAAAAAAGGAAAGATGAATTGCTTTATACTTTTCATCAATAGTGTCTTAAAAAGTCCCTCCAATTTGTTCATTAGCAAGATAGATTGGAAATTGCAGAGGTTGCTTCAGAATAAAAATAACCGTTTGGAGTGGTGGAAAAATCTAAAAATCAAATCAGTAATTTGTTTTTTCCGAACAAAAATTATGTATATGTTAGTAAAAAATAAAGAAATGAAAACATGTCTAAATTTATATATTTCTGTAAATAACAAATGCTTAGCAAATTTTCTTAACCTAAATTATGGATGTCGGTTTTTATATGAGTGTTAAGGATAAATTACTAAATTATCATTATTTGCTATGACCTGAATTATTGCGTTGGCTATAATTAAACATTTTCTAGGGAAATGTTTATTCTGCTAGTTTTTTTTTTTTTCCCTACACAGCATGAAAATAGTTTTTGATGACAATCTGATCATTTTTAGTTTTGCATATCTGCTAATTTAAAGCTTTTTCTTATCCAGTCTAAAACTTGTTTTGTACTGAATGAGAAATGTTAAGAAGCTATATGCAGTTTATATATTCTTTTGAAAATGCAGTCACCTAGTTTAAATATATTGTGTAATAATTCTTTTCCTTCTTTATCTTCCTAATAAAAATGTAATCATACTGCAAATAAGATTAATTCAAATATAACAGATTGTTTGTAAAAGGACAAAATGAATGGAGGAAATTATTACAAGAAAAATTTATTATGATTTGTGTTACAGGATCTTCAGGTATACAAGAAAGACGTCCAGGCTCTGGTCCTATTTATGCAAATTATGAAAACAGTGGTGCACATTCTGGTTTAAATTATCCTAGTACTACTGTTGGAAGTGGAGGAGGTATAAGCTCAATGACAGCTGAAACACCACCATCAGCAGCAGTGAGTGGGGGTGGAGTTTTGACCCGAATATCAAAACCTTCAGCCACCACATCTACATCTTCATCACCACAAGCTGTTTGGGTTCAACGGCATCTTGCTCAGGTAATAAATTAAAAGTTATTCCGTTGCTTGTAAAATATGCATGAGACTAAAAATGAATATAGTATTAACTTTTTCTTATTTTTTTGAACTGAATAATTCAAGATTAAAAGGAAATTAATTACATTCTGGTGTTTTGGAAAATATGTTTCAGTTAGATAATATTGTGTTAAATTCCATGTTAATCTATTTTTATCTTTTTGTTGATTCATAAGTAAGTGCAAAATTGTCATTTATTATGGATTGTTCATAATTATTCAGAGATTTGTATACTGTTTTGTGCACCAAAAATATTGAAAAATATCACTAAGCTTTTAATCTCAGATTTCGGAAATTTAAGTAGGATTTTTTTTTTCATTTTGAGTTTCAATTTAAACTTTGTAAAGCAAGCCTTTAAATACATTTCTTGAAAATAGTCCCATAAGAGTGATGTGATAAAGGTTATGTTCTTTTGTTACATTTCTAATTTTACCTAATGCTTTATTTGAGAAAATATTTATGTTATAATTTTTGTTTATTCTTTTATTTTTAGCCTTATTATTGTATGTGTGATGTAAAAAATTTAATGCTACAAGCATAATTTTAAAATTTTCATAATAAAATAATCCAAGATACTGAGAATTTTAGCTTTTAGAATTATGCAATTCTTCTTTTTATATAAATTTCGAAAATGGTTACACTTAGTTCTTTTTAAAAATTTATAAGTGTATAAATTACATACATGAATTTGGATATATTTTAAATAATGACTGTCTTCATGATCCATAGGCTCAATTAAACTGATAAAATCTGTCATTTTTTAAACATTGAATGAATTTTGATTCTGCTATTTTATTTTCCTTCCTCAGTTTGTAAAAAGATATAACATAGAACTCTGAAATTGCATTCTTACCCTTTATATTTCTTAATTTGCACACATAAAAGTATTTAAACTGCTCTATTTGGAAAACCTATTTCTGCTTGTTATTGATGATAAAAAACTCATAGTATATCAAATAATTCCAAAAATGTTCTTTTATATTTTTTAAGAATGTGTTATAACATTTATAAAAAATATTTATAAATTATTAATTCCACTATAATAAAATGCATACTTATATGTAAGCATGGATAATTTAAAAAAAAACATTTGATTTATTTTTATAAATACACAGTTTCAATATTTCTTCCCCTTTATTAGGCTAATTCAGAAGCATTTGGTCCTAATTATAATCAGATGAATTCTCCTGCACGAAGTCCTTCAGGACCAACTTATACTCAATTAGGATCTACACCTGGTGGCCCTAGAGGTATTAACATAAATCATTTAATTTCTTATTTTTAGTTTCTGTATGCAAATAATATGTAAAAAACAGGAAGATACTTTGACAAATTAATGTAGTATGTGATATATTAGTATTATATTATTACAAAAATTTAAAAACATAGCAATTGAACACAAACAATATAAAATTATTCTTCAATATTAAATTTATAAAAAAAATGATATTTATTAAAAATTGATTAAAATTATGAAAATGTAAGTCAAAATAAGTATTTTTATGTAATGATTATTTTATCTTTAAAAATTATTTAAGATTATTAACATTATTTGCTGTATATATGTTTTATAAATTATTAAATTCGATATATGTTTATTCAATTTATTCTTAAGGTTATTAAAAGTAAACTAAATTTCAAAAGAGCAAAATGCTTATGAAAAAATCAGACATTTAATAATTGAATTCATCAAATATAGATCTAGTATGATTTTTTTTTTTTTTTAGCATAAGCATGAACTTTGAACATTATTTGCTTTATTAAATAAGTAATAGAATATCATTATAATACATTTCAGTTTTGGTTCGCTTCAAATATAATTGAATGTGAATTTTGTGTGATGATTTTGTACATAAATTTTATTAAAAGCATTTTGAGCATAGGAAAACTCATGCATCTTATTTTTATACCTAAAGTTTAAATTATTTATGATGTGTGCATTAAATCAAATTTCATTAGTTCCTAGCTTCAGCTTTCATATACACTGCAATTTTGTTTTTCAAGTCATATTTGTTTACTATATTTATTTTCTTACAAATACTTTCAAACTTTAATATAAGAATAATAAATCACATTAAGTTTCATTCAGAGGATTACTTTTATGTTTCAATGTTTCTTAAATACATTAAAATTTATATATCAAAGGAATGGTTTACTAAATATATTGTTACTTTTTGTCACTTATTTAGGTAGAAAAATGTTGTCTCTTCAATTTATGGTTTTTTATGTACCATGTAATTTAAATTATTACAAACTAACATACTAATTATAAAAATACTTGAATTTTCAAGTTACTCTAATTCAAGAGTATTATACTTTAAAATCAAAAATCTGTATGTAAACTTAGGTGTATTTTCTAAAATTGTTTGTGATTAGAATTTTCATCAACATGATATTTAACTTCTAATTTCTTAACTGTTTATCTGACAAAATGACTTACAAACAAATGCTTTAGATAAATAATCTTCTTTTTAGTTTTTGACAAATATAAGAATTTGATTTGAGTTATATTCTTGATTAGTATGAAGCATTGTCAAACTATATTTATTAATTGAAGTTTTATTTTATCATTTAAAAAACTACAATACAGGATAAAAATTGCTGTGAACTAAGTAAAGGTAACATTGTGAATTAGTCTTTCTACCAAAAATAATTTTGATTGAAAAGACTGTTGTAAATATTGCCAAAGTAGCTTCTATTTTATTGAGTTCTAGTGTTATATATTTATGCTGACACAATTCTCAAATTTTATTAACAAATTTATAATTTTTTGTTGAAAAGTTCAATTTGATATTTCAATTATGTCTGATTCATGCAAAAATTGACATAATATTTGAAAATATCGAAATATTTTCAAAATTCTTCATATCACTAAAATTAAATTTATAATTTATTCTACATATTTATTTTGTAATAATATTTTTTATGGTATAGGTATGTGGGGCCATACACATTGGCAAGGTCCAGGCACTCCAGATGGGCCATCTACATCTGCTGGTAACCACCCTCAACCTCATGGTACTAGTGGTAGTGGGCCTCAGCAACAAGAACTGTCAGATATGTTACAGATGTTGGACCAAAGTGGAGCATCTTCATTTGAAGAATTATCAATGTTTAATACCTTTCCTGAATGAGTTCCAGAATTATTTCTATAAATGTATTTAAAAAATCAGGTACATTCCCAGCACATGATCATTCGCCATTATTTTTAATACAAATTTTCACATCATGATGTTTTTAAATCATGTATTTAGGATTTGTATATATTTTCTTATGTAATAGAGATGAATTTTGTTTTCATCAAGTTAGAAGTATTTGACTGCGATCTCAGCTAAAGGACTTTTTTATAAGAAAAACTTTCAAATGTATGTAAAACTATTTCTGCGCTATAATTGAGCAACATTAATATGAATATGTCAAGAAAATGAAAAATCAAAAGTTTGTTGATTATGTATGAAATTATATTAATAATATTTTTATTTGTTTATATGGTTTTTTATGTATTTAAACATTTTTATGAATAATTTTCTATGTTATTTAATTAATTTTTATTCCTATAAAGTAACTTATGAATAAATTATTCACTGTGAGTTTTGAACTTATTTTAATAATAAATTTTATATGAAATGTAGGTATTTAAAATGGAATTAATTTTAAAATATTACTATAAGTTTTGATTTTCATATTTTAAAACTAATATGAAGTATTTTGACTTAAATAAAAACTTTTCAATTTTAAGAAAATTATTCTGATAATTTTTTGTAATGTATGATCTTGTATTTATTGTAAATAATTCACTGTGACAAACAGCATATTCATATGTATTTTGATCATGGCTATCATCCTTAATGATAATGAAAATGCCATTGATAACTATTAGTTTGAAAATTGCATGGTATTTAAAAGTTTTAAATGGTAGCTTTGATTATATCCTAAAAAAAAGGCCATTAGTCAATGGACCTAAATCACCAACATTAATATTTCTTGAGATAAGTACAAAAATATTCATCCTTTACATGCTTTTAATGAAAGATAATGGACTTTACTTGCATAATGAACATCACTTGTTATTTTTTATTATATTATTATGAGAAAATATTTTTTTAATATAAGCAAGAATATCTTGTGAACAGTTTTGCCATTTTCATTATAGTGCTTGCTTAATTATATTACAATTTGTTTTTAAAAAATTTTTAATTTATGGTTGGAATATTTTGTGCCAAATAAAGACTTGATAAAAAAAATGTGTCTTTAAATAACCTTATAACTGGGTTGGAATTTTTTATATTTGCAAAGAAAAGAAATTTTATTATGACACAAATTCTGTTGTATGTTCAAATTTTTAAGTAAATATATTGTATGAAGATTTTCTTTAATTTAAATTTATAATTAAACTTGAATTAGTTTACTTTTTATTTGTTTTTCTTTTAACATAAAAATTTGATCAAAGTATTGTATACACATTTAATATCTAATATGACTTTAATTTTTTACAAGGGGTGAGTGTAACAAAGTGTTTTACTCTTATTTTCTATTTTTCTTACAAGTCTAAAATTCAATATCCTTTATTGGTATATTAATTAATTTAAGAAGATTTTAGTTCATTCTCAGAAAGCTTTTTTTTTTTTGTTAATATTCATGATATCTTTACTAAAAAAGATGTAATTTTAAAATAAAATTTACAAAGAAAGATATTTTAGATTGTTTGTTATTCTGGAGTGTGTAAAGCACTTATAATTACACATTTGGAAAAATAATTATTTTAAAATTATATATCAATATTTTTTTAGACAATAATGGGTCTATTAATTCAGCATTTTTTCTTTTTAAGATTGTACAACAAATTTCTGATATGAATGCAATAAAATGTCTAAAAGTTTTTCCTCTTGGCTTGTTTTATTTTTTATAATTTTGAATCATATTATTCATCACATTTTATTTTAAATAATCATAATTTAATATATCACTGTTTCTATTTTACATATTAATTTTCTTTATCTAACATACAATTAATTTATTATCTTATTCTATACATAATTCTACACAGGTTACATTTTAGAACTCTTAATTTTTTACAAATGTGTTCCATATTAATTAAACTATTATGTGAAATAAAGTTCTAAACGAATTCTCAAAATTTTAGGTATAATTTGGAATTTGATTTTAAGAAAATTTTATATTCTTTCCACTAACCATTATAAAGTATATTTATTTCATTTGTAAAACATATACAGCTATAATTTTGTATAATATAGCTATAATTTAAAGATATATATAGAGAGAGCTAAGAATAATTTATTAAAACACATAGATATAATTTTGTGGAATACACGTCATGCAAAATTATAAATAGCTATTATTTATTTGAACAACATGTATTTCACAACTTAGATATATAATTGTGATTATATATATAAAATAAAGACACTCATAGGATACTTTATATCAGATGTTTGTATTTGACATGCTGTATCTGTGTGACAAAATAGCTGCAGCTGTGAATTTTGACCTTAAAATTGAATATTGTATTAAAGTCAAGAGAGAAAAGTATTTATTAGCAATTACTTTTTATAGATTATCTAACTACTGTTGAGTTTTAAAATAACGTATGTACTATATTTAATTATTTAATCATTTTTAACAATATCGGGTACATTTTAATTTTTATGTGCAGATTAATAATTTTAAAGATTGTACCACTCATTATGTATCAAATAAAAAATGTGTCTTTTTGTTGTTGTTGAGCCTATCAATAAAATATAAAGATATTCTGATTAATTTAAATTAATACTAAATATTTACTTTTCATGCAAAGAAAAGTAGACAAATAAAACAATGTAAGATATATTAATTTTTTAAATAAAAAAATGTGTAATTTCATTTTTTAAAAGAAGCAGTTTCGTATTTTTGAGAATTCGTAAACTTAGTTTCTTTCTGAATTTTCATTTCTTTGTATGCAGATATCAAACAATTTTTTTGTACAGTTTATCATGTGATTTTAAATTAAATTACTTTTGTTAATTTTTATCCAAAAATAAAAAAAATGGGAAATCTAAATTATATATATATAAGACACAGAAAATATATCCAGATTATTCAGAAGTTCAAAATCCAAAGAACTCGCGTATTATCTAATCACGCGATAATTTCTCTTCTATTTAAGAAGAACAGCATCATATATAATCAAGGAGCCAAATAAGTTAATGTGTTAATCAAATGTTACTAGAATGCTAGATTTTATTTAATAATTATATAAAATAAAAGCCATCTGCACTAATAGTAAATTATTCAGGTAATAGAATATTTTAAATAAAATTTCCCCTTGAAAAAGTACTACTTACTACTTAAAAGTAACTTAAAGTACTTGTACTACTTAAAAGTACAAACTTATATACAAAGGTTTATATACATTTTCTTTATAATTATTATTTATTTGATTATTTGAAAAATATTAAATACTTCAAAGTGAAAAAATGGTATTTCATTTATAAATGATCACATTTTTATCAATTATAAATTAAATTATTTAGATAATCATAACATTAAAAATTTGTGTCTCTTATTCAATATTTAAAACAGTTCTAAATATAGTCAATATAATAATAACAAACACTAACTTTTAATTCTGAAAAGAATAATTTTTAATAGGAAATTTTAGTACAATTTAAAATTTAATCGATTAAAAAATGGTTAAAATTAAAGTAAATGGTTATCGTTTTGGATGATTTATATTTAAAATAATTCTGTATTTTGTTGTAAAGAAAAATATTGTGTACAATTCATATTATAGAATTATTATATTTTGTTGATTATAATTATTACATAAAAATATTAGAAATCAAATTTTAGTTTTGTCATTAAATTCAATTTCTAGAAATTCATACATCTTGATCAACATATTCATTTGATCATGTTCAAAATACCGAAAAGTATTATTTTATATAATTAAACATACCGATGTTTATTTTTTCAAATAGTTAACTTTTTTATTGCATAAAACCATAAAAATAGAAAATGATATATATATAGACACACTTTAAATAACATTGAACATAAAAAATGTTCCAAAATAGTTTTGTTGTTATTTTACCAGATTTTACATTAAAAATCGAAAATATATCTTTCATTAACAAAGTTAACTCATTTTATGGATAAAACTTTCTTTTAATAAATTTAGCCTTACATAAATGTAAACCAAATTTTTTATACAAAAAATTATAAGTTGATTATTTTTCTTATCAATTAGTGACACAAAAATTTCATACATATTTTCAGGATCTTAATAAGCGAATAATTGATTACAGTTGAGTTTAACGAGATTGATAAAAATTGTGATTTCATTTATTTCATAATTTTTAAAATTCTCAAATAATGATGAAATTTTTGCAAAAAATATTGCTGTAAAAAAAGTGTTAACTAAATTATCCATAGAATTCTATCCCATTATTTTTTTTAAATAAATCAAAATTGTATAATGTTATAAGAATTTTATTAATTTCTATGAAATAATTAATTAATTAGTGCTTATATATATTTGTATGGGAAAGAGGCTAAGTAACATAGTCTTTATTTGATGCGTTGTGAACATGGCTTCCAATTGAGTTTTTCGACAAAAAATTTATAAAATAGAAAATATATACAAGTTTTTAGGAAAATATTTAATTTTTATGAATATCGCAAAACTTGATAAATTTGGTAATAGTTGATCATTTTAAACTATATTTTGCGAATGCAACCGTATTAATAATTTTTTTATCTCTAACATATTATCTTTTTTTTATAGCTGCATTGTTATTTGTCAGTACCTGTTTACAAAACTACAGTTGTTGTTTTTTCTTAGAGTGGAAACTAAGTTTCTTAGAGTTACCCACAAATTGATCTCTATCGTATTGTGGGTAAGATAATTGGAGTAAAACTTTATGAAACTTGAACCTTTGGCGTAGTTATTAAAATGGGAAACTAAGTAGTAATATATATATATTCGGCGCGCGCGCGTATTTTCCTGTATATAATTCGCAGCGGCGTATTATCCGCAATACGTTTTTGTTTTGAGCCAAAAAAAAGGTCGCATAATAAGCAGCGGCGTATAATCCGCTTCAGTTGTTTCGGCGAATATTCGAATACAGCTGATAATATGGTGCAAAATAAAAAAAATGTATACAATCTGATAAAAAAATATAATAAATTGTACAGAAAAAATATTTATAATGAAAAAGATCTGTTTGGATCCACCTCAACAGAAAGTACGATAATTTGAAATGAAAGCGTGACATCGATCAGGAGTCGAGAAGATTCTAGTAAAATTTATCGATTTTTAGTTCTTGATAACTTTTAAAACGAGGTTAAAAATATTTTAAAAATAAAATATATTTATTTCGTTAATTCTCATTAAACGAAAGAAATGGATTAATTTCGAACTGCGCATTGGATACATTCTTTTGTACCCGCATGCCTTGTTTGTCACCTTATTTTAACGCTTTTGTCGCCATTTTTTCACTTGCCTTCCATATAAATTTTAGTTTAAAATTTGTTGAATAACTTAAGTGTTTTAGGTTCTGCATGACGATATACGAATTTAAATGTTTCCAGAGCGAAACATCTCAAATCAAGACAAAAGGGGAATTGACATTGGCCACTGTAATATCGTTCCAAGGAACCGAATTCGTTATTGAACGTAATTGCATAATGCTTATATAGTTAAAATAAGTCATCTGGATCGTGGCACCATCTGTTATTTATTTTATGAAACAAACGGCATTTCTTCCAAAACCTTATTGTATGTTTTTCTGATGGGGAAAGTTTTTTTTATCAGATTATCCGCGGTGGCATATGATACGCACAATGAAATTCGAAATTTTTTAAACACAAAAACAGCAGATTATATACAGGAAAATACGGTATCTACAATATATATATATATATGTATGTCATACATATATATGATCATATATATCATGAATCTAAAGGAGGTTCTTGTCTAGAACAAAAAAGGATGAGTTTCATTGTTTCTGATGGAATATATTTATAATTCTATTGCAATCAGTACAGTTTATTTGCAAAAGATGTTTTTTGACATTGCAATAAATGGCTAAATGAGTCTAGAATATAATGCAAGATTTTCCTTTTTTATAATTGACGGTTTACCATAAAATCCCCAAATCAGAATAAACATGTTAGATACCTCATTGCAATGTAAAAATTAGATTGTAAAATGCATTATATTTTCGACCTGAATTCAAAATTTATGCTGGAGGTAGTATATATAACACTATGTTCACAAAGAAAGTCAAGCAAAGATGTTGATTTTCGGATATAAGATTTGAGAAATGCAAAACTATCATTAATAATACTTTTATGTAAGCATTAATTTAAACTAAATTATGCTACTGAGAGATGCATTTTTTAAGAATAAAATGTAGATTCATGCTATGTTGGAACTATTTCACATAATTTGAAAAGTGATCGTTTTTACGATGGCGCTAAATTCTATTTAAAATATAAAACAAATTTCCAACATTTTTCATTTTCAATAGAACTAATAGTTAAAAAATTGTGTAAATATAACTTCAGATTTTTGATAGTTATTTTGAATATTTCAGAGTAATTCATAACTCAGAATGAAAATTCTATAGTAACATTAAAATGATAATGATATAGTAACATTTTAAGTACACACACAAATTAAGCTTCACAAAATTATTATTTTTTATTTCAGAAGAAGTTCATAGTTGCAATTTAAAATCTAACATTGTTAACATTGATTTTTTTTTTTTTTAATTTCAGTCTACAAGAGAAAAATGATAAAATTATTAAATTTATAAGATTAAATCTGAGAATCTGTATTACAATTACATAGTTTTTTTTTCATTTAGTGTATGAACAACCTATTGAAATTCCTCTTACTACAAGCATACCTAAAATACATAAGAAATGCATAACTATAAAATTATAATATAAAATTTTGTTTCTTTTAAGTGGGATGTAAGTACAAACAATGTTACATCAAATGTGATTGATTTTATTAAATTTATTTTGAATATGTAAACATTATTCTCGGAAAATATAATTTTAAATGATAATTCCTTTAAAATTATATTTTTGTGATCTATTAAATACAATATTTACAATAGAATCATTAACACTTTTAAAAATAACCACTACTACTTGCTATAAGAATATTAAAATCTAATCATTTTTTAAGGCTAACCATTATATTGTTGGTCGACTATGTAAATACTCATTTATAGGGCCTATATTTTATTTTAAAAAATTGAAATCAGTTTTCTAAGTATGAGTGATAGTTATAAAATTTCTGAGAAATTTATAATTACGTAGTGATTAAATTCAATTGTTTAGAAAATTAATGAACTATTTCAAAGACATTAAGATGATAAATACGAATAACATCTCTGATTTCATGAGCATCTGTTATCATAGCGACATCATAATCATGATAAATTTTTGTTACATTTAGATTTGGAATTTTTTCTTAGTAAAATGTTTTTTTTTTTCAAACCTAGGTTTATCAGTTAAGACGTCATTAATATATTAATCATTAATATAATATTTGTTGGAAATCTTGGCGATCATCAAGAAAATAATGTAACCCTCTTTGCCAACTGAGCATTGATGACGTCATGTTACGATCCCATACTCCCACGCGAAAAAAATGTAAATAAAATACTTTTATGTTTGAGCAGCAGGGAATGCAGATGCTTGCGCAGCGAAATAATTTCTTGTAAATATATATTTGTCTTCCTATAATGATTTTTAATAATAAATAGATAATAGAGAATTTTTATTAATCACTTGTTTAGATATAATGTCTCCTGAAATAATCAAGGGACGAATTAAGTTAAGAGTAAATTTTCGCTTACCACTTTGAATTCTTTTGATAATTGTATTGTTACCGAAATTTGGCATCCCTGCCGGAATTCCATTATTATTATTTGAATTATTTAAGAATTAGATGAGAATTTATAATTAGATATGGATGTTGATAGCATTCGTAAATTAAGAACACCGATGAGAATTAATTTCTCTAAAGCATTATATAAAGCTTTAAAAATATTAGAAAATAAGGAGGAGGACATAGACATAATAGTAACACAAATTGTTCTTTTAGAATAGAAGTATGATAACTTAAAAGAATTAGATAGAAAGATTTTAATGATTTTACAAGATGGTAAAAGTTGCACGCAAGATAGTTTCGATACTGAATATGAAGCAATAACAGCATACGAAGATAGGTTTTTAGAAACCACTACGAAACTAAAGAGAAGATTGAATATTTTGAATAAACCGAAAGCAGAAAATCTGGCATTAAAGAGTTATTTCGAAAATGTTAATTCCCCCCGGAAATTTAAATTACCAGAATTAGAATTATAACAGTTTAACGGTAATATTAAAGATTGGCTCCAATGGTGGGGTCAGTTCAAAAAGATACACGAAGATTTAGATATTGAGGATGATGATAAATTACAATATTTAATTCAATTAACAGTTAAAAATTCCCCTGCCAGACAATTAGTAGAATTCTTTCCCATTTCGGGAAAGAATTATGAAGAAGTAGTAAAGTGTTTAAAGCAACGGTTTGGAATAGAAGATTTGTTGATTGAAGTCTACATAAGAGAACTACTTGTTCTAGTAATAAATAATTCGAATGCTCATGGTCAAAAATATTCACTTGTTAGACTGTATGTCACTCTAGAAGGGCAATTGAGATCACTTAGATCCTTAGGTGTTGCTCAGTATAATTTTTCAGCTATTTTATTATATCTTCTTGCTTCCCTAACGATTTATTAAAAATATATGAACGCATTCACAGTGAATTAGTCACCACCGAGATTACTGGTAACGATAGATTAACCCACCTTTTAAGTTTTCTTAAAAGAGAAAATGAGTCGGAGCAGAAACTGAGAATTGCGCGGTCCCCTTTTAGTTTCGAAAATATAAACAAAAAATCGTTGCCCCCTTCCGCGAGGAGAAAAACTTCTGCCTCTGATTTATTGAATAGCGCTAGACGAAACACATGTGGGGTCGACTCGGAGGTCAGTGAGTGTGCGTTTTGTAGTAAAACTCATATGAGTCAGGATTGTAGATATGCTTTGAGTTTGCCGTATGAAAAATATAAAAGAAATGCTTTTAAAAAAGGGCATTTGTTTTCGATTTTTAATATTTAAACCCAGACATATTGCGCGGAATTGTAAAAATAAAATTAGTTGCGCGAAAAGCCATGGATAGCATTTATTAGTAATGTGTAAAATGAATGAAGAATTTAATGAAAATAATGAAAAGGCGTTAGAAGAAAATATTGCTGCGGAAAGTTCTCTAACTAATGCTACACGTATGCGACAAGTTTATTTACAAACTTTAGTAGTTCGAATTCGCAGTAATAATAAAAATAAATTTATTCGGGTTCTCACATTGATACAAGTTCGCAACGATCTTATAATTCGAAATATGCTGCAAAATTTATCAAATATGATGTTATTAATGAAGAATCTATTTTACATTGTTTATTTGGAGGTATTGAAAGAACTGAAAAACATAAAAAAATATTTGGTTCACTTAAATAATGTTGATAATAGCTATCATTGTAATTTTGAGGTACTGGATAAAGAAATAATTAGTTCTAATGTTTCTAGAGTAATATTGTCCCCTTATTTACAAGAATTTAACGCTCATAAAATAATCTTAACTGATACTATGCATATGTTTGATGATCAATTATTATATCAATATTCTCCCTTAGAAATTCATTTGTTAATTGGGGCTGATATCGCTGGCAAGCTGCTCAGTGGGGGGATAAAAGAACTTAGATCAGGATTGGTTTGTGTAGAAACTAGATTAGGTTGGACTTTGATGGGAAAGAGCGGAGAAGTAGAAAATCAGGACAGTACAAATTCTGTTTTATCTTGACATGTTACTGATGCTAATATCTCAGATTTATGGAAGTTAGATACACTTGGTATAAAAGATCCAACTGAAAGAAAAACTAGAGAAGAATTAGAACAATCGGCAAAAGATCATTTTTTCCAAACAGTCACTAGGGACTCAGACGGAAGGTACAAAGTTCGATTACCCTGGTTAGAAGAACATCCCCCTTTGACAAATTGTAAGGACATTTATGAGAAAAGACTTGTAAATTGTGTCAAGTCCTTGAAGAAGTTAGACAAGATTGCAGAATACGAAAGTATTTTTAAGGACTGGTTGGAACAAGGTATTATAGAAGAAGTGGGTAGCTCGGAACCTTAACACTATTTGCCCCATAGGCCTGTTTTCAAAGAAAACACAACAACGAAAGTTAGGCCAGTATTCGATGGCTCTGCTAGAGATAAAAATTCGCCTTCAATCAATGATTGCTTAGAAAAGGGTCCCAATTTGGTGGAATTAATACCTTCTGTGATAAATAGATTTAGAAAAGGAAAATATGGAGTGGTTGCTGATATTGAAAAGGCGTTTGATTGGGCTCCATGAACATGATACATGTTTTTGTGGTGGCAAAATAGAAAGAAAGAACAGTTAAGAATTTTTCAGCATCGAAGGGTAGTTTTTGGGATTTCTTCAAGTCCTCTTTTGTTAGCAGCTACTTTAGAATTTCATTTGAATAATGTTCCTATTGAATACAAAGAAACTGCTCAAAAACTTTTGAAATCCTTTTATGTGGACAATTGTGTGAATAGTGAAAAAGAATTAGTGAAATTTATTCAGGAATCCCAAGAAATTCTTAGAACAGCAAAATTTAATTTACGAGGGTGGGAGCATACACTTTTCGAATCAAGTGAATCTGACTTAATAGAAAACAAAACTGCTCCAGTTTTGGGTTTAAAATGGGAAAACAGAAATGATACCTTGTCTGTTGATTTGATAGATTTTGATCCCATTAAGAATATCAACCAGTTACTAAAAGAATTATTTTGTCAACTGTGTTCACAAAAATTTTTGATCCCATTGGGTACACTTGTCCCATAATTTTAATACCAAAACTGATGTTACAGGAATGGTGGAAAATGAAATTATCTTGGGATTCTGATTTGCCACCTTGGATGGTAAAAAAATTTCTAAAATGGAAAAATCAACTGAAAACTTTAAATGACATTTCAATACCAAGATGCTTAGACAGAAATGAAAAAAATAGAAATGTAACCTTGCACGTCTTTTGCGATGCATCAGAAAAGGCGTATGGTGCACGTATATTTTTAAGGAGTGAAGGAGAAAATTCTACAGATTGTCAACTGATACAAGCTAAGTCAAGAGCTGCTCCCATTAAACCTATATCAGTATCAAGGCTAGAGCTTCTAGCATGCAATATAGGAGCAAGACTTTGTCAATCTGTGAAAGAGAGCTTTGAAATGGAGAAAGTGACTACACAATATTAGTCTGATTCCAGTAATGCTTTATACTGGATTAAAAAGAATAATGGAACCCTCTTTGCCAACTGAGCATTGATGACGTCATGTTACGATCCCATAGTCCCACGCGAAAAAATGTAAATAGAATACTTTTATGCTTTGAGTCGTAGGGAATGCAAATGCGTGCGCAGCGAAATAATTTCTTGTAAATATATATATGTCCTCCTATAATGATTTTTAATAATACATAGATATTAGAGAATTTTTATTGATCACGTGTTTAGATAGAATGTCTCCTGAAAGAATCTCGGGACGAATTAAGGTAAGAGTAAATTTTCACTTACCACTTTGAATTCTTTTGGTAATTGTACTGTTATCGAAATTTGGCACCCCTGCCTGCTTTATACTGGATTAAAAAGAATAATGGAACCCTCTTTGCCAACTGAGCATTGATGACGTCATGTTACGATCCTATAGTCCCACGCGAAAACTATAGGCATGAAAACTGGTCTACTTTTGTTTTCAAATGTGTCAAAGAAATTCGTCTTTTGAGTGATTCAGAGGATAGGCGTCACATTTCAGGACAACTAAATTCAACTGATTTACCATCTCAAGGATGTAGCGTCGAAAACTTAGCCAAGTCTAATTGGTGGCTTGGACCTGCTTAGATAAGAAATCCTCCTGGAGAATGGCCCAAATCTGATCTTTTCCTCGACGAAGAGATTATTAATGCTGAAAGAAGAAAAACAGTTGTCAGTGTTACCCATACAGAAAAAGAAGAAAAAATTTACAACCTTTTCTCCTATTATCCTAAACTTCTCTTGGTTGTTTCATGGATTTATAGATTTTTTGATAAATTGTAGGGTGAAAAAGAATTTTAGGAAATTTGGAAACATAACTGTAGAAGAAAGAAATAGATCTGAGATTTCATTATTAAAGTTAACGCAGCGAGAGTCTTTCACAGGATCAAGAGATAAAAGACTTCAGAAGTTTCAAATTTTTGTAGATGAAAATAATCTTTTCTGAATTAAGACAAGACTCTCATTTAAAGAGGATTTAGATAATTTTAAATTTCCTGTTGTATTACCTAGTGAACATCCAATTGTTTAAAAACTAATACGATGGAAACACTATTCTCATGGTCATGCAGTTATTCAGATAGTAATGACATATCTGAGAGAAGAATTCTGGATATTGAAATATAGGAAAACTGTACGCAAGGTTATCAGAAATTGCCTTACTTGCAGAAAATTCGATTCACGCCCAGTAGAAACTCCAACAACTCCATTACCAATAGATCGTCTCAGAGCGGCTTTAGTGTTTGAGATAATTGGAATTGACTTTGCGGCATCACTCTTCCTCAAAGGAAACCAAAAATCTTGGATTGTAATTTATACTTGTGCTGTATTTAGAGCAATTCATTTAGAATTGACTACTTCTCTATCCATAGAACAATTTTTGCAGTCATTCCGGAGATTTATAGCACGACGAGGAAGACCAGCTATTGTCTACACAGATAATGGGACAAACTTTGCTGGAGTGAACAATTTTCTCAAAAGAATTAACTGGGATGCAGTAGAGAAATACAGCACTGTCAACAAAATTAATTGGAAGTTTATTCTGCCATCTGCACCATGGTAGGGTGGCTTCTGGGAACATTTGATTGGAGTAATCATGAGAATACTTCGGAAAGTTTTGGGACAAACATCTCTCAATTTTGAAGAATTAAGCACTGTTTCTTGCGATTGTCAAGGTCTCGTTAATGGACGACCTCTCACATATGTGAGTGAGGATCCAAATGACCTAGAACCTCTTACTCCCAATATGTTTTTGCAGGATGTCAAAGAAACTGGTACACCTGACTTAGATCTCTTGGATAGTAAATCTTGAAATAAAAGATATATCTATCGCCAGAGAGATTACGGCAGGATCTTCGAAAACGATTTTGCTCTGAATACTTGGGACAACTCAAGTGCAGTTTGAAAGAAAAACATGAAGCTCACCACCCATTAAGATAGGAGATGTTGTTTTGATATCCAGTGACAACATGAAAAGGCTGGACTGGCCTTTAGGAAAAATGATCGAAGTCTTTCCATCACCAGATGGGAACATTAGACTTGTCAAATTGAAGACTAAAAATGGAGTAGTTCGACGTCCAGTGCTGAGACTATATCCTCTCGAAGTTGCTGAGAATGATAAAGAAGTCTTCCAAGAAAATGAAACACCTGAGAAAAAGTTTACCTGCATTGATACTAGTGAAAGTAAAAAGGATCCCCTCGACAAGGCTGATGAACGAGCCTCTCGATATGGTAGGAGGTTAAAACAGGTAAAAAGACTTGTGTTGTAGAATTGAACTTTTCTTTAGAGCAAGAACTTTTTATCTTTGGACTTTATGTAATATCTTAAGAACTTTATTTCAGAACTTTAAGATTTAATGTTAAGAGAAAAATTTTGTATTTTTAATTAATTTTATTGATAATTGAAACTTGTTATTTTGATATTTTTTTATAATTTGAAGTGTATTGATTTATTTTTTGAAACTTGTTAATTTGTATTGTGATGTTGAGAATTTTTTACATTTTAATTTGAATATTGTGTTTGAGTTTTCTGAGATGTTAACTCACATAGGTGGGAGGATGTGGGAAATCTTGGCGATCTTCAAGAAAATAATGTAACCCTCTTTGCCAACTGAGCATTGATGACGTCATGTTACGATCCCATACTCCCACGCGAAAAAATGTAAATAGAATACTTTTATGCTTTGAGCCGTAGGGAATGCAGATGCGTGCGCAGCGAAATAATTTCTTGTAACTATATATTTGTCCTACTATAATGATTTTTAATAATAAATAGATAATAGATATTAGAGATTTTAATTGATCACGTGTTTAGATAGAACGTCTCCTGAAAGAATCCCGGGACGAATTAAGGTAAGAGTAAATTTTCACTTACCACTTTGAATTCTTTTGGTAATTGTATTGTTACCGAAAATGTTATTGATTTATTTTATTATTATATTGGAAATCGATAAATAAATTTTAGTTAAATAAATAATAATTAAAAAAAATAAATAAAATTTTGAAATATTAAGAAAAGGAAATGTATTTAATTTCTGCAGAACTTATAGGCGTAAAACAACACGCGGGGAATACCTTGGCGATCGCCAGTAGCGATAAAGATCTACATATAATAACCTGAATAGAGAATAACTAGAGCCCCTTAATTACCTTTACAGTGGCCTTAAGAATACTACGTTATAAAGTCACACTCCTCTAGTGACGTCATTAGTAACCATATTTGAACCATTATCGCTGCTTGGCGACGAAGTTAAGTTACAAAATTACAAGTTACATTAATTTCAAATGCATCAAAAGAAAATTTCTCATACAAATATTATAGGGGAGAGTAGATTCATTTTATACTTATAAAAAAAAAAGAAAGAATTTTTGAACATTATTTATTCTTTCGACTCTCATGGATGTGCAGTCGTGGCCGAGTGGTTAAGGCGATGGACTTGAAATCCATTGGGGTTTCCCCGCGTAGGTTCGAATCCTACCGGCTGCGTGTTTATTTTATTCATGTCAGCTATTCAGAAATATATTTTTGGTTTTCTATAGATTACACTGTACATTTTTGTTGGTGGTTAAAAGTAAATTAATCATAAATATAAAATTCTTTTAGAGTGAAAAAGTTTTCTTTGTGCTTTCTATTAGTATAGATGCTCTGACAATTTTTGAAATTAAAATTATTTTAATTACAACTTTTAAAATCACAAGATTTTATTTTTTTATACGTAATTTATCTTTAACAATTAATTTACAAGAAAAATATAATCAGAGTGGAATAATGACATTACTCCGATTGAAAGAATAAAATTTTTTAAGGTATCGTTTTATTTCAGCTTTTAATAAATTCATTAACTCATTTAGGACTCATTTTTTTCATTAATATTTATACGAATTAATATTTATAACATTATTATTCTGTAGTTGCTTTTTTTCAATATTTCCATATTTTTTATTAATGTTGTTACATATTGTTAAATCAAATATTTAAATTTCGTTTTTAATATAAATAACCATCTTTCAATGAAATTAATTTTCTATTCTTTCCAGCAAAGTAGTTCAGTTGTGAAAACTTTTAAAAATATACCTTTTAGTATGTAAGATCTTTTATTATCGTCTATTGCAAACTAAACTGTTTAAAAGTAACATAGGAATAATAATTATTTTTTGATAAAAAAAGAGCATAAAATTCTAATTCATAGTTTTATTTCAAATTTTAATAGATTTTAAGACAAATTTTTATAGAAATATTTTAAAATTTTTAATAATATTTTTATTTATTATTCTGAATATCAGCAGAAATGTTCAAGGCATTATAAAATTTTTAATATATTTAATATGAATGATAAACTATTATTTTTGTATGAAGTTTTCTTTTATAATGCATCATAAAATATAAAATCCTCAAAAAATTTCAACTTTTTTCGAGTTATTTAATTTTCTACAAACTGCTATCAAAATTGTTTCTTTAATGTTTTGTATAGCTTAGAAAACTCAGAAATAATATTTCTAAAGGATGTAAAACAAAATGAAATGTGCTTACTTTTTCTTCCTACAGATGGCAGTACTGCATACTTTTGGAAAACAATATTGCCGATGTACAAGAGAATATATTTTGCACTTACTGCGATAACAGCAAAACTAATATGTGCTTTAAATAAATAATAATAAAAATAAGAACACTGATAGTCATAATTGCATAAATAATCTTCACATAAATTTGGAATTCTAAGTTAAAAACTCTCAATTCTACAATAATAATAAAAAAATTGAGGATTTAATATAATAATTTTATTAATTTATGTAGTTTAAAATACTGAATTTACTGTTTCTGGAGAAATTATTATTAATTTCTTCTTAAAAAAGACGCTTATTTTTATTAAAAGTCAGTGTTTTTATTATTAATCAGGGGATCATATTGAAAATTTTATTTTAATTTAGCAAAATTCGATTTACAAAATGCGATTAATTAAAAAAGTTATTGGAAAGACTATTGGTGAAAAAAATATTGGAAAGACACACATTTATACGCATTTTGCGTATTAGCTAATAACTATGTACCATTATTTAGTACCAGTTTCCTAGTCATTTTAGCTCAGAGAAACTAGCTTACCATTATTTGATCCAAATGCCGAATAAATTCTAATTGGTAGCAAACTTATGCGAATATAATCAAATTATAAGGTTATTTGTATTTGTCTTCATATTTTCACTAATATCTTTGTAGATAAACTGATATATGAAGCAAATATGCCGTTAATTAAACTTACTTAGTCATTTGAAAAAAAATAATCGACAATATTAAAAACTAACTAGATTATCAATTTTTAAAAAGTGGTAATATAGTGTTGCATCTTTCTTTAAAAATAATTATGTGTAGAACTTATTGATTTTTGCATTAAAAATGAATAAAATACTTAATAAATGAGAGATTTTACGACGAATTCCGCATTTAAAAAATGAATTTAATACGTAAGCGCATGGAAAAAAAAAATGAAGTTGAAAATATTTTCGTCTGATTAAATACAACTTGCTTATTTTTCTAAGTTATTTCAACTAAATAGTTTCCAAAAACTGCAAAACAAAATAAGAACTTTAGATATTTTACAGAATCACAAAATTTTATTTCACTACATACGTAAAATAGTTCATTAAGTTAGATTTTGATGTCAGATGCTAAATTCAATTCATGTTTCTCGATTCCTATAAAAATTTCAAGAATGTAATTTCTTAATGTAATCTATATTTCATAATAAAATCACATACAAAAGCCCTGAATAACTGATATTTAAAATTAAGAGATATCGTTTCACATTATCTGTATTAATAAAATATTAATTTCATTTATTTATATATTTTTAACCTACGCTCAACTTCAGTTTTTCAACCATCAATCATATTTATTTTATGTATCTACCTAATTTTTGTCTGGGTAGAATTGGGAAAGGCTTTCATGGTATGGAAAGAAACATCAGGATAATGGTCTCAGAGAGTCTGCCTTTTAAAAACAAGAATTATTATATTTTATTTCAAACCTCTTTGGTTGCAGTGTTTGTTGTTAATTTAAATCGTAATTATAAATAAATCTGATTTATATTCCTTGTTAAATTGCTTTTGTGCTACTATAAAATTAACTTAAGTAATCCAAAACTCCGCTTCGAGGAACTTCTTTTGCTGTAGGGAAAGAGCCGCGTAGTTCTTTTCAAAATTGGTATCTGTGTGTTATCGCTGGGAGTTGGGAAAAATATTTATGTCATCAAATATTCTCATCTTTCTACATCATCGCAGTATGTATATTTCAAACAACAAAATTTAAAATTTTTTGCTTTGATTTTTGAATGGAAGCATTGTTTTTTTTTTCCATTGCAACATATATGTCTCCACTTTTCCCAATGTGCTACTGATAAGAAATGCATTGGAGTACAGATAAAAGAATGTGTCTGTACTCCAATGCATTTCTTGCAACCGAAAGGAATTTTCAAGCGTTCAATATCTAAATCGATTTGCTTTTATCTGATGTATGTGCCAAATTTCCTTTCGTGGTGAAAAAATAATTTTAAACTAAGTTAAATTAATTGGAAATATATCGTTGCTTTTGTAAAAAAAAAAAAAAAAATAAATAAATAAAAAAATCAAGAAATCTAGGATTTACAACTTAGTAATAAAACTTTTATTAATGCTGTTTTTGCTTAGTATAACTTGAAAGCATTTCAATGCTGTTTTTTATTAATAGAAACTGAAAACCAAGTCAGATGGGGAAAAAAAGCAGACAGCTATCCAATGACGTCACTAGCCAATTAGCGGTTCGATGATTTTGTGAAAAAGACCAAAGTTTGATTTACCATATTTCGACTGATGTGTTTCCAATGAGCCTTATTATAGGCTTTTTTCATTTACTTCAGTAAGTCACTATTTAAAATTATGACAAATGAATAGGAATATTAGTTCATGAATATTTTAGTTATCGATATGAGTTCAAATAATAAATTTGTGTTTGCGTAAAAATAAGTAAGTCCTGGGAATAATTAAAGCAAAAATTAATTAATAAAAGACAACATTTTCAGGAATATTTGAATGAATAACTGAAATGCCGATATCATTATTTTCATAAGGAAAAAAAAATGCGGGATTTTCTTTTCATTTTATACTTATTATGATGAATGCATTATTGAGTAATTTATTGAAAGATTTATCTTTTATATTAGTTAATAAAAGAAACAGATGAGGTCGTTATTATGGAAGATACATCAAAGAATGTTGCGAAACATAATTATTATAATGATTCAGATATGATAGTAAAGATAAAATAAAATTATACTAAGCATATAAATATTGAAAAAAGGGTACTCATTCAAGACAAAAAGCAATAATTGTATTCAATTTTTATGTCATTATTCAATTAAAACAAAATAAATAAATTAAATATTTTTGATTGCAACAATCCGAAAAATTTCGTAATGAAATAAGTAATATTTTAAAAATTAGTAAGAAATGGGAAAAAGATGTAATTTGATATATTATGTTTTCATTTTTTTATACATTTAATAAAGTCTTTGACTACCATATTCAGATGATTAAGCAAACGTATAAGGTTTAAAATTAAGCTACAAAAATTTTATGAAAAAATAATTCAAATTCTATTTATAGGGTTTGTAAAAACAATTTATATTTGAAGCAAAAGCAAAAATGTTAAAGCAAATGAAGAAAAGTAATGTGAAAGCAAATGAAGAATAGAGTAATCGAATAGCAAATAGGAATTGGCTTTGTCTTCTTAGCTATTTGCATAGTCTAGTTAATTTCAGAAAACACATTATAAAATAGGACAATTCTTTTAAAAATCTCTCATAACAGAATCATTTAAAAATGCATTAAATAAAGACAAACACTAAAGAAATAAAATTTCTTTGACACCTGCCATACTTTTAAAATTGTTTTCACGTTATTAGTGCCATAAATTTTGACATTAAATAGTATAAAGCTGCCACTTAGCAATTTTTAACCTATTAATTTTTGATTAGGTTAGACTTTTCAACATTTCTCTTAATTTGCGTGTGTGTTTTACAAATTTTCATCTCCATTAAAATCTACCCAATTTATAGTGTTTACGTTGTTAATGAATGATTGCTGAAGAACAGTATATATGTATGAAATAGCGCCTTATGTTGTCAAAATTATGCCATCGTTATCACATTAATCTTATAGTACAAACGAGAAGACAGCACCCTGAATAACTGCTATTTACCAACGAACGAATCACTTGCTGATTTTATAGGTCATTAATTAATCTACTACATGCAAGTTGGACAACCAATAAACTGATCTTCAATAGTGGTGGATAGAGGTGTTACAAAAACCTAATAGTGCAGTTGAAAATGGACTTTTAATTTTAACACAAGCACAATTTAACAATAGTGTATCTGATATATATTATACTCAGATTTATATAAATGTTACATCATACATTTTTTCACAATCATAGACTATTTTTATAAACTTTATGAAGACAGAAAGCTAAGCTATCAAAATACTCGTGAAACGCGCAAACTTGCACACTATACAAATCTGCATTTTTAACTAATAAGTATACGTAAATTGCTTACATTTTATTGAGAATGCAGTTAATTTAGATAAAATAAACTGTGTACTAGAGATGATTTTTATTATGTTTTACGATGTCAATTTGAATCTTTCTAATGAATATACAATTTCCACAGAACTAGGAAAACAGTTATCAACTATATTAACTTTCTCAAATTTTCTGTAGGTAGCAACTCCTAGAGCAAGAACTTAAATTTGGCTTTTATTTATTTATAACTTAATAAATACATCTAACAATATGTTATATTCGTAAACTGAATCACGGGTTATTTAGCATTTTCATTACTTTATTATTTGTATTATAATATAAGATACAGATAATAAATAGGAATTATGATGTGTGTGTGTGTGAGAGAGAGAGAGAAACAGAATTATTTATTATTTTTATTATTTATAATATCCAGTATACATTTATGTTTTACTGCTGGTGTAAAAAATTAAGAAATCTGATAAGTCAAGAGATATTTTTCTATTATTTTATATATTTTTAAATAATGATTTTATAAATGTAATACATGCATTTGAAAAGTGTATTTTACAATTATATTTACAATGTTATTTGAAGCATGTTATTTGTCTATTTCATTATTATTTTTTTACTGTATTTAATATATAAAACTTATTTAATGATAAGTAGTGCGTGCATGTGTGATAAAGTGAAATAACTTTTCTATCTACTATAAATTCTATTATTTTAATACCTTAAATTTTGTAACTCAAACATTGATTTTAAGTAATATAGGAATCTTATATTGTGTAAACAGTAAATAAAGAAATAGGACTATCATCTTTAAAGTTGAAGAGTGTCTAAATTTTTTCGATTTATGTATACATTTAAAATATGTAAATAACTTTACTGTATGTAAATAACTTTACTGTTTTCTATAACTTTCTAAAAATTGTATAACAAATGACGTTTTCCTATTATTAAATTTATTTTTCATATGCATTAAATAATAACAATTTAAGATACTTATTAAATCAGTAGTTATATTCATATGACATTTACATATTTAGCTATATTTATTTACAGCGAAATGAAATATTAATTTACTTAATGTCAAATATATAGTTACAGTTACGAATGCAAATTTCAGTAAGCATGTATTGTAATTTAAAGAAAAACAAATGGCAATCATTTCTAAGTTATTTTCTTTACTTCTATGATATTTCTGAAATTTATTTCTTTGTGTTTATAAATTCTTATGATTAAAGATTTAACGATATTTTTGCGAAACAGATAGTCTAATAATTTATGATTAATATTATATAATTACATTTCAACATACCCCGCATATTTTTATGGCTCCCATCTGTTAGCAAGTGATTATGAGGTAATGTTAATTATATTCAGTAGTATTTATATTGTTTTTTTATTGAATTAAGTTTGTTTCATTGTGTTATTATTGGGCTTATGATTATTTATTTTAAAATTTCTGTAAATAGGTAAAAACTAAAATGTCAACTTTGCTTTTATTAAGATGTTTTATATTATTATACTTTTTAGCTGATACTTGATTGAATAATTATAACTTTTGATGAGACTGATAATGGCCGAACTTTTAAATAAGCTGCCTGACACAGAAGTTTTGTCAACAGACCGTTGTCCTTTAACTACATTTCTATTGATAATTCATTTCTAACTCTCTTATTATTATTTACTTCATACTTTTATTTCCCTTTCATTCAAAGTAATCTTTTGCATGTTTTGATATACTTTTTCAAAGTTGTATGTTATAATATAATATTATTACATACAACTTTGACTAATTAATAAAAGTTATGTATTATAATATACATTACATTAATAATACATTATAATATCTCAAGTGAAAGCAATAAAACAATTTTTATTTCGAGTGCCGGTTAATATATAAATATATTCACAAACCCACGCACCCCCTACCCACACACTGAAATGACCAATTCGTTTTGCTCCCTTATAATCAAAATCGAATATGATACCATCTAATCACACACAAAAAGTATTATTATTAGGAATAAGCTGAGACACCTAATTTTTTAATTTTAATAAGAATGTGAGCACACTTATGTGATAATCTTAAAACTCGTAATGTTGACAGATAAACCCATCTTTTTTGCAAGTATTCTCCGAAAGTTCTTTGCTATTCTTTTTAAAAATCATTATTCTTATAGAGCTTATACGCATTAAATTTCTAGAGTGTAGCATAGAAATTCAGAGATAAAACGTAAAGTTTAGAGACATAACACAGAAATATCGATACCTTCACTCTTATACTGAGTATAACTCAGTACGATGAAAATGGAAATACGGAACTCCCTTAAGGCCTAAATGATAACATTTGCAATTCATATTTTTTTGCCTTAAAGTAAGAAAGTAAAACTAGTAGTTTGGAGTTATTTTCTGTTAAATTTAATAAAAAAAGAAATTTTGTCTGATTTTTTATTTTTAAATAGAGTCAGTATATCAATTTTTTTTTAAACCGAATGATCTGAAATGTTAAAAGTGGTTTAAAAATTATGAGTAAGAATGTTTTTCATAACTGTTTAAAATAAGCGTTTATTTTTAGAATTATTTTGAACAGTTGTCATATAATTAAATTTTAAAAATAACAAAAATGTTAAGCTATAGTTAATATTAATTGTCACCAGTCAAATCAATGGGTATAATTCCCAATTCTCTATTATATTTTAATTTACCAAGTCATTGAAATGTATAAAAAAATTATATGTTCATAAAAGAACTATTTATAATGTAAAAGTCAGTGCTGGTAATAAGAAAATTTTACTTTATAATTTAATTAAAAACGCATAGAATTTTTTAAAATAATTTTTTTTGTAAAAGTATAGAATGATATATTTTCACTCTTATTAACTTTTGAAAATTTCCGAAAAATTACCGTACAAATATTAAATTAATGTTTCATGGATTAGATTTTATAAAAATTTTATACATGAGAAAGTTTATTAAAATTCAAATTAAATTTATTATTGAAAAATATACTAGAAACTAATATTTTAGCATACAATTTAAAATCTAGATGAAAAATACATTTAACTAAAATAATTTTTTTTTGCATACATGTCAAATAGTTTTAAAAAGATGGAGTGCCATCTGAAAATATTCTTTGAAACGTTTTTAATAACAAAAGTAAACTCTTTAAAGAAGAAATGAAAGGTCGTTTTTAGAAAAATAATTAAAACAATACAAAAATTGCTCATTTAAAAATATTTGTGTGTTTTTAAGTCGGAGGTGAAAAATATTAGAATCTATTTTTTGACTATATATAAGACATAATATTTTAATGAAAGATTTAATTGTTACCTTATTTGATTTCACTAAATAAGCAGTAAATTAATCACAGTTCAGAATTAGATTCACCTTTTTTCCCTGATAAACTCAAGTATATATTCATCACAAAATGTATTTTCGAATCAATAATTAGGGAAATAAATATTGTAATGCCAGTTTAAGTATATAATTTTATAGTATATAGTCTAATTTTTTATAATTTGAAAATCATTCAATTCTTTTATATCTGATCTGAGAAAATTTTTCAAGGAGGTGAATAAAAATTTATTTTTGAAAATGTAAATCATTTTGAGGAAAAATAATATTTGACAGTTTTAAGATAACTTCTGAATTATTAATGGAGGTTTCATGTTCCAATAAGAAGATAATTACCGATGATATTTTATCACTGAATAAATTTAGAATAAATTTTGTCACAATTTACTTTATTATATTATATATATAGCTCCATGCCAATGAAACAATAATTCAAAATTTCCATCAGTTAACTTTTATTAAGTTAACTTTAACATTATATTCCAAGATTACACACAACACCTCGAAGTTGTTAGCATTAGTGGGAAAATAATACTTGGATGACTTAATTGTAAATAACAAATATCCTTCTATTTGAATCTTACTACACCAAACCCACACACAAATATATATACATACATATAGAGAATGACCTTAAAGCACTTTTCCTTATTTCTATGAATCTTCAGTGGCCCATTCGTTCAATCAATGTATAAAAAAGTTTTTATTTAATTAAGTGAAAGTTATGTCATTTGAAGATATACATTCGAAATTATGATAATGTGAAGCATTAGAGTATTCACCAATGGAGCTACTGTGAAAATCTTTAAATTTTGTGAATGATGTACTCACTTTACATTTGTACAAATTATATATATAATCACCAAATTGAAAAAACAGCCCTATTCCCCCTCTCTATCCACTATTTATTTCCCCCTCTCTATCCACTATTTAGAAGCCCGTTTGCTTAGTGGCAGTGTTTCACGCTCCCATGACACAGGTCCGAGGTTCTATCCTCGGACTGGGCAAGGTTGACTCAGTTTTTCATCCCTTCAGTGGGTCGATTAACTGAGTACCAAGCATGCTTAGGAACTAAACACTGAGGTCTTACGTTAGGCTGACCACCTAACTGGGACGTATGCTTCGCACCCCAGGGCCCTCGGTCATGAAAACAGTTATGGGCACTGTAGGTCTTGGCCCATATGGGCTGTCGTGCCATGGAATTTAGTTTAGTTCTATCAAACGTGATTCGTGTATACCAGTTCTGCAAAATTACGTGTAATTCCAGGATTGTATGACTGAAATATCATTAATGACATTATATGGATGAAAGATGATTTCTTTCGTTCATTATGAAAAACTGCTGCTGCTACAAATTTTGATGATATATTCTTTTTCCAGAACATACCCCATTATCATACCGCCCAGTTACTACGATACTCAGATTATATTCTAATGGATTTCTAGTACTCATCGAATCAATGGTATTTGTCAGAATTAGAAAAATATGGTAAAATATTAAGTTATACAAATTTTCCGATGGAATTATATTCGTTATTCTGATCAACAAGGTTCCAGATGCAATGGGTTCCCATTTTTCATTCTTATTTTTTGAGGTGTTGTCTTTTGTTCCTTTTATCGTATTCACGTAACTGTTTCTCATGTTAAGTATCTCTGTTATTGAGAGTTGTAAAAGACTTTTAGCTGTTCTCAAGGAAAATATTGCAACATCTTTAAAAAGGATAATGCTTGAATGTAGTTGTCAGTACTATCCCATAATTTTCTCAATGCACAAGGTAATCAACTTTTGTTTTTAGTCAGGACTATAGTTATAACTCTTATTGACGAAAAATATCTAGCCCTAATATTAGCTAATATTACTAAGATTAGCATTGTGCCATAAATCGAAGCATAAAGTTGTGACTGTGACGAAAGTAATGATCACATGCGATGTTCAAGCTCGGTTGAAATTAATGCTGATTTGAATAAACCTCTTTGGAGTTTCCAGAAGTGATAAATTCATGTATTGTAAACTAGATAAACAACATATCAGTTGTTAGATAGACATTAAAATATTCCTATATAGCTAAATACATATACTGCATTACTTATGCTAGAAATAATGCATTTCATTGCTAATACTTCAAGAAAATCTAGTGACATCTCTCTCCCCTCTGAGTAAGGAGCATTCTGTCCTCAAAGCTACTTGTGTTACCACTTGACTATTAACAGTCGCTTCACAAATAATACAAAATGCGGTTTCTTTTCATATTTTTCTGGGATCTACTCTCATATAATTTGTTTCAAAATTATAGGCTCTAGAGTTATACCTCTAAAATGTGCTACAAAAGATCAACCGAGAAGTATTTGAAATTTCAATGAATTTACAAAATATATCAACACTTGTATTAATAGTTTCATTAATGCGTTAAAGTGATGTTTCATAAAATTTTCTTCTTTACAGAAGTCTTATAATTATTTACAAGTGACAGCTTAGAAAATATCATAATAGTTCTAATTAAAAGGAATGCAATTGTGTAGTATGAATTTAGGAAACATGAAAAATACGTTGTGTCCATTGAATATAAAGATATCAGAAAATATTCAGTTTCATAAAATAATTTTTTATATTTCCATTATATGTAATTTTGAGTTGTATTAACTGCTAAAATCAATGGATTTTAAACATATTTTAAGTTCTGTTAGAGTACATTTAAATTTATTTTTGCGAATGTTTTTTTAACACTATCCATAATTCAATTGATAAACTTAATTCATAAATGAAATTTTCCTTTTGAATGTATTAACGAATTTTTGGTGCGTTAAAGATATTTGAATCTCATTTAAAATATTCTTATTTTATAATATAAAAAAAATCCTAAATCAACTATTGAGAAACATGGAACATTTTAGAAGAGAATAACTCCAAAACTTTAAATGAACCAAAACTTAAACCTCACATTCTTGTAATAACAGAAACTATTCCTTACTAATCTAATAGTTTAAAAAAGGTAACTGTTATAACATGTACTTTTCTAGAATTTGGTAGCTGTCTTGAAGAATTTGAAAGTCTCTCGAGAAACAAGTTCTGCCTTTAAAATTTGAACCATTCATTACTTTTAGCTGAAGGGTGTGTGAGCTGAGAAATAAAAGTCAAAACTTTTCAAGAATAAAAGACAGTTTTCCTGAGAGTCTTTCTTTGACACATGATTGCCCGTCCATTAATGAAAAACATCATTTTCTAATCTAAAACGTGTGTTGAGCGTTACAAATAGGAAGTTTTAGTTTGATGCCAAGGAAACTAGAGAAAAGGTTTCAAATATAAAATTTATTTATACCTTTTATTTTGCATGCAGTGTTTTCTCACACTGTAATAGCATTTTCTTTTGCATACACAAAACTATTTATGATTACTATTTATTAGTTAAATACATATAAAATTTTTCTCTGTAAATTTATTTTTAATGTATTTTATTTTTTAGATTTTGATGAAAATAGTGCTTAAACTTTTACTTATACATCATTTGAATAATTTATATTGTAACATCTTTAAAAATTGTACATTTTTAGTTCTTAAATTTTTTAAACTGCTACATTTTACGACTTACTTTTTATTTCCAATGCCCTGATGAACTTTAGGACATACCCATCCAGCGATACAAGGAGCAAAGGAGAAGGCATCTTATGCTGTGGATGTATCATTTTCACCCCGAAATTGAAAGGACACAGAAACACACAAACAGAGAAGGGAGCGTCCATGTCCGAAATAGGATTCGACTGCTTATAAATTAGGGACGCCAACCACTCCACCGCCATAAGTCAGCTTGCTTAAAAAGACCTTGTATAATCTCTCATATATATGACCATATTTTATTCATCTTTGTTATCATGAAATTATTTCATTTTGAAAACCACAATCATAAAATATGATTATTTAATTTATAAATTCCTTACATGTGAATGTTAATATTTTGGATAACTGTTACATTTTGGGTTGTGTAATTATCTAAAGAATTATTTCAAAAATTCATTCATAAATTCTTCTGATATCGGTTAACGAATGCTTATTTAGATTATATATTGGTAAGAATATCCAATATTAAATATGTATAAAGTTATTAAATCAATATTTCATGTTACAAATGATTAATAGTTTTTAATATCCTATATCTTCAAATATATATTCGTTACTTATTTGTGCACTTACCAATGAAAAAAGCATATTTTTAACTTTTTTGATTTAAGTAATTACGAAAATTTATTACAATTTATTAAACAATTTAGGGATTGCATATTTTTGCTATTTCAAATTAGCAACAGAAAACATAATGCGTGTTGCTATTGCAACACGCATTATGCTCTCTGTTGGCTTTTACATGTTGATATAAGTGAGAAGATTGAATACATCTTTATCACATAAAGTGCTCACACATCACCATAAATAACGCAACATGAAACTATCGATCCATAAAAGCATTTTTATACTATACCAATATCTCAAGAACACATGTGTGTGCTATTTTAAAGGAAAAATATTCATAGAACCAGGGTTATAGTTGAAACAGTGGAATGTGTCCGATTAGCTCTTTCATAATCCAAAGTAGTCTATCTGGAGACTGCTTGCAAACTGTTATTTTATCAATGGAGTAGACGAATCTGGGAAAGATTTTGTGCAAGTGATTATACAAGAAAACATTTAGCGTATTTGAATATTTGCAGCCAAGTGGACTAAACATTAGATGTGAATTTCATGAACATTTTAAATGGTGAATTCCTCCCCCACTCATGTTCATTGACAAGGAAATGTTCTGCTTAAGCGGTTTGGTGAATCGCTACAACATTAGTATATGAAATACCACTAATCACAATATTTCAGAAGGGACCGAGAGAAATTCTTCAAAGCTTAATATCCCCAGAGTTATTTCCCATAGCAAAAGATGTGCGTCTATGTTTTTTCAAAGAAAACTGTGACAAATGCAATATATTACTCTCATCTTATTTATAATATATGTTGCAAACCTGATTTCTTCACTTATATCAACAAGCGGGTTTCTCATTATTGATGCAAGGAAATACACACCTTCTGAACAAGGATCATCCAAATAGGTGGGGGTGGAAATTATGTTCAAGATGATTTACCGCGTTTCGTCTCGTCATAAGATGTCAATATGTCTGAGACTCCATCCCCTAGAATGCGTACAAAGACAAAACTTACTTACACTTTTTTGTCTTTAGCATTGATTGAATCCCAAGACCGCATTAATGCAATTCTTGGGAACCTTGACAGAAAAATGCACGAACGTGTGTACAGGTTGTACGTAACTAGTTCATAAGTGTTTATGGGGTAAATCGAAGGAAATCTATAGAACATTCGTCATGATGTGTTAAAATTGAAAAATCTTCTTTTTCATATAATGCATAAGCAGCCTTTTGCATACCTTTTGAAAACATTTCATTGCATTAATATTAAACGAAATTAAGATCCGTTTTTCCGATACTTCACTATTTTGTTTAAAGTAAAGTTAGTATACAAATAATTACATTCCTAAAATTAAAAAAAATATTTACTCCTCTCTTCAATAAGATTAATTAAAGTAATCTGATTTAATTTTTGAACAATGTCCTTATTCTGTATTATTCAGTTTCAAATCTTTATCAATACAATGATTTTTGAAGCGGTGTGTATGGGAAATAAATGAACTTTAATTTAAATACATGGCATTTCTAGTTGATGTAATAATAGAGGATTAAATATTTATTATTTTTTACTTCATATTTTTCCTCAAAAAAAAGTACTTGGTTTTGTTTTATGAAGAAACTGATATGAAATTATTAAACTAATAAGTTTTACTAAATAAGTTTTTGGCTGTAAATAATTTTGTATATAATTTTTATTATTTTTCAATGTTTCCTTTGAACCTTTTGGCAGATTCATTAGAAAATACATGAAGAAGAAGATTTATTCATCAAAAGTGTTGATAATTTTATTATAATACTATAATTGAGTTTCATTATAAAAGTGTACAATGCATATGATATCTAGATTGCAATGAATGAACACATAAAAGTTTTATGGTAGTAAAAGGTTATATGTAATATTTAAATTAAATAAGTTTAAAGGATGTTAGAAGAAAATTAAATGTTGGTTTATAAAAATGAAATATATACATGTAAATTTCCTTTATTAATTTAATTCTAAGTATTTGGAAAATGGCTTAAGAATAACACACACACACACACTGTACAATTATTAACGAGAGTAATATTATTTGATGGTAGAAAAAGTAGTTTTAAAATTAACGCCAACATTTTTAAACCTAAGTTTTTAGTTGAAATAAGAACAATTAGTTTTCATTACTTGCTTAAAAACTCCTAATGGTTGCCAAAGTTTTGTGAAAATTTTTTTAATCTTTCTATTTAGTGGAAAGTTTATCAGACAGAAAGTAATGAAACATACTTAAAATCTCCACCAGCTTTATAATCTGAAATTAGGAAATAAAATATTTAAATTGAAAAGGAAAATCCTTTTATTTCATTTTGGAAATTTTTAGGGTTATATATTTATAAAGAGATTTATTTTATATAACATTTTTAATTTATTTGAAAACTTACTTTTGATATTTTTTTTAATAATTTTTATTAACATATTTATTTTTAAACTTTTATTTATTTGAGTAATACATTTCAATTTAATCTAAGTAAATTTCATCATAACAGTAGTTTAACCCGAAGCTTTCGACACACACACACACACACACACACACACACACACACACACACACACACACACACACACACACACACACACACACACACACACACACACACACACACACACACACACACACACACACACACGTATGTGTGTTTGTGTATATCTATCTATCTATAATGATTTTAAAACTGCATTAAAGATGTAATATGTGTATAACGATAAAGATAAATATTACATGTAATGAATGTAATTAAATTTAAAAATACAAATAACTAAATTATATATTTAAACATACTAAAATAAATAAATTAAATATTTATATAAATATATTTAAATATAGAATATTACACACTGCTGGACAATTGCTAAGGACGGATCACAAATTGCAATGTAGCATAACATTAAGCGAGACACATGAGGCCTAGTAAGATAAAATATAGTTGTCACACTGTTCTGACATTAGAATAAAGAATATTTATTGTTCTGGAAAGTAAAAGAGCTGTGAAACATCTGAAAGAAAAAAAAATGTTCATTTGATGCTGCATACGGAAAAATGGAACAATGCATCTAAAAGTCAGCAAGCACCTTGAAGAAAGGTATCAGTACGGGATATGTCCACCGTTGAGTGTGATGCAACATCATAACAACATTTCCAGCACAACACTTCGCACAACATTATCCAGCAGCTGTTGAGGCAATTTATCCCATTCCTCTGAGAGTGCACAGAGGAGAATGTTCTTGTTTGTCGGAGGATAGTTTCGACCATCAATTTGCCTCCCCAAAGCATCCCACAAAATTTCAATGGGGTTTATATCTGGAGAAGGTGATGGCCATACGAGGCGTTGAATACCTCGCTGTCTAGACAGTCCTGAACAGCGAGTGTTCGAAGACATGTTGCGTTATCGTCCATAAAAACAAATTTATCACCGGCAGCACCACGGAAAAGACGAACATGAGGAAGTAGAAATTCATTAATGAATCTTTGGCCCGTCATAGTCCCATTCGCAACCACATGTAGTGGCGTGCGGCCATTGATCATGATGCCGACCCACATCATGACACTGCATGTCGGATATCGGTCACTTTCCTGGATATTTTCTGGAAGATAAGCAGTACCACTCTCGCACCAGATCAGTTGGCGTCTACAATCCAATGACAAACTGAACCTACTCTCATTTGAGAATAGTACGCATGCCCAGTCCTGTTCAGTTCAATTGCAATGCTCACGACACCATTGCAAACGGACAGTACGGTGCTGTCTGGTCAATGGGACACACACAACAGGTCTGCGGGCGTATAGTCCTCCTCCTCTCAAACGTCTGGCAACAGTTTTTCGGGAGATCTGCTTTCCTGAGGCAGCAAGAAACTGATTTGCCACCTGCTGAGCTGTGGTACGCCTGTTCCTTTTTGCTGATAGGACGATATATTTGTCTTAGGCGTCGTACTTCTAACACGACCTCCCCCGTGCCGCCTACTACACATTCCAGTAGTTTTAAATGACTTCCACAGCCGTGAAACAACGCTGTAAGCGATGTCGAACTCCCTGGCGACATTTGTTATTTTTCGCCCTTCTTCGATCTTTCCAATAATTCGGCCACCCATAAAATCATCTAAGTGATGTAGCGAAGACATGTCAAAAATTTCAAGTTCGTCTGTTTAATATTTTTTGTAAAACTTTAACTTGAAATAACAACTGTCCACACACGTCAAAACCTTTAAAGCTCTTATGAACGCTATCACGTGATGAACAGACGTGGAAAAAAATTTGCATAAGCATACTTCTTCTTACTATATCCCGCACTTATTCTAATTTTCCACATTTTGCTTCCTTTCATTTTGTGGTTGCTATGGATGATAGTGTTATCCGTCCTTAGCAATTGTCCAGCAGTGTATATCAATTATAAAGCAATTTTTTTGATGACATTAAAGATAAATATTAACGCAAAATGTTTTTACTATCCTTTATTAAATTAGGAGCGAAATTTATAAAAGATTTATAGACATTAAGTATACACGTAAGAAAGGGATTTAGCTAAAAATATAGCCAATAGTGGTTCAAGTCTGGCATGTCATTGGGTAATACGTAAGTAGGTCATAGACTCTGGAGAAATAAAATTAATAATAAATGCTTAGATGTTGTCAAAGTTATTTAAAATGAAATGTAAGAAGCATGTGTGCTACATATTTTTTTTAATGATAAATTACAGTCTTCATAATATCTCAACGCGTATTTAATGAAATAATTTGTAAATATCGTGTTTAAGAAACTTTATTTCTAAGTCTGTGTTTATTTTGGAAAGTTACTTGCTTATATTTTCCCCTTAACATATAACTATTTATTTATTTCTAGTATAATAAATGCATTGTACACAAAAATTGGAAAAAAAATTCTTTAATCATTAGTGAGTTGTTAGACATAGTTTTTTATTACTAATTTTTTTTAAAATAGAAACTTTAGGATAATTTAAATATTTTTTGATAATAATACTAATTCAAGAATTTTGCGTTTAAAAGTTTATTAAAGTTTTGATTAGCCATATTCATTTCCACGAGAAAATATTGTTAATTATTATAAACCAGAATGTCAAAACTAATTTGTATTGTTTTAATTTTTGATCTACTTCAGAACTTATGAACTGTATTCAGAGTTCATAATCCTACATACCATTTTATCATGAACATGAAATATCTTAAAAAAGTTTGCTTCTGAAATACAGCTTGTAAAATAGAAGCAAGAGTTTTCTACAACCCTTGCTTCGATTTGCAATTGTTTCAGTACTAAGAAAAAGAAAATTCACGTTTTATAGAAATGGACAGAATGTAAAGATTTCACATCTTTTATTGATAAGTTCAAAATCTCTTGAAGATCCATTTATATTTGGAATGCTCTCAAGACATTGAATTGATGGGCTGAATTCTTCGATCTAAATCGGGAAAATTTTTTGACTTGGCTTTTAAAATTATTCTTCGATGTAAAAGTTATGCTAAATGAATCCTTAAAATAGAGAGAATGAATTTCAGATTTTATGAAATTTTAGTAATATGTTAATTTATGGCAATGCATTAAAATCGTGAGTCGTTTACAAATATTATCCGTTTGAAGGAAAAATTAAGATGAAGAATTAAGCATTTCAAGTGTATACAATAGTTGATAATGTTTAAAATTATTAAGCGTTTAGAGTTCTTAGAGTTTTGAAACATAATGTAAACGGAGAATTATTAAATAAGCAAAATGAGTGTGCTCTAATTTGAATATCATATATATTTTCCTGAACAATAATACTCATTTCTTATAATTAATTAAATAAAAATGCAATTATTGTATTCATAGATATGCAGAAATAAAATTTAACAAAGAGAAAATTTTTAGAGTTAACAAATACTTAAAAATATATCATAATGATACAAAATATTATTTTCGAAACTGTGGATCACATTTCTAAAAATAAATTGCATCAAAAATAACCATTTTTTTGACACTACATGTATCTTAATTCCTAATATTTAAAACAATTATTACATGCAATGCTAAAATATATAAGTATTATCGTAAAAAATTAGAATAATAATCTTAATGTTTCAGTAAAGTGTGAAAATTTTAAAATATTTAACTTTTACATAAGCTAATTTACATATATTAAATTTGCAAATGATTTACAAAATCATTTCTCTGCGAATTTAAATTTCTAAGTTTTTCTCTTCAATATATTTATTCTATAATCTATCAAATTTTGAAATTTAAATTTCTAAAATTTAAAGTTAAATTTAATTTTAAAATTGAGTTTAAAAGTTAAAAAAATTAAGGAAAGTTTAATTGGATTGCAGAAGAACATTAAATTTATTTATTTTAATGAAGTTTCATATCATCAATATGTACTTTTTTCTACACGAAATTTATTTACTTCTTTTAATTTTCATTTCAACTGTTAAATAGTTTAATAAATGATTTTGAATAGACAAAATTAATTTTAAAAAACATCTGTAATTTAACATTATCAAAAAAATTAATCCATGAATTTTAAAAATGTATTTAATAAAAGACCTATAAAGTTTAAATGCAAATATGTAAAATTACAAGTAAGGATAAATAGCTAAATCCATCGAAAAGGAACTACATTTATATACCTTCTTTCATGACCTAAATAGCTTATCATAAATCTGTATAAGATGTTGTGAATTGAAGCAGATTTAAGAAAATGCATTTCTTGCTAAATGCTTTTAAGACCAGATTTATATCTTTAACTTAATGATAAAAATGTACATAAAACTCTTTTAGAAATCATTAAGAATAGCAAGCAACTTATATAATGAATAGCTTTTATAATCATATCGATTAAAGGAAGTTGAGCTTATTTTAAGAGTTTTTATTTGAAATTTTACTTATAGAAATAGCTGTAATTTCTAGTATATTTTTAGCTATAAGTTAGAAATAATTTTATCATTTATAATTATTTTCTTAACATTTTTATTTTACATTAATAATTTTGCAAAATTTTCCTTTAAAGTACACAATATATGATTTTAGTTATACTTAATTACTAATCTGGATGAAATAAACTTAAATTACTTAATTGAAAACATTGAACATAATCGAAATAATTATAAAATCTAGCATTTATATTTAGTTTATAAAAAATTGTTTGCAAGTTGATAATATAATTATATTTTATGGAACATATGAAATAACTTAAGACACTTAAAGTTTAAATATTACTAGTAAAGATTTGAAATTAATGTTTAACTAATGAAATATATTTTTTAATTTTTTAAGTAATTCCTTTTGAATTTTAGTTTTTGTTTTATCACAAATGAATTGTTAAGTTATAGAAACAGACATTCATCGCAATTTTTTTAGGGATAATCTTTATTTTTATACACATTTTTCTTCACCAATGTCATTAAATCCTGTTATTGATATTGCATTTAAAGTTTCATAAGAAGTAAATATTTTGAATTATCTATTTATGTTTGAAACACAAAATCTCAGCTAAAAATCTATCAAAACTTAATAAAAAAACTGAAGTTATTAAGTTAATTACATATTTTATAAAAATGTTTCCTTCTAATGCAAGAAATTTTTTTTATTGAATAAATAAAAATTTGCTATTTACAATTAGATCTGAAAAAAATTTAAAGTAAAGTATCAGAACCAAATTATTCTAATCTCAAATTCACGAAGTTGGCCATGAGGCTCCTCAAGATAGTAGAAGACTGCACCAAGGAATTCGGACTCAAACTAAGTTTCAATAAGTGTAAATACTCTATCTTTACTAGGAGTAAGGCAATTACCCGGAGATCAGGCATCTCGCTTTCTGGAAACAGAATCACCTACTCTGATGAACTGAAGTACCTCGGACTTATACTGGATCCCAAACTGACCTGGATGGCGCATCTGAACGATGTCAAGAACAAGATTGACAGCCTCCAAAACAAGCAAGTCAGAATCTCCCGAGTCTCGTGGGGATTAAAGCCAAATATCCTGAAGCTCATCTACTGCAGCGTCATTGAGAGTACCGTCCTCTACGGGTGTCAGGTTTGGTATTCCAGCACATACAGGATCAACAACAAGCTCCAGCAAATCCAACGTATGGGACTCCTGAAAGTGACGAAAGCTTATCGTACTACCTCCACCGATGCATTCCAAATCCTGGCAGGTGTCCCACCGATCTTCCTCAAAGTGAACGCCCTCCAAAAGAGGTTCAAGTTGTGGAATCTTGGGTCCACAATCCACGTCAACGAGACTGATTGGAGCCCCTGCAATGCCTGGATCAAGGTCCCAAGTCTCACCCCACCATGGACGACCAACCCTTGGACTTGGGATATGGAGCAGGTCCACGAAGACTTCTACGCCTACACGGACGGCTCGAAGATTGACAATAGAGTCGGCTGTGCGTCACTCATCTACAGAGACAATGAGCTGATTAAGACCATCCAAGCCCGACTTAATGACACGGCTTCAGTGTTTGAAGCAAAAGCAACCGCAATACTACTAACCATCAAGCACGCGATCTCCCACGATTACCAGAAATGCCACATCCACACAGGCACTAGGTCAGTACTCTTGGCGTTGGCTGGAAGGCAAGACTCAAATGATACAATACAAGAGATTGTCGAGATCTGCAAAGAACGAGAGCGACAATTCGCCTTGTCAAGGCTCATATTGGTATCACCCAAAATGAAGCAGTAGATGTTGCAGCGAAGCAGGCCACCCAATTAGACAACATCGACATCAATGTCAAACTCAGCAAACAGCAGTACAAGATCAGGAACACCTTCTCCTCCACTGTAGCCGCTACTCCAGCATTCGGGAAAAGATATTTCCCAAAAACTTCCACTAACTGCACTTCAAGCAGCTCCTCCCTCTTACAGAATTCAGGAAAGGTGCCAATGAAATTCTGCAGGCTGAACTCCTTCTTCAGCTCTCTGACTAACCTCCTCCTTCCTTTGTACATATGTAAATATACTCTGTAAACTTGCCTGTATCTCTATCTCTATCTATCTATCTATCTATCTATCTATCTATCTATCTATCTATCTATCTATCTATATATATATATATATATATATATATATATATATATATATATATATATATATATATATATATATATATATATGTTTTGCGCTGTATCTTTCTCAATTAAGGCCATCCGGCCCTCTTCCAGCCACAGTGAGTCCCAACAGAACCCCTTTTGTCCCTTCGGTTTGGACAGTCCACAAGAGCTCTACTCACACGCCCTGGCCAAGTGCTGAGCCTGGGTTCCCTCCAGGATTACTGTCCGACAACGTTCTCCATCGTATACCTTCGGGTGGGACGGTGCACTTTGGTAATGTTATTACCAAAGTTATTATTATTACTATTCTAATCTCAAATAAAAGTTTTATTTAAGCTTACTAATATAACTTCAAACTTTTTAACTTCACTTGTTTATTCCTCTTAATATTAATTGTAATGACTTTATTTGAAGGGTAACTAATTCTATTCAGGCATAATTGTTTTGAATAGGTATTTTTTACCAATGACTCTCACCTATTATGGGTGTTCTGAATTGTAATACAGTTTTAATTAAGCTTAATATTTAATATTTTCTATTTGAAAATGAGTGAAAAATAATTTAGTTTTTACATTGCATCATTTATTATTGTTAGAATTATAATTGCTTTATTCATTTGAAATTCTGAAAAAAAATTAAATCTTAGAATTTTTTTATCATAATTAATTATATTTATTCCTTAAATATTTATTTTCATGTGAATTTCTGCTAATTGAAAGTTAATTTAAGAGAAAAATTAATTTATACTTTGTAATATTTATTGGTGTTTGTTATTGAAGAAGTTATATTGTAAGAGAATTGAAAGTATCTAAAAAACAATACTGAGATAAGAATTTCTTTATTTTATTTCAAAAGTGATTATTCAAACAGTTTATATTATGAAAAAATAAGGAATTTATTAATGAAAGATTTAACTTAATCCTGCTTGATTATCTAAAAAAATAAAAGAGAAATGTTTAAGATTTGTGTAATCAGTATTTATTTAATGTAAAATCTAAAATATTTAATGACGTTTTCTTAAAAATAATTAATGTTTTTATTCCTATTTTAGAATTGTAATTATGTTTTTGTGTGCTGTAACTATAAAATTTTATTCTAGCTTAAAAATTGCTAAGAAGAATTCATTAAGCTATTTTCTTTTTGATAATCTAATTTAATCCAAATTCTGTACCAATGCCAAATAAATTATTTTAATTGGAAATATGAACCTCTTAGCAAAGAAAACTTGTTCATTTGTTAATCAAGTAATTACATTATTTCTTAAATTATCTTTAATTTGAGAAGAAAAAACAAGTTAATATCTAAATAAATGAAAGAATGTATTCAATTTATTTTTAGTATTTAAATTTTCACAGCTAGATGTGGCAGGACAAAAATTATTTATCGTTAACCGCAAAGTTTCATTAACATTTAAAACTATAATTATTAATTGTAAACATGCAAAAATTTTATTGAAAACTGTTTATAACATCAAACTCTTTTTTATAATAAGGAACCTTTTCTACAAACTCAAATTTGTTCTTGAAATTTGAAATACGTTATCTGGTGATTTGATTCCTTAGGCAAAAATTCACAAAATAGATTCATCCGCACATATAATACATTTACAAAAATAATATTTCCTTAAGAGCAAAAGTTGTGCCGTTTATTATTTTGATATATTGTTTGTTGTTGCATATGACACTTGGATAAGCCAAGCTCGCTATGCCGTTGGCTATGCGAATTTAAGTCAATAGAGAGCGTCTTTCGTTTTGGATCAGAGCACCACGAAGGTGAAAGTACGACTTTGCTCAATTATGCGACTTTCCTCAATTTTCTTGATATAATGCAGCTATGTAAGATTAAAGATTGTCATTAAAACTGTATTGATAAGTTTTAAATCTTTTTTAATTAAAAAACTTTAAAAAAATGAAATTACACAGACAGGTTTGTTAAAAGATAGGAAATACGAATAAAGACTTTCGCTTATTTTTAGTTTAGAAATAGAGGTATATTATTTACATAAGTATTTCAGTCAATAATTTTTTCTTGAAATAGTTAAAGAATGCGTTTTCTTCATTTATCATTTAAATTCGGAATATATTCATGCATTTCATCGATTATAATGAACCGAATTCTTATATCGTATACAATAAACACCATTTTCATTTTCATTGGCACAGTATCATATATATATATATATATATATATATATATATATATATATATATATTCAATCATTATTGATATATATATATATATATATATTATTATTTCTATTTAGTGTTCTATCCATGTTAAATTATGATTTATATATATATATATATATATATATATATATATAGATATACATATATATACATATACATATATATATATATATATATATATATTATATATATATATATATATATATATATATATATATATATATATATATATATATATATATATATATATATATATATATATATATATATATATATATATATATACAGGGAGTCCATAAGAATTTCTTACATGGATAGGAACACTAAATAGGAAATAACATCAATATTAGAAATGATTGAAGTTATAAAGAAAATTAAAAATTCTGAGTACAATACTAAATAATATACTTTAATTAAAGTTAAAATAAATTCACTTTTATAAAATTATAATTTTAATTTTATTTTTAACTTAAAACTGTATCATTTAATTAGAAAATTAATTGTTTTGAACATTCTTAATTTTAGAATTCATATATTTCCTACAGTGTGTTACAAATATGTTTCTTATTTATACCTGCTTAGTTTGTCCTATACAGAACCTTGAGTCATTAAACATCACACAATCAATTAATCTTATTTATTCCTAATATTTCATGGTAAAAATTTTTTAAATTTATGTTGTTTAAAATTATTCTATAAAAAGGAAGTTTTTTCTCACTTAAACGATTACAAATTATCATCATATTAGGTTTCATCAAACATTTTTTATGTACTAATGAACAATCACAGTGTGATTAAATATATTAATTAGTACATTTAAATTGAATGTTTTATGTATTCGAAAGTTCAACTCCCAATCCACCTCCAATGGGTCCCCTCGCATGTTGGTCTGCCTGGAAATGAAGTAGCCAACGACCTTGCATAGGCTGGCTGCCAGTAATCCTTTGAACCCGGAAGATCGCATGGCACTAATACCATCAGAGATCTCTGCCATTACTAAACAACTTACTTCTTAAACCTGGGCTGACCCTCCTGCTCACCCTTGGTACTTTCAAAGACATCCTGGAGCCGCCACAACATTTAAGGGCTCCAGAGTACATCAGACGACACTGTCTCGATCTTCCTACTGGCCACTTGAAGTGTATGATCTTTGAGGACGGTGAAAAAAACTACCCAACATGCCCCAAGTGCGACAATGTTCCCGTTTTGTCCGCAATACATCTTGAAGTGCTTGGGGTTTTCTCGTGAGGAGGCTGTGAAAAGTCCACATCTGCTTTTGGACTTTTTGGCTGTCTTTGATCTCATGGATCTGGTCTAGTCCCACTAGACCAGATGAGAATTAGTCCCACCACCACCATTCGAAAGTAATTTAATTTTTTAAAAGTATGCAGCCAAATAACATTTGAAAATAATTATTTAGAACTTTAAACGTGATTTTAGTAACGAAATTTCATAAAATTTTGGATCAATTACGATAATTTAATCAGCGAAATCATCAAATTTAATCGATATTTTATTGTGCTACTATAATATTTGAAAACTCTTAAAATATTAATGCATATTTATATAGATAAAATTTAATTATTCTTGTCAAATATAAAATATCTTATCTCGCTCAATGATTTTTATAATATAATATCGTATAATATAAAAATCCTTATGCTATACTTTGCTCGGGATGAAAATTTTGGTGTTTGATCAAAAAATTGGTTGTGAGCATTACCAGAGTATTTAATTTATTTAATATTCTATAATTTTCGTATTGATTTATGTAATTAATAACTTTTTAGAAACATTTTTGACATTTAAGTTAAAAACAGTTTTGTATTTAGTGTATACCAATTTTTAAGGAAAAGCATTTCTACAATGTTTTTTGAAATGAAAATATATTTAAAGAGTTAATTTTGCTATTTATAAAAAAATGAACTAATATTTATTTGTTGTTTTGCTTAAAAAATTGTCTATTGCCTTTGTCAATGAAAACTTTTTCAACAGCTTTTAGTTTTAAGAATGTAATTGCTGACATAAATTATGGATAAAAGTTAAGAATTTAAATTTTATTCAGAATATTAAAGTTTGAAACAGCTTATAGTTTCTTACATTATTTCCTCTAGAGCAGACGAGATGCTATCAGAGTTCTTTACAAAAATAACATATTTATGACTTTGGAAAATTTTCCGAAACTGTAACCTTTTCCAAATATTTAAATTAACAATTTAAATCGTAATATTGCTCATTTCCATATTTGAATGAAACACAAAGTGGGAAAACTATAAAAGTTTACACGAATAAATAGTTTCTGTTTTATACGTCATAGCTCAATTTTGCAGTTAATAATGCATTGTTTTGAAATTCGTATGGGCAAGATTCTCCAATAAATGAAATGAAAATTCGATTCTCTTATTTATATAATATTAATGAGCATTTTAAATAGGTTGTAATTATGTATTCAAATTTCATAAGTTAGGTGTGGCTGATACTTTATTAAATTGTTGTTGTAACAACTCATATAACTTTAGAAAAGATTTTAAAAATTGCACAATTATTTGAACAAATTTCGTCGAAAATTTATAAACAACTTGTTGAATAAAAGCTTATTTGAATATGGTTTATGAAAAGGATTCGCATCAAGAGGTCTCTTTAGAGGATTATACATTATTTTAAATATTTAACTCCAATTTCTGGAATAGTAGATGCTGGCAACATATCCTGGGAAAATGTATGTATGTAAAAGGCTATCCCTAACTTATCGATTACTATCACAGCTTTAAATACTTAAAATTATTGAAAATAAATAAAATACTGTCTGTTAAAGAATTATTTCTTATTTAGTTGACGGAGAATGTCCATAGTCTCTTGGATCTGAAAACTTTAACTGGTGTGCTGTATTGCAGGGGTTCTTCTCTAGGGATGCCAAACGAATTCTAATCAAATGCAGACTTTTGAGCACTTCAAATCGAAAATTTAGAAATAAATGGATCTACTGAAATTAAAGGTTTCAATCTAAGAAGATGTTACTATAAAAAAGCGAAATCATTTTATTTCCGAAAGAGTTTAGGTGAGTAATTAAAAATCTCCAATATTGCTTTTAATATTTTTATACTTCTTTCTAAAAATTCAAGCTAAATTAATGAAAAGTACTTATTTCATATATCCTTATTTGTACTATTAATGTTACATTACATATTATTAATGTTAAATTGCTAAAATTGTGTGTTAATTGGCCTTTCTGTTATGTGTTGCTATCTCTATCTGTAAATCTGAATAAAAGCTCAAAGATGTTTTAAGAAATAGGGGTAATATTCTATTATATTAATTGGATTACACTGATCTAAAAGAATAGAGTTTATCATTTTAAGTTTATACATGGCATTTTTTAGTGTTTTCAATTTACCATATCCTATCAATAAAAACTATTTTATTTTTGTACTTTCGACGTCAGTAAAAAAAATGTGAACCCTATAATGTTTCATGATAAAAAGTAGGAACTATTTTGAATTATAAAGCTATCATCTTTTGAAAATATCAAATGATAAATTATTGATTTTTAATTTAAGCTATTATCCTTAAAACGGATTTTCTATTAAATTGGAAGTTGTTAAAAAAGTTATGTAGTTGTAAATAATGCAAAAGTGAATGTTAGATAAGGAAAAATTCCCAACAATAACTTTTATCTAAGACAATGATTGATGACCAATTTTTATTGGTTTCCAAAGGTAAATAAAAATTTAGAAAAATAGTAATTTTAAACTTCTATTCATTGCAGTGTAATGAATATTAACAAGTTTATTGATCAAACTAAGTTTTCTGAACTAGATGTAAAAGAAATAAATTAAATTTTTTCTATTAATTTATTTATGCTGAAAATACTTCAGTACAATGACTGAAAATTTTAATATGGTATATTAATTTTTTAGGAACCATACAAACTGTGAGTAACTCTTCAAATTTAAAATGGAAGTATTTATTAAGTTATCTAGTAGAAGTATTTTAATATATTAAGATAGTTTGAGTACATTAATATGTTACTGGAGGTAGATTAAGCTTGGGAAAACGATTTCCAAAATCTTTTATTGACATTTTTAATATATTAGGTATTAAGAACATTAGTCGAATAGTTTTTTGATGAAAATAATTTTTATTGCTAGCATTTACATTTAATTTTATTTGATCTAATAACTATAATTATCTATAAGAATGAGTTTCCATTTATGTATATATTAACTACACAATTGGAAACTCGAATTTAAGTAAAGTATAATAATAGCTTATTTTGAATGTATATAAAGATTATTGAAGATATTCAAAGTGGTATTTACTGAAATGCCGACTTACAAAAACTCTGTTTCAATGGATATGATTACCTTTAAAAGACATAAAATTTTGTGTGCTCCCAATTTCCATCAGATCGATTTTCTGTTTACAATATTCAAGAAAAATTTAATTTTAAAATCTGGTTTAATCAATAAACACCGATGAAAGATTAAAAAACTTTGTCATTTTGTATATTCATTAACATTCACGTCCATCCAATCAGATCTTTCATTTGTATAACATGATTAAAAATGTACACAGATTGAACCCTCCGATGCACTGCTGATACGAATACCATACCTGTCTATTAGGACAACATACCTGTCTATTAGAATCAACAAAAATAGAGAACACAGTTGTGTTAATGTTGGAAATCTATGCATTTAAGCATTTAGCTGAAAATATCAGTCATCTATTACATTCGTATGAGACTCATAATGGTTGATTTAGTTCAAAGAAATGGAGTCTATAGTTAGAGAATCATAGAACTCAAATATAATATCTTTCTATTTCTAAAACGTATTCTTACTATACAGCCAATATATCAAATGAATTATACTATAATTGAAAAAAAAATTATCTCAAAATTTCCGTAAGTACTTTCTATACTTTAGAAATCACAAACACGCTTAATGTTTGTTTTATTTTACTTGCTCAGTTGCCTTTAGCTTCACTATTTACACAAGTTAGTAGATAAGATTTGATTTTTATCATTGAATCATTTTCATACTGCATTCGCTTAATATTAAGTTGCAGTTACCAATGATAAAATGCCTAGTACAGTAGTTTTCAATGATGATGAAGTATTGAAGTTATCTAATATATACTTAGATTCTGTGAATAAATATAGACGTGAAAGAAACGTTTTAGTTTTTGTTCTGCCAATCACAACAAAAAATTTTTTTGTAACTTATCGCATCTTAATTAGTTAGAGTATCACCACCTTTATCAAGTAATACATTAAACCTTAGGAACACATTACATTTAAAACATGTAAGTACTTGTAAATGAATTCAACAAAAAGGTGTTCTATTTTTAACTTTTTTTTTATTGAAGATCTTTAATTTAATGAAAATTTAGGACTTTAATTTACATTGAAATCTCCATTCATTATTATAAAATATTCATATATAAAGCGTAATAATTAATTATCTCCATCTCAAAACAAAACATGTAATTAAAATGAAATACGTTATACATTTTTCTATCAAATACAAAATGAGTATGTCATTTCTTAATTTATAATTACGACTTATTAAACAAATATTAACTTATATATGACAATTTAATTATCAATAAAACATTATACTCATATGTTATACATTGCTGTGTAAGCTACAATTATTATTGTCACTCACAAAAAAATTTAAAAGTATAAGTAAGACATTACATAGTTTTAATTATATATAATATATTAATAATTCATTTATTGAAGCGTTAAATCAAACTCTGAATGGCAAAATTACACTCATAAAAGGAAAATAATTTAAAAAGTTTTTTTGACTACTTTGTATAACAGCAAAATATTATATGAATACAAAAATGTGATCTGAAATTGCTATTCCTGATATTTATTATTTGCCAATTTGATAAACTAATATTTATCATTTAATTTATCTGCATGAGAATTTCAATTTTACTTTCAATTCTGCATTGTGCATTGTGTTAAGTAAATAAACTATGTTAAATAATATAATTTGAAATATACTTATTTCTTGGTCAGTTAGAACATTTTTATTACTATTTAAAGGAATAATCAGTGTATCTTAAAATGTGGGATTCGACCCTTGAATCAAGGGAGAGCATTGGAAGGAATCAAAATTTTCTTTCATTTGAATGAATAAGGTTTCTTGAGCAAAAGGTGGTTATAAAGCAGTAAAAAAAATCAGAATACACAATTTAACATTAACATAAATACTCTTATAATAAGTGTCTCTTAAGTTTAGTTCTTTTTTGCTATTAAAATCGATATTTTTGAAATCTACAATTATTCATTATTTAAATCCAATCAAACTGAATTCATTTCTTGCTGAAAATACATTTGCATCGCTATTTTAATATTAATCCTGATGTTGCGTCACGACCAAACTCTATGAGAGGTAAGTTTCTCTGTTATGGAATGGCAATAGATGTAAAAGAGAGAACACTGTAGGGATGGGACCTTGTTATTTTTCCTGTATTTAGTACGTACTGAGTACAATTACTTTTAAAGTAACAAGTATTTTACTGATTACATTTTGTACTTGTTACAATTTCTTTTGTACTGCTATCTATCGGAATAAAATATAATGACAAAGTTTTTAAAATTTTATGAATAAATTGAATAAAAACTAAATTAATAATAAATTAATAATTAATTAAAATTAAATATTTTTAAACAGATTTAATTTAAATGTTTTTTTTTAATTTAAGAAATCTGACCTAATTTAAGGTTCAAATAAATATGTTATATATGTTCATAAAATATAAAATTAAATTTTTAAATAAAATAATAACAAAAATAAAAGTTAATAAAAATCGCTAAATACATAATCAGAATATCATGCTTTTCTTATATTTAAAAAAACGTAATATATTTGAAAAAGAACGATAATCACTATATAGATGTATTACGATTATTTATTTTCTCAACTCATTTATTTTATTAACCGAAACGAAACAAATGTACATGCGTATTTTATTCGCAATATAAACTCATTATGTCTCCCTCTCCAACCCAAAGAGATCCTTCAATTCCCAAGTATCCCTCTTCTATTTTCCCAGTCAAACCAACTGTCATTTTCTTTCTCCCACCCAGCCTCCCTACCATAAGAAGCTACTACCATCTTATAATTCATCCGTCTATATCGGTATATCGATGACATTGTTACTTGTACTCGCTCTGTCATTAGCTCTTCTGTACTTGTTACATTCAGTCAAGTACACTGTAACTACACTGATTACTTTGAAACAGGCACGTACTCGCTGATTACTTTGTAACAAGCAAGTACTCACATACTCGCTGACTACTTTGTAACAGGCACGTACTCAAGTACTCGCTCTGTCTTTGAAATTGGTCAAGTACATTGTACTTGCAACTATCTGAGGATCTGTTGCTACATTCAAATACTGATTACAAAATACTGGTTCCAGGTATTTCTTCCCATCCCTAGAACACTAATGTTGTTATCTATAAACAAAACTGGCTCACATTTATTTTTACAGTAAATTATAATAGGAATTACAATACCTGAGTTACTTTTTTTATTAAAATATGATCTGCAGATAAGACTTTAATTTCGAGCCATTATAATTATGGCATTAATTATATTTTAGAATTTTTTTATTAATTATGTACTATATTTCGAAGTGATTTTTAAATAAAATAATTTTAATTTAAATTATCATTCTCTGAATAATTTAGAATTTATTACCTGCTATTTAGCTAACTATGTGTCTCGGTTAACTGTTACGTTTTCATTTAGTGGGTTTAATTTTGATTTTTTGCGTAAATGTATTGATTTTTTTATTATTATTCTTCAAATCATGTTCAAAATTATTTTTTTGAGTTCTTATGAAATTTCCTACCGAAAAATGAACAATTTTAAATTT